>OW799218.2:18803666-20003666 GCA_941918905.2 Xestia sexstrigata
CCATTCGATAATATAAAATGAATCTTATTACAATAATGTTTCGCTAGTGAAAACGCACGAAAAGTGCACATATTCTCTTATCGAAGGCGTTTGAACTTTATACTAAGTTTGATAGCAGTTTTCTTACAGAATGAAATGTCCCCTTCAGGCTGGTCGCTATGAGCTACAAGATTATCCGTTCAATAGCGAAGAAAACAACGTGTCAGTGTTTGAGTCCAAAATATCTACGAGCGTGTTCGGCTTCACGTTCAGATTGGAGGGGTACACTTATGACGACAAAAAGGTAAAAAAAGTCAGTCAGTCAGTAAGTCTTTGAGGACTGCCGATAGAAGTGAAAACTAAGTAACTTGTGAATTGTATCGGCGAGCTGTGTGTGTGTGCATTTTCTTTTTTTAATTTGTGTGTTTATTTTCTATTTCCCCCCTCCCCCCTCAGGCCCCGCCCGTCATAGCACTGCTACAGGTTGTGCCCCGCGCATCACTAAGTGGTGCTACGCCGTAGTGGATCGGCTACGAGTGCTACGAAAAGCGTACGTGACGGTCACGCGAGTTCTATGATTTTTGTTCACCCAAAAAGTGCTCAACGCGCCTATAGAAGTTTTCACTTAAAAAATTAAGGACTGACACAATACTCCACAGTAGGTGGAATGTTAAGTACAGTTTAATAAAGGCCCAGAGGTCACTTTTTTTTTTGTGTATTGCATCTTGCAGTTCAGTCTAGAGTGACTGGCTCGACCCTGACTTACTATTTATAGGTCGTGGGTTCGAACTGATTGTCTGTTATTGATATGAGGATGAACGCGAGCTTTGGCAAGTTGTAAGTTTTTCACATTGTTATGCAGTCTACGATAGATATCTAATTTGCCCTTCCTTTAAAAACGCGGCAATTTCAGATATTTTGCGTACAAACATACCTACAACTTCTTTACAAGAGGAGCCATGAGTGGGTCAAGAGTACCGACGATCGGCCTCAGACAACACAACAAACAACTGTTCAGGATGAAGACTATTAATAAAAATATTTTTTTGCACAAAAAAGAACAACCATCTTCCAAAAAACCACTAAACGGCTGAAAATAATTTTACTTTTGAAAGTCGGTGACTTGTTTGTTTCATTTCTTGTCACCGACATCTGAAAGTCAAGTTATTTTCCGATTTTTAGTGTTTTTTTTTTGCACAAAGGTTTTTTATTTTATCCTTTTTAGTTGAAGCATTTCACACAAATTCTTGTCATGTGTTTATTTTATATTGTAACTAGACTAGACGATATTAGGAAATCAACATAGACGAAGAAGTAGGCTCACAAGTTTTAGCGCGCACTTACAGATTTATCAATAGATTTTGAAGAATGGCGATCATAAATAGTATCATCATAGACCCAGTGTAAAAACTGCAGAGGCGCTTGGTCGCAACTGCCAAACAAATATCGTCTTAGCAGGTTTTGAAATAAAGTTTGGTGACAGTGTTGATACTTTTTTGTTAATACTACGCAGGACTATGCGTCGCCAGATGCGCACTAAAACATCCGTCAAGATAAATACAATGACCTACATCAAATTAGCAAATAAAACAACAATTAAATAATTATATAATAATACAGTAATTTATTCATCCCATCCCCACAGCCCGTGGCTCTCTCTAATAGTTTCCTTATTATCTCTCCTAGACCTTGTAACAGCACTCGCTTCTCCTTTTGCGATGGCCTTCTTCCTCTCCATCTTCTTCTGTCTTATTTCTAGATTCTTCTTGACTTGCTGCTTTACCACTTCTGGGGCTATCGTACTCGCTGACGTGTACGTTCTCATTGACCTAACATCTGATAGAGCTTGCTCGATCATTGCTAGTCTGTACTTTTGAGAATTTTTGTCTGCTTCTCCAACGCCATCTTCTGTAGCGTCTACGAGTGTTGGTATTTCTTCGTCGCTTTCTTCTTTTGTATCTTTGTCTGCTATGGTTAGGTTTACGGTTTTCGTTGTGATGTGATGGATTGGGCGCTCATCGTTTTGTATTGAGGCCTCCACCTAAAAGTTTTGTATTAAATTAGTTTACAATGAAGATCATTAAGCGTGGATATTTTCTTACTTTGGGAATATCTAGTCCTTTTCTACTGTTATATTACCTCTGACAGCAGCTACTCAAAAGCAACCTTATTGTTAAAAGAATAAATATAACTATGATTTTGGCAGTTATGCAAAATCTAACAGAATTATTGACTCAATAGAAAGTTTTAAAATGTCAAAAGTACGAAACAAAATAAAACAAGGATCATTTTATTTCGTTGTGGACCGGGATCGTTGTATTATTTACCTCTTTCCTAAGCTCATCTAGGTCTTGCTCTGACATCTTATTTTTGTCTTCCGCCTCTTGATCATCATCAGATTCCACGTCATCATCACTTACTTGAAGCCCAATGCCCATTTCCTGCAACATAAAATACTTAGACCTTGGTGATAATCTCACTATAGCTCGTCTTGGAAGCGAATTTGTAATTGTGAACCAAAAATAGAACAAAAGTGTTCTGCAGGGGTCTGCCTTAGAGCACAATAGAGTTCCTAAAAATAAAAAGTACATATCGGGTTTAAGAACGTGACCATCACGCAGACATATTTCGCTAAGTGCTCTGCAGGGGTCTGCTTTAGGGCACAATAGAGTTCCTAAAAATAATAAGTACATATCGGGTTTAAGAACGAGACCATCACGCAGACAGATGTTTGTCAGAGACGGCGTTCTAAAAAGCTGATGGGCGACATTTGTTGCAGGCGAAGGCCGGCAACAAATTAGAATGTTCATTTTCCGCCCAGCTGTTCCGAATCGTGCCGAATCAGGTCGATTTTAACTAATCTAGCACGCCTAACTTTTCTCGACTTCTTTTGACCAGATGTGCCATATTAGATATTTACAGCACAAAAAGTTTTAACAAAACAGTTAGGGAGAAATCAAAGGTTCTTTCAGTTACCTCAAGCAGTTCATTGTCAACATCCTTGGTACGTTTGTATCCAGAGCATGCCACCTCCGTGTCCAGCACATCATCACGCTCGAGGTCACTGAACTTCGGGTAATCATCGCTGACATACCCGAAACGTTTCTTGAAGAATTCACGAACGCATCGCACGTCGCGGTCGAAGTAACTAAAATAAAAAGAGAGATAAAGAAAATAGAAAAACATAAGATAGTGTGTTTAAAATTTTATGAGGCTATGGTGCCTGTCTTTCCATGTCACGACGGATTAATTAATTAGAAGGATGATTAATTAACTAGAAGGGTAATTCATTAATTTACATAAAGGGTACTTCAACTACTTACTAAAACATACATAAATATAAATCAAACACTAGGTAAAGTAAAGGGCAATAAAAGGGCAAGTAAGATTACAGTCATTACAGAATTTATCTCATAAAAAATATAAAATAAAGATGGGCTGAGTACAACATTAAGCCGGTGGGAGTGGGAAATACAGAATTATTTAACAAAAAGATATGTTTAGGTTAAGAACAAAAACAAAATGAAAAATTAAAAGGCTGACAAAGAACAGAATGTTTTTCTAAGAGTGCAGCCCATCTGGAGACTGATAAAGCTCATTAAATGATAAATTGTTTATTTTGCAAGTAGGTTTTTACAAACACTTTTACACATCATTTTTTAAAACTAGATGGAGCCGGTGTTTCGTACCTGACTACTCTGAGAAGAAACAGCCGAAACAAACTCAGAAGTCAGTCTCTTTTCAAGTCCAGACATAATCTTGCTCAATTCACATGAGGACCATGCAGATTAGTGTCTGAGATGGTCTTTTGAAGAAAGAACCACACAGATTTGAGTGGACCTGTCCAGTCAGTGCAAGCATTCGTCAGTTATCGTGTAGCTCGACTTATAAATCAAGGAGCTCAACGAAACGACGAACAATACCAAAGAAAGGACATTTGGGTAGGTCGCTTATAGTACTCAAACTGCCAGACAGTCGTGGGGAAAAAAATAAAATAAAATTTGTGACCCACATGGTCCTCACATGCACAATAATTAAATAAAATTAACAATAATTTACAAAACGAATGTCAAAAAAATAAAAAAAAAACCACATCACAGTCACAATAATAATTATAAAGTAAAATACTTAACAAAATAAGTGTTCATGTTAAATCAATACATGTCACATAAAATAATGTAAAATAAAATAAAAAATAATAATAAAATACTGAATTATGTATGAATTCATGTCAAATCATTCAATGTCAAAGTGTATAGTGTATATGGTAAGTGTAAAAGAAAGGAATTAATAATAATCAAGCGAAGTCCGAAATTTCGACATTCACAGAGCAAATTTCATTGGAGCAGCTCAATCCCAAGCCTTTTTATCTACGAGATAGTGATTAACATGATAGTAGGCTTTCGGGCATAGCTTCCGTTTTATAAACGATTTGAATTTATTTAGGCTTAGTGCTTGAATATGGCTCGGAAGTTTATTGTAAAAACGTATACATTGGCATCTAAACGTACCCCTATTATTTTGAGCCTCGTTGCTGGAACAACAAATTTGTGTTTGTTCCTCGTATTTATGTTATGGATATCACTGTATTTTTTAAACAAAATAATATTTTTGTGTGCGTACAAAAGGTTTTCATAAATAAACTGAGAGGGCACAGTAAGAATATTAATGTCTTTAAATATTTATCTGAGGGAGTATCTGGGTTTTAATTTATAAATTGAACGAATTGCCCTTTTTGATTGCCCTTTCCTCTTTTTGATTTGATTTGATTTTGCAAAACAAATATTGTCTGAATATCGGCGGCATTGCCCCACACGAGAATACCGTACGACATCACGCTATGGAAATAACTAAAGTAAACTAAACGGGCTGTCTCTAAATGTGTCTCATTGATGATCATGATGACAAAAATAATAAAAAAGTCCAATTTCTTATTCTATCTCTTGAAAAAAGAATATTGAATTGATATTTTTACACCAAAAAACTCACAGTTCGGCATTAGGATGCGAAGTGGAGACCATTTGCGGGAAATCGATGATGATAGGATGGTTGTCCTCATCAATCATTATGTTGAACTCGTTGAAGTCTCCGTGGATCACGCCGCAGTTGCCCAGGCGCACTATCAGGTTCATCAGCTCGTCATACAAGCCTTCTGCATCCGCTACCGAAGCTACGTGGGTCCTGTAATCATGGAAACAAATTAACATAAATAATGTTTATTTATAAGCTGAATGTCTTTTAACAAATGAGGAGGTGGAGAACAAAACCTCACTTTTCCACTTTTTCTGATTTTGGAGAAAACAGTAAAATGTAAATAACTAACTGACTACAACATCTGCATTTTGTTTTAGTTGTGTCATTTAAAGTAGTGTTTCAGTCAATCTGATGTACCAAATGACTGATCAAAATGATAAGAATCTTAGATAAGATATTGAAATTAAATTTGGAAATGTGAGGTTTTGATTAAACATTTTTGGGAAAGTGTGGTTTTGATAAAAACTTGTGGAAAAGCGAGGTTATGATATTTACCAAAAAAAAAAAGGTGTGGTTTTGAAAATGACTGAAAAGATAATCTTACTTTAAAAAATATATTTTTGTTCTCATGACTGTACGAGCGTTGGCATATTCTTATTTTAATCATCACAACCAGCCAGTGCCTCCTTATTATTATTTAAAAGTATTATTATTTAAGCCTTATGACAAAATCACTCATCATTTTGATTATCACCAAATCAGTATCTAAATTCTTATAGTGTTGGTGTCAGGTTCAAGACAATCACACTCTTCATTTTCACTGACATCTACGGCATCTTCATCCATTTCAATAAAAAATAACAGTAAAAACCGCACTTTATCACTTAGATAAACCACCAAATACAAAAAGTTCTAATCCGAAAAACTTTGACAACTTGATAGTTTTGACAACTTGAAAAGTAAGTTAAAACGTCAATAAACTGAAATAATTTTGCCACACATAACACAACACAACAAATAAAACTACCATAAACTATTTAGCAAAAAGACCATGCATTAGAAGTTTAACACCTTTATTCTAAACTCAACGTTTTTATGTGGTTTTGATGAAGTCTCAGTGATACCATTTTTTTTTATTCCAATAAAGTGAGCTTTTGAAAATAATCAAGGGATACTGATTTTACTCTCTATTTCAAATGAAAATTTATATAAGAAAAGAGGTGTTTTTGATAAGGTTTTACTTATTTGCTTTATTCAATTTAACATCATTTTGCACATCCACAAAAAAAAAACATTTTTGTTTTAAATGGAAAAGTGAGGTTTTGTTCTTCACCTCCTCAAATATTTACATAGTGGACCTAGATTGTATCCTTTTGGGACACTTGACCTAAACAGCAAAAATACTACTACAGTCCTATAGCGAGTTTGGATATTAAATTTAAATAAGAATGTTTGGTTATGTAACTGCACAGCTCAAATATATCTATAAAATTCTAATAAACAAAGCCGAACTTACAATGGTCCACCGCTCACCAACTGCATCACAACACAATGCCTGTTGAAGTCAATAGGCTTGGGAACAGGAAATTCTCTGTCATACAATGCCTTCATGTATGCAAACTCCTTGGTGGCCGATATACGGGACAGGTACAGCCAGGATGCACGGTTACGGTGGGCATGGTAATCACGCTTGTCTTTTACATTGCGGAAACATGTGCGGCCCAGTCTATAATAGTAATGGAAGAATAATAGCATTATTCCAAATCATTGTTTTGTTCCTTAATTTTGACTACACAAAATTATATTAGTTTATTGTTTATGTAACTTAAATGTTGTAAGAGTTAGCTTCAATGTCATTTATTTAATCACTAAAACTTCATGTACAAGTGGTACATAGGCGGACTTAATGCTACAAGGCTTTCTCTACCAGTCAACCTTTGGGTCAAATAGGACAGCATTGTCATTAATACTGGGCAGTCAGATTCAGTAACTTCAATAACACGAGATCAGATCAGATAGATTGATTTAATCTTAATAGCATGATTTCAATAATTATCTACAAATAAATTATTTCTTATTACTACTGATGAACTGATACTCTCTCTATATCTTAAACTTACCTGTGTAGCTTCAGACACAATGGATTGCGATCTTCATCACCCACTGTATAAATATTTGACTCCTTGCCCACTCCAATCTGGTTTCCAAATGAAGCAATCACTTGCCTGTTGGTCAGCGCTTTCAGAGCTAAGTAGTCATACCCAGAATTTGTGAGACGGTAACCATCATCTGAATTAACAAAATAAAAGGTGGGTTCATTTATCACAAATTGGTTGATAAATCATAAACTCACAGACTGCCAATGCACAGTCAAACCGCTGGATTTATATGCATGTACTTTTGTACAAATTAATGGCGTCAATTATGAGATAATGTTTGTTTTTGTCGGTGGAAGATGTCATCAGCTAGACGGCTTGTCTATTAAATAAGTGCAGATATTTACTCACAATGTTTTCCACGCTCATAGGTCAACAATCTATGTTTACACAGTTCTTTCATTAATTTGTGGACACCACCGTGACGGAGATTCGCTATAGATGCCACGAGAGAACCAGGTACCAATTCGTGGTTTTTCATACCCATTTCCACCTGGAAATATCAAGAGTTTATTAAAAAAATAAACTTTAATTTTGAGGTTATTAAAAGTATGTTTTTTTTTATCAAAGCTACTTACTGCGGTCAAAACTCTGAAGTCTTCGGCAGTTAAATAACGCAACATTGCTACGTCTAGCTTTCCCATCTTGAAATAATATTTTTATTGCAGTTTGGATCGAGAAACAAAACAACTAATTATCAACGTGATCATATTCATCACTGATCACAGAGTTGAGTTCACAGACTTCAAATAAAAAGAGACATGAAACAGTCAGCTGTCAAAGTCATATGAACATCAAAAGTCAAAAATAACACATGACTATTCTATCTCTTTTTTATTGGATGTACCAAATAGAGACAGCCCGTCAATCATGACGAAAATTGTTATCCACCAAGTACACAAGGCAAGGAATGATTAAGTTCATTTTCAAGGTCAAAGACTTTCCTGCACATAAAAGAACTTGGAGGGTTGTCTTGATTATTTTGATGATTATAATTCTGTAACTATATACGTCTTACAGCCGCGAGTAATAATAATAATTATAAATCTAATCATTATACAACCTAGCACTAGCCTGCAAATTACAAAAAACGGAAGAAAATTTGAATTTCGCGGGCTACCCTGGAGCATTCACCTTATCCGCTTTCGACTTTCTTTGCGTTTTAGTATTTGCGGAAGCTAACAAAATGTTATTACCATGTTTTATCTCTTGCTCATTGTGTGAAGACTATTGTTTGTCTTTGAAATATTTTGAATCAAGTAAAGTATTGCAATATAATAAAGTAAACTGAAGAATGAATGAAGCACACTGTCTTTATGTAGTCTGTGCATTGCACCGAAAACGCCAAAGCGAGGTCAAACTTCAAAGTAATAATAGCTATATATATAACGAACACTGTGGAGTCAAATTAAACTCTAACGTAATTTCTCAAGAGTTATTATTGCTTGGCATAAACAATTAATTTAGTCAATTCGCCGATTCCATTCCACTGTTTGACACTTTGGCACTGCCCTGATGAGTGCCCTGCCCGTGCCCCACTGCCTAAAAATCTAGTTGGCCTCGTTGGCCTGTCCGTCGGTGTTCAATTTTTTTGTTACTTATATATTCCGTTTAAATGCAGCGTGAATAATACATTTATTGATTTGCTTTGAAGAGTAATTTCAAGTTTATTTTTGACTTTTGTCAATTTTTTTAATAAGTTTAGTTTGTTGTTTTTTTGGGTGAGAATTTGTGCAAATTAACGATAATGGCTGGCGCCTTCAACAATGGTGTGATACACTTGGATACGACTCCGGTGTTTGTGTTTTATTCTGGCCAGATTGTGTCAGGCTCAATACAGTTTGAGCTGGACCAACCACTAACTTTTTCTGGTAAGTAGGTACTGACTGATGTCATCAATGTAACCCGCCCAAAAGATGACCCTTTTTTACCACTAGCTGTAACATATCTAAATTCTGAGATTTTCTAATATATACTCCTGTATTTTGTGTCTAATTCAGAAAATGTCTAAATACTTAGGTATGTAAAGTCTGTATTGGATTTAGCAGTAATTCATGCTTACATGAAAAATTTTTATGCAAGTAGCAAGATAAAATTTATATGGAATATATATTTTATCTTGCTCTAATTTACTTGTTTACATTTCAGTCAAAACAAATATTATCTTCTTTCCTAATGGCTCAAATAACATTAATATGAATAGCTTATTTTGTGATAAAAATATGAGTACCTAATTCATCAAAGTGCCTATTGAAATGAAGAGTGGGTAAACATGATGAAATGAACTCTCTCACAGAGTATACACCGTATTTCCAGACAATATTGATAATCTTCGACTGGTCATTGTATTCATCATTATGAACAACGAGATTCAGGGTTTTGTCCTATAGTAACAGTTGTTCCTAATGATAAGTACAATGACCGGTCAAAGATTATCAATATTGTCCGGAAACATGGTGTATTTATACACCTTTTAGGGATTACAGGCATGATGTAGTTTATGATAAAGCTGTAAAACAAATTCTATAAACTTCAAGGGAAAATAAACTTTTCATGCAAAGGAAAAAAGGTAGGAGAAGTTTATCAATATTGACGACCCATATGGCGCAGCGGTAGTGAGGCTGCCTTACGTTCTTAGGGTCCCGGGTTCGAATCCCGGTAAGAGCAAATGATTGTGTGATGAGCATGGACATTTGTTTCCGAGTCATGGATGTTTATATGTTTAATAAGTTTGTATTTACAAACAAAAAGTATCTAAAAACTATCTGGTGTCCAGGACACAAGCCTTGTTGCATAGTGTGGCACTATATGGCACTGTGTGTAATGTCCAGCAATATTTATTTAAAAATAAATATTGGATATAGTGCATCCATATTTACCCAGCTATGTTTATCTGCCATGTCATACAGAGAAAGCCTATTGCCATCAAACCGGCACAAATATGGACTCTGGACTGCTACAATGGAAAAACCAAAAACACTTTACCTAACCTCGGAATCCTACCCAGGACCACATACTCAACAATAGCACCTGTGACCAAAAGACCAGTGAGGTACACCAAATAAATGTTGTTGTTTTTTTCAGTGATCTACATGCAATTTCTTGGGGAAACCAATGTGCTATGGACAGAGAGTGAAGTAGAGACAAGGAATGGTGTGACAAATCATAAAATAGTCAAGTATGAGGGCCATGAGGAATACTTCAATTACACCTACAATTTGGCGGGGGGTGGTTCAGGTAAAATAACATTTATTTGCACCTAGCTTGGTTAAAATTATCATAAACGTATTCCAGTAGTGCAAAATACTAGATTTCTGCATTGTTGGAATAAAAAGTAGTCCTCTGACAATTTGATCCTACGGTCTTAGTCTGACCATCCCAGTTGTCAGAAAAGTCCTTGTCTTTTAGTTAAGCACTGGGAAGTAATTGAAGTTATACTTCTATGGGTATCTGTCAATGTTCCGAAAGATAGATGGTGTATACCTTATTGTGTAAAATGGTGATCTTATTGCAGATAGCGATATTTCTTAGACAAACTTGAGATGGAACTAAGGAACAAAAAAGATAATTCAAAATCTATCTCCAACACACTTACATTATGCCTTCCATTTCAGGTACATCCCAGCTGCCAGCGGGTAGGCAGATTATCCCTTTCAAGTTCCAAGTACCGTTCACGGCTCCATCATCGTTTAAAGGGGAGCAGGGTCAGGTCTCTTACACCATGACGGCACGTTTAGTGATCCCAGAACAGATACACGCACACGAAGTGCTCATGAAAGAGTTCCAAGTCATAGCGCCATTTGATCTGAATTTGGGAAGTCCGAGGATTAAAGTACGTACCTACTTATATTCTTTAGTTTCTTTTGATACTTGCTTTTTTGTACTACATTTGTTTGAAGACTTGTGAGATGTGATAGCAATGTCTATCTATCATGGGGTTTTGGTTTCCGCACTTAATCCTTAAAATGGACCATTGTGCGTGAGCCATGGTGGCCGTTTACTCCAACCAGCCCACCTCCCTCCAGAAGCAGATCAAACTTCCCGGTCTTCTCAGGGCATCCGCAAGGGATCTAGGTGTTCCCAGGGTCTCCTCGCGAATCTTGATAACGCCGGTGCACTCAAGGAGCACATGCGCCACCGTTTCCTCCGCCCCCATGCATGCTCTGCACAGGGGACTGTCAGTGATTCCTAGGGTATGGAAGTGTTTGTGATAGCAATGTCAAAGCATTATGTGCTGAAATGCCCCCAATATCGCGATTTTTATCAGTAAGGTGACCGCGCGATTGTGATTGTATATCTCCCAGCCTTACACTTATATAGTAGCAGTAGGAACAGTGGGGTTTACGTTGGTAGAGTTCGACATAAATCTCCGACCTGCCCAGACGGAGGATACCCTCAGAGGTAAAGAAGAAAGATATTTGAACAAAAAAATCCTGCTGGCTGACCATTTTCGTCATGGCGGCCAATCTGAGCGGAGACCAGCTATCGACGGAGCCGGAGGATATAATGGGTTTAAAAATACCTTCAACGAAGCCGAAGGGCACATGTCACCCCGTCATTGCGATCTTTTTTTTTGTTCGAGACCATACCTGGGAACCAGTTATGGAATATTGGGGGTCAAACTTCTAACTTTTTCACAAGTTTTTTTTTATAAGTACATAAAAGTTTTTAATGTTCACTTCACTATAAATACCTCCATGATCGCCGTAATATTGAATGCATCCTTAGCACAATGTTTTGAGTGCGTTGTATTGAGTCCTACCGTAAAAAATAATTTTCCAAACCAATTAAGAAGTCGTTTCCCAGCAATAATTTTTGCATAGAGTTACTTAGTTTGATGTACAGAATGCTTGGTTGACGGCTTCGTGGAGAGTCCGTTTACACCTTGTATTAAAGTGGACAAAAATGCACAAACACTGGTGCACTCTTTCTTCCCTCACTCTGTATCTGTGAACAGAGCACAATACAGTATACAACAGTAGGCACCAGTTGCCCGAAACAGTTCACCGCCCATTTTCTAATATCAATAATCTCATGACCAGGAACCTATAGACATGGAGTTCGAAGAGGTGTATGGTTGCTGCTGTTCATCCGATCCTGTATCGATTCGCGTACGGCTGCCTTTATCGGGCTACTGTCCCGGTCAGAATATACCTGTGGCCATTCAGGTGGATAACAACAGCAGTGTCGAGATCACTAAGATCATATTCGAATTTTTGTCGGTAAGTAACCAACTTATTCGTAGCAGTAAGTCTAGGTGACATTATATCGAATCAGTCCGTGTTCCCACTGCTGCGACACAGGTCATCTCTGTGACATCGGAGAGTGTCGCGTAGTCCACCACGCGGCCCCAGTGCGGGGATCAAACCGCGAAAATTCAAAGATATACGTGCTGATTTAAGGCCCTTCTAACCTTAAAATTAGCAACTCTATTTATGGTGGTTCAAACTTCGTTTGAAATACTGTTAGAATAAAGTTCTAATCAGCTTGCACTACAAAGAGGCTGTTACGTCAGTCACTGCGGGCCGAATAGTGCAAAATAAGTGTTTTTTTTGCGATTTACAAAAAATCTATTGATTGGACTTAAAAAATAAAAGGCATAAGACCTGCTTTATAGTTAGATCAGTTAGTATGCAAAGTTTCATGATCTAATTTGAACTATTTTTTGAATACCAGCGGTTTATGGTTCGATTTGGAGGTAACTTTGGATTTTTTTCTATCAAGAAAAGTTTATGGAATCGTGTTTTCGTCACACATGGGACTTAGCATTAATCCTCAACTTTACCATATATTTATTTCAAAATTAATGCTGCAGTATTTTAGGAGTAACGGAAGATCATGCTAAACCATTTGAGGGATATATAGCTCTTAAGAATTATGTTTTTTTGACCGTTTGTGGTTATGAAAGACTGTTCACTGAAAATTTCCTTGTAGACCCAGTAATACAGAGTACACTGGACCAAGACCGTATGCTTAGCAATCTGGCTTCCCATTATTAGGAAGGCAATTAAAACCAATTAATAAAACATGATTTTCGTCATTGACGAGAGTGTCTAAGTATATTAATAATGTCTGTGGTTTTATTAGTCACCGGTCATACAAAACTGTTTGCGGAAACCGCAGACGAGAGTAACCGTTATTGTCGTGTAATAAACGTGTTTGGCGCCAAACATGCTCTGTTCTGTACGTAAATAAATAAACGCAGCCAGTAACTAGCGCGTTTTTTTGGTGTGGGTGTTCCAATTCAATACAATACACAACAAACAACAACACAACACAAAAACACACACAATTCAATACTCAATTGAATTGTCACATGCAGTCTATTCTAAATTAGCTGTGCTCGCCAGTTTCTCCCGCCGTTTCTCTTTTTACTCAGCTGCAAGGGTCGTAGCGTGATTTTGTTAGAAAATCATTTTTCAACTCAGATAAATCAAACAAACTCTTCAGTTTTATTGTATTAGTATAGAAAAGGTCTTTATTAATAGATAAATATAAATAAAACGTTAGCGATATCCAAATTAGATTATCTACATTGAATAGTTTCCCCTCCCCCAAGCTTAGCTTTTGAATGTTCGATTACCTCATGAAACTAAATTAAAACAAAAACTTTAACAGAGAGAGTTATACCGAAGCCAGCGGCCGGCGTCCGAGTACATACATCCAGAAAAGGTGCTGCTCACGATAAAAAAGGGCGCCGTGATGGGCAAGTCCAAGCGCAACTTTACCGTGGACATCTTCGTGCCGGAGATCATTCCACCCTTCCTCGAGAACTGCACACTCATCGATGTTGGGTACTTCTTCCGGGTAAGTTGGTTACCATGCTGTTTCTTATTGCCCCTCTTTCGTTAGGTTCATGTAAGATTAGGTACCCTGATCCATAGTAAGATTGTAGTATTGTAAAGAGGAGCACGTGGCTAAATCATAACAGCCGTACCGATCTACCTTCAAGGTTCATCTTTAACGTCTTTCATTACATAGGAGTTAGCGGCTGTAGTTGGTAGATCTTTGACCGTCGTTACCGGGTAATCAGTGGCCCGAAAGTCTGACAACCAGCCTAACCAAGGGGAATCGTATTACTCAGTACTAACTAGTTTGTAGAGGTCAGATAGACAGTCGCTCCATGTAGAATACTGATATTCAGCTGCATCCGGTTAGACTGGAAGCCAACCCCAACATAGTTGGGTAAAGGCTTGGCAGATGATGATCCATAGTAATATTGTAAAAAAAGTGGGTGTCTGCCAGCTTTTCACATCTTAACGGCTGACTCCGCGGGCAAAGGCGAGTAAAAATAAAAAAATAAAATAAGTTTATTGCGTATAAATTTGGGTTACATAACATGTCGAGGAGTCTCCATTTAGACATAGAAAATGCCTGTAGTTGAAGGCTCCGCTCATTCCCTTACATCTTATAGATACAGAATAATAGGCAATTAACAAAAACAGAAAAAAGTAAAAATAAAGAAAAAAAAGAAAAACAAAATTAAACAAAGTACGATAAATGTATAAGCGTGTGTGCGCCCGTGGGTGGGGGTGTATGTGTGTGTGCGTGTGTGAGAGAGAGATTTTAATGTACATAATGTGTCGAACTAAGCAAATAACATCATTAAATTATTTATTATTAAGTCACACATTGCAAGAGTAACTCTGTGTCATCATAATTTAAATTGTGTAGCCACATTGTTAGTTTTTTTTTACATTCATATTTTGTTTTATCATAAATATATATTAGTTTATTAATTGCATTGTATAAATATGCAGAGCGTTTTTTATATTGTCTACTGGCAAATTCAGTTTTAGTTGAGGGAACGTTAACTATAAAGTGTTTCTTTATCTTTTCTAATATTTTAGGATCATATGGTATCTCTTTGTGCGTTTTGAGGATGATAAAAAGGATGTACAATTTTCTCACTGACAGCAGATTACATAATTTGTAAAGCTTTACAGTGGAGAATATTCTTTTTTTGAAGTACATCACCTTAAGTATCGCTCTTTGAGCGCGTTCTAACTCTAGAAAGCTAGATTTCGTTGCTCCACCCCATGCAATATATTAAAGCGGACTGGACCAAAGATACATAAATTTCATTTAATAGATTTCTTTGGTTGCCATTATTTTTATTTACATTTATTCTCCTTGGTACAACATATCTCAGCTCTTTGAATATCCAGATAAGTTTTCGTACTCTACTCATGACTAGTTCCAGGTGAGGATACCAGGAAAGACGCTGATCAATAATCACTCCCAGATATTTTGTTTGGGTAACTTGTTGGATAGTTGGGCAATTGCAGCCAGTTCCAACCGTATTCATGTCGCACGCATGGATTCTTAAATTAAATTCCTTGTCTGGTTGAAGCTGATTATAAATATTAAAACAAATGTAGTTGGTTTTGCTAGTGTTCAGGGTGAGCAGATTGTTTTTTAGCCAAGTTGCAACAAGAGCTAGCCCTTCTTCTGCACCATTTTTAACCTCATCCCATGTTTTCCCTGAGAAGACGACAGCTGTATCATCGGCGTATGAGAATACTTTGGCATTATTAATCCTCATATTGCAGAGGTCATTTATATAAATTAAAAATAGTGTAGGTCCTAGAACGCTTCCCAGAGGTACAGAGAGGACAGGAGTTCAAAGGAGAATTCATAGTCTGAATAAGTTGAATTGTTGAAATTTCTACCAAAATCGCTGCACAATCTTAAAATGTGAAGACACGTGTCGTCACTATTTATCCCCGAACGATAAGCTATATCCTATGTCCTATTTCAGATAACAATCAAACTGTCAGGCTGTAACGACGACTTGCAGGATGAGGCCGAAATCTGCCTTGGATTGGTCCCTGTAAAAGAGTTTATGGACGGGGAGTATGTTCACCCCTTAGCGCACAGCCTACCCACAGTGCCTATACCCGACCCCAACACTACTGCTCAGCTGCTTCTCCCTCCTCCCACCGCAGGCTTCAGGGGATCCAGTACGAGCCTCCAAAGAATCCAGCACAGTCCAGTTCAACATGCTCAAAGCCAACCTCAAACCGTTCCATACTCCGACAATCCACCCCCCTATCCTTATCCAGGCGGAAACGGCTCAATGGAAATGAAGCCAAGACCGGTACCAGATTTGCATATTGGATTCAAGCTTGAGGAAGCGCCTGCAGGTAAAACGCCTGGTGGGCCCGGTTATCCGACAAGTGGGCCTGGTTATCCGACTGGCGGCCCTGGTTACCCGACTGGCGGTCCTGGTTACCCAACTGGCGGCCCTGGTTACCCTACTAGCGGGCCGGGTTATCCAACTGGTGGGCCCGGGTACCCGACTGGTGGGCCCGGTTATCCGACTGGTGGGCCCGGTTATCCGACTAACCCCCCGAGTGTGGTGAATCCCCCTTCGTATAGTTCTACCCAAGCCCCTTATCCCACGGGCGTAAGAAACAATGGTGGGTCAGCATATGCCCAGGGAGGATACGGACCATCCGCTCCACCACCGAGTACCTAAGTAAGTTTGTCAACCGCACGTCTATGCCAGCGTCCTTATTTCGAAGCAGTAAGGTCGGTTTTCGTTGTTCAACTGTTCTGAGACGTGTGGTTACCGCGTTAGCGGCCTGATGCATCAGCTGCTGATCAAAGCCTTGTGCTAAACTAGACTTTACTTGATAACCCTTAACACATTACCTACAATGATATTTGATAATAATATGTAGGTACCGACGTTATCTTAAAAATGCGTTTTAAATGGACAGTTTATTTTTCTTGTGGTTTTGCTTACATAATTATAAAAAAATAAGATTATGAAATGTTCGGCTAAGCACAGTATTTTGAGGAAACCGTCCTATGGTACTTACTCGGTCGCTTTTGACTACTCTTTCAGAACAAATATTGTTTAAAATATTAGATAGTGTTAAATTCGCAACAAGAGGCAACTTTTCTAAACAACTAAACTTTGACACAAGTACTTATGCGCAATGATATTATAAGTAAAATTTTTACTCATAATATCATTGCCTACGCGCAAATAATATAACTTTTACACTTTTTTTTTATAAATAAATGTACTTACAAAATCACTAATGTGATAAATTAAGTACATAAAAATGATTACCTCTTGTACTTTCTACCTTATTTAGCATTTAAAATGACGTTTTATAAATTTTATATTCGATGTAAGAAAATATTGCATAATTTTAAGATTATATTTCTTATGATAAATGTTTATGGCCTTGATAAATATAAATATTTCTTGTTTACAAAAAATGTATAATTAAAGATAATCTCGCTTACATTTATACTGTACCTAAAATATAATCAGTCCTTATGAAAAAAAACACGATTGTGTCTACTTTGATCTTGTACGAGGTCAAACGGTGCTTAAAACTCTTTCGATGTGCCTATTTTAAGTAAAATACGATAAATGTCTATTGTTGATATTTTTACTCAGAAATGCCATATTTTCTATAAGATTATATGAAATAATTACATCGTATTTTTGTATTTGGACTAACGGAAGTCTATCTAGGGAACTTTTCTTGGTAATTGCGATGAGAAGGACTTTCGAAGCTCTGTGTAATAATTATTGATATATCCATATATGAAACTATTGAATAATTTATTATTAAATAATTATTATACCTACTTGTTATTGCTAACTTTGATAGTTATAATACAGATATTTGATCAGATGTAATTTGCCTCAGCATCTTTTTGAAGTACAAAGTCTCTAATGTTATATGTTTAGGGTCTAATATAGCACAAAAATATGACATAATCTTCTATACAAAAATAGATAAAGTATCTTTATTTCGTTAGGTTTAGGCGTGCTACACATTTTCAGCATTAGCAGTAAAATCTATGTAGTAATTACTGCTTCCGACCCGAAGCAATTGCAATATGGGAATAAAAATAATAATGCGAAAAAAGCGTGAGTTTATGTAATTAAATCAAATGGGTCGACCCGAAATAATATGTAGCACGTCTTTGAACATCACATAGATTTTTATATGTTTGTTTTGCTTCCGTAATTAATATTATTGGATGATAAGTTTAATAATAAATGATTTTGATTTATTAATGATTAACAAATTCAGGTTAGAAATGTTTAGTTTTTAACGTGTAAGTCATGGTGCCCACTGTAGGGTTAGGAAAGGAATCGTTGGGTCTAGTCTTTGTATGACAAGAGAGAGAGAGCAGAGACGAAGAAAATTAATGTCAATGATAAGTTAAGTACCTACCTATAACATCATTTATGGACACTCGGTGACGAAAGTCGGTTAACACTTCAGATTATTTGTTAGGTAAAAAAGCATAAGCATAAATAATCAGCGAGCAATGTTCCCACTGTTGAAACACAGACTTCTTTGTGGATTGAATAAAACATCACAACATTATCATCATTCTCGGGCCGAATTATCCCAATTTATTTGGGGTTGGCGCAACACGGTTTTTTCTTCCATTTCCTCCTATCATTCGTCACGCTATCATTACTCTTTTTTCCTAAATATAAACGGTTAATCTTAAAAAATCTGAACATACCCGTATGTCCCCAGCCGTTCTCGAAGGGGAACGGAGCATTATTTTAATTGTGTCTTTAATTGCGGGTATCTAGCGGTTAAATTAAAACGAAAATTTCGCATAAAATTCTGATCTGTTTGTCGACCTTCGTTGCTGAGTACTAACTGCATTTAATCTATTGTTATTATTGCTATTTATTGTCTAACAGAAACGGTTAGAAATTGTAGGGCGTGCTGCTACATATTGTTCGGGTCGGCACAAAGTTAACCCTATGCCGTTCGGCCTTCCTTCGGCTCGTACTGATCGGCCAACTCCGTTCAGCATCTACCATTGTTGAATCATATTAAGGGCTGGTTCGACACAATTATTGTAAGCCGAACGGATTTTTCTCGAATATATTGTATATTAATTTTTCCGCCCGCCTGCGCCTGTGCCGAACCAAGTCCACCCGGACATGTGTGTAGCCGGTAGCGCCCCTAATCGTATCAGTTCAAATAAGATTTAAATTAAATTAACAACAGGAAAAATTTGGATCTAAGTACTTCGGTAGCGACATCTATGCCGCAAATAAGGAACTAACAAAATATTACCGTACATCGCGATATGATTACGAGGCCTATTTACAAGGAGCCGACAATAACTGTCGGCAGTAGGTAGCCCACCAGACCCACCAGGCCCACCTGGGGACAGGTAGGAGGATCCTTCCTTTTTAAAGTATTGAGGAACTTCATACCTCTAAATACTTTTCTACACTGCAGCTTGTAATAGTCATGAAGGATTTATTTTCAAGTTGACAATAAATAATTTAAGAGGCCTGTAATCTGTTGTGTGCAACACAAACTATGTAATAAGTGCTAAGTTATGATTTATATTCTTATTAATTAATATTTTTTTGATATTGTGTTTTTATAAACATAGTTTTCTGAAGTGTTTATTGCGGATAATAAAATATACGAATTGTTACCGTGAGAATTAACGTGGTTTTATTGAATCAACTCCTATTTACTATTCATTTAGCGTCTTCATGTAAATTAGTAAGCAAGATATCTTATAACGGTGAGCCACATGTCGCATTGACAGCGATCAGCGAGTATAGTAGAGCTAGCAACTAAAATCGAGTAGGCGGGCAACGAGAAGCGAGTGCGCGACGGCGACGGGTGATTACTCGCTGGTATGCTCAAAAGCTATGTAAACCAAATTAATAACTCTTATTGTGTGGGAAGCTCATACAAAGCGAGGTCAGGTTATACTGGATATTTATTTCGAACCCGGGATATTCGACCCTATGAACGTAGGCAGCCTCATTACCGCTGCGCCATTCAGGTCGTCGAAAATTGGGGGCGAATATGGACAACATTTTTGAACAGTATTTCAACCTTTAATACAAATTATGTCTACCTAACTAAAAAGATAAGGGACTATCTAGATAGATGTTGCAGTAATTTTATTTTAATAAAAACATTAGGGAACCAATAACATTTCAAAGTTTTGTCTCCTCTTCCCCCGTTTAATTATAAATTATAATGAGACCAACATCTATTGTACGTGAGCGAGAAAATAGACAATAGCTGCTCGTTTACTCGTCAAGTAGTACAGGTGCCTTTACAAAATAGTTTATAACAGTTTGGCAGTTCAATGCGCTTAGTGCTATTTTTAGTTGTTAACTTCTGCTTTGTTTCTATATCCGCCGGCGGCGCCGTCTGACTATACATGGCAATTAGATGACTCATCGATTGCCTCTTCGCTTGTATTGTGCTGTACAGCCGTTATGTTCTATAGATAGGTAGGTATTTATGTAATCAAGGCGTATCATAGTATCCAGTACCTAGTTTGGAGGTCAGATTGGCAGATCGCTCTATGTAAAATTCTGGTACCGTAAAACGGGGTGAATAGAAACGCAGGGGTGAATCTAAACAAAACTGAGAGGGATTCTAAATATTCTAATGTTGAATTAATATGATTTGTTACCAAAAAGGTGTAATAAAGTAAAATTAAGCAAATAAAATAGATTACTTCATGGTAACATATTTTTCAAATCGTACACAGATAACGAGAATAACTAAATTCGACGACAAAATTAATAATATTACGCACTTTGATTCTCAAGCCCGGATCAATTACTTTGGTGTTCCACAGGGAAGCATTTTAGGGCCACCGTTATTCCATAAATACGTAAATGATCTTCCACAAGCGATAGACCAAGATTGTGTTCTGTTTGCTGATGATACAACAGTTATTTTAGATGATAAAAATGGTAAATCGCATGAGTGTAATATAAACAACACCTTACATAGAATTATAACATGGTTAGATATTAACGCCTTAAAAATTATTATAGAAAAACTAAAGTATTATATTTTAAAACACAAAAGAGTAAATATGTACACCTTAAAATATCACCAAATAGTTGAACAAATTCATAAAACAAATTTTCTTGGTACGAGTATTACCTACAATTGATGAACATTTCACCTGGAAGAATCATATTGATGAAATATGTATTAAAATAAATAGATTTGTTTTCGCTTTGAAAAAAGTTAAAGATGAGACCTCCAGACAAACTGCGTTAATGGTATATCACGCCTATGTTTGCTCCATTATCAGGTATGAAATCATTGTGTAGAGAATCTGAAGTTACTAGGGTGTTGTTAGCACAAAAAAAATGCATACGCTCAATCTTCAATATGGACTGGACTGATTCTTGCAGACCAGTGTATAAATCAGACAACCTTCTCACAGTTCCTTGTATTTATATTTATGAAATTGCAAAATTTGTCAAAACTAACTTTTACTGTTTGACAAAAACAATATTAATAAACGTACAGTTACACAGTATCTACTTACCATGCCTATACCTAGGATTGAATTATTTAGACGTAATTGTGTATATACTACTCTGTCAAGAAAGTACCGGGAAAAGATCAATAATACACAAAATGTCTGTTATTCATCCAAATTTATTTTATCACCCGCAAAGTATGCTCACGATACACTTGCGCCAACGAATAATCCATTCATCAAAACATTTTTTAAACGCTGCTTCCGGAATTGAGTTCAGTTCTCGCCGCGAATTCTCCTTTATGTCTTCTATCGATTGAAAACGGGTGTCACGAAGTGGTAATTTGAGTTTAGGAAAAAGAAAAAAGTCAGCAGGAGCCATATCTGGTGAATATGGTGGTTGCTGGATGGTATTTGTTGAGTGTTTGGTCAAAAATTCGTTCACAATGATAGCCTTGTGCGAAGGCGCATTGTCGTGGTTCAAAATCCAAGAATTTTCTTTCCACAAATCTGGCCTTTTTCGTCGAATTTGCTCACTTAAACGCCGCATAACGCTCAAATAATATTCTTTATTTACCGTTAGACCTTCCGGTAAGAATTCAGAGTGCACAACACCGCGATAGTCAAAGAAAACAGTCAACATGACTTTGACTTTTGATCGACTTTGGCGTGGTTTTTTCGGTTTCGGTTCAGTTGGAGGTTGACTAGTTTGCATGTCAAACTCGTAAACCCACGTCTCGTCACCAGTAACAATGCGTTTCATGAATGTTGGGTCCGAACTGACTCGTTCTAGCATGTCCTCAGCGACTTTCATGCGATTGAGTTTTTGGAGAAAATTCAGATCTTTCGGGACTAGCCGAGCAGCAACATGTTTCATACCCAAATGATTAGTTAAAATGGTACGGATCGACTCGTGAGATACAGAAAGTTCGGCGGCTATCTCTCTCAGAGTTGAATGGGGATTTTCAGTCACTATTTTCTTCACTTTTGCGATGTTAACTTCAGTTGCAGACGTTGACGGCCTAACAGAGCGAGGCAAATCTTCCATCACATCTCGACCGCTTTTGAACGCTTTGAACCACTCATAAGCACGAGTTTTTGATAAAGTCGATTCACCGTAGGCCTTCTGTAATATTTTCAGTGACTCCGAACACGAAATTCCATTGGCGATGCAAAATTTAAGACAAACTCTTTGTTCGATATTTTTGTCCATTATGAAATTCGCAATACACGCTATATATGATATTACTAAAACCAGCACTGTATTTAATATAAATAACAGATGCAACTCAAACTCCGCGCCAAAATGGAAAACAGTTGTGCCAATCTAACAATTACAAAAAAACAAAAATTTGAATTTGGAACCATTAGCAAATCATCCATTCCCGATACTTTTTTGACTGAATGTATGACTCCACTCATCTTGTAACTGTCTACCTAATTTTATTACTGATCTTCCGTACAGAAAATTCTGCAAAGTTCTAAAAAAATGGCTTATTTCATATAGCTTTTATTCCATAACTCAATTTCTCAAAAATCTAATTGTCAATTTTACCATTACCGGAATGTATTGTAGAGAATTACCTACGTGTACCCTTAATTTATATGGAAATATTAGTTCAATTTAATTTGACAGCTCTAAATTACGTCCGTCTCTTTCTCGTTTTCATAGAGAGAAAAAGATAGCAATAGCCTAAATCATAGACTTAGTAAATATAGACCAAAAAAGCGTGCGAGGGAGAAGAAAATCCCATAAATGGAAATATAGCAAGATGAAAAAGGATCGTGAATCTAATATCACTGTGACCGGTTTTGAATGACAGGTCTGCACAAGTCGGCACGCGGGGAATCAACTCCTCAGTATTTTGGATTTTTAGCGTACATCGTGGTTTATTTTCAGTGAATACAGTAGTATTAAACAATGGTTACTTGTTCTGTGCGTGAATGTGGCGTTAATCATAGAAATAAACCTGAAAATTGCACATTTTATAAGTAAATACTCAGGACCACTCACTGATAAGAGGCGTTTATTTTTGGTTAAAATTTGCCTTTTTACCTGTTTAAAATATAAAATAATACCAATGTTTTTGTTTACTTTCATATTTTGTATAGCTAAAAGTCCATTTGTTGATAATTTACATGATTTTGGTGAATAGATTGTTCATCAATCTATTTTTACATGTACGCTAGGGATTGACTTAAATTTATCGATACTATCGATATTTTATCTTGAATGTTAACTATGAAAATAAATGCTACCTTACGTTTACCGTCTGTTAACTGAACCATTTAATCAGGAAAAAGTTAATTAACTTTTAACAAATACATAAACTAATTGTTTTGTATAATTTGTACAACAGGTTCCCTTTACGTATATATACTATACGTATAACTCGAGGAAAATGTTTGAGTTTCATTGGGTGCGTTGGTTGGAATCCAAAGACGTGATACAACTTTGTTTACAGATTGAAAATTTTATTCGTGAAAATAATAAAATCAGTCAAGGTCAAAATCCACAAAACAAATCAACAAAAAAAAAACCAACCACAAAATCGAAACGTTTCGTTGTTGAAATCTACAATTTGCCAAGCTGTACTTCTTATAATATATTAGAAGATAATTTCGGCTTATTTTTGAGTTTGGAGAACCAAAATTTGGACAAAGATATTTTAAGTGGTCGTAGATATTTAATAATGGAACACATTATAGAAATTTACTTTGACATTCGACTTAAACATGAATGTAAACTTAATAATTTAGGAAAGAAAACTGTAAGGAACCAGTTAAATAAGATTTTTCTGTTTAAAAAAAATTGCTCAATACGGTCAGTATTGAGCGATTTTTAATAAAATGTTGGCTGTTTTATTTTTTAATGTATTTACAATTTTTTAACATAATGTAAAAATTATAATCTAGACAGAGGCAGCCTATGGAACATCTTCCTCCAAGGGTCGAAGTTCAACCACTTATCGATAGTCCTCCAAAGTAAAAGGTACATCGCTAACTAACGCACACACTGACAAATCAAAATTGGTCACGCTTTATCGAGCTGTCAGTTCGTCTATACGGCAGTATATACTAAGTCTATGGCCTAAATTAAGTTTAGTTTGTGCACAACAGAATCGACACCATTGTTGGGAAAGGTTCATCAGATGATGAGGTAGGTACCTATCCAATAAAGCACCATAATAAATATAACACGTCTTTATTTAAGTCACAAGAAACATAAAAAAAATATTCGACATTATTATAACTACAACAACAAGAAAAATGGTCTGTATATAAGGCATTAACTTGATTATTGTCATAAAATTACAGTAAGGATTTAATCCGGTACTCAAAAGGGTTACCTATAAATGCGTTTAACTTAATAAAAGATTTATAAAGAATACAAGTGTCTATGGTGTACAACACATCAAGCTACTACAATCTGTCAAATTTCTTTAATAGATTTTCAACTTTGTCGCTAAAGCATTAGGTTCAAGGTTGATTGGGAAAATTTCAGTAAACATAGGAGTTTCGGGTAGCCTGATGTTCTGGCGTCTGAACATTGATTGTTAGGTTTTCAACTTTCGACGGTTGGCTGAACGTTGCAAATCGAATGCGACTTTAATGTTCTTTCCGTCATGAGCATTTCAAACTTCTACCGTCGCGTCGGTATAAGTCGTAATAAGGCACACACATGACATATTCCTGTTAAAATGACGTTTTATTTTTTACTGACTATGAACTACATAAAAATAGACATAACAAGAATACAATCATAGATAATACACTATAATAATAATAGAAATACAATCTTAAAACTATGACTTGCAATATAAAATACTTTGAGAATTTATTATAAAATTTATGAGAAATAGAGATTATAATTGTGTAATAGACAATAAGGCACCTTAAGCTATTTTATTAAATCGAAGCACCATAAAAAGACGGAAGATAAAACGACAAAAAAAAAAGGAGAAATACATTAAAATAATAAAATAAATGTATGAAAATTAATAAAAAGAATAAAACAATCTAAGTCATTTGCATTGAGCTATTACTACTACGTATAGAGAAGACAGCGCGAACATAATCTGTGCTCCATTTAACTGCTGTCGGCTGGCTGCAGTTCACTCAGTCGCTTGCTCGCTACAAAACATCTATACAGGGTGTTAAAGTTGTCGCGTGCCATAGCTTAGGGGTGAGTTCAGTATCGCTATAGGAACCCGTAAAAAATAAAAATCTTTTTTTTTTTTTACCTAAAATTAGGGTGTTAGTATGAACACCGTTATCCTTGAAACCAGTAGTTTGGTTTCATTAGTAGAACATAAAACTATCGGCCGATTTGAGTAGCAAATAATGCGCCGGCACCGCACGGCGAGAAACGAAGGACAAAATGACAACACGAAATGATAGTAGGTAAGTAATTAAAGCATTTAAACAAATAAAATAATTTAAATTTTAAAGGATTGCTATTTTAAGTTAGTAGGTACTAAATTAGGTTGATCTTGCAATAATTACTTTATGTTTAAATTTTATTTTATTATTTTTCCTGGGTTCCTTTATCGATACTGAACCTACCCCTAAGCTATGGTACGCGACTACTGTAACACCCTGTAAATACGGGGTTAGCCGCCCCCGCGCGCCCCGCACTGCGCACATATTTTGTTCGCGCTGTCTTCTCTATACGTAGTAGTAATAGCTCAATCGTCATTTGTTAAAAAAAGTTACATAATAAAAGCAAATATATTTACTTCTTCGGCCGTAACTTACGCTAGGAGAGATTAATATAATTTGTTACGTTTAAAATTTCTAAAATTCTCTTTCATTACGTTTTTAAGATTAAATTATATTTATAAAATGCTGAAAAAAATATAACAATAATTGTAAAATACATCATAATATTGTTATCTAAGAGTACAAATAAAAGTAATATTAAAAAAGGTCTTATTGTATGCTTTAAAAGCCTTAATATCGAAGGTATATTTATTAGGGGGTTATTCAGAAGCGCTATTTCAAGTAAATAAATGATAAGAGAAATGGCGACTAATTAGACATACATTTTTTTGACGTTTAATCGCCTCTTAACGTTAAATAGTATACTATAATAAACTTTATACATAATGGCCTATCCAGACATGATCCACACGTACAATATATTATCTTGTGTAGATAGAGCCGTATTTAATTTTAATATGTAAGAACAAGAACAACGAGTAAATATCTGAATTATCAAAAATGTAGAGGCTAGTAGAAGAATGCACTTATGTATATACTTCTTAACTTTTAGGCACATATGAATGAAGGCTTTATGTAAATACAATTAGGCACATTAAGTTCAGTATAATTTAGACAACTACGAGATAGTATTTTTTTATTATATGTTAAATTACCACTTAAAAGAGCAGCGTTTTGGGTCATTTAGGGACTACTCACACTTATTCAGCTTATCAACGCTTAATAACGATTTTGTATGAGACGCGTCTATGGGCATAAGCTGAATAGAGCTGGATAAGTGTGAGTAGTCCCTAAATTCAGACCTTTAAGTATATATCTTAAGTACTAAAGTGAGTTTAAAATATTTGTGTGTTACGTTTATATCAATACGTCTAATTTCCTAAATTCTAGTTCCTGCCCTTGCTACCATATTACACTTCCGCCATTTAAATGAGATACGTCTTACAACTACATTTTAAATGCAGACCAAACTCTTTGATATTTAAATCAATCGAGATCACATCATTCTATTTTATAATCTTTATCATAGGGCGCCACATTTGCTTGTACTTTTTGTGATGTAAACATTCAAAAAATATTTTTTTATTAAGGTAACTCCTTTTTCTTTTTTTTTTCTTTGTCGAATACGAGGCTTTTGGCGACTTTATATTAATTGTTGTAATGTGCTTATGTGCAGAATATACGGTTTGTGTTTCAAGAACGACACAAAAAAAAAAAATTATTATCAAACGTAAGCGTCAAGATGCACCAATATTAATCATCGTATACAGATAGTAACAGCTAACGCAGACCATTCAAATTCAACTTTAAGCACTTGGCCATACGGTTGAAATTGGTATGATAAAATAGAGATAACTTTAAACACCGTAACTGCAGTAACCAAGTAAAAAATACAAAGATCATGAAGGTAGTAAGTGTGCAGTGATATTACTCGGATTGTAAGGAAAGTCCATACTCTCTGTAGAAGCAGACGCTTTGATTCTGCGACGGGACGCTTACAACTTTATAACCAGATAAAGGCTTGTAAAATATGCGTTAAATAAGTCCAAAAAAAAAGTAGCAACTTCCAGCTTACTATAATTTTTTGTGGCTATCGATGCGTACAGATGGCGGATTGACGATCTTATGACTGCATTCGCGACCGGAGTTCGCATAGCTGAATTTTGGGTATTTAATTAAAATTTCGTCATCGACACGCTAAGAGTAATATTGTAGCATAATTTCCAATCCGACCGAGCTCGAAATCGCGATCCTGTACATATTTTGAGACGTATGATACGCTCAATTCCGAATATTAGCACTGCACTCATTACGTCAAGATGAGGTAGTAATTTGAGGTAGTTTGTTTAAGATTTAGTTTATTTGTCAGCGTTGTTTGCTTTCTCATTTTCCTTATCTTTAGTGTCGCTGTCTTCTTTCTTTTGTACGTTTTCTTTCTGTTTTTCTTCGGGCATTTTCATAAACTCAGGGTTATATGGCGGGGGTTCTGAATTATCATCTAAGGGTAGTTTTTCTGTAAACAAGAGTATCACTTTTGAATAATATGCGACCTTTAGAATCTCAATATTTTAATTATTACGACAAATAGAAAGTTTTAATCACGGAATTTTGGATTTTCAAAGCTTGGCGCAGCCGTTGTAAAACAAGTGTATAATATTTTGGTATATATTTAGGTCTGGTATAATGTAAGTGAAAACGGGCAGTAGTGTCAGTTTATACAAAGCAGTAAAGTCCCGCCCAGCCCCATTTTAAAATGTTGCCATTAGGCAATAAAAATAAAGGCTTCACTTACGTTCATCATTGCCTGGTGTGGAGGGTTCTGGCGCGGAAGCAGTCGCGTACGGATTCGCCCCTGGACTTGTCGGCTGTAATAAAAATACTGTGTGAAATATACATAAAATGATAAAACACACATGTTCGGATCGGGTCGCAGTTCGCAGTTCGTGCGGCAGCGAAATAGGGTATATGCATGATTTTTTTTATCACTCTAAACAAAGCGTATTAACATCAGAAATAGCAAAATGAAAATATTTTTTTAATATCTATAAAAAATACTCAGTTATTAGCATTTGAAACTGCTGATTAGACAGAGATCCGATACAGCGAATGACGTCATTCGCTGCATCGACGTACAAAATCCATACTAAATTCCGTTTATCTAGAAAGAGATAGAAACAAAAGTTTAAATTAACCATTTAAACTTTTGTTTCTATCTCTTTCTAGATAAACGGAATTTAGTATGGATTTGTGTTGTTAGGCCGATTTATGTCTTGTTTTACGTTGCGAATGAGCTGAATTTAATCTGAATAGTCTAATCGAGTAATTGTTTTGGGTCGGCTTAGTTAGTGTGTTCACCAATTACTGCAGAATTGAATGTGGGTGCCAAACAGTGTGTGGCGCCCCCAAAATAGGGTAAAAACATAATGTAATAAATATAATTAAATAAAGATCTGAAAAAGTTTTCGAACTTTTGTGCATTTCAAATAGCATTTATCATATCGGCTAAAGCTGAAATCTTTTAACGTTCATTAGCACGTAAGTTGGCGAAGTGTTACTTTAGTCACTGCAGCGTCGGCCTAGGTCGTTCACTGTCTCAAAATTTTAGCTTCAAAACTTTGTTTGCGTAGTAAAAGAAATGGAAATTTTACACTATCAAACTCTTACAATATTAATAACAGAAATAAAACTTGGTACATGAAAGAACTTACATATGGAACACCGGCTCCCGTGGGTAACAGCGGTATTTTAGATCCATCACCCGCTAGTACCCCAAAACCGATGGTTCCTGTCTTCAACGGAGTACCTCCTGCAGCATATGGCGGCAAGGGACTCTGCCTGGCCCCTGGGTACGGACCTAGGTTCGACTTAGACCCGAAAGGAGATTTGTCCGAAGGGTAAGGAGAGGGTCCTCCGGGGTATGGAGAGGGTCCTCCGGGGTACGGAGGGTTTCCACCCAGGAAAGGAGATTTCTCACCCGGATACGGTGGGTTACCACCAGGGTAAGGCGGGTTTGGCGGGTAAGGAGAAACATTGGGGTATGGCTGATTTCCAGGAGGATAAGGAGAAGTCCTGCCACCAAGATTAGGAGTGGTCGGAAAGCCTGGGTTACCAGGGTAAGGAGCATTAGGATAACCATTGCTATTAGGGTAAGGCGAGTTTGTCGCTGGTTGATTTATGATTGGTGGGGGAGGGTAACAGTTAGCATCCGGTGCATTCACCATAGGTTGTGGTAATTGATCGTGAAGTGGGTTCTGTACATTATCTTGGAAGCCGACTAAGGGGATGGTTCCAAAGGTGATAGGACGGGTTTCATCAGTACCATTGTGGCAACCACTGATTTCCGTTGATACCTGTGTCATATAAAAAACGGGCTGTAATCAAAACTGTAACATTAGTTACTATTGTTGGCAATAATCTGTTAAATAATTTATTTGCGTTTTGAATTGATACATACATGGCACAATGCATACTGCACGACTCACGCACGAGCACTAAAATGAAAGCCTTTAAAAAAAACCGGCCAAGTCACGTGGAGAGGGTTCCGTACAATGCCAGTCTTATAATTGGTTTACTACTTTATTTTCAATTAATAGAATTCTCAATTGATAGGATTCTTATAGATTTTTCTGTAATAGCAAGTAATGAACTATATTTTCAAAATTATAGGCTCAGTAGTTTCGGAGAGCAGGAGGGGGTAGAATGGACAATTTTCGTGTTATTTCATGAATAAAAACAAAACTATTTATTTTACAATAATAACAAAAATATATTTGAGATCCTCATAACGAGCCCTTTCATTTGATACAGTAAGGTTTGCCCATTTATGTTTGTTTGTGTTCGTTGTGTTTAAACCATCCTATCAAATTTCACCTGATTTGGTCCAGTAAATTCTGAGCAAATTGACTGTGACAGACGGACGGAAAGATAGACAGACGCACGAGTGATCCTATAAGGGTTCCGTTTTTTTTTCATTTTTTGTACGGAACCCTAAAAATACGAATTTTCTCGTGAAATAACGGCTTCTACTTTGAGGTAAGACCTATATCGTCACAGTATGGCTACCAAAACACTCTATTTGTGAAAACGTAAAGTTTAGTCAATACAGTGAAAGAAAATCACTTTCAAACTTGCTGCGTGTTTATGTCACCGTAAAATTGCAAAAACCGTTAGGTTGTAATCTATAGATTACATTTTCTCTAGCGAGATTGTAAACTCTCGAAAGATTGTCAACCGAACATACTGCTTACAATTTAACGCATTTTTTGATAGATTATAATCTATCGAAGTGCCATGCCGTACGCAAAATACGCACTTTGATGTGGAGTTCCGGACACCAGCCCGTTATACAATACAATCTATCGAAGTGAAACCGTAAAATTGTGAAATGCATCAAATCAAAGTATCTCTGTCCCCATAATGGGGACTTGAAGCACCCCGACGTTAGGTTAGGTTCCTTTAAACCCTGCAGACAGAAATAGGAGCCCGTCGGCTACGCTTTTTACATTAATCGGTTTTTCTCATTTCCTTTTCATGGGAGTGGTACCAGGGGGTAAGAGGGAATCCCTCTCCCCCTCCACAGCGCGCGAGATAAGTTCCGTCGCATACATTTCACAATTTTACGGTTTCACTTCGATAGATTATAATCTACCGAAAAATAATGCGTTAAATTGTAAGCAGTTTAAACAGGATGTTTGGCGTATGGACCGACCCAATTTTTCCAGGGGTTTGGCAGGTCATTAGCTAGGTCTACCCATACACCCTATGTTCCAAATGTCACGGTTGGTTACATTTGTTATTTTTTTAATTGAACAAAATACCCGAAATATTTCCTTTAATTCGAAATAACTTTTTCTTTTGTGGGTGTAATGGCACAAAATAAATATTGGGTTATTTTGAATCAAATTTGAACAAGATTTGTAACTTTAATTTATAAAAACATAATAACCTCAAATAAGTCTTTTCTTAACCCTGACTCTCCTAACTAATATTTTGACTACTTAATGAATTGTTTTTTATAACATGTAGCAAACCGTTAGAAAGGGTATCAACTAAAGAACTTTTTAAAATAAAGTGAAAAAAATGGCTTTTAGTTTAGAATTTAGAAGTTGTAAAATTTCATACATTTGATGAATGATGTTTATTTTGCAAGTAGGTTTTTACAAACACTTTTACACGTCATTTTTTTTTAAACTAGATGGGGCCGGTGTTTCGTACCTGACTACTCTGAGAAGAAACAGCCGAAACAAACTCAGAGGTCATAGTCTCTTTTGAAGTCCAGACATAATTTTGCTCAATTCACATGAGGACTATGCAGATTAGTGTCTGAGATGGTCTTTTGAAAAAAGAACCACACGGATTTGAGTGGACCTGTCCAGTCAGTGCAAGCATTTGTCAGTTATCGTGTAGCTCGACTTATAACTCAAGGAGCTCATTTTAAAAACAAACTAACTTTGGTAGCTCGTAAGAAATTTTCTTGAAACCAGTTCTATCAAACAAAGATTTATTTAGATTTAAAAGACTTTGGAAAATACAATAATATTTATTTTGTGCCATTACACCAACGAAAAAGTTATTTGGAATTAAAGGAAACAATTTGGGTATTATTTTCATTAAAAAAAAAATGTAACCAGCCGTGACATTTAGGACACATGGTGTATGGCTAATGACCCCACAAATCCCTGGAAAAATTGTGTCGGCCCATACGCCAAACAACCTGTATATTATACATAATATTGCTCGTGACTAACAAATAAATAAATAAGTACACAACGCATTAGATACAAAATAAATGTAAGGGATAAATAAAGCGAAATAAATAAATAAATAAATTGCTCGTGACTGTACACTGCTTTCACTTCTGATAGTAAGTAACCCAATAACAACCTTATAGCAACGTGAGTAAAGATCGGTGATAAAAAAAAAGACTAGCTGTGACATAAATCGAAAGTTTGCTATTTGAACTAGGACATGTCGCTTCACTCACTGTTTTGAGAAGTGGTAATGAAATAAATTACATAAGGTGGCTTTCTGGCTTACAAGAAGGTACCCATGATCTACGACAACTAAGCCGAAGTCGTCGCCATGGGCCACTATTTTTTTTGTTCTATACCATTCTTGGGAGGCTTCGAGTTTCAGAGATATTGAAGGTCAAAGTTCCAACTTATTCAAAAGTTCTTTTTTTAATACAAGTCCACAACCCCTTATTTCAATACATCAGCACAATGGTTAGATTTCGTCACATTGACCGCTACAGTAAACCGTTTTCAAGAAAAAAATAAATGTAGTTTTCGAGCAATAATTTAGGCGCAGTGTTCTGGCGCAGCTACCCGATACTGTAAAATTTTCTCAATCAACCTTGAACCTAATGCTTTAGCGATAAAGATAAAAATGTATTAAAGAAATTTGACAGATTGTAGTAGCTTGATGTGCTGGCATCTGAACATAATGCTTAGATGACACCGTGGCTTGGTTGGCTTCGTGAAGGATACGTTTACATCCTGTATATAGCAATACGGAATGGTTCTTACCTTGAAAGAGTACTCAATATTGATGAACCGGCAATTTTCAACATTATAGATATCCATGGCGGGCACTTCCATCTCTACGGTCCAGTTGCGCGTAGTGTGCCCGGGGATGGGGCCCTTCTTGATCTCGGCTACCGTGTCGTGTTCATTCTTTGTCCCGGGCTGGGATATCGCCAGGAATGTCACGTCCTGGTTGTACCAACACACATTAGGCATATCAGTATTACCATACAGTATTTCAACTAGAAACATTTGTGTTAGGCAAAAGATTATACGTATTCTAAGTAGGTATACTTGAGGTTGAGCTTAATTGTGGGTCTGTTGCATCGAGACAAGTATACAAGAAATCTATAATTATCGACCCTAAGCACCCGCATCCGATTTCAGAAAAAGGTCCTAGTTGGTCTACTGGTTATTTATTTATTTATGTACACACAATTTTTTTTAAAGGATAATATTTTAACACAGAAGAGCACAAAGGTACTGCTTATTTCAAAAGAAATTTCTTCCAGCAGACCTGCGAGAGGAAAGTTGGATAAGAAATGTAGACACAGTGTGTAGAAAAGTTAAACAACAAAATCTAAATTAAAACTTAAAACAAAACTATATCTATATAAAATAAACACACATACAAATATAGAAAAATAAACTACTATTGTAGATATTTACGGCCCAAAAAGTCTGACAACCAGTCTTACCAAGGGGTATCGTATTACCCAGTACGAACTGGGTTGTGGAGGTCAAATAGGCAGTCGCTCCATGTAAAATACTGGTATTCAGCCGCGTCCAGTTAAACTGGAAGCCGACGCTAACATAGTTGGGAAAAGGCATGGCAGGCAGATGTTTATGACTTAATTACGTACATAAATTACCTTTTTGATAGCGAACTTAAGCTCATCGATCTCGACGTTGCTCTCGTTCTTGCAGGACACCTCTATGGGTATGACCTGGCCGGGGCAGTACCCTGACACGGGCAGCCTCACCATCACCTCCGAGAAGCCCGCACTCACGCACCAGCAGCAGTACGTACTTGACAGGTCTATCTCAATCGGTTCCTGGATGGATTAATAAAATTCCTTTAGAGGCTGCATCCGCTGACACACAAAGCAATGGACGGTGAGGGACATGGATGCACATGGATTCTAGATCCTTAAGCGTAGAGTAGAAAAGAATGCGAAAGTTTGCATGTGTGTATGTTTGTTACTCTTTCACGCAAAAATTACTGAACGGATTTGGATGAAATTTTGCACACAGATAATTTATAACCTGGATTAACACATTTGATACTTTTTATTCCGGTAGTATACTTGACGACCCGATTGGCGCAGCGGTAGTGAGGCTGCTTTACGTTCTTAGGGTCCCAGTGTGTGATGAGCATAGACATTTGTTTCAGAGTCATGGATGTTTGTATGTATAATAAGTATGTACTATATTTACAAATAAAAAAAAGTATCTATGTAGTATATCAACTATCTGGTGTCCACGACACCACGAGTTGCTTAGTGTGGCACTAGATGGCGCTGTGTGTAATGTCCAGCGATATTTATTTTATTATTTATTTAGTATGATACCGTGGGACAATTATCGAACTTAGATCTCATAACATCACGCCCATAAGCCACGAAGGGTTATGCAAAGGTGTACTTAATAGTACACCCACATTGTATGTTTAACTCCCATGGAATAGGGGGCGAGTCTATTGCCATCAACTGGCTGGCTGCGACTCGGAATGCTTCGTTACTTATCAAAGAATAAACATTTCTTTCCTTACAAAATTGCAATACCTGCATGGTCAAAATGTATGGGGCAGCCGATTTTTTCAAATAACCGAGGATACATTTAAAAGCTAGAATCATGTATTGAATTAATTCCTGATAACAGTTTGTGCGTCGATGCCCTTTACATCCTCTATGACTAAACCAGTTGACGACCCGAATGGCGCAGCGGTAGTGAGGCTGCCTTACGTTCTTAGGGTCCCGGGTTCGAATCCCGGTTGGAGAAAATGTTTGTGTGATGAGCATGGACATTTGTTTCCGAGTCTTGGATGTTTATATGTATAATAAGTATGTATTTACAATCAAAAATTATCTCTGTAGTATATCAACTATCTGGTGCCCACGACACAAGCCTCGTTGCTTAGTGTGGCACTAGATGGCGCTTTGTGTTAATGTCCAGCGATATTTATTTTATTTATCTAGTTCCAATTTATTGGAAATTATTTATAAAAGTAATTTTGGAATAGTCTGTCTCTCTTACCCTGCTGGATTGGTACTGGTTCAAGTCCAACGGCGCGTGTACTCTGATAGGGACCCACTTGTCCTTGTTCATCGAGAACATTCCAGAGGTCACCATGACCACCTTGACGCGGTATCTGATGTGACCGTAGGTCCCTTCGAACGTGGAGGGACAGTCGTGCGGGATGGGGCACTCGAATTTGAACTCATGCTGACCTGCTCTGAGGTGGTTCTCGCCTGGGTGAGCAGAACAATGGGTTAGACTTTTAATCCCTATTAAGGAACATGCACGTATTTTTTTCTTTCCTTAATTCAATAAAATACAGTACTATAAACCAAAGAAAAGTATTATAAGTTAAGTTCAACTACTGCTTCTCGCACAAAAATAATATTAAACTCCTGTAATTTTCTGCGACAGTTCAAACGTCCGTAGCTGTCGCGGCCATGATGTAACGTCATTACACACAATCTGCCTTCTTTATATCTATTTTTTTTGGCCTTAATAAAATAATTTTACTAATTGTATGTGCTTTAATCAAGTAAAAATTGCAATAACAATATTATAATAAAATTTTAGTGAAATTTTAAGCATTTTTCAAATAAAAGTGTTTTTTTGACACAATGAACTTTGACATCAATACGTTGCGTTATATACGATGCGTTTTGAGAGTGCGTTCCGTTTCAACAAAAACATGCTGCATAATACAGTAAATTGTAAAATAAGTGATGTATTAGAAACTTAAACAAGTGTACCACAATGTTTGTAGGCGCCAATACAAGGCATTTTTCATAAATAAAATGAGTTTTGTATTTCATGCATATTCCCTATTGGGACAAAGGAGTGCGAAGGTTGTTACCTGTCCATGTAGCCGGTTAGGTAAGCACAGAGTATAAACTTTACTTCATTTTACAACCTAACATTACGTCCGCAGCGACGCAACACGCTGCGGACCCGGATAACCCGGATTGGTTGAACATTTTATCGTGTTTTACTGACACAAAACATGTTTGCTAACATAAAGGGGGTGTGGCCTAACATAAAATGTTTGCCGCGAGAAACGGATAACATGTTATGTTAGAAAATGGGCGCAGCAGAGACCCGACTTCATGCTTATTGATGTTATCTACATAATTATAATAGAATAGCACACCCATCAACAATCTTGTATGGGGTGTAAGCAGCTCATGGAGTCATGAGTAACTTATATTTAACGGTAACGGTGTAACGCGATTTAGCGAAACTCTGAACAGACGTGAGGGATATCGCTTTAGCTGGACCGGGAGCTCCTCCTGGAAGCCTCGATCGTGCAGGCCTGGGTGACATCACCGGACAGGCCTGCCGACATTCAACAATGAGGCAGGGTGGTTCCAGGAGGCCATGTCCGACATAATATGTGACGTGCAATGTCAATGCCCCCAGTCCGGCCAGGAAGCGCCCGGTGTCAGGTGTACTGGTGGTCGCGAGAGCTGACGTCTATGCGCGAGGCCTGCGATGCTGCGCGGCACCTGTACGCCAGGCATCGCAGGCTTCGCATCCGCCCACCGGCCATTGGGGAGGCACTCCGGTATAACCGGGTGCCGACCTACCTCCGTCGTATGGCCGGGGACTACGTGACGGACAGGGCCGTCATCTACCCCGGTCGCAACGGAGAGTGGAACCGGCCAGAGATGTCGTGGGGTGTTCCACAGGTATCGGTTCTGGGGCCGTCTCTGTGGAACATCGGTTACAACTGGGTGCTGCGTGCCGACCTCCCTAGCGGCGTCAGCGTGGTGTGCTACGCTGACGACACGCTGGTGCTGGCACAGGGGAGATCGCACGAGGCGGCGGCCGAAACCATGACACGCGGGGTTGCGATAGTCGTTGAGAGGATCCGGCAACTCCACTGCGAGGATCGACCGGAGGACACGGTGGAGGTGTGCCCTGCGTAGGCGGAGCACCACCGTGTCCTCGTAGCGGTGATTGGCGGCGGCGACCTCTCGCGTCCGGCCTTGTTTCATCCATGGTTCAATGACAGCCGGGAGCAACGGCTTATCGTGATTCCGAGGCAGTAATTTTTTTATCATATTTCGATATCGACACTCATCACGTCTCCCAAATTTCGCTAGCTGCTAATGCTGCAGTATTTTAAGCGTAACGGAGGATCATGCTAAGCCATTTGAGGGAGTATAGGCCTTTAATACTTGCATCTCGTCTGCGCTGTTTTTTCTAACTAGTTTTATAAGACCGTTTCATCATCTGCTTAGGCTTTTCCCAACTATGTTGGGGTTAGGGTCTGTTTCCAGTCTAACCGGATGCAGCTCAATACGAGTATATTACATGGAGCGACTGCATATCTGACCTCCACAAGTCCACAACCCAGTTAGTACTGGGTAATACTATATCCCTTGGTAAGACTGGTTGTCAGAATTTGGGCCACTGGCACGGAGGACACGCTGGAGGTGTGCCCCGTGTGGGCGGAGCACCGCTGCCGTGTCCTCGTAGCGGCGATCGGCGGCGGCGACCTCTCGCGTCCGGCCTTGTTTCATCCATGGTTCAATGACAGCCGGGAGCAACGGCTTACCGTGATTCCGAGGCAGTAATTTTTTTATCAGATTTCGATATCGACACTCATCACGTCTCCCAAATTTCGCTAGCTAATTTAATAAGATCCTTTACTCCAAAATGTTTAATCCGTATCCTTTAATCCTTACGTGATTTTAATAATTATTACATTCAGCACATTTAGGTGAGGTAAGAGGCGGGTAGTTTTGCAATAAAACCAGTTTACTCCAAAATGTTTAATCCGTATCCTTTAATCCTTACGTGATTTTAATAATTATTACATTCAGCACATTTAGGTGAGGTAAGAGGCGGGTAGTTATGCAATAAAACCAGTTTTCATTTGGTTTTGTTTTCATACAACATTCCTTGTAAGGCATTTGAGCGCCAATTTCAAGGAAAAAGGTTCTATTTTTAGTTATTTCTTTAAAGCCAATTAATTTTGGTAGGAGTCTTAACTTTTTTTTGCGGTAATTCTGTGCCTTGATGTAATAAAAGGCCAATGATGAAGAGATGTCTTATAAGATTATCAGTTAATAGCAGTTCACTGCTAAAAATAAGGGTTTCGGATCGCACGCCATTAAATAAGCATTGGAAAAACAAACAAAAAAAAATCAATCCATAGTCCTTACCATGTTCATTGCCGAATAAGAACTTCTTAGTCCTAAAATATTCTTCCTGCGAGTCGTGATGCACAGTGTAGTACTGTGTGCGATTGTTAACTCTCCGAGAGTGAGTCGTCGTCCAGTGCACTTTGCAGAAGCCTTTAAAGTCCACATAGATACCTGAAGAAAATAAATACATTAATGTTGTACTATTGTAGTGTAGTCCCGGGGGGGAGGGGCAAAAGGCCAAAGAAAAAATGGATAGATTGTGTGAGAAATGATTTCACAAAAAGAAGCAAATGATATCATGACGGCTCACAGGGGAGAATGGAAGAAAAGAACGTGACCCCCAAGTAATATGAGGCAACAGCAGAAAATTGTTGATGTAGACCCAACTCATTGGATTCTTTAAAAACAGTGTGTGTCTATGTGTCTTGGTTTTTTTTTCATCTTGTATTATAGGTACTAAACTACACTTACACAAAAGAATAGCTCATAATACAAAAAAGGGACTTTGGTTTTACGTGGTGTTTTTCTCTTAAATTTTGTCTGGATGCATCAGATTGCGATATTAGCCAGCCTGCAAGGTTGGCAAATACATTTATGTATGGCCACTTGTACGAGTAGAAGTTATTTTATCATAATTATCATCTTGATCTTGCCTAGAAAATTAACTCCAGTTACACAAATGCTGATTCATTGTATGATCGTCCCGACTTACTAGAATATCATTGCGACCACCCATACTATAAATATCGCTGGACATTACACACAGCGCCATCTAGTGCCACACTAAGCAACGAGGCTTGTCGTGGACACCAGATAGTTGATATGAATGATATGTACTGCATAGATACTTTTTGTTTGTAAATACATACTTATTTTACATTAAAACATCCATGACTCGAAAACAAATGTCCATGCTCATCACACAAACATTTGCTTCTACCGGGATTCGAACCCGGGACCCTAAGAACGTAAGGCAGCCTCAGTACCGCTGCGCCATTCGGGTCGTCACTATGTATCTGTGTGACCTTTAAATTACCTTAGTTTATGCCAATGACAATGCTCTTTCTTCTTTTTTGGCAACTGTTTACATAAATGTCACCAATAAAAATATCCCATGTGTATCTATTAGTGGTCTGATAATACATTTGGTGCAGATAATCTAAGATAAACATTGGATTAGTTACATAAGTAACCTTTATATAATAGTACTTTTATCTTCAGAGGATAAAGTTATAAAGACTGAACTATTTCGAAAATGGTGATTCGTGTACCTACTGGTAGAAAATGCCCAAATACGATTCAGTCACACTGTACATATATTTGTGAAATAATATTTGTGTTTAAAATGCGAAAGTTTGTTAGGATGGATGTTTGTTACTCTTTCAATTTACTTTACGGATTTTGATGAAATTTGGATAATCACAAAGATAGTTTATAACCTGGATTAACAGATAGGTACTTTTTATCGCAGTAGTAGGTACGTGGCAATAACTGACCTCTATGCAGCTAGTATTAAATAAAATTAGTAACCCACTTTTATCATAAAATACATTGCACAGTTGCATTGCATTTTATGCAACTTATTATAATTTTATTTAAGCAATTATTTTATACAAAAAACCCTAACAAATGCAGAACAGGAACATTGTTAATTTGTTAATATTTTATTATATAATAATAATAATTGTTTTCATGACAAGGCTTGATCATTGATAAGTTTGATAACACAGAAATAATTATCTGAGGTTTAATCATTTAATTCGTTTTTATTGGGTTAGCCATTAATTAATGATAGTTAAAATGGTCAGGTTAGTATGCAAGAACCAGATTCCGGTGAAGATTTAAATCAATACAGTTAGATCTTCATGGATAAAAGGGGAGGCTAACTGTAGAACTAATGGCTAGCATAGTTGGTACCCAAACATCGTCATTGGTTGAAAATGTGGTAATGTCATTTTATATTTCAAAATAGCTTAACCTCATTGGTCTGATTGAAACCAAATATGGTGGCGCCATCTGAGATTTACTTTGCCTTAGCCACCCCATTGGAATTGATAAAAAAATATTTTTTTTAATATATTTTGACGACCCAAATGGCGTAGCTGTGGTGAGGCTGCCTTACGTTCTTAGGGTCCCGGGTTCGAGTCCCGGTTGGAGCACATGTTTGTGTGATGAGCATAGACATTTTGTTTCCGAGTCATGGATGTTTATATGTATAATATGTATTTACAAACAAAAACTATCTATGTAGTATATCAACTATCTGGTGTCCACGACACAAGCCTCGTTGCTTACTGTGGCACTAGATGGCGCTGTGCATGTCCAGTGATATTTATTTATTCATTTATATAATCATTAAAAGCCTGTGGTAGTGTGGCCAGTGGCGTGCAGTGGTATTCCACGAAGGGTAGGCCACGAAATAATTATAGTAAAAAAAATTTTTCGTCTGTGCCATCTTGGATTTTCATTATTTCCTCATTTTCATTAGCGACCCCAAAAACCACAAAAACGACACCCATGTAGAAAACACCGGAAATTTTCATCGGCGCCATCTTGGATTTTTATTTTCACCTCATTTTCATTATCAGCGACCCCAAAAACCACGAAAATGACACCCCTGAAGAAAAAACTGAAAATTTTCATCGGCGCCATCTTGGATTTTCATTTTGACCTCATTTTCATGATCAACGACCCCAAAAACCACGAAAATGACACCCATGAAGAAAAAACTGAAAATTTTCGTCGGCGCCATCTTGGATTTTCATTTTGACCTCATTTTCATTATCAGCGACCCCAAAAACCACGAAAATAACACCCATGAAGAAAAAACTGAAAATTTTTATCGGCGCCATCTTGGTGTTTCATTTTGACCTCATTTTTATTATCAGCGACCCCAAAAACCACGAAAATGACACACATGAAGAAAAAACTGAAAATTTTCGGCGCCATCTTGGATTTTCATTTTGACCTCATTTTCATTATCAGCTACCCCAAAAACCTCTAAAACGACACCCATGAAGAAAAAGCTGAAAATTTTCGTCGGCGCCATCTTGGATTTTCATTTTGACCTCATTTTCATTATCAGCTAACCTAAAAACCTCGAAAACGACACCTATGAAGAAAACGCTGAAAATTTTCATCGGCGCCATCTTGGTTTTTCATTTTGACCTCATTTTCATTATCAGCGACCCCAAAAACCACGAAAATGACACCCATTACGAAAAAACCGAAAATTTTCGTCGGCGCCATTTTGGATTTTCATTTTGACCTCATTTTCATTATCAGCGACCCCAAAAACCACGAAAATGACACACCATTTTCTAAAAAAAAAACAACTTTTCTTTACCTTGAATCCTGGCCTTGTGTTGTAGCAGCCAATCACAGCCCAGCAGCCCAGCTACACTCGCAGAAGTTACCGCCCTAAAATTACTGCAATTTATACATGTGTGCAGTTCATACACACGAAAATATGCACCATGTGCCAATGTGTACGTAAAATTATCTATGGGTTTTAGGCTAGTCCAGTGCTTGCCTGTCCGGCGGAGCTCCAACCTTTGTAGTAACTTCCAGTAAAGTGTTAGTTACGTGACACGGGAGCGACAAATTGCTATAAGTATTCTAACAGGAGTTTGAACTTTTTTTTTATATTTTGTACATGAATGTGTTATTTTATTAGGTCAGTGGGTCGCCGTAGGGGCCGAGTTACATAGTTAGTTCGTTATAATGAATGCCCAGTTGGTAGGGTAGGCTTTGCCTAATTGCCTCTTAGGAGCGCACGCCCATGAGTGTGGGGTACCACGGTACCACTGTAATAATAATAAAGTCAAATCTAAACACTGTATTTAGTTGTCATTTTAAGTAAATATGTAAATAGTTTCTGGTATAATTAAATAATTTTAAAGTTTTTCTCAACAGAGGATACAACTACATGTATTACATTAGAATTGTCAGTTCCACATGGCATGCATTAATCTTTGGTGTCAAGGCCAAATGTCTGGCTTCACAGACATACAAAAAAAAAACAAGATGTCCTAAAGAGCAATCATTAGCAGTATTGCTATGGTATTGTAAATTACATTCTACTCTATTGGGTTGTATAATACTGATTGCAATTTGTTTTATTGATGAAGGCCAGTTGTACAAATTTATGGATTAAAAAAGGATACATTTCTACAAAAAAAAAGTTTCATGATAAATTTGTAACTTTGAATTTGATGGTTTACAAATTAATTTTTTATTCGGTCTACAATTTAATTTCAGCGTGAAGTGGGTAGTGTGAGTTTAGTTCATAATTATTTAATTACTAAGAAGTCAAAAACACAATGAACCAATTTCTATGAATTCTATAGCATATCCTTGAACATTTGCATGACAATGACTACCTATAAGGATAGATTTTTGGCTGCTATCCTAACCTGATTTTACTGATTATATATCTTATTATTATGTAGGTAAACTTCAACAATTTATCTGGTATAACTAAATTAACCGTTATGAAGGAGAAAAAATTTATGGACATTGTGATAAACATCTGTAACCTACACACACGAAACCGGCGCAGCTATAAAATTTTTGTTAATTCAAATGAGGACCTTTTTTTGGACAGTGTGATAATGAAATAGGCGCCAACACTTACCATGAATAGTTTTTACTTTGCCCTGGGAGAACATCACTTTCCCGTATACAGTCTGACCAGCATAATAAGCACCATTTTCACAGTCTAAAACTATCTGACCATCATCAAACCCCATCTTAAAAATATAAAAATAATTTCGTATAAAATACAACAACACCCCACCCTCTGCTGAATGAAACTGACATAAACCATAGAGTATGGTAATGGTAATAATATACGGCAAAAACTGACATTTGGTTGGATGACATTGACAGTGAACATTGAAAAACAAAACTATTTTTTTGCGCTGTAACCACTCCAAAATAACAAACTAAATTCAAATATTTCAAAATTTACAATAGAAATAAAAATAAAGTACAAAAAAATATTTTTCTTTATTATTCTGGTATTTTTGTAACCTTATTGTAACTGGTAACTGTCGAAGTTTAAAGAATCATTCATTCACTATCACCTCGTCGATTCGTTGAAGTCGGTTGAGTTGAGATTGGTCGAGAACTGGATTATCTTTGTTTGTAGTTAGCACAGAGTACATTATATAAATGGTAGTTAGTTTGTAGCTTTCATTCATTCAGTTAGTTGTCAAATGGACGGCAAAGCGGGTGTTTGTTCAAAATAGCACCAACACGCCGTCTGCGTGCTTTTAATTCCGTCACATATTTCACAATATTTGTAACAGAAAACCACATTGTTTCGATATTTCCTTAAATCAAATGTGTTTTTAAAACACGATCAACGCTTTTTGCCGGCGAATTGTAATCTGTGCCTTGTGTTTATAAATTTTACTTGACGTTTTTCAAAATTAAAAATAATGTGCTAAAACAATAATTTGTTGAATTTATACCGACTGTAAAGATGGGTTCGCCACAGAAGGATATAGAGTTGAGCCCTGTGAAGCCTGAGGCTCACACGAGTACTGCTCCGGAGAAGTTGAATGTGCCGGTAACCGATGAAGAAGACGTTATTATTGGGAGGTTTCGGAAAATCAGTTCAGCTAAGTCTATGGCGGCAACGAATGGGAACATTCAGTATCCTACGGCTGCGGACGTGCCGCTGAGGAGCGAGGACTTGGAGGCTGGGCTGCACTTTAGATCCTCTCCTGGGGAAAAAGACCGGTTGCTGCCCGAGGGAGTGTCCAACGGCTCCGTCACGGTACAGTCGCGCTCGCCAGTCACCAAGAGCAGCTTTCGAGATGTGGAAAAGCCATCCAGGTTCAAGGATCAACCATCAGCTACCAGATTTCAAGTGAGTTTCATCAGTATAATCTTACTGATTGTGGAAAATGACCTTAGCTTACATTATTTATCAGCTAGAATTTCAGCTATTCATTCGTTTTTTTTAAATTACATACAAAAATATGATTGATGCAAAAATAATAATTCTAGATAGTATCATTAATGCTAAATACTAAAACATAAACATACGGAACAGCTACGATAATTATTTAAAAATAAAAACGTTACCTCATCAATATTAATAAGTTTATAAATAGAATTGAAATCAATAAAAAAAAACACATAAGGAAAAATTATTGAAAACTTGCTTGCAGCTTATCAAATTCAAAGCATTGTTTTTATCATACAACTAGTGACACATTCCTCTTCATAAATAATTATGAATTACGACAAAGTATTTCCAATTATTCATTATTTGTCGCATTCATTTGTCCCATCCATAATTCATTACTTATGTGCTTTTTGTATGGGCAACATAATAACTGAAACAAGCCATGAATGACCCATTCAAACAAGATAAAATAGATATAATACCATACAAACAAAGAGACTGTGTGTACAATATTTTGAAACAATGCACAGATAAAATCCTCTCATTGTGTAATCTGTATGTTATTCATGGTTTAAGTTTAAACATGGTTGTTTAACTTCACATAATGCAGTATCTCCGGAAATTATCACAAGTACATTTATAAAGTCAAGCCTCTTACCCGTGGTGTTAGGCAGAAACTGCCGCTAACATCACCCCATCATCTGCCTAGCCTTTTTCCAACTATGTTGGGATCAGCTTCCAGTCTAACGAAAAGCCACCTATAATCAAAATAAAAAAATATGTAATTTCAAAGTTTCGCTGAGAATCGGCATTTTTTAAACATCTTATCATAGGTATTTGTATTTATTGCGCTTTGTATGTATGGCAGTCCCACAAAACATTCCTCCTTCACCATTTCCTAATGTTATAGCCGGGAAGAAGATGACATGATCACATGATCCTTATAATGCTCTTTTTACTTCGTCCACAAATTAGCACAAGTACCTAAATATTCATACAGATTTGTTAACAGAGATTAGTGAAAGCTTCAAAGCTATCTATCTATATATAGCGTGCTATAGTCAGTTGGACGCATGCGCACAACCCTCCAAGCGCATAAAGGTGGCAGGAATGACTTTGACCTTGAAAAAGTAATTCCTGCACCTCTATGAGCTTGGAGCAGCTTGGAGGGTTGTATTGATGATTTTGATGATTATAATTCTATAACTACATACGTCTTACAGTCGCGTGCAATATTTTAATCAACATACAACCTAGCACTGGCCTGCAAATTGAAAAAAACGTAAGAAAATTTGAATTTCGCGGGTTACCCTGGAGCATCCACCTAAAAACACGTGGCTCAAGCACATGTCTTTAGGTTCTCATTACGCAAACTCCCTCTCTGTCCTCGTGTCAATTTGACGCGACGCAGGTACGTAAGTCCGAAACCGTAACTTGACTTGATTTTGATTACCGCTTCGTTCCTTCTTTGTACGGTCGACTAAGCTATTTGGTTTACATTTTAACATGCAAATTATATTGTAAAATGTAAACCAAATAGATTGGTCGACCGTACGTGCTCATACGTTTCTGAGCCTAAGTACCTTGCTTACTGCTAAGCACAAGTTATGCTTCTGCTTAGCGTATTATTAAGCGATACTTCGTTTGGCATGCATTCATCATTATGCGGTGCTGCGTATGCCAAGCACTAGACGTGTGCGTCTCTAGCGACTGAGACAGGAAATAAGGCAAACTATTCGGGATCGAGAAAGAAAGATCGAGCCATCGAGATAAACTTGACGATTCTGACATCTTCGTGATCTATTTTTGCCCCATTCAATAATTCCGATGCAATATTTCGCCTGAAAACATAAATCGACTGCTCAACATAAACCAGCCTTGATGTAGGTAACACTCACTTTTACCTATCTGTAGACAAAAAGGATCAGGAACCTACTTACATTTTCATGTGTGCACTACTAGACCTTGAGATTGAGATCCCTAGTAGAATGTTCTTCAGTATAAGTTGAAATCAATAAAATCCGGTTCAAGCTAGTCGGGTTCGCACTGGGGTGTTGATCAAACCATATGGGCCATAGTAGGTAAAACGGTTATTTACGCTCCATAAGTCAAACAAGGCGTTGAAGAATATTGACCACTCTACGAATATTTCCATCACATGTGTAATGAAGAAAAGTTTACAGTGTTCATGTACTAAAATTATTAATTACTGCACTGGCTGGCCATCTGCCCACCGGATGTAAATCCAACCTTGGCCCTTGTTAAACACTTTCTTCCGGGTTCTGGACAAGTACCTACTACAAACATAAATCACTCCTGCTAAGCAGCATTTGGCTGTTTTTCAAGTTTATGCACTGTATATTAAAAATCATTAGATTCTTCTCAGAAATTACGAGATATTTTGGAACAAATTACTGTCAAGGCAGAATTAGACCAGAAATTAAGAAATATTTTGGAACAAATTACTGTCAAGACAGAATTAGACGGAAGTGATGACTGATGGGCAGGGAATGTTAGGCCTGAAGACCAATTCCCTTTACTTCCCGTTAATGTATTACTGAACGCTGACATGCTCGGTCGCGAAGCAGTCGGTCTAGGTCATAGGCGCCTACTTGTACGCTACCAATAAATCATAATAGCGGCAAATTGGATAAGTGCACGGGCGGCGGCAAGCTTCCTCTTGCCTCGTCCGTGCCCGTGTCTTACGGGCCCCGGTAAGAATGGACGCATTAGCTGACGATTTCTCTAGGGCAATACGGAAAGATTGTGAATGATTCAGTGTTCTCAGGCTCCTCTTTGTTTGTAAGGACGGAAGAAACGATGGGAATGAGGAGTCTTTTAAATGAGAAAGTTCTCTGATTACTCCTCTTGCCAAATAAATCATCAAATAGCTCAAAAAATGGTATAAACACAAATCTGTCTACATAGGTATTCGGGGAATACTGGCCTGGCGCAATGTTATGTTTCTCTTCAAGCTTTAATCTTTGCTGAGGAGCGTCACTGGCATTCCTGGAGGTGATGTCTTGCAGACACTCATTGGTCCGAGTTTATGCGAAGTTCGTAGAAGTTGTAATAAATGTACAAACTAAGTGGGACTGATGTCAGTCCGTAAAATGACCATATAGCCAGACAAGGACTCTCAGGTGTACGGTTTCATAGCATTAATCATAAAAGAGCAGTTCCTTATTAACCACAACGAGTAATACGTTCTCCGCCTTCGTTCAAAATTACAAGGGATGATAGTTGAACCATTTGTATCAGAATATTGTATTCTTACACTGCTCCGAAAATCATAGGTAGTTTGTTTAAAGAGCCTATTTTTTTTTCGGATTGGAAATCATCAAATGACTCCTCCCGCTCTGGGCGGAGCAGGAGGAGTGTCAGACTTTTACTGACTGAAACCCATCCATATTCCTTCATCGCCCTTTGTGTTCCGGGGCCACGGTATCTCTTTCGAACAGTCCCGCAGTCCCGGCAGGCATCGGCCCTTGCGGACCCCTTTCTTTTGCTGACTCTCTTTGAGGCGTGCGTGGAACACGAACGCGCCGTCGACACACGTAGAATACCCCTGAAGACATCTAACTGTTCTGCCCAGGGCATACTAATGTATAATTACGATCACTCACGTGCCCTCAGCATCTGCTACCGTACGTGAAAATTTAATGGAGGAAAAGACTTCAGTGTATGGGCATCCCCCAAATATGCACGTGGATACTAAAACATCACAACACAACACAATGGAAATAAATTATTTGTTTTTCTTCGTGTTCAGTATTGGACCGTTAATTACAGCAATTAAAACAATGATGGTCGTAGCTTAGCGCTACAAAAGTAGCCGTTCAACATACTATTTTATTGAATCTGCAGAAAGTGCTCATTGTGCTCAACGAAAAGAGACAAAAGAAAATGCAGTGAATATTAACGTGATTGTTGACAGGGGAGAATGGAAGAACAAAAGTGTTGCGCCGACCCTAAGTAACATGGTTCAAAGGGCAGGAAGGTGAAGTTTAGGAAGTGCTTAATATGGGATCGGTCTTGGAGTCCTAATGCTACTAACATTCTACCATAGAAAGAATAATGCATTATTGTTACCTTTGACAAAGTGTACCGAAAGTAGTTCAGGCAGAAATGCTTTTATTGCAGCATTTTATGAGTCGGTTCACGTGCACGGACGTGTAACTACCTACGTTGAATAAAACTCACTTGCTACTCGACTATGAAGGTCGCATGAAAGTTACGTTTTTAGAGAAATGTTTATACGTTGCCACGATGGTATTCCATTTAAAGCTACAACTGCATGATTAGGCCATTCCGTTGAACCAAATTTTTAGCTTGGATTGGGGGCTCTTCCTAATTTGGACTGTTGTCCTCTATCTTGCTGAGCATAATTCTAACCTGTTAGCGAAGTAGTACGCGTATCTTTTGTAGATTCTTCTTTGGATTGCCTCATACCTACGTTATCAGTGCATTTCACAGTCCATTACATCTTTTGAAAAGTAGGTAGGTACTAGTGTAAATTGTAGCTCGTTGCACTTGAAACGAATGTGTTTACTATTTATTTTAGTTTCCCCATTGAACCGATTATGTTCCTCGTGTGTTGAAAGATGGCCAAAACATTTCAAGTTTTCCTGGACTTCAAAACACTGAACATTCCTCTCATTCTTCCAATAACATTGAGTCACTGCGAGTTCATCGCATCAGATTACAAATTCTCATCATCTTGTTACAATGAGTTCAGCACACTGATTCACATAAAAGACACATCCTCTTAAAGAAGGACAAAAATAGCTACAGAACCATTCACTTTATGCATGTCGGAGGCGGTGGCTAATTTTAGAATCGGCCAATTTAACAATCAAGTTTAGACCCTAATTATAGCAGACAAAGGTTGAAATTACAGCCAGCAAGCCACTAGAGGGTCCACCGCTAGTTGTGGCCACAAAAAGCCGTAAAAATGTCGTTACTTTTAATTTTTACTGCCGTTTGATATGAATACAGAAAATGATAGATATCTTTTAAACGGCGCCAATGTAAACATCCTGTGGTTAATATTGGTTTCCTATTGAATTTTCTTCGTAAAATAATGTTTTGATTATAACATTGTAGAGATGCTCTACCCACGTATCTGATAGAAAATTGTTTGCATTGGCCAATTGCCTTTATTCTGCTGGAATAAGCGTGGCATATACATTTGGTACATACCTATTAAGTTAGCTAGAGCCAAGTTGATCGACCTAACAGCGTAATTAAAACTAGCACTGTAAATAACATGGCTCTCGCAAATCATAGAACAAGTTTGAATTGCACTTGCGCCATTAAATACTTGAGTGAGATCTAACTAGGTGTGGCGTAAATTATTCCTTGAACGTAATGACTGGTAGTCACAGGTTATCATGCTCGACCTACATTTGTACTGCTCATAGGAAAAAAAGGATTTGCTCATCGTTATCACTGCAAAAATGATCTTGCTAGTTCTTGCATTGAAATCCATCATTAGATTATTTCTGTTGCGTAGTCTTCTTTCAAGCCTGTCGGAACCAACACTCGTTCCATCATTAAATTCTCCGGACTTGTATTGTCTGAGCTCTTACGGAATTTTAACGATATACACGACTTATGAATTACTTGCCCTCCTGCCCTATGATTGATCAAAACCCTAAAATGTGTCAGCCAGTATTGCATACGATAAATCAAAAAGAAAGCTGTCGAAGTTTCTCTTTAAATTTAAGGTTAGGTATTAATATTTGTAACGCTCAGCAAAGACGGTGTACCGTTACGAGTCGGATCGGAAGAGCCCACGTGGGCGCCTTAAAACAATTGGAATGATTTAACATTTAATGAGGCATTGTTTATCCGACTGTGACTGGATGTGCACAGTTATGTTCTTATCTTGGGAAAACTTATTCAAACCGAACCGCGTTGACAGCTTTTGACACATGTCAGTACCTCGTGGCCCCGGAAACTAGCACGATTTGCCAGAAAGCACCATCATATTTGATCATATTGCGTAACTGCCTAATCTCTCAGGGAAGTAGAAGTAGAAAACGGGGAAGGAGTGGTCGCCCAGTGATTGAAATGCGATATGTTTTTTTTACTTTGACTTTGCCAAAGCACACTCACCCGTGCGCGAAATGTTCCTCGATGGATACAATGTTTTTTCTTCACGAATTAATTGCATAGATTGCTAATCATGAGCATAATTAGGTACATAAAAAAGAAAGAATAAAAGCCAAACATCTGAACCCACGAAAGATTTTACCGCTAAGACGCTCGAGGAAGTAGTGAACACGTTTAAAAGTTGACCCTATCCTATAGCAACCGGGGCCGGGGAGCAGTTATAGTTGGTGCCAGTAAAGATGAGAATAGCGGCACCTACATTTATTAAACTTCCTAACTTTGAAAACCAAAAAAGCCTGTTCAAGTATGGAATCGTAATGAAAAACGATACATGGTTTATTTGTTTTGGTTCTTCGAAGATATATTAGGGAAAGGGCAATGACCGCTATTCTCATCTTAACTGGCACGCATAGAAACGCTCACAAATTTTAATCCAATACCTACGATTTTTCATGCAATGCACTATGAATATTACATTTTATTTTACCATCGAAAATATTACGCATGGTTTGGTTTATCCGTAGTGGTGTAGTTCCGAAACTAATATGCTATGCTGACGTCTGCGCTAGGTAAATTGAATTTCGTCACGCCTAGAGGAGCGTATTGTTTCATTATACGGGGTTTAAATTGAACATTACTATTTGTAGTTATTTGCAACAGGCAAGTATTGGTGTTAGTATTTCGCGTATTTCCTAATACGCTAAGTACTTAAGTAATTAGAACTAGGGATCGTTATCCGAAGGACAGCTGTGTCACGTGTATATTATAATACAGTACTCCAACTTCATACAAACGGACGAAACGCGAGCTATACCTACGCGCCTCGATCTCGGGGTGCGCTCGGGGCGCAGACAGTCACGGCTGTACCGCAGTGTCGAACGGACGGTGTGTTGTTTTTTTAACAATAACCGAGCGATTTTCTCTCTAAAAATCAGTTAATACCTATGACGAGTAGGAAATATTGTGCTGTTTTTGGTTGTATGAATTCGTCTATAACACATGCAGACATAAGTTTTTTTAAATTACCTGGAAACTCTGAAAGGTAAGACTATAAAATAATTTTACTTACTAGTAGGTAGGTACATAATGTGTGTCTTTTTAATGGATAAGTATTTCCTTTTATCTCACGAAAAAAAAGGTGTTTGGATTAATAAATAAATAAATATCGCTGGACATTAACACACAGCGCCATCTAGTGCCACACTAAGCAACGAGGCTTGTGTCGTGGACACCAGATAGTTGATATACTACATAGATACTTTTTGTTTGTAAATACATACTTATTATACATATAAACATCCATGACTCGGAAACAAATGTCCATGCTCATCACACAAACATTTGCTCCAACCGGGATTCGAACCCGAGACCCTTAGAACGTAAAGCAGCCTCACTACAGCTACGCCATCGCCATTCGGGTCGTCAAAAGCGAAAGCAAAGCGAAAAGAGTAACGGAAAGTTATTGAGACGAGTGAAATAGGTAGTTATATGCGGTTCTGAATGAATCATGATACGGTAGGTACCTACCTACTTACGCTTGTGTTAAAACTTCGGTGCATGTGTGTTTTGTTAGTTTGCTTAATTCAAAGTAAAGACGTGGTATTTTATTAAATTATTTACTATTCAATATAAAAAGTATTTCATTTATTTATGTAAAAAGGATATTTACAATCACAAAACTAAATAGAAACAGAAAGTAGGCAAATGTAATTAAAATGCTGGAGACGGGCAGCCCTAACGCATGTTTACGTACCGCGCGGCTGTAGGCATTTATTTCTATCATGCGGCCGAGTTACACTACTGTATTATAATATTACCGTGGCCGTGTTTAGTTTCAAGTTTCAACGCTCCAACACTTTATGAACTCTTTAGTGTCATATATTTATCTTGACCATATCGTTGAATTAACGTAGAACTCAGCCTGATCAATCAATTCCTGAGGTCTTGAAGATCCTAAGAAGTATGAGCTAAGCTTCCTACTATAGATCACCGAAATTGTAACACAGCTCTTTCATCAGATAAGGCAGCTATCAGACGCCGATTTGCTTCCTGCCGGGTTCGCCCGGTTATGAAAGGAGTATTACCTGGCTAGATATTTTAAGGCCCTTCTAACCCTGAAATTAGCAACTCTGTTTGTGGTGGTTCAAACTTCGTGTGAAATACGTCTTCTTCGTTTGTTACGTCAGTCACTGCGGCCGAATAGTGCGAAATGAATGGTTTTTTGCGATTTACAAAAAAACTATTGATTGGACTAAAAAAATAAAAACACATAAGACTTGCTTTATAGTTAGTTCAGTTAGTATGCAAAGTTTCATGATCTAATTTGAAGTACTTTTTGAATACCAGCGGTTTATTTTTCGATTTGGAGGTAACTTTGGATTTTTTTTTCTATCAAGAAAAGTTTATGGAATCGTGTGTTCGTCACACATAGGACTTAACATTAATCCTCAACTTTACCATATATTTATTTCAAAATTAATGCTGTAGTATTTTAGGAGTAACGGAGGATTATGCTAAGCCATTTGAGGGATATATAGCCCTTAAGTTCAAAGCGATAGACCTATCTTGATGTTATGATGAAGATAAAATTCGCCAGGCATGGATTCAATCAGCTCTTGTTTTTTCGTACGATGGCGATGTACAGACAGTGTTATTAATTAATTATGGACATAATATATACAGTTTATAAGCGTGTGTAACGTGTGTTTAAATTCGGGTAAACTCGGGAATTTTCTAGGCTCACACCTGGAAAAACAAGATTATCTTGAAATAGATTATGTTGACTGAACTTCATGGCCATTTGTCTGATCTTGGAGGTCAAGGTTGAAAGGGCAGACGGCATCAAGATGTCCATGTCTGGCCTTTGTTGTTAGATATTTGTAGAATAATATATTGTTGTGGATGTTTGTAGAAAGCTATGTTAAGGTGAATGCTCCAGGGTAGCCCGCGAAATTCTAATTTTCTTACATTTTTTGTAATTTGCAGGCCAGTGCTAGGTTGTATGTTGATTAGATTATTAGTCGCGGCTGTAAGACGTATGTAGTTACAAAATATTATATTCATCAAAATCATAAATACAACTCTCCAAGTTCATAAAGGTGGAAAAGTGACGATGATTTTCAGATGATTTTCAAGGTCAAAGTCATTCCTGCACCTTTATGAACTTGGAAGGTTGTATTGATTATTTTAATTTACAGTTACTACGACACTAGTAATGACTAGAAAGTTAGAAAGTAAACAATTTAGTCTGACTTTAAATAGAACTTCCGAACTGCTCTTTTGAAAGCCAATTATTAATATTCTAATCATTATACAACCTAGCACTGGCCTGCAAATTGCAAAAAACGTAAGTAAATTTGAATTTCGCGGGCTGGTTGGAGCATTCACCTTAAGGTGAAAGCGACGGTAGCCCGCGAAATACGAAAACGTAGCGAACCGAAAACGCTGGACTAGTAATCGCCAGTGCGACTGCTGAGCCGAGCATGGATTCCTAAGTTTGATTGCCGAGTTTAAAAAAATAAAATTACCAACAAATCTCACCAAGGAGCAACGTTATGTCCAGGTGCTGGCTTGTGGAGGTCAGATAAGCAGTCCCTCCATGTTATACTGGTATTCAGCTGCACCCGGTTAGACTGGACGACCGCTATATACCTAGTTGTGAAAGGCCTAGGATGGACATGATGAAATCTTACTTTAAACGAGAAGTGTAACTTAAATCAATGGAACACGATAACGTGAAAAATATTGATACAAATTAGATTCGTGAATCGTGACTTATATTTTACAAGTTTTAAACTATGTGATCATGATAAAGGTGCCATTTCGTCCTTCAGTTTTATGTAAATAACTGTTTTTTAATGTAATTTACATTGAAGTTTTTATTCAAACTAGATCTATTCGGTGGGAATATCTACGGCTCTTTGAGCGTTCTTACTTTCGTTCCAAGACTAACGCCCGTTTTCACAAACCCTAAGCAATACTTTAATGAATGCCCAAAGATTATTGCACTGTCGGAATAATAACTAGTCGCTAAACTGACCGTTGTAAATCCAACAGAACTCTTTTAAGAATACAAAGTGTGGCGACGGGTTCCGGACCAGCTTTCTCTGCAAGTTTCCTTCGCTTAAATCAGCTATGCTATTTACGCTAAATAATGATTAATTTATTATACTTAATAAATATATATTTCGCCACGAGAAATGTATGTACGGTCATGTCATCTTCATTCTCTTACCCTAGTCGTCCCAATGGGGGCGCATGTCGCGCATGAATTTGCCGCCAGAGGCGTTCGTGTAGACTAAGGTCTTCCGAAATGTCAGATGTCATACAGTGTTCGCGCGTTGTGTGCTTTTTTATCACGAATGTATTTATACTAATACTCACGATTGTTTTCTAGACTAAGCCATTCCTGATTAATAATGACTTGAAGATTTTAAGTAGCTACTTATGATCTTATTTGTAAGTACTTGGAGGTAGAATGATTTTTAAATGATTCATGCTTGCTAATTTTAGGAAGATTAATGTAAATATGTTTCTGAAGGTTACACTGTGTTGTTATACGTAATAAAATAAACTGTTTATGACGTTGTTGGTATTTTAAAGTATAAAATAGAATTATTGACAAGACCTTACTCGACAGTGGCGCCATCTGGTGAGCTCGAAAACGATAGCTCCCATTCATTTGGGGTCTGCGCAGCATGTCATGTCTTCTTCTTCCATATAAGTACTTCTTTATTACTCGCCATCTCGTCAGACATGTATGGTCATATAAATACGAAAAATATGTAGGTAACCTAATTATTCAGCGGAAGTAATGACGAGCAGTTCAAGGTTTGTGATAAGCATATTATAATGTCAATAAAATAGGTTCAGTTTATGTATTAGTCATTCCGATACGACGTGTCAACTTGTTTATAGTGGAATACTTACTGTAGTATCCACTTGTAGTAGAGATAATAGTGTTACGTCGTACCCGTACTTACCTACAGTTACGGTAGTAGGTACCTAATAGTAGGTAGGTAGGTAATAGTAGGTAGGTAGGTAATAGTAGGTAGGTAGGTAAAACGAGTCCCGAATGATGTAGGTACAAATTCGCAAACTACCTACAAAAGAACATCATTGTAATTTCGACCGTACGCCGAGGGCATAAAGTACCTACTTCTTTCCTCTGTACAAGTTGTGGAATTGTCTAGAAGATTCTAGGAAGTCGTGGATATTTCTCGAACGTTCGATCGCCATATAAATAGTCGACGTGTTTGCGGGAGCAGTCAGTCTTATTTTGGCTACAGTACGAAGCGAATCGAAGTGAACTAGTAAGTGCGATATCTAAGTGAATAGTGATCAGTAGTGTACTTGTGATTAAGCTTTAATTGTTTTGTGATTATTAAAGTTATAAATTGTTTCTTCGGTAGTAATTAATTTATCCCATACCCAGCTCGTAACAATTTGGTGTCAGAAGTAAGGGATAAATTATGCCAATTCTACCAAAGGACGACACGGACGGTATCCGTACCAGGAGTCAGCGACAGCAGAACATGGACCAAAGGCGGTTTGGAGATTCTCCGACACAGACACCGGGTGGTGTCCAGCCTACGTCAGTGTCAGTCGCTGGCCCATCCGGAGTTTCTCCAGCATCAGTGGCGCCAGACTTGTCAGCTTTAATGGCGCTGCTGCAGGAGCAGGCTCGCCGTCAAGAGGAGCAGGCTCGCCGTCAAGAGGACCAGGCTCGCCAGTTACAGGAGCAGTTGCAACGAGATAAGGAGGAGCAGGCTCGCCGTCAAGAGGAGCAGGCTCGCCGGTTGGAAGAGCAGTTGCAGCAAGATAAAGAGGAGCAGGCCCGCCGCCAGGATGAACAGATGCTCCTCATAAAGGATCTTCATGCAACTTTTGGCAAAGATCTGAAAGTGATGAAGGATCAGGTTCACCAGCACGAGAACCGTATCTCAGAGGCCGAAGTTCAGATCGCTGGGGTGAAAAAGGCTTTGGGAGAACTGAAGACTGGAGACGTGACTGTGGCTTCAGTAGTTGCTGCACCTTCAGCGCGGGGCTTTAAGGTGCCTCCATTCGATGGAACATCTTCGTGGTCGGCTTATAAAATTCAATTTGAAGCCGTTATGAAGGCGAATGGATGGACAAAACCGCAAGCCATGACCGCGCTAACCTTGGGCCTCCGAGACCAGGCCTTAAACATTCTTGAGGCGCTCGGCAAGAATGTAACCTACGAGCAGCTGCTGGAGGCGTTAGAGTCCAGATACGGCGACGCGCACCTGGAGCACGTATTTCGTGCTAAGTTGAAGGATCGTGTTCAACGTAGTGCCGAGAACCTGCAGCAGTGGGCCCTCGAAGTTGAAAAGCTGGTTCGAAAAGCATACCAGTCTGCCCCTGCACTTATCGATGGGAATCTGGTACAAGCGTTCGTTGATGGAATAAGTGACTTGGAAGTTAGAGCCGCTGTGAGACTTGGGCACCATGAGACGCTGAAAGACGCCTTGGCCCATGCCTTAGAAGTAGAGGCAGTGAGGCAGGACCACCGAACGCACCGCGTCAGGAAGGTTGTAGCAACACCTGTACGCGACCGCCCGCAAGGGTACAGTCCTAGGTGCTACACTTGTGGAGAAAGGGGTCATCTTCGGTCAAGCTGTCCTAAGCGCAGCACCCCGAGAGAAGATCAGCAGGGAAGGGTGGATGAAGTGACTGCCCAGCCACAGCAGGGAAACGAGTAAATGCCAGGACTGGGGGGCGAGTGCTGGCTGGTATTGAAAAAGCCCCGAGAATCTTGATCTCGCAAGCACATGACGGGAACAGCCTGACCATCAAAGGCGAAGTCAACGGAACACCTTGCAAACTGACGTTGGATACTGGAGCTTCTCACACGGTCGTCAATTCTCACCTAGCAAGTCGGTTTCTTGGGGACTACTTCGATAACCACGACCGTATACGATTACTAACAGCTACCGGTCAGCACATAATCGTCCGGGGCAAGAAGGAGGTGGAGTTAAAATTGGGTGATAGATTTTACAAGCACAATGTCATCGTGGCCGACATAGTGGACGATTGCATCTTGGGCTTGGATTTTATGCGGAAATATCGTTGTGAGATCGACGTTGAACAAGGAGTACTGAAATGTGGTTCAGAGGAAGTCTTCATGGAAGGTGCACCATCAGGGAAAGTATACTGCTTGAAGGAGATTGTTCTCCCTCGCAGATCAGAAACGATTGTGCCAATTAGTCTACCACGGAATTCTGGACAAAAAGATCGAAGTGTTCTGATAGAAAGAGTGAACAATGACTTTCCATGGAAGATGGCACGGACTCTGGTCAAGGCCACCAACGTCTCGGCAGTACGCATACTGAATCCAAGTGACAAGGAGCAAGTGATTAAGAAGGGCACCTTGATCGGCACTTGCGAGGAAGTAGCTTGGATGCGTCAATTGCAAAATCTGCCTACCGGAAATAAAATTCGTAGTTCAAAGTTTGACGTGACAACGCTTTTGGAAAACTGCGATTTAACTAAAGGAGAAATGGACAAGGCTAAGAAGATGTTACTTCAGTACGCCGACACTTTCTCTTCAAATGATGCTGACATAGGGAGAACTGGACTAGTTCAGCACAAGATTAATACAGGCAACGAGTTACCAATCCGTCAGCGACCAAGAAGACTGCCAGTTGCACGTGAAAAAGAGGTGGAAACCATGATTGAGGGAATGGTGAAGGACGGTGTTATAGAGCCTTCATCCAGTCCATGGTGTTCTCCTGTGGTCCTGGTAAAGAAAAAGGACGGCAGCATGCGCTTCTGTGTGGACTACCGACGACTGAACGATGTCACGAAAAAGGATAGCTACCCGCTGCCTAGGATCGATGACACACTGGATACGCTGACTGGTATGAAGTGGTTTACCACACTTGACCTGAAAAGTGGCTACTGGCAAGTAGAAATAGACCCCAAGGACAAGGAGAAGACTGCATTTTCAACAGGAAAAGGGTTGTGGCAGTTTAAAGTTATGCCATTCGGTTTGTGCAATGCTCCTGCGACGTTTGAAAGGCTGATGGAGCAAGTACTCGCCGGATTGATTGGAGACGCATGTCTTGTCTATCTAGACGACATAATCATCGTGGGCCGTACATTTGAAGATCACCTTAAAAACCTCAACCAAGTGCTGTCGAAAATCCAAACAGCAAATCTCAAGTTAAGTCCGAAAAAGTGCTCGTTTTTCAGACAAGAAGTGAACTTTTTGGGACACATAGTTTCGGGGGAAGGTGTTCAAACAGACCCAGAAAAAGTAGTAGCCGTCAAGGATTGGCCAGTTCCGAAAGACAAGACACAGGTCAGAGCATTTCTGGGTTTGTGCTCCTACTATAGAAGGTTTGTCAAGAATTTTGCCGACATTGCAAAACCTTTGCACAAACTCACTGAGGAAAAGCGGCAATTCTGTTGGGACGAGAACTGCGACGTCGCATTTCAGGAATTAAAGAAACGTCTGTGCAATACGCCTATTTTGGGATATCCTGACACTGAAAATGACTTCATAGTTGACACAGATGCAAGTAATACTGGAATTGGGGGCGTGCTGTCTCAACGGAAAGGAAACCAAGAGGTTGTGATAGCTTACTTCAGCAAGTCTTTATCCAAACCAGAAAGAAATTACTGCGTTACAAGACGGGAGCTACTCGCCGTAGTAAAGACATTGCAGCACTTCAGTAAATATTTGTTGGGACGTAAATTCCAATTACGAACCGACCACGCTGCATTGAAGTGGCTATTACAGTTCAAGAATCCAGAGGGGCAAGTGGCGAGATGGATTGAACTACTGCAAGAGTTTGACTTCGTAACTGAACATCGCAGTGGGAGAACTCACGGTAACGCAGACGCCTTGTCAAGAAGACCTTGTCCTGAAGACTGTAAGCACTGTGCCAGACAAGAGACTAAGGAAGTAGTGCCCGTGAGGATGCTTAGAACGGATCTCAGCGATGAATGGAAGGAAACACTACAGCAGGCTCAGCAAAATGACTCGGACATCAAACCGATCTTCGAGTGGATCAAAGCTGGTGCTCCTAAACCTAAGTGGAGTGATGTGGCTGCGATGAGTTCCATCACGAAGAGTTATTGGGCGCAATGGAACAGCTTGGTGATCCAGGATGGAGTCTTGTGCCGTAAATGGGAAAACGCTCGAGGGGACAGCTGTCATCTACAAATGGTTGTCCCTAAAACTAAGGTACCGGATGTTTTACGGCTCTACCATGATGGATGTTCAGGAGGACATATGGGGGTAAAAAGGACTCTACTAAGAATTCGAGAACGATTTTACTGGATCCACTGTCGAGATGATGTGGAGGACTGGTGTCGCAAATGTACCAGTTGTGCGGCCGTGAAAGGACCCCACACACGCAGTAGAGGTGCATTAAAAGTGTACAACGTTGGAGCCCCTTGGGAACGGATAGCACTAGATGTTGCGGGACCATTTCCAGAAAGTGAGAGCGGAAACAAGTACTTCCTGGTGGTAATGGATTACTTCACAAAGTGGCCAGAAGTCTTCGCTATTCCTAACCAAGAAGCTACAACTGTCGCAGATAAATTAGTTCAGGAAGTCTTCTGTCGTTTTGGAGTACCCTTAGAAATACACAGCGATCAAGGAAGGAATTTTGAATCGCAAGTATTTCAGGAGACTTGTCGATTAATGGGTACCCACAAAACCAGAACCACCTCCTACCACCCACAATCTGATGGAATGGTGGAACGATTCAACCAAACGTTGGAAAGATATCTGGCAAAAGTCGTGGAAAGCAGACAAAGGGATTGGGACAAGCATATACAGCCATTTCTTCTGTCCTACCGTAGCGCCGTCCACGAAAGTACGACTGTGACGCCAGCCTTCGCGAACTTTGGAAGGGAATTACGGTTGCCTGCTGATTTAATCACTGGAACTCCCCCTGATGCTCCACGTAGTGTAACAGATTATGCCATTGACTTGCGTAACAAGTTGAATGATGTTTATGAGCATATCAGACAATCCGGCCAACAGATGTCTGAGAAGATGAAGACCCGTTATGACCGGAAGGCAAATAGTAGGGGTTTCGACGAAAGTTCACTGGTGTGGTTGCATAACCCAGTACGGAGCAAGGGGAAGTCTCCGAAATTGCAAGCAAAATGGGATGGACCATACCGAGTCGTGACTAGGATCAACGATGTCACCTACCGAATACAGAAGGGTCCACGAGGTGCGCCTAAGATTGTCCATGTAGACCGATTGGCCCGATACTACGGGGCTAATGATGCTCGGGACGAGCATGTCTAAGGAGGGGGCAGTGTTACGTCGTACCCGTACTTACCTACAGTTACGGTAGTAGGTACCTAATAGTAGGTAGGTAGGTAATAGTAGGTAGGTAGGTAAAACGAGTCCCGAATGATGTAGGTACAAATTCGCAAACTACCTACAAAAGAACATCATTGTAATTTCGACCGTACGCCGAGGGCATAAAGTACCTACTTCTTTCCTCTGTACAAGTTGTGGAATTGTCTAGAAGATTCTAGGAAGTCGTGGATATTTCTCGAACGTTCGATCGCCATATAAATAGTCGACGTGTTTGCGGGAGCAGTCAGTCTTATTTTGGCTACAGTACGAAGCGAATCGAAGTGAACTAGTAAGTGCGATATCTAAGTGAATAGTGATCAGTAGTGTACTTGTGATTAAGCTTTAATTGTTTTGTGATTATTAAAGTTATAAATTGTTTCTTCGGTAGTAATTAATTTATCCCATACCCAGCTCGTAACAATAGGTTCATACGTTGATAACACAATTCGCTAACAATATCACAGGGTCACCTCACCACCAAGCCCCCATTCCAGGGTATGCTTCACCTTACAACTTCCCGCCATTCGTGGTGACTGTCAGTTGTCATTCGTGACAGCTACTACTTGTGGCTGTGAGACAGTGTTACCATATCTATTAAATAGATACACTACACTTACCATTCCCAGGCCGGGCAGAGTTATGAGGTTCTTCCATCGGGAAATTCTCAGTCGCAGCCACGAAGTCTGGATTTGTCCCCGGTTGATGGCAAGAGGGTCGCCCCCTATTAGAGGAACGTAAATATCCCACCAAAAACATTTTCATGTAAAATGTTGCCAAGACGAGACCATATGACTCGCACTGTCAAAAAGTTATCAGATCTCATGTACCTTGAGTCTAGCTTTTAACTCTACATGCCCTAATTCTACAAGGTCTAACTTCACAAACTCCACACCTAATAGTCAAAAGTTGAAAATAAATACCCTTCGAGGATAACAAGCGCGATATTTTGTCACGGGTTATCTGCCGTTGGCAAAGTGCCGCTCGTCTGTAAGAACGCTAAGGGAGAGCTTGCCGTGCCCTATGTAGGTACATCTGGAATTCTGGACCCAAAAAATCGAAAACATGTAAAACCCACCGACCGTTGCTGGGCCTGCGTGGTGAACTACAGTGTTGCAAATCACTTGTTTAAATGTTCATCGTCATTCTCTTGCCCATTACCCAATTCATTTGTGGTCGGCGCAGCATGTCTTCCTCTTCCATACTTCTCTATTTTTCGCCATTTGCAAATCACAGAAAAGCCTGCTTGTCTATTCGAGAACAATTCATTGTCTTTGTTGTCTGGGTCAAGTATTCCGGGTCTGGCTGTCGGGGTAGAGTTGTTGGGTCGAGTTGTCGTTATAGAGTGGCCGGGGTCGAGTTGTCGTGGTAGAGTGGCCGGGGTCGAGTTGTCTCTGGTTCCCAATTTTGTGATACCGGGGAAAATGTTAGTAATGGGTATAAATAAACTGGGCAAGATTAACGAGTGCGGTAACAGTTACCATCAACACTGTTTCATTCAAACCTTCATAATTTTTCACTGGATTGACTGTCTCCATCATTTCTATAGCTCAATCGCTGCCAAGTTCATATTTACATCATAAACCGTGTGAATGCGGTCACGGGATTTATATTGCGTAATGATATGAGTTAAAATTCACCGCGTTAAATAAATATCTACTGGCTTGATTTGAGTATATTTTGACTCGCTTGGTAACTGACGCTGGTGTGTGCCTTTATTATTGTAATCAGTTTGGGTTTGTTATTTTACAATAAGTACTCGATGTTATGGTGTTTTCCATTTCATACATGTATAGAGGCTGCTGCGCGAAGCTGCATAAAATTTGTGGTTTCGGACTCCTAAAACTTACTCCCCAAACACCGTTTTCCAATGGGAATTCTATGCCGGGTAGAAAAACGCATCTTAAACAACGCAATAGTTGCACCGAACATTGTAGGTTAACACAGCATTTATTAATTAACCAGTTTTGCAAATACATCCACTTTCACGACATCAAGTAAATCCACCATCGAAACGAAAGTCGTTGTTTCTAATAGGTACCTATAAGTTCTTATTTACCTTACACAGATAGTATTTAGCAAAAGCTTTTAGGTTTTCGATTCAGACAAAATGCAGGGTCCATAATTTCATGAAAAATCTTGTGATTGTGGATTTGACGGACTTAATCATCTAGCTAGAGAAATTAAAGCAGGTCATGCACTACTGTGAGTGGCATAATGTGCAAATCTTTTATTTTCGTCAAAAAGTACCGTACCTATGTATTTGTTAACAACGTAGTAGGTACTCTAAATGTCAATACAACCTTCACGCTGATTATGCGTGAATAATTCGGCAGAGCATTGTACAGAACACGTAGTACAGTTACAGTCAAACGTCCGTCGATGTAAGGTCTTTAGGTAGGTAGCTTTTATAGTGATGAAAGACGCAAGACGCAATTGTTCCACTTCATTGAATTTGAAAGATTGATAATTTATCACTACATAGTATAAAACAAAGTCACTTCTCGCTGTCTGTCTGTCCTTATGTACCTATGCTTAGGTTTTTGGCTTGGGTTTTTTAAAAGATAGAGTGATTCAAGAGGACGGTTTTGCATAAAATATTAGAGAAACACTGATAATTTTAGAGGTTTCTAATGTGATGTCTTATAAACACATTTTTTTGCGCTTACATTGCAAACGCTGGCTGAACCCTACGAGATTATTGTACACCTTAAAAAGGTCTACAAAAAAATCCGCGATGGTTTATGTCTATCTCTTAGGAATAACCCACAATAACCATTTTTTATCCTTTTTACGAGAAATAAGGGCTTATTTACGAAGCGATTTTAAGCAATACAGTATTAATCCTTATCCAATTCAGTACCTTAAATACATTGTGCATTTAATATAGATCAATATAATTATATCCTTTACAGTATATCATTTAAATGAATCATTTAGAAGATATCACAGAATTAAAATTACGCGCGACTGAAAATATCATTTTCAGCAAAACAAATGGGATTGCAGTGTAACAGTTGGTCACTTTCATCTTTTAAGTTTTGCGTAAAAAGTAATGCATTATTTTAGAAGCTTATTTATGGTGTAAATATATATAGATTATCTTCAATATCTATTTTAGAACGTATTAAACACTATTCAATTAAAATGAATATCTTAGGAGTTATCGCAACTGCCGGGGTCGCGGGAATGTCTAAACTGGGTACCGGGGCCCTGGAACCCAAGGGCAACCGAAAGAACAGGGGTGTCTTAGTCAGTAAGTCTGACAGTCCCATCCGCTCCACCCAGGGCGGCAGGACTCATTTAATGATTTTACCACCCAAAAAAGAAAATGGAATTATTGGAAAATAAAGGCACTCGCTTTACAAAATAATTTTACAGTAAGCGCACTTCTTTTTTTGTTCTAAATTGATCTCGAGCGAAGCCGGGGCGGGTCGCTAGTGTACCTATAAAGGAAATGAGATAAGCATCACCCAATTTTCAAGATGGGTTTTGATTTCCTAGATTTTGTTACTAGGTTACCTCGAGATTCCACTCTATTAAAATTTAACTTTGTGTATCTACAGGATCCTTTCTAACACTACGAAAAAGCTCTTTGATTTCCTTATCCATTGCTTATAGTAGTACCTGTGTAAATATGACGGACATCCTGACGTTGGCCTCTAACCTTTGAACACCATCACTCGTCCCATTATCCCTCTACCCACCATCGGCTTTATCAGACGCCGAGCCATAAATACAATTATCTGGAATCATTTATATGACGTCACAAATGTGTTGCCCACAAAAACTACGAGTACATGAATTCTTGTTGAATGATGTACCGCTAGATAGTAAAGTAGGTACGGTCGGATCAATCGTTGCTATGACTAACGCGAAACTGCTTTAAATCTTTGGAAACGTTTTACTGTTAGACATTATAGTCGGTTTTCAAGTTTATTGATAGCTAAAATTGCATGTATCATGTGATTGGGATGTGTTGCATGTTTCTACTTGTTTTTTGGTATTTATAGATCATCTCATCATTTCTCGTAGGACCTTAAACCTTCTGTCATTTGTTGACCTTTGACAATCCTTATGGATAGGCGGAACCCCGCGGGACTGACAACTAGTCTTACCGTGGGTATCGTGTTACTCAGCAACACGGGGTGTTTAGGTCAGATAAGCAGCCACATAGTTACAAGATAACGGTATTCAGCTGCATCTGATTACATCAGAAGCGTACTCTGACATTGTTGGAGGCAAGGGATATGAGATGATGTGACATCACTTCTTGTGGATGTCGAGGAATTTCTAGGGCTTATCAAAACTATTCGAAACTCTCTATTTGACCCAAAGACTAACTAACCTACTTTTAGTCATACATCCAATTGTTTTCACTGTATGAAGTACGTACTTTGTAGGTAGATAACACAATATTAATGTGAAATCAAAGTCATAGCGAACTTAACCAAAGCTAGATAAGATAAAAGGGAAACTAACCGCGAAGTGTAACTGATAAAACCGAAGTTGTGTCAAACTGAATGTTATTTTTGTTTCCAGATGGAAGCCGACCTGGAGGATGAACAGGAGCTTACAGACTCCGATGGAATGGAGAGCGATGATCCTCTCACGTGTACTGACACTAAATATGGGAAGAGTTTCAGGTAAAATATTGATAAATCATTTTGGCGCCCAACAAGGGGCATACGAAATGGATAATAATATTATGACGTTGCCAATTTCTCTTTGCAAAGCATAGCTGCTTATGCAAGTCAGGAATCTTAAGCATAATGTCGGTCCGGTTTAGTCCATTAAAGTTTATTTAAATTGATCAATACCAAACCGGTCCAACTGCTTATTTGATTTAGGCTAGATTTGGGATGAATTGTCATTACATTGTGGACTCACGTGACACGAGCAAAAAATAAAAGGTAAGGGACATTAAAAAAAAAATACTTACATGGGCCTACTCTTGAGACTTGACCTCAATCTAGTCCTGAGGACAAAGATGAGATCGACGATGGAACGAGCTAACCCAAAAGAAGCCTATTAACTCGCGACTTAAATAGAATTGGGGTCATATGAACTTGGAAACACTGACGCAGGCAGGGTATGCAAATATACCAGTTCTATTTTGATCATGCTAGTCATAAAATTCAACTAAAAGAAACTGATCGTGGATGTTCTGTCAATACAATATTGATTTATGTAGTGACGTATTTTTGCAGGCATTTCACCCGGGAAGCTTTGCCAAGGCTAGACAACTATAGAAACGTTTTATCGCTCCACGCGGCGCCTCGACCTACGCTGGATGAACTGCACAACGCTTCACTATCTAGGAAGGTAAGGGTCTATTGAACTGGCCAAGATAAATAACCTCCGTGTATAGGTGAGATCTAGTGATTTATGCATCAGGAATAATTCGAACTGACATCATCATCATAGTAGTCGAGGTCCACCGATGGTCACCTGATGCAAGCTTCGCCACATCGCCCGATCCTGCTGTCCTCTGTCATCAGTTTGAGCATACGCCCTTTACTGTTACTTTTAGTCATAGGAGGAGGCCTTTGGTCAGCAGTTCCCAAAAGCCTCCTAATGAACCCATGGGCTAGTTGGAGCACCAGTGGCTGGTTTTGTACAGCAATGCCAAGCTTTCTGACCGTGTCAGGGCTCCACATAGTGGCTATTTCAGCGTTTAGCCAGCTTAATGGGGCTTCGGCAGACGTGGGTAGGTTAGCCTTAGCGGCTTAAATACATACAGCGCTTATATGTCCTTTAGTAATTAATTAAAAATATTTTTTTCCCCCTTATCGGTCGACTAAATAGCAGGGGTGGAAAATGGTCAATAAAAGTCAGTTTTTTTTGCTAAGGTCAGTAAAAGTCAGTTTTTTCGAAAAATCGTCAGTAAAGTCAGTATTTTGAGGATCAGGGGCTACATTCCCATCAGTAGATAGCCTATATGTAGGTGATGTAGGCCTCGTGCCCCAGTGATGAATTATTGAGAACAATTAGCAAAGGAAAGATAAGAGGAAGGAATGAAAACTAAAGAGGCAGAAAAGATCCAAAAATATGTCGAAAAATAAATTACTTAATAACTTCTTTTTAAAAAAAAACGAATACATTGTTTGTTTGTTTAAAAATCAATAAATTCAATATGTAGTAATAATTTAAGTTTATTTTTAATAACAAAGGGAGGTGCAGGTTGTCTATGACACGGTAATATTATAATACAGTAGTGTAACTCGGCCGCATGATAGAAATAAATGCCTACAGCCGCGCGGTATGTAAACATGCGTTAGGGCTGCCCGTCTCCAGCATTTCAATTACATTTGCCTACTTTCTGTTTCTATTTAGTTTTGTGATTGTAAATATCCTTTTTATATAAATAAATGAAATACTTTGTATATTGAATAGGAAGTGTTCAATAAAAATGCGTGTTGTTTTTTGATTGATAGATTTAATTAAAAAAACATGTTACTCTATTCGCTTTATTTATTAATCCAAACACCTTTTTTTTCGTGAGATAAAAGGAAATACTTATCCATTAAAAAGACACACATTATGTACCTACCTACTAGTAAGTAAAATTATTTTATAGTCTAACCTTTCAGAGTTTCCAGGTAATTTAAAAAAACTTATGTCTGGATGCGTTATTGACGAATTCATACAACCAAAAACAGCACAATATTTCCTACTCGTCATATTAACTGATTTTTAGAGAAAAAATCGCGCGGTTATTGTTAAAAAAACAACACACCGTCCGTTCGACACTGCGGTACAGCCGTGACTGTCTGCGCCCCGAGTGCACCCCGCGATCGAGGCGCGTAGGTATAGCTCGCGTTTCGTCCGTTTGTATGAAGTTGGAGTACTGTATTATAATATTACCGTGGCTATGGGGATGGTGGAGGCCAACACACAAAAACATTTTTCTTACTTATTTACAAACATTCTCCATATATTATTAAACTAACAGCAACTAACATTCGTATTTCGATGTCATGTTGACAGACCAAGGGTCAGTTTTCTAGAGATTTGGTCAGTAAATGGTCAGTATTTTAGAGGGTTTTAGTCTGTAAAATCAGTATTTTTGACCATGGAATCAGTTTCCACCTTTCCACCCCTGAAATAGTCAACTTCCTGAATAACAAATGGAGTTATTAAACACGTGATTAATAATCGAACTAGTTAAACAATAACAGATTACGTAGGTGGCTGGGTAGGTACTTAAAGGAAAACCAACATTAATATCCTATCAAACAGTTTGTTTACTCAGAACATGGTATCAGTATTGTGTATAGTGTACATAAGTGCACATTACCTAAAACCACATATTTTGCGAATTTTGTTATTAGCTTCCGTGCTTTGGGTAATGCGCTAAGCCGATTATTGCCTTTATCCGAATACAAGCTTCATATCAAGCGAATTGCGGCCAAATGCAAGCCTATTCAGGGTAAAAAGAAAACAGTAAATCCATACTACGGATTGCTACTGAAAATTTTCTAATAGAAAAACCTAATACTCTGCTCTACTAGACTTGGGGATCGTGCTTAGTTACCCAGTGATCAATGGTCTACTATACTTCTCTCTACAAAACAACGAGGCAACAGTTTTATCCAGACTGCAATTCATACACCCTATTTAATCATAGAATGCGGTTGATCGGTAACCGCGTAAACTGGACACCGGTCACAAGAACAAGTGTAATGAAATATACAGGCTGTAAACAGACTCATCACGAAGCCGTCAACCAAGCATCCTGTGTGTACATAATACTAAATAACTTTACGCAAAAATTATTGCTAGGAAACGATTTTTTTTTTGGGATAAAAAAGTCATGTTTTACAATAAAACTCAATGTACCTCACTCAAAACATTGTGCTGGTGGATGGATTGAATAGTACGGGGTCGTGAAGGTGTTTAAAGTAAAAATCTTACATTTAAAACATGTATTAAAAAAAACTTGTGGAAAAGTTGGAACTTTGACCCCCAATATCTCCGTAACAAGAAGGTTCCCAGGGATAGTCTAGATTTCTAGAATAATAAAACGATCGCAAAGACGGGGAGAACAAGTGCCTTTTGGCTACGTGAAGAGTCTTTTTACACCCTTAATGAATAAATATAAATACTCGTTAATGAGCCATAAAGTAGAATCGATTTGACAGATATAATCATTGAGTGTTACTGTTGCAGTTAATTAAGGTCATGACTGTAATTCTATGAAAGACTTTTTATTTATCGAAACTATGGCTGATGATATGTATAAGGAATTTAGGAGCTTTAAAATGTCCCTAACAGTGTTTTCTACATGAAGCGACTGCCTATCTGACCTCCACAGTTACTCTGAAACACGATACCTTTTGGAAAGACTACCTGCAATGACTAACCTGGTATTAAATTAATTAATTAACCTAAATCACTTTTTCCACTTTACCTCAGTACTAAATATGAACCATAACACACATAATAATTAGCTATCCAGGTTGCTACTTGTGGTAATTGCGTCCATCAGTTAATTGGTCACGTTGTAAGACGCACACGAGACCTCTTGGTAAACATGCTGTCCTGGTACGTGCTAATGGCGATTAGATACTCTAATATATTCATTGATAGAGTTTTATTGTGTTACTGCCTGTTTGGTCTAGAGGTCGTCAGGTCGCACGTCGCTATTGAGCATGGACAGCATGGTTCGACTCCCAAGTCAGGCAAAGCTTTATCAGGGCGTTTTGTGTCATTGACGTTAAAAAGTGCTGAAGTTCAGCCTAATTTTCAAATGATTAATAAATGACTTTTGATTTTGATTGGGGTTTTGGTTGGCGGTTTTTGCTCAGTTAGCAGCCCGAAAGCCCATGTACTAATAAAATGGGCTTTAAAATATTCCCTTCGGGAAAACCAGCATTTTATGTTGTATTGCGTACTGGGGAAAAAACAACCTAAGCTGGTTTGAATACCAGAATAGTACGTATTCTGGTATTATAGTAGTAGTAGTAGTTATATGTATAGGTACTACTCAGGCTAATTTCAACATGTTTGCGGGAGTCGGGAACTAAGCTCTGAAAGGTAGGCGCTTTGCAATCTTCAATTTTGTGGATGATAAATAGTGCTGATTAGCAGTGGCGAAGAGTGGAAATTGAGACAGGGGAAGCCCAGGAAAAAAATGAGAATAGGTAGTTTTTTTTTTTTTTTCTATGTTTATTTAGAACTCATTTTTGTTATCAGCGTCCCCAAAAACCACGGATATGACACCCATGAAGAAAAAACCGAAAATTTTCGTCAGCGCCATCTTGGATTTTCATTTTGATCTCATTTTCATTATCAGCGACCCCAAAAACCACGAAAACGTCACATGCCATGCAGAAAAAAGTACCGTTAAAAAGTAGGTAAAGAATAAAATGCAGAGGAAGTATAATAAAAAAAACCTATGTAAATAAGTCAACAAAATAAATACTATAATTTGTACCAAATCGATATTCGACTCGCTCACGCGCACGCATTTTCTATTACTTCCTCTGAATAACTTGGTTTGCGTCGGCTTACCTGAGTCCTAATATAGGTGGGCTGGCTAGTCATGCCAATGCAACGTCATGACGTTTATTTTGCATAGAAATTTAGCTGCCAAAAAGCCGATAGCGCCTGCGGGTTTTTTTATAGCAATATGTTGTTGAAGAGCAAATTTTTGATTTTGATTGAGTACGAGTAAGCGTTTTGTGATGCTTGTAAAAAAGTACTGAATGTGCCATTTTTCAATTACAGTAGAGTGTGGTTGTGTTCCAAACTTCTGAAGGGAAGCCGGTGGGAATCGAGTTCTTAGGTGCCTACGTCGGTGCCTACGGTGCTGATTAGTTTGGATCTAATAACAACTAACAGCCATTATCCAACAACCCTCCAACAATTTTTTCCTTTTCTGATAATAAGTAAAGTATGAGACGGCGCCTACTTATAGTACGTCTCCAGACATCGATCAATGACCACTTCAATAATGTTCGATCATCACTTACTGATAACACGAATCACTTAAGTTATTGCGTTCCACCCACAAATCTCCGAAGACTACAAGTCGACCCCGAGAGTACTTAACTCGACAATTTGGCTCTGACAACTCGACCCGCCCCATGACAACTTAACCCTAGGTCTTGGCTTGACCCCGTCAACTTAACTCCGACTATTCGACTCCGACTATTCGACCCCGACAACTCAACTCCGATTTCATTTCTCTCCGTACACACACAACCCAAAGACCCTATACACACGCACAATGTTACCAAGAAATCCCATAGGACAAGACAATGTATCTATAAAGGGTGTAAAACACCTCTTAACGAAGCCGAAAGGCACTTGTTCTCCCCGTCATTGCGATATTTTTTTTGTTTTACACCATACCTGGGAACCTTCTAGTTACGGAGATATTGGGGGTCAAAGTTCCAACTTTTTGACAAGTTTTTTTTTTAATCCAAGTTTCTATTGTAAGATTTTTACTTAAAACACCTCCACGACCCTCGTAGGTACTGTTCAATCCATCCAATGCACAATGTTTTGAGTCCGTTACAATCATTGAGTTCTACCACAAAACATGATTTTTTACCCCAAAAAAAAAGTCGTTTCCCAGCAATAATTTTTGCGTAAAGTTACTAGTTACTTAGTTTATAACTTTACTTACCATATTGATTAATAAATAAATAAATAAAATACTAAGTTTGATGTACAGAATGTTCGGTTGACGGCTTCGTGATGAGGTTTTTTACACCCTGTACAGGTCGCGGCACGTAACTCTAGCGCTGAACGAAACGTGGAGGGGATAGCTGCGCATGTTATACGACTGGAGAGCCAATCGGCGCAACGCACGCCCCAAGACATTCTTATTTTTTACTTCTGCGCAATAACGGTCAGCGCTAGAGTTTCGTGCCGCGACCTGTATATATAGTACATCTTTTATTCAGTCACACGACCTTGCGCAACTAGTCCTATTAACTGCATTAACCCTCGGTTCAAGGGATTGCGGCCCCGTAGCCCGTAGGTGTCTGCCATTGAATTAAGTAATGCAACCGTCCTGATCGTATGACCTTTTAATTAGTGGAGTAGTAATGAATGGGATTACGAGTAGTACATAAAATTATGTTGACGCCTGTATTCGCCGGAGGGTTAGGCAGAGCTGTGCTAGTAACTACCGCTACATTTCGACAGTTATGTTAATATTCTTCGTAATAGGGGGTGAACCTATTGCTATCACATCGCATCATTAGCTTACAGCAGTCCACTTCTGGCCACAGATGTCTCCAATCGCACTCCGTACTAATAAAATAATAATAATATATAATAATTAATTCAGGTAACAAAAGACCCATATCATATATACCTTACAGACTAACATACATATTTAAAACTACAAAAACCTAATTAAACTATTGTACACGAAGAGACGGCGTCATGTTGCGCTGCGTGGTGTCGCGTAGCCTTCCGCGGAATCGCCGATACATGACACCCTTCGGCCAAAACTCTTCCTTGAGGAAGGTCTCAATATGATGAGTCGGAACTCGCAACACGAACGACTTAAAATTCGTGTTGTGGCGCGACTCCAACTTCTCGACCCTCAAGGTCCAGCTGGTCTTCGCTCGGACTTACTCCACGATCTCCTCAACCTTCGTGGTGTGATGTAGCCGGGACACATAGAGCTGCGTCGTTGGTATCGCCAACTAAATAACTAATAGAATGTCGGGAGCTCATCCAGCTACCAGCTACCCTGCTAAGATCGTCACTATTACCATCAAACTAGCACAAATCTAGACTGTGGTTGCTACTGAGAAATTCCAGATAGAAAAACCCATTAACACTATGCCCGACCTGGGAATCGAACCCAGGACCTTATGCTCAGCTGTTGCGCTTGCGCCCATCAGACCAACGAGGCATGATCTTATATGACCTATTTAATGACTGAAATATGAATGAATGAGCTTACGTGTAGTAGTGGATTGTAATTTGTAATTAACGACTGTATTACGGAACTCCGAAGTTTAAAACTCCGATATACGTTATACAGAATGTTCGTTATTGCGAAGTACGTTACTCCGAAAGTACGCTATGACGAATTACGTTATTCAGAATGTTCATCATCGAGATTCTGAGAGAGTATTTCGCTTTTATGTTTGATAGCTAGTGTATTTACCTAAAGTACATTTTTTTAGGGTACAAAAGTGTGGAAGCACACACTACACTTCAACACTTTTGGTATGTGGGTGTAACAATACCCTTAAAGAAGCCGAAAGGTAATAAGGTCTTTATTCTCTCCGTCATTGCGATCATATCGATAGACTATACCTGGGAACCTTCTAGTTACGGAGATACTGGGGGTCAAAGTTTCAACTTTTTAACAGTTTTTGTTCAAACACGGTTTCTTAATACTATACTTTTCTTTAATTACTTCCATGATCCATTTACTATTCAATACATATCTCAGAATCTCGATGATGAACATTCTGAATAACGTAATTCGTCATAGCGTACTTTCGGAGTAACGTACTTCGCAATAACGAACATTCTGAATAACGTATATCGGAGTTTTAAACTTCGGAGTTCCGTAATACAGTCGTAATTAACGATTGATGCAGTCGAATGGCGCTACGGTTAATGGTACTTATTGCTATTGTAGAAGTTAAGTGTGATTTGATGTGACGAGTTGAGAGATGGGAAGTGCTTAGTTCTATTTATATCACAAGTCTTGTCGTCTACATAATCTTAGGTGCCTGTGAAAGATGATAGGGATGATAAATGTTTTTTTGTTGTGACGCAAAAACGTTTTTTGCAAAAAACGTAACCATATAGACACTATTAAACTTTTTTATTTGACCCATACCTTGTGTCCCCGATCGTGTCCGATTGCCGTCCCATCGGATTATAAAAGGAAGGGGGGAGGTCACTGTACACATTTTTGCACTTCTGCGTACTTTGCTAATCTCGGCTGAAATGGGGTTGGCCGGTGAAAGCTGAAAGCAGATGGCGCTAGCATAGTTTGTTCTCAATCTGACCAATGAGGTCAAGCCATTTTGATATATAAAATGACCAGATTTTCTACCAATGACGATGCTTGGAACAAACTATGCTAGCGCCATTAATTTCACAGTTGCCATCCCCATTAAAATTAGCCGCCGTGACCGAAATTTGGTCGGGAAAATATTATTTCAGCAGTGTCCATATTAAACCTAACCAGGTTTAATGTGGACACTGCTGCTGGTTATTTTACTTATAACCATAAGTTAAATCTTTCTTCCACAATCAGCTAAAATATGAAGATATTAACTTTGCCATGAATGGATTATAGTAAACACATCTTTAAATCTATGGATTATAGGTGTTGTCACTTGGTGTGGGTGTCGGTAGTGAGGATTAAGGGATTTATTAGTTCACATGGCTAGACCGTATTAGTCTTCGTGCAAAAGTAAACAAAAACAATACAGTATACGATCGTCTATCATCAAGAATCACCTAACAATATTTCGTCGAAGTTATTTCAAATGCATTAATAATACCTAATAGTAATATATCAAAACTGACGCATTTATAGATATTGTAGAATGTACAACACAAACACATTAGTTCCTGAAATAAATGACTTTGGCCATGCACTACGAGTAATGGTAAAACGAAGAATGTGTAATCTGAATTCATGATTCCAACCTATTTCTTTTCCCACATACATACTACGATCTATATATAGCAAACGATATAGTTTTTTTTCGTATGGGTAATGCCTAACCTTGAGTTATAGTTTTTATGCCGCTCATGGGCCTCTTACTTGGCTTTACATGCCGTCAAGAAACATGTCTCAGGCATTCTGGTTCACTCACGATGTTTTGCTTGTTGAAACATCGTTCAGATATAGTCGGTGGGCGTCCCTGGTGCCACCTCTTAGAATATTATGATTGCCTTGTAGTTTTCACGTAAGGCTTCCATTAAGGCCGCGTTCCCACTTTGTCGTGACGATTAATTTATCGTTGGTTTTTAGTTGACAAAAGTCGTGGACGACAGTAATCGCGTCGTCCTATATGTGAACACCTCCATTTAAATAAACAAGCCACGACACTTAAAACTACACGTTCATCTGTCGTCACGACAAAGTGGAAACGCGGCCACAGAGTTGTGAATTTAAAAACCTAAAGTTTTTATCTCTCGCTAGGTTTTTTAATAAACCCAAGGTTGACTGGTACAAAATCCCTTGTAGCTTTAAGTTTGCCTTTGTATCCCTACTCTGTACATAAAGTTCAAATACACATACGAGTACTTTCATTAACTAATTTTTTGTACATTTTCAGCCGCAGACCCTGGAGAAGGACCTAACATCGCCGACTCTCGGGTCGTCGAACATCAAGTTTGGCTGGATCAAGGGTGTGCTCATGAGATGTCTCCTCAACATTTGGGGGGTCATGCTGTTCCTTCGGCTCTCCTGGGTCGTGGGACAAGCGGGCGTGGGTTAGTAACAATGGGTTTTAAATACCGTTTGCTAGCGGTTTCGTTCGTGTTCAGTCGGAAACGACATCAGTTTGATAAAATATGGCTGCACGATAGTACAGGGGTAAAAAGTTTTCTATAACCTCAATAAGATTATAGTCTACCCGTGAGCCAATGACCAAAATTGATTTATTTTAATTTTTATGCGGTCGTTAACGAAAAATAATCGCGGTGAGTTTAAAAATCGGTCTGTCGTCAGAGCCAAGTTAAATCGGTTTAAACCGGATGATGTTTGATATGAGACTTCAGAGGACTCATACTTCAATGTTGGCAAGACGTGAGCAATGCGTCTTGCTCCATCTTTGTCCCATACTGAAATAAGATTAAAATATATAACTTTAAAGCCCCTCACCGCGAGTACTCGCCTGTAATGCAACAGTTCAGATTCTCTTGTTTCTTTCGGTCGGGAAACGCTTTAAGAGAGGTTGCCGGGTTGGTATACCCCAAGGGCGACATGAAGAATGATAAGAATGTTCCTATTATAAATGTGGACAATATAAAACACAAACAAAAAAAACACAAAAAAATGAAAAATCGTTTTTTTATTTGCAAAATCGTTTTTTTTATTTTTCCATTTTCAAGTTGTTCCCAAACAAGTCGCCATGGATTTATTTCACATTATTAACAACACATCATGGTAATAGGCTTATCCCCAAAGAATGGAACTTATATTTTATTTATTTATTTAATTACAACGGTTGTATTTAATTAAACTAATTACTATAACTAAAACTAGAACTAAAAGAGTAAGAGATAACATAAATTTAAAATAACAAAGTAAAGGTTCACACATTCATTCATTCCTCTCACAATACTTCTGACAGGCCAATAAAATCTTTGTCTATCCATCCACAAACATACCTAAATTTCAAAATCTGGGTGTATTGTACACATCTGCGTACCCCCTCAGAGCATACAGGCATGATGTTACGTGATGATGTTGTATAAACAATAAACATCCAAGCAATTGCAGCAATGACGACAGATTTGCCGTCTATTTTTGAAGAGTTCCATTGTATATCTCCGAAGATCTTCACCAAATTTAAATGGTACCACCTCAGGAGTATACTCTTTCAAATAAAAATAATTTGAGAATCGCTCCACAATTGGGGGAGAAATCAGGTAACATACATAAAAAAATACATACACATGAACATATAATAACCTTCTCCGTTTTTGAAGTCGGTTAAAAAGCGTAATTTCTCGGCAGCGCAGTCAATGCTCCTGATCCTCACGACCTCGGTGGTGACCACCATCACGGCGCTCTCCATGTCTGCCATCAGCACCAACGGCGTCATCAAAGGAGGTAAGTTTTTGCCTTCATAATATAGAGGTGTATGCTGCCAGACAAAATGTCGTCTTTTTTTTTTAATTTACGAACTTACAACACACATACGAGTACATAAACTCACTTATTTTCCCCATTGCGGAAGAAACTACAAAACGACACCAGCTACAACCTGACGAACATACTTCTACTGCTTCGTCCACGTTCTTACAATCTGATCATGCAATGAGTACGACGAACATTCGAGTACTACCGAGTTCAATGACGGTCGACTACTTTTAACCTTATTACTTATGGGATAAGGGTGAAGGTAAAGAACTCTAGAAGGTTGCTAATACTTAACCGGACTATCCTGTGCTGGCCAAAAATTACTTTAAGGCCCCCCAGCCAGGGTTTACAAACTAAGGATTTACGTTAAATGAACGATCACTATCAATGGGCACCCTCTGTAGGGTTCGGACCTCGGCTTAGTGCGTCATTGGGTAAAGAGTATTTGAGGGCAGTGGAACTCGATAGTAGATGGTGAACTCAAAAAAATCAAACTGTTATGCAGATTTTATGCTTCTAGAAAAATCAAGGATTTTATGAAGTATACTTATTTCAATGTTATGTTGAAGGTGGCACATACTACATGATATCCCGGTCGCTGGGCCCTGAGTTCGGCGGGTCCATCGGGCTGATCTTCTCCATGGCTAACGCCGTGGCGTGTGCTATGTATGTGGTCGGCTTCGGGGAGTCGCTCATCACGCTCATACCGGAGTCACATTACATGGTGGATAAGGGATGGGTACGTATGCTTTAGATTTGTATGAAGGAAAAAGGTGTAAACGATTCCGTGACGGTTGACAGGATAGAATGGAAGAAAAAATCGTGTTGCGCCGACCACAAGTAACATGGAATAAGGGCAGGAAGATAATGAAGTATGCTTTGGATTAAGCTTGGAATACACATGGTAAATAACTCTAAGCTCAAAAGCGTGTTTAGCACGTACGCACTGAAACTAAATGCAAACCCAAGCTATTTTTGCACTATTGGAAGGAATTTCAAACCTCAGTAATGAGACAAAGTTTGAAAATCCAATAGCCACACTCCAGTTCCACACTGAGTTTCGATATCTAAACGCGATAAACTAAAGAGAAATGACAGGATGATTTTTTTAGTCAACAACCGCCGATACGTTCTTGATAAAATTAAATGAAAATGAAATTATTTCTGAAACTTAATTTTTGTTTTCAAATATTTAGACGTTGGAGGAGTTTTGCTAGCTAATTTATATACTTTCTTTGCAGGACCAAGCGATATACGGGTGCATAACAATAGTTCTACTCACCGGTATTGTGATGGTCGGCATGGAATGGGAGGCGAAGGCGCAGATAGTTCTACTGGTGATCCTGTTGGCGGCCATTGCGGACTTCTGTATCGGCACCATACTCGGGCCCAAGACCGACCTGGAGATGGCGCAGGGCTTCGTCGGGTACAATTGTAAGTAGCATATAATAAGCCTGTAATGTTCTTGCTAGGACATATTCTCGGGATGAGAAGGTATGGGCCGTAATCGATCACGCGGGAGGGTTTGTGTATAATTTTAAGTAGTTTATTCAATTGAGGGGAAAGTTTCAAACAACTGTCTAAACTGTTGATAACTAACTAGCACAACTAAAAAAATACAATTTATTAATAATATTTACCTGTTACGGGAAAGAGATGCGAATTTTGTCACATGTAATAGAGACCGAGCTTATTGCCATTAAATGGGCTCAAATTCTGACTTCGTCCTGCTACTGAAAAATTCCTATTGGAAGCAATAACATTTTGTTCGACCTGGGAATCAAACCAGGACCTTATGCTTATGCAGTAGCGCTTACGACTATTAGACCAACGAGGCATTTTAAATCTGTCTTGTGCACTCGATTTCTTCGATGTGGAATACCAACGTAGTATGTTCCTGTAATCCCGTTTGTCTTCAGCTATTCTTTATTTTCACATATTTTTGTACATGTTCACAGGGACGGTTCTACAGAGTAACCTAGGTCCGGACTACAGGTTCTTCGAGGGCGTGGAACACAACTTCTTCTCCGTGTTTGCGATATTCTTCCCCGCCGCGACCGGGATATTGGCAGGCGCTAATATTTCTGGTGATTTGAAGGTAAATTTTGTATTATGAGTTTGTGACGTAATAACATGATCTTCATATTTTCTGAAAAGATGTAGTGAAAAGTAGACTTTAAAAAAAATAGCAAGTCACGATAATAGAAAACATATGATTGGAACTACACTATATTGGCTCAGGATTGAGTTTAGTGGAAAATGGAATGTATGGGTTTTTGTCCTGTAACAGTAGTGGGGCAACACATTTTGTATTTCTAGTATAAGATGTCTGGTGTAGTCTCCACATATTGAGTCACTCAATCAACTCTCCAATCAGGAGCTTGCTGTGGCTAAATAATTAAGTTAAGCCGGACTTGCCTAGGTTGGTCCGAGGATGGGTGATCTGATCACCCATTGCATACCGAGTTGCCTCTGTGTTTCGGAAAGCACGTTAAGTCGTTGGTCCCGGCTTGACCGAAAGTCTGGCAACGCAGTCTTACCAAGGGGTATCTTATCGCACTACTAACTGGGTTGTGGAGGTCCGATAGGCAGTCACTCCATGTAAAATACAGGTATTCAGTTGCATCCGGTTAGACTGGAAGCCGACCCCAACATAGTTGGGAAAAGGCTGGGCAGGCAATCAACACTCCATTAACGCAATCTTCTCTCTAACAGGACCCACAAAAATCCATCCCTAAAGGAACTCTCCTGGCGATCCTGCTGACGACGATATCGTACCTGCTGATAGCGCTGCTGGCCGGCTGGACGGTCCTGCGCGACGCGTCGGGCCACGTGGCCGACGTAGCCGCCTGGGCCATGGCGGACTGTGCCGCCAACGGCTCCTGTCCCTATGGCCTGCAGAATAGTAACGATGTGAGTTTATTAGCGACTAGAGAACATTTTAAATATAGCCTATGACACTTACAAATAACGTGGTTTTCTATTGGTAAAAGAATTTTCAAAATCGGTTCAGTAGATCCGGAGATTTTACCCTCTACAACCTCACAAACTTTACCTCTTTATAATATTAGTAAAGATAGTGACGGTGAACCGGTGGTGGCGGCCCCGACTTACGAACAGTAAGTCGTGGGTTCGAACCCAGACAGGCGCATTACTTTGTGGAATTTATTTCATCGCCACTGCTTTCAAAACGGTGAAGGAAAACATCGTGAAGTAACCGGCATGTCCTAGAGGACCTAGAACCAAAAAATTCGAAGACATGTGACATCTACCAACCCGCACTGGGCCCGCGTGGTGGATTATAGCACATTCTCTCTAATAAAGAAGAGGCCCGTGTCACAGCAGCAAGGCTGATGATGATGTGTAGATTTTAATTTAGCTTTTTTCTTTTAAGTATAAGATAAATGGTTATTGTGTAATTTTAAACAATGATATTTCAATCAATTTGTATTAAATTGTTTACGGAATTGTCATTCTAAGTGTTTATAGTAAACAATTCTACAAATATCCACAAAACACTGGCAGATAGCACCACATAATTAATTATGTCACAAGCAAGGTTAAATGGACAATTTTGATAGTATAAACTGCTAGTAGTAATTGATAGTATAAACACTAGGCCTTCGACGGGGTTTCTAGCTACCAAAAAGGGATGATTCCTGACTAAAAAATATAATTCTGTTTAGTCCGTCAGTTAGATTATCGAAAAATATTGGATAAGTGTTTTTGTTTTATCAAATTAATAAAAAAATACGAAGATAAAACGCGTCAAGATCACGAGTCACTTTCCGGTAAAAAATGTACTCAAATGTGACGTCACACAAGTTTTCGACGCACTGTGTCGTCTTCAGTTTTTGTTTACGTGATAAAAGAAAAAAATATATGTCCAATATTTTTTGGAAATTTATCTGACGTACTAATTAGATTTTTTTGTCACCCTATTGCATATTTGTAGTGTTAGTAAGAAGTAATCGGTATGTTTATGTTTGTATCGGCAGGTGATCCGCCTGGTGTCGGGGTTCGGTCCGCTGATCTACGGCGGCTGCTTCGCGGCCACGCTGTCCTCTGCGCTCGCCTCGCTGGTCTCCGCGCCTAAAGTGTTCCAGGTCTACTACATATATTATCTACTAATTTCTTTTAGGATGTTTGAATTTTAATTCCCTTAAAGTTAGGCGTGCTGTTGGCCAACTAACAATTGCGTATAAAATTATACATGGTTATACCAACGCCTCGGAATTACATGCTGAGCTGTGTCAATTATTTGTTCGAAATAATTATATTCGCTCTAGGAAACATAAATTGTTTAATGTTCCATTTAGTCGCAATGTAGCTCGATCCACTTCACCCTGGATTGGACTTGTTTGCTGATGAATGGAAGACGATATTATTGGAATGTTTGTGGTTCTGCGAGAAGACCGAGTAAAAGGATTAGGTATTTAATTTAGTGTTAATGGTTTTAAATACCGTACTAAATAAATGGATAAATAAATAAAATAAATAAATATTCCCTACGATAAGAAAATAAATAGCTCTTCTATGAAACACTACCACTATTTTATTATTATTATCAAGTGCTGGCGCGCTTCTTTGTTCCGGACAATGACTGTCGGGGCGGGAAGCACAGGCTGTTAGCCGTGTCTCCTTGTCGCACTGTTGCTCGTGCTAGGTCACCAATTCCTCGCACTCTGGCCGCGCTTAATGACCTCTTGGAATCTAATCCAACAGACGATCTGTTTGCGGATGGATGGACAAAGATTTTTTCTCAAACATGCTTGGAAATTTGAGCATTATTTCGACAACATTCTTCGAGGTAAATCGAAATTGCTGTACTGGCGAGATATATTCGACCAGCGGCCGGCAAAAGTTCCATGTCTGTCGTATTTAGCAGCCAAATAAATTACATAGTAAACTCATATCGTCGTGTTATTTAAAAATGGAACGATCTTTTACTCTGAAACATGGCAACCAAGGAGGTAACCTATCAAAGGTTTTATTTAAATTTCGAAACTTACAAATAGAAAGGGGTATTTTGAAAAGTAAAAACAAATGAACTCTTCAACGCGAGAGTTTTAATTTCCTCGCATTATTTGAGAAAAGTACTAAACAAGCCTTGGCCACAACTAGGCATTGATGGAATTACTTAGTTAGAAATACAACCGTTGTAAATAAATTGTGATAGCTTATGGGGGTGGCAGTACTTCCTCAGTCAATTATAGAAAAATGAAAAAAAAAAAAAAACAATAATAATGGTTCTAAGGTTAATTTAGCAACCTTTTACCAAAGAAACAATATGACCAAAAGCCTGAAGTACTGCTGCTACTCTCTCGTGACAAAAATTAACTAAATGTTTACTGTAAAAACTTAAAAATGCATCCGACATTGATTGTACAGACGCCAGCACATCAAGCTATCCGAAACTGACAAATTTCCCCAATCAACCTTGAACCTAATGTTTTGGCGATAAAGTTGAAAATTTATTAAATAAATTTGACTGATTGTAGTAGTTGTGACTTACTGGCGACTGTACTTTGCTTGATTCTATATTAATTTTTGATGTATTTGTAGGCGCTATGTCAAGACAAGCTGTACCCGTACCTGATATTCTTCGCGAAGGGCTACGGGCCCAACAACGAGCCTGTGCGAGGATACGTACTTACCTTCGTTATCGCTGTCGCTTTCATACTTATGGGTGAGTGTATTCTTCTGAAATATGTACTACAGTTTGGCCGCTGAGAGAATGCGTTTCTGACGTCTGTCAGTTGGTACATAAATTTAGCGCGAAATTATAACATTTATTGTCACTTGATTTACGTTTTTAATAATATTATTTGTTAATAGGGCAAAAAAACGATAGTTATATGTTGTAAATTCTTCGCCACTTCAAAGTTACATCGTCTTTTCGCTCCCGACCTGTTCAGGAACGCATTCTCTCTGCGTCCAAACTAGCTGCTGACTATGACTTTTGTGATTTTATGAGAGAGCTACACTGACGGTCTACCAATTTTCAACTTTATTACATGAGGCATACGGTTGAAAAGGGGCAGACTTTCAGTGAATTTGGTTGTACATGGCAAAGTCATAATACCCCATTGCCATTTTAGATTTTTAGATGAGACTGTTCATATAAAGGGTGTAAAACACCTCTTAACGAAGCCGAAAGGCACTTGTTCTCCTGGTCACTGCGATCATTTTTTTGTTCTACACCATACCTGGGAACCTTCTAGTTACGGAGATATTGGGAGTCAAAGTTACAACTTTTTGACAAGTTTTTTTTTTTTAATACAAGTTTTTAATGTTAGATTTTTACTTTAAAAACCTCCACGACCCCCGTACTATTCAATCCTTCCATCAGCACAATGTTTTGAGTGCGTTACATTGAGTTCTACAACAAAACATGATTGTTCACCCCAAAAAAAAAAGTTGTTTCTCAGCAATAATTTTCTCGTAAAGTTACTTAGTTTGATGTTCAGAATGCTTGGTTGATGGCTTCGTGATGAGGTCATTTACACCCTGTATGTCCAGAGATCAGCAATGCGAAACTTTGGGACACGACCCCAAAGCCGAGCATTGCTGAGTTATTAATAGGCATGACGACAGTATCAAAAAAATTGCAAATCTATTTAGTCCGTCAGTTAGAGTATTGGAAATTAATGGACACGTATTTTTTGTTTTTGTGAATCAATGAAAATTGACAAAGATAAAACGCATCAAAACTCGGGAGTGGGGGCTCGTCAGAACTAGCTAAAAATTATACCTAGGTGTGACGTATTGAGAATTTTAAAAGCGTCATATCTTCGTCAATTTTGGTTTACGTAACAAAAGGAAAAACACAGGTCAAATATTTTTTGATAATCCAACTGACGGACTAATTAGTTTTTTTTTGTTGTCTCGCCTATTATAGGTGAAGTTATCATATTCTTGTGATAAGGAGGGGCGATGGGGTGATAATACCAGCATGCAAAGAAAAGTTCCATTTAAAGCTTCATCACCGTACCAAATATAGCGAGATACACTTTCTGCAACGTGTTGAACAGACTGCCTCGCTGGTCGAGTGGTTGCAAGCGCGACTATTAATCATGAGGTCCTGGGTTCGGTTCCCAGGTCGGGCAAAGTGTTATTGGGTTTTTCAATCAGGAATTTCTCAGTAGCAACCAGGAGTCTAGATTTATGCCCGATTGATGGCAATAAGCTCGCCCCCTATTATATGGGACTTAAAACAAATGTCGTAATGTGCCCGTACTATTAGAACGACAGAGAATCGACAAATCTTTTGTTCAGCTGTCATTTTGACAGATGAAAAAATACGTTTCTACGTTGGTCATGCTAAGCGGGTGGGTACACCTCTGCTTAACCGTTCGGGAATTACAGGCGTAATGTTATGTTAAAAACAATTCGGTTGATGTTGTCCTACCTGTTATTAGGTCGGCAGTTGAGTTGAATATATTTTTCCCAGGTGGTCTAAACCAGATCGCTCCACTAATCTCAAACTTCTTCTTGGCTGCGTACGCGCTGATCAACTTCTCTACGTTCCACGCGAGTCTCGCCAAACCAGTGGGATGGAGGCCTACTTTTAGGGTAAGTAGATATTGTTTCTAGGTTTATGATACTGGGCCAGGTGGTAAGAAAACCTACTCAAGGCAGAGCACCGGCGGCAAGATGGTCAGACGCGATTAAGAAGGTTGTTGGAGGTAGCTTGTACCAAGTGGTCCATACTGCAGAAGACTGCATAACTTGGAGACCTCCCGATCCTCAGTATTGAGGGAACGACGATGAAGAAAGATCTTGAAAACATCGCAACGAAACCGGCATGTCGTAGAAACAAAAAATTCGAAGATATGGGACTCCATATCTTCGAATTTTCGGTTTGTTGGAGGACTCTCCAACAACCCGCGCTGAGCCTACGTGTATTACGGACCATTCACAGAAAGGAGACGTGTGCACCCAGAAGTGGGGAAATTATAACCTGATAATATAAAGATCTCGCAAATTCAAAGAGCTGGTTGCAATAAGTTGGCTATAAAATTCCACATCATCTGCCTTAGGTTTTTCCAGTCTAACCGGATGCAGCTGAATACTGTCATTTATAGATCTTAGACAGTCATTATAGGTAGTCAGTGGCCTGAAAGTCTAACAAATAGTCTTACCAAGGGGTATCGTATTACCTAGAACTAACTGGGTTGTGGAGGTCAGATAGGCAGTCGTTCCATCTAATATACTGGTATTCAGCTGCATCCGGTTAGACTGGAAGCCGACCTCAATATAGTTGGGAAATGGCTATGCAGATAATGATGAGTCAAGTTGTTAATGGATGTTTCTGCTACAGTTCTACAACATGTGGCTGTCGCTGGTGGGTTCGATGCTGTGCGTCGCCATAATGTTCGTGATCTCGTGGATACAGGCGCTCGTGACCTTCAGCTTCCTGCTGACGCTGTATCTACTCGTGTCTTATAGGAAGCCAGGTGGGTTATCATTGTAGTGTAATAATCTATATATTTATAAGCAAAGCGTCTTTTTTCATTTCATTTATTCGTACATTGTGTTGAATAATGTAATTTACAAACAATTATAAGAACTATAAATTATTAGCATTCCAAGAAATTCAAAATATAATGCCAAAATTTTATAAGGTTGTGTGTGTTCGCCTAGAGTAGATGTTCCTCAAACGCCACGCTGCGTATGAAATTTATTTCACTTAGATATAAAACGGCCAAAAGCCATTTTTTATAAGCCATGTTTATAACATGAAAAATAAGCAATGCTTGCGTCTGAGAAAGACTTAGTTGAGTTTCAGCGTCAGTCAATTTAGGTACACATTTCCAATTGGCAAGTAGATTTAATATTATCCTAGTGTATTTTCGTGTCTAGATGTGAACTGGGGCTCGACGACTCAGGCGCAGACATACAAGGTGGCGCTCACCGGTGTCTACCATCTCAACACTGTTACGGAACATGTCAAGAACTATAGGTAATGTTCAGAATCCACGAACTGTGAATTACATACGAAAGAAACGTTTAGACATTGGGTAGTAAGAAGTAGGTTGACCGATCAACGTCAATGACTTTTAAGATGACATCGACTGTTTGGACAAATCTAAATCATTTATCTATCAACCATCCATTAGTTTTATCCTTTTGAACGCTACTGTCACATTTACGTGACAAGCAAGCGCCCTGTACGCCAAAAGAGCGACACAAACATGTGAAAAAATGGTAGGTTCAACTGTGACTTGGCGTAGCGGGCACGCGCGTGCGTTTATGCTCTAGAGGTCAAAAGGTTAAGGCCACCATTAGCGAGAATAACGCACAAGATATAGTGAAAATACAGTCGTAAATACTTAAATACACCCCATATTCATTATTTTAATAAAATGTAAATCATCACTATCAATTTATCCAGTGAAGAGTGAATGATTCATGTTGTTTGTGCGTAGGCCTCAAATCCTAGTCCTGACCGGCTTCCCGGGCGAGAGGCCCATACTGACAGACTTCACGTACCTACTCACCAAGGGACACTCGCTCATGCTGTGTGGCCATATTATGCAGGTAACTGTTTCTATTAAGAAAACAAAGTTTGTTTTTAGCTGGAAATATTTGAATATATTAGGTACTTTTCTGAGCAGTTGACAACTTAGGTTTTTTGCAATTAGCAGGTCAGTGCCAGGCTGTATGTTGAATAAAATATGATTCGCGACCGTAACAAATGTTGGCTTTACAGATTTATAATCATTAAAATCATCAATAAAACCCTTTAATTATGTTCATTAAATCCCATTGAATTACTTTTTCATGAAATAGGCTACCCTAGCGCTTTTGATTGGCGAACTCTAACAAACCATGACGGCAATTGTTTTTTTTTGTAGAATACTTGGTATGAGATAATAGCGGGTGTAGCCGAAACACTTTTTTCTCCGATTTGATGTACAGATGCTTGGATGACAGCTAAGCGACGAGTCTTTTAACACCCTGTATACAGTGTTACGTAGATGATGAGTGTTATACCCACAGGGTCAAGTAAGTCACCGCGGCCGCGAGGCGCTAGCTAGCCGCGCGTACCAGTGGTTCACCAGGCGGAAGATCAAGGCCTTCTACTCGATAGTAGACGACGTGGGCTTTAAGGATGGAGCCAGTGCACTAGTACAGGTAATAAATTATCTCCTTGTTATCATGTGTTGATGTATTGGATCGGCCCAGAATTTGGCGACGAGGTTTGCAGCTTCCATAGCATTCCCCATGTGCTAATAACAGGCAGTACACAATATTTAAGGGTCTCAATGTTCTTGGGACAAAACAACATGTCACCAGATCACCAGGGTGGAGTCATCTCTAAATCTCCCAACTCAAAGCAAAAAAAAAGCTATCTGATCTGTTAACTTAGTGATAAAAAGTGTTGAGATCTAACAACCAATTGCAAAAGAAAAACTGCAGTAAATAGTAAGGATGCTGTATTCCCGCTGACCCCACTGTGCCCCACTGGTGGGGTCAACGGGAAAAATCAAAACACTTGTTTCGTTGGCCCCACTATTTAGGAGGTAAGGATCGAGTGCAGATGATTATTTTGAATAGCATGTAAAAAGCAACATATTAGCTATGTTTTATAGGGAAGAAATTTGTAAATTGGTTCTTGTAAATCTGTTGCTTGTGACAGTCTTTGCTTTAAAAGTTGATTTATAATATAGGGGTAAACTAAATGCAAAAGCCGTTCATTTGATACTATTTTATTACAACTAAAAACAATTTTAAATACACCATTTCAAATAACTTTAAGGCCATGATGGTATTCCGTCCTTGTTCCTACCTCCGTAGAGTGCAGACTTGTCCCTGAAGCTAGTCATCCTCAGGGTTTCTTGATCATCCAAGTACTTGCCGATAAAGAAGCCGGCAATGGGAATGCCGAACCAGGCATAACGTGGGGTGATACCGAAAAGTGACATTTTAGTTCTGGAAAGAAATAAAAATAGATGGTTGATGATTCCAAGACATCAAAAAATTTAATTTAAAAACTAGATGAGAGTAAGAAGTTTCTTATCTGGCTACTCCGAGAAGAAAAAACTAACCAAACTCCCAGTCACACCAGTCAGTAGAGGGAAATAAGTTTCACAACACTCAAACATTCCACAGTGTAAGACAAAACTGAGGCTAAGAAAAGTGCAAGTGGTCCAATGAGGGAGCAATGGAATGATTACATCTCCTTGTCGCTAGCACAACATTATATTTTACTGACCCAAAATTTTGCCACTTTCGTAGCAGTGAAGAAACCCCTTTAGCTGCACATTTACAGGCTTAGCGGGCAGGATAGGAGGTGGACCATAGTAAGTGACACAGCTCCAAAACGCCTTACTGCTGATTTGTTGAGGTAGCCCCACATAACTAGGTTGGATTTATTTCTTCCGTTCAGGGAATTTCAGATTGACCACTGAAGGTTGGCCCTACAGGAAGATGCTCACTAGGTGGTATATAGTGAGTGGGATGAGGAGAGGTATTTTGCCACAGTTTGCGTCGGGCGTTGGCCGGGCTTCGGTACGCCAACATAATATTATGATTGAACCAGCCTTGGTTTAAAAATAGATTTTCATTGAGTCACCATTGAATGACGTCAAACTATAAAAAGGTTTTAAACAACACTACAAAACTATTATTATAGAGAGTTATCACTTTGACAAGTACTACTTACAGGTAGATTACACAATAATGTTATGACAGTTAGGCTGTATTTTTAGATTTCAGTTCTTCCAGTTGTAACTTCCACTTCCTTGTATGATTCCAATCGAGATAAATGAACGTAGCAGTTATAACGGGGAAGGAGATACTCACGAAGTTACGGTTAAAGAATCCTAACAGCGTCATTTAATTAACCTAACCCACTCAAGACAAGTGCTCGCAACTGACGTTTGTAGTATCGATTTTTCTCGACTTTGAATTTGACGTTTCGTTTGACGTTTCAGTTGACGTTTGGTTTGCGTTTAGTTCAACGATGGCCTTGAATGGTTATCTGGCCTTTTACACAATGGTCCATCTAGTTCCATTATTTTATACGTATGTTTTCGTTACAGGCTAGTGGTATCGGTAAACTAAAGCCAAACATTCTGCTGATGGGGTTCAAGGAGAATTGGCAAACGAGCGAAAGAAACGAAATCGTCGACTATGTGGAAGTCATGCAGTAAGTGTATAAAAAATTAAAAAACAATTACTTTTTCATAACTTCACGCCTTTACACTCCGAAGGGTAGGCAGAAGTGTTAAGTACCTACAGTCATGTCATGTGTCATGTGGTGAATTATGTTTCAGCCCCAGGTAATAAATAGGGTGCGAGCCTATTGCCAACTGCTTTAAATTATTTTGGCACAAATAAAACATTTTTGTTGGGGTTAAATTAATCTGAAATAATTAATTTGCTGAAACAATCAATCGGATCCGATAACACTGAAATAGTTAGACAGCCTTCCGATTTGTTAGGCGTGGCCAGTGGTGTGAAAATGCTGTATCTGTGGTTACTCCACTGGCTAGCTTTGTTTAGTACCAAGTAGTATGACGTGAAACACAACATCACGCCTGCGGGCGTGCAGGCGTGATGTTATGTTTAAGTGCTAAGGGGTTCGCTGAATTGTTTAGCACACATTTTGCCTTTAATGTTCAAATCCTACATTGATACGACTTACAGAAGATGGATAATGGTTATTGACTGTTTGAAGGGACACTCGCGCATTTTGCCGTTATCTAAATTATAACATAAGCTCACGCTTGTAATCCGGGAAGGGTGAGGCAGAGTTGGACCTTTATTACCTTTTCTGATCTAATTCTAATAATTATGGATATTTTTATTAGTACTTTTTTTAACACAAAATAAGCTTGCGTTTGGTCGTAAGTCGCCTAATGTGAAGCGAAAATACCTACATACAGACATAAACTCACGCCTTTTTCAATGGAGGTAGGCAGAAACAACAGAACACCATCTGCTACGATCCTTACTTACTTACTCCTTGCGCGTCGTCTATGTCTGGTCTATCTGGTCGTACACGCACGCCTGTTAGTTAATTTACGTCGAATCTGATATAACATACAATAAATTAAATTTTATCTGTGTTCTAGCAAAGCACTAGACGTGCACATGGCTATCGCGCTTCTCCGTGTGGAGGGTGGACAGTACACGACTGACGCTTTGGACGACGACGTTCAAGCGTACCTTAGTGATGTCAACGTCAAGGATTTGTCGGCTTTCTCACGTGAGTATATCTTCGCAGACAAGAAGCCTCGCTAACAAATGATGCTGGCTGGAAACATACTACGAAATTTTATAAATTATGTTTGAGTAGAGTTTTTTTCTGAGGCTGGTACCTACTCTTACTTGACGCTTTTGTCAAAATACTAGCGTTTGGGTAAAGTAAAATATACAATATTATATTCTATTGCTATTGGGTTAATGTTCCTTTTCCTTAGTAAAGCACTGTTGGATTTCGACAACGGATTTACTTACCGTCGAGAATATAAAAACCAAAAGTGCAATCTATAATCTATCTTAATTCTTTAAGCGAAACTCAATAATTGAAATCAATTCCGAATTCCCTATAGATAAATGAATATTTTTATTTAATAATTTCCTAATAATAAGAAACTATTGTCAGTAATTGCCAAATACAAAAAATATTGTGGTTAAATCTATTCGATTTAAACACTTAAAATCAGACTGATTGGGAAACACCAATAAAGTTCGCGACCTATCTAATTTATATAAACAACCTTAACCGGAACAAACAATTCTATCTTGCAATATGGCCATAGGCCTACTTGGGACCATATCCAAAACAATTTTACATAGGAAACTGTACCAAATCAATGTAATTCTTTAAATCCACATTTTTTCGGTGTATTACTAGTGATAACGAAATTTGCCGCTTTTCAGATTTAATTTTAATGGGTGTTAGAAAATGAATTAGAATGACTAACGAATCAATTCTTCATCGGCATTAACTCATACTTTCGAATGTAGTTTCCATTTTGTTGATTAATATCTCTTTTACACATTTGCTGCGATAAATACGATATACTTTTCCATCGATTACCGTCGAAATTGGGATTTCTCTCATAGCTTGTTGAGTCAAATCAAGCCTTTAGTACACAGTCGGCGAAGCGAAAGCGTAGCGAACTATTGCGACCTTTGTATACCTACCTCTTATTTATAAATTCAATAAATACTAACGTAAACGTTAAAAAATGTTTGGTTAGGTTTGCAGACGTTATTAATTACTTGAGCTTAGCAACGTATTTTAATAAACGACCCATGTGACTGTACCTAAATTACCCTAGGCTGATAAAATTTTCGTTTTTCCTAATTCATGTTAATAATAGTATTAAGGTCAGTTTTCCCCGGAAGCGCATTATGACGACCCGAATGGCGCAGCGGTACTGAGGCTGCCTTATGTTCTTAGGGTCCCCATCTTAGGGTCAAATGTTTGTGTGATGAGACATTTGTTTTCGAGTCGTGGATGTTTATATGTATAATAAGTATGTATTTACAAAAAAAAAAGATCTATGTAGTATATCAACTATCTGGTGTCTAGGACACAAGCCTCGTTGCTTAGTGTGGCACTAGATGGCGCTGTGTGTAATGTCAGCGATATTTATTTATTTGTCCGGGTGGCCAGTTCCAAATCCGACCGGCCCAAACATGTGATAAAACCCCCCGTTACAGCAAATCGAGTTAAAAACAAAACCTCTTTTTTAAGTCTACTTGACATAAGATTCTGAGCTGAAAGAAAGAATTTAGGCTTAGCACTTGTTCGCCTCGCATTCGCTTTGCCTCTTCTACAGTCTAACAAAGGGGCCTTCAGACGTATTTACCGCAGCCAAGGTCCTCCTATATGTGTATCACGCAGACATCACCCGCTTCTGTTTAGGTTCCATGGGCGATAACAAGGAATCTAAGTCCACAGAGAGTCTCAACACGCATTCTAGAGGTAAGTCGCCATTTTTGTTTAGAACTACTGTTTTAAAACCGAGGCCTTATTGTGGAGTTAGAAAAAGGAATGGTGCTATTCGTCTTGTATAGCTCCGTCACGTTCTTGCACTGAATTAATTAAAGAGATTAGTTCTAGCACACCGCACCAGTGTAAAGGTTTCATTGTCCTATTGCGAAAGGGCTGAATGCTAGATAACCTAACTGTGCGTTCACAATGGTGAAACGTTCATAATATGAAAATACGTTGTCTGATCAGATTTCAATTAACCGGAAATTCAAATTTCATAATACGGCCACAGATTCAACTTTTCTTTGCACAATTTCTATTGCGTGTGATTATTAATTCTTATGTTCTTACTTTTCTGATTCCTTTGATTCTTGAACTAAAACTGTGTGTTCTCTTACTGACTCTCTCATTCAAACTTTAATGTTAAAACAACTTACAGCAAATACATAATTTGCAGTCACAGTTTGTTGTATAGTATAAAGGGTGTAAAACACCTCTTAACGAAGCCGAAAGGTACTTGTTCTCCTCGTCATTGCGATCATTTTTTTGTTCTACACCATACCTGGGAACCTTCTAGTTACGGAGATATTGGGGGTCAAAGTTCCAACTTTTTGACCAAGTTTTTTTTTTTAATACAAATTTTTAATGTGTTTTGAGTGCGTTACATTGAGTTCTACCACAAAGCATGATTTTTCACCCCAAAAAAAAAGTCGTTTCCCAGCAATAATTTTCTCGTAAAGTTACTTAGTTTGATGTACAGAATGCTCGGTTGACGGTTTCGTGATGAGGTCTTTTACACCCTGTACATACATAATACTATAGCAACTTACTACTTCCTGTATGATATTTTGTGTTATTTTGCCTAACCTGATCCGTTGGACGCACCGCAAACGACTGCCTGATTATCCCAGCAAAAACAAAATAATGTAACAAGACATTCTTTAAGTCACAGGAACCTTGTGATAATTTTAACGTTGATTTACGTACATTACGTACATTAATTGGTTAGGTACCCCTTTGTAAAGCTAAGGCTAAATGCTAATGTAGGTATGTTGGCGCGTGAGGAGTACCCAATGAATGCTGCCGTCTCGTCTGTACAGTCAACCACACTTCAATAACCATGGAAACAATTAGCTTTTGTCAGCTGTAAGGGTGGTTTACGTACTTCAATTGTTACCAGTGCCGTGTGGTTGACCGTATACAACATAAGTCAGAACGTACATCCTATGTGTAGGCAGCAGTATGTCGGATGTGTCGCTGGGCTCGCCCCAGCTGGGCCGCGCCGTGTCTGCCGACCCCGCGGCGTTGAACAAGGAACATGTGCACAAGACTGAAAACAAAGAGGGGTAAGGTTTAATCATGTTATTTTGTCGCCTACTTCACAGAATTTTATCCGTTTTTTTTTGTTTGTAAACTGAACCTGCTGACAGAGCTTTTTAAAGAAATGTAAAGCAGCTCTTAAAACCGTGAAGAACAACAGGGGTGAAACAGATATGTCTCACATATCTAAGAACCAAATTGGAAGACATGTGGACTACCAGCCCGCTCTGGGCTCGCGCGGTTGTTTAAATCCCACTCCTTTTCATAGAGAGGAGCCTTGTGTCCCAGCAAGTGGGACGTTGTAGGCTGATTGTGCTTGTGTTGCTGTGCAAACGCACATAAAGTCACGCTTTTTTACCATGGGGGTAAGCTGAAACTACAGAACGCCACCACGTTCGCGTTCATACATCTGTCCATGTATGCGGTTATGCAAATGAGGAAAATAATGTTCATGCGTTCTCTATGTGAGAAGACGTCTTTGCCCTGCAGTGGGGCAATATTAGACTGATCCAACAATTTTTTTGTTAAGTGGTCTTGGAAAAGGAATCGGGAGCGCGGTGCGTCGAGCATTGGGCGCGTCCACAGCGCGACGCACATCTTCCTTCACGTCTGTGGAACAGTTCACCAAGCGACAGGCGGGGACTGTCGACGTGTGGTGGCTTTATGATGATGGGGGTAAGAATACAGCTATTACTACCTTCCTAAATTATTCACCACAGAGTATATAATCACAACCAAGACCTCCATCAAACAGTTCACTGAAATTGTTTTTTAATTTTTTTGTTAATAAAGCTGAATTGACATTTTCAGATGACACCATATGCACATTAACTAATTTAGAATTTTCTGAAATAAAGTTACACTCTTATTCACTACCATCCCATATTGTGTGCTGTGTTCCAATAGTTGGCTATGTCGCAAATAGCTGTCAAATAAACTCAAACTCAAACTCTTTATTGCATTTATGTGTACATTTAGTTGTTTCATTAATGTAAGTAAGTTCCAACATGAAACCCGGTTAGGGCACGGCAACACAATAACAAACAAAACAAGCATCCAGTTAGTAGGTATACTGGATTGCAAGTTTGTTAGATAAATATAATTATTATTGAAAATATTACTATAGTAGGTATTAAGTTTATGTAGTTATTTTAATTAATATCATGTGGTTATTCAATTATTTTATTTACGTGTTTTAATTATTATATTTTACAAATATTTCGCTGTTTTGAATAATGAATCATTACTGAAAGGACATCTTAACATCCCACGAAATGAAAGCAGGCCTGGGACCAATGAAACTACGTTGAGCCTGAAGAAAAGTTCAACCGGAAATCTTGAAACCGACTAACGAAGCAAGGTGAAGTTCATCTAACGTAAATAAAAGAGTTGTAGTGACAAAGCCAAATACACAAAAAAATCAGCAGCGACATCTATAACACAAGTTGAAAACTAAATAACCTGCATCTCGCATTCGACAACTGTCGGGCATGGTCGAGCTGTAGCCCACCAGACACAACACCCGTCTGGGCGGAGGAGGCTCCTTTTTAATTGGGGACGAAAAAGAAGAAAGAGAATCTTTTGCTTGTGGATACAATATTCCTTTACATGATTTGGTAAATGTCAGCAATGCTATCGATCTTGTTCACTCAGGTCTGACGCTACTCCTGCCATACATTTTATCGACTCGTCGCGCGTGGTCGTCGTGTCCACTACGAGTCTTCACTCTGGCCAATAAGAACACAGAACTCGAGATTGAGGAGCGAAAGTGAGTACAAATATTAACTTACTAAGCAGTTTGTTTTGGTTTCCATACTCGTGCCGACCAATACTCCATTCGGTAACTACCATCTCTGAATCAGGGCACAATTAGAGGTTTTTTCCCGAAAAATGGACGTTCAGAATCATGCCGTCGCGAACAGACCTACTTTTCTTCCTTTCTCGCCGCACTGAACAAACATTCCAATAAAAACATGTTGCCGGCTGATGAAATGAAAGTAAAAGCAAAAGAGAAATAGAGATTTCTTTTAAGGAGCATGTTTTAAGTGAATGTTTTGCGCCAGTGCGAACGCACAATAACTCCTCGGATTTTCTCGAAGCGACAGTTACTACACAATGATTTCCACCACAGCATGGCCTCTCTACTCTCCAAGTTCCGGATAGACTACTCAGCGCTGAAGATGGTCGCAGATATCACGCGGAGGCCCAAAGACTCCACGCTCGCGTACTTTGACAAGCTGGTGGCGCCCTTCAAGTGTGCCGATGATGATAATAGTATGTATACTATTAAAACCTATTTGATTAGTTTGTTTTAGTGAAGTCCACCGGTGGTGAAGTGCAAATTTATGTATGTTTCAAGATTTGAAGATTGGTTATGAGCAGGACTGACACCCAGCGTAACCACAGTATCGCTGGCAGCGTAAGCCAGCGTTCTACGTGTATACGCACAAAGGTCTTCCTTTATTCCCGTCTGCCACCACTGGTGGTAGTTGCAACTATCTGTCGCATCTACCACCCTTGTGGTGGTTGCGTCGGTCCAGTAACCTCTGCCACCACTGGTGGCAGATCACACTTAAATTAGTGGAATCCTCCCCCAGTGGTGGCAGACTCGACGTTCAAGTAGCCGTCTGACACCCACCAAGTATTTCAAATAACAAATAGAAACAAGAATGGGTTTCCTGCAACTTGTCCCCACTTCGAAACTGGGACCACAGGGACCAATTTTACCTTTTCTAATTTAGCGGCAAATGCAAATGTAGGGCAACGACGCAACCACCACCAGTGGTGGTAGATGCGACAAATAGTTGCAACTACCACCAGTGGTGGCAGACGGGAATAAACCTGCGTGGTCCCATCCTGGGTTCGATTGCCATGACAGGCAAAGTGTTATTGAGTTTTTCTATTAGGAAATTCTCAGCAGCCATTCACAGTCTAGGAAATTGTGGGTATAAAATAGACACACTTCTACCTTCTTTCTTTTTGGGGTATGCAGTCCTAATGGTATGTCCAATCCCCAGCCGGCATAACCGAAGCAGACCTGATAGCAGCTCAAGACCGTACACACCGTCACCTGCGCCTACGCGAACTTATTCTATCACAGTCCCGCTCTGCGCGCCTGGTGTGTGTGACGCTCCCCATGCCGCGCCGAAGGAACGTGGTGCCGCCAGCACTGTACCTCGCCTGGCTCCACGCTATATCGACGGCGGCGGAGAGAACTTTACTGGTGAGAGGAAACCATGCCGCTGTTTTGACGTTCTACTCTTAAGCTGGATTAAAAAACGATGTCATCGGGCTTTAGTGTACCGTGCCGATAATATTGTAGGCGTAGTTTCTACTATTAAAGAGAGAACAATGTACTGTAAGTGTAACGTGCTATTAATATGGCAGATCAAGTTATTGAAACTGACTTGACTGTCTCTTTCTCGCGCTCGATGCCTCTTCTGTGCCCCAACGAAGGGATGCTATTGTAAACAGGCACCACACCGCTGTGCTGTCTTTCTATTCTTAGGAATAATAAAATTGGTAATCATGTAATAGGTGTACTTTACGCTAGAATGAGAGAACTACTAGGCAGTATTGACTTTTAGTGAGCATGTTTGCCGATAGAATGAGTGAATCGTGCTATTGACATGCCACAAGTCTTAGGATTTCCCAGTTGTAATGTTATAGCTGATGCAAAAATATAAAATATAAGTATATATTTTTGTCAAAAACTCCCAGTAAATTGAATTTTCAATAAGTTTACTATCAAAGTGGTCTTCAAAGCAAAACTTTGCCTTTTCGTTTTATGTAATTGAAGTGAAATTCAGCGGTAAAGTAATTACGAGGTCGAGTAAACAGCCATCTGACCTTATCCAGTTCTATGCTAAGTCTATGGTCAATAAATACTAATTTTAATACTCATATCGGCTAGACTAGAAATCCCGAAATATCTTTTTCTCCTATAGTGAAGAGATCTTCTAGAATATAAATTCCCTGGTACATATTAAATTAGCCAGTACAAATCCAGCCAAAGTTTTTATTGTACAATTTAAAATGTAAATGCTTTTAGTTTTACATGTTAGTGTAGTTTTATTGCTTAGTGACTTTACCAGTGTGTTTAGATAATAATGTTTTTATTGTAATGGTAATACTAGATCATTCCATCGGGGTCTTATGACTCAATTGTTTTTTAAACGATTTGATATTTTAAACTAAATTAAAACAATCGCTTTGAAATCCAAACATTTATCTTGCGCTGCTTTTAGTGAAGCACAATAATTAAATAATTTAATTGTTATATCAATTGTTGTGTATATGCTACGCAAAGTACGCATGGCCCAAGATATTATATTTCAGGTGGTGCTCACAAAGAGTCATGCTTTAATTTTCAAAGACGTTTTTGTGTTTTGGAATTAACATGCATGTGACGTGCCCTAAAATGTCGAAATCGAACCCCCTTTTGTTCATAATTAACAGCCAAACAATCAGTCACACATGACTTGTTACTCCTTTGAATTTTTCAATATACCAATAAAAAATTTCATGCCATTTGGTAATCGTTTCGAAATTCAATTGAGGTTGTGACCGAGTATGTAATATTAATGAAAGTACAAATAAACATGACGTGTGTGGTTTTATTATTATTTAACTTATATGGCCGTATTACTGACACAACACGACATCTAAATAAAAGTGCGAAGCGGACCTAAAATGGCCGCTTTATCAGAATCACGTTAAAAATTTAAAATTATTAAAATGGACTTTATGGTTATGAACATAAAATGCATTTTAAGAATTTAATTTTTTTACGTGGTTCATATTACGATTCTGATAAAGCGGCCATTTTAGACCTCTACTTGGGTTTTGAACGCTGAATCTGAAAGTTGAAAACACCACAGCGTGCTTTATTCTGGTGTTGCTAGTGAAAACGGAAATTAGTGTTTTTTTTCTATATATCTACTTATTTATTTTAAATAATGTGTTTCTGTGGTGGAAGACCAAAGATCTGATTTTCGAGATCTTGAGTCCTTAGTAAAACTAGGCCGTAATTTTTGACCAGTGCTAGAATATTACTATCTAGAAGGAAAAATATGCAAAATATTGATTAAAATATTGAAACTTAATGCATATTATAGTAAGTAAATAAATAAATAAACTAAAGCTAAAAAGTGGTAACACTCAGTGCTAAAAATGAATTCCTTACAATGTTGTCTTATTAAAATATTGGCAGATTATACACATTTTATATCAAATATTTTGCTAACGATGTACACTTTTATATACATTATATTTGTATGGTTTTTGGTATTCTGTAATTTGTGAGTCTCTTTACGAATTTTAAATGTATTGATTAATTTATTACGAAAATTGATAGAAAAATGCCTTATTCGGCTAAATGTATTTTTGCAAGATAAATATTAGGCTATCGTGGAATTGTATTGAATTTATTGTAAACTTAGGTATTTTGGTATTGTAGTACGACGTTTTTGAGAATTGGCGTAGATTAGGGTATTTACTAATCTACCTTAGATAATAATCTAATTTAGATTAGGGTATTTACTGAGAGCAGCGGTGGCCTAGTGGTGGTGGCCCCGACTTACGAACAGTAAGTCGTGGGTTCGAACCCAGACAGGCGCATTACTTTGTGCACTGGGCCCGCGTGGTGGATTATAGCACATTCCCTCTCGTTGAGAGGAGGCCGTGTCCCAGCAGTGGGAACATTATAGGCTGGTGATGATGATGATGAGAGTATTTACTGAGATTCCTCGGTAGCATATTTTAGCCTTCAAATGAAAAGGATTTTTAATTGGTAGGCATATTTATGTATTTGTCTTAACACTGTGTTAAACTATGCGAAACTTCATATCCACACAAGTAAGATATTTCAGATCAGTGAAATTAAAGTTACCAATGCGTGTACGTTTTTATATTTTATTTGAAATCGAGTGCTTTTGTTTACTCAATAGTTTAATCGTGACTAAATTATTGACATCTAATTTTAACTCTTCTAATAATTTATTAACTGATATGTTTTACTTTTATGTGAATATTGTGACACTGTTTTAACTTGTTTTATTTTTAACCCCATTTATGTTAATAACATTTTTAGCTACATTTGACATAACCTCGTAATTTATTTTATTTTTAAATGTATTATTGTACAAATAGTGTAAACAAAATGGATTGTGAATAAAAGAGTTGATGATATCATTGGTTTTTTTTCTTTACATTATTTCAAGACTGCCTAACTCGTAATATTATTATTTTTGTACTAAAACTCATAAAAAAAAGAAAACCAGATCGATAAATAAGTCTTGTTTATTGAGGTGCATTTTATTGTAAATTCTGGTTCCTATATACGATTTTTGACCCTTCTCGTGACATTATTAATCTATTCTCCAAATACTTCTGACTTTATAGAACATCTTTTGTGTCATTGTGTCGTACAAAGTCGAAGTCGAAGCAAAATATTGCGATGAATCAGAATGGACCTAAATGCGTACCTTGAGGGACACCAACTTCACAAGTCAGTTTTATATGAAAAGCAGCGACATTACTGAATATTAATGTTTACGATGCATTTGACCTTAGAAACCCTTGTCTGTCGCATTGCCTTGCTTGATTCATGAACAACAGACTTAAAGGCCGTCTATATGTTGTTACTGTTGTAGTTGGGTATAGATAAATAAATAAAAATAAATATTAATATTATTAATACTTAAATAAATAAAAAAATCCTAGTACCAAATGAAATTTTTACAAGAGTGTGAAGCCATGAAACAAAAACGTGCATTTATCTTTTCAACGACTGCAGTGAAATGATCACGTACAGTCAGGGCCAAGTTCGGTGCCGAGAATGCGATGCAGTAAGTAATTAGTATCTCTCTAACCTACTCGTACTCAAATAACTGGCTCAAAAGCGGAACAAGCCAGTTAAAAAGCTGTAATTAACACATAAATCTGTCTTCAGTTAAAGTTTAAAATAACTGTTAATTGTTTCTTTTACATTGCTTTCAGCCCGACCTCATATTGCATTTGCCAAGCGCATTCAGTCGGACAGCACAGCATTAGCAAATACACCGTATCTATGCGATTTATTCGTTTTCTAATACCGATGGCAGAATGCAACGATTATCTCGGTGCGTCTTGTTCAACAGCGGCCGGTGGTCGAGTCAGTCGGTTCGCGCGCTCGCTTCTGAACGCACGCGTTTTCCCGCCAACGGACTTACGAAACACGTTCCACGCCCTGTTTTCGAAAAAGTGTGATAAACAAACTTTTTTTCTCAGTGTTAGTAAACTGTGTTGTGTGTTCGTGTTGAGTTTTTATTTTCTTTTTTATTAGTGGTGGCACAATCCGGATCTAAGGGACAGTCTCTCGAGGTAAACATGTGATAATGTTTTTTAATTTATTTAATAAGCACGTACCTACACGATAATGCTTTGTTATTTTTTATTTTGAATTGAATGAATGGAATTAATTTTCTTTTAAAGCGCGTAGATTATTTCGGTGGAATGTTACTAGTGTTGGTAGATACCTACTTGTTAGCTTTAATTTAGAACTTATGTAGAAGAACTAGAAAGGACTGTGTTCCTTACCTTGAAAGTTGAAAAGTTAATGTAAACGTAGGTACTATGAGTTATTCGTATTTACACAACTTGTTTTAAGAAATAACATTAACATTGTGTTTTATTTATTATTGTTTAATGAGTTTTAAGTGTCCGAAGATAATAGTATTTTTATTATCAAACATGACATCAATGTCTTAATTATCCCTTTCCAAAAGTTTTTATCTGGGAATCATTCCCAAGAATATTGGCTAAGTTATGTGTGTCATCCCAGAAGTGAAGATAATCAGGAAGATAGAAGCTTTTGTGTTCTTATCACTCTGGAACAAGTTGAATAGCTTATCATCGTCGGAGAACTGGGTCGTGAACCTACAAAACTTTTCGATAAATATATAGATAGTTGTTATGTAAAGAGTCGTGGAGATGTGAAGTTTCAATCTTCTGGACATATTTCAGAGGAACAGGTAACAATGAAATTGGTTCAACTAACTAGGTCCTTTGACTCTTGATAGTTACATATATGTTTAGCTTTTCTTTTTCGGGTCATGTGGCGCGATTTTTTTTCCTAATAATTATTTAGATTAGGTATCTTAAATAATTATTTAGGTCCAATTTTAGACCTTACTTCTGTACAAGTCGGCCTATTTTATATGCTTATAAGCTCGGGTTGTTATCTCGGGAGCTTAAAAACAGGCTAATAAGAGGCGAGGCGAGAGACTTTTGATTCGAATCAAAAGTCTCTCGTTCTAGATCGCTTTAAAACTATCAGTAGGTGCCTACTACCTACTAGGTATAATTTATTGACTTGACAATGACATCTTGTTAGCCTGTAAGTAGGTACATCTAGGTGTCTCCTATTGTCTAGTTCAAAATTACAAAGATTTATATGAAGAAATTGGCCGGAATTATATTTTTAGAGCAAATTTAAGTATATCCAAAAAAAATAACGATCTGGTAGAATTTCTGCAAAAGAGCAAAGTATTTACGCGGAATCATGACATGGGGCTAGAATCAACTTTGTGATCCATTTCATGTAATGTACGGTCGAACTAGCTATTTGGTTTACAGTTTAACCCACAAATTACATTGTAAAATGTAAACCAAATGGCTTGTTCGACCGTACCTAAATGCAACCCCAACGAGTAAGGCATTGCAACTGAGGAAAACCATAACAAAGAATGACGAAAAAAAAACAACATCGATACTAAAACAATGCACAGAAGAAAAATATCAAACAGCATAATCATATCATTAAAATTCTTTTCACCGCAAAGAACATAACTGAATCACAATCGCAATACCAATAACTTTCTTCAAAATTAATTATCGACAAGTATTTAACACTTCCATCGGCATTTCAGAAGTGGGGCAGATTGAAACAAACCTAGTGGCGGATGTACAGTCAGACAAAGAAATATGAATACAGGCAGCTAACTTGCACTCCTTTTTAACCTATCAAGTACCTACACACAATATTAATGTTAAGGCTTTGCAAGGATCTTATGGAGCACGGTCAAAATTGGAACCACCATCTCGATTTTCTACGAACAATGTCACAAATATTTGCACGAACTGCGCTCATAGTCAGCCTCAAACGATCGCCAAATGATCCTTGTATCACTTTATAGTTCACGCTGATCTCGGGACTCTCGGGTGGCTTGGTGATCTAAACGTTTTTCTAATGTGTGAAGTCCTAAATGCCTACAAATTTATAAAGCACATAATGTAAATTGCAAAATATGGTCAACACAGTTTAAAAAAGGAATCCTATTTTTGCTTGTTTGGTAGACTGTACCAGCAGCATGCCTGACTCACGACCACAAAAGTGTATCACGGAGCTCGGAGCGCGTTGTATGGCATCCAATACTTGTTCTGCTGACTGCACACTGTTCCGGGCTTCGATTCCGTTATGTCCAATTAAATGCACGCGTCCATCACGCATCTTATGTTATTCTCTTTGCGAATTATTTATGGTTTTGCTTGTTTTTTGTAAACATTTATCTTAAAGTTTTAATTGAGTAATATCTGTATTTCATAACGTTAATTTATTTTGAATAAACGTTATGAAATATTATATAATACTCGTTTGTGTCTTTTATATGAATCAATTGCGTTTGTTCACGTCTTGAGAAAAGCTTTCATCAGGTTGCGTCAATCCGTTTTGCTGTGCGGTCAAGCTCAAAAACGACCGCCTCATAGCATCAATTAGATGCTATGAGGCGGTCGTTTTTGACTCTTCACTTGCACTCTTTACTATGTTGCCTATAATGAAAACAGATTTACGTCCAACCAAGGTGCTTCGCGAATCTGCTAGAGCTTTTACAATGGTCCTTCTTAGCTTGGAGTGATCAAGGGATTCCCAATCAATATAACTTCAGATAGAGAGGAGCTATACTGGCGGGACGAGGCCTGCATCGCAGCACTGCTGTGATTATAGGCCCAAGGCTGCTTATGCTACGAAGGAATCTTAGGACCTAAGCCTATGTTTGAAGTTACAGGCGGATTTGACGAGTGGAACTGGTTCCGTAAATAAACGTGGGTGATAGAGGAATTCATGCTGATTATACAGAATAGCTTGCTCACTAATTGTGTTCAATTATCAAATCTATTCCGCTGTCACGAGGTACTTGTGTTCAATCATATCAATTAAAATGTAACGCGGGAAATCAAACACGCTTGGCCAATTTATGAAACGGAACAATAATTAAGTGTTCTTTGGTGTAGTGGTCGCAGGTACGGTTAAGGTATGTTTAGCGAGAGGTTCAGGATTTTATGCCTGTCAAGGCAAATAGGAAACCACGATTTGGTTTCCTATTTTACCCGCTGTCCGGTCAACTGAACTAACCAACTGTACCACGGGCAAGGAATGTTGGATGTCTCGTAAAGATGTCCACAGTAATCACTAAATACTAATTTAGTGGTTCAATTTGTCATCTTTAGATTCGCGATGGTCAAAAAAACGTTCTGGAAGATCTGATGCGTTTGCGCCTATCCTTCGTCTTTTATATACCTAGTTGTTGACACTCGAAAACGTCTGATGCGTCATTTCTTTGTCTTCTTTTATATATCCAACATGTGTTTTGGTATATTCCGGAAAAGTCATAAAACATTTTTGTACAGGTTCAAGTTTATGATTATATCAGTCAAAACAGTTTTTTTGGGGAACTACAGTACTTTCTCAAGTTATTATGCCTTGTGACTGGGACTGTAGCTTTGATTTTCTTTTTTGTATTTTTGACATTCAAAAGTGCCGTAATGGTCTAATTGGAATACTTAAATGCTTTGAGTTTGAGTTTGAGTTTTTACTCGTGAGAACCTGTAATTGGCTCTATATTACATATGCAATTGTTATCCATATGTCATAGTTTTTAAACACTGACAGCGCGACAGATTTGATAATTGCACACAATTAGCGAGTCCGCTATTGTGTAGCATAAAGTCTATCGGCAACGTGAATCTACATAACTAGTTCCTCTCAATTTATTCTTACTATTCTAGAGATATAAGCACGCAGTTTCACATAGCACAGTTATTTATAAACAGCTCTAGAACCAGTAGAGCACGACTTTGTTCGTATACTTTCATCCCCGCTGTTAGACCCGTTTCAGGAGTCCCAAGTAATAGGGGTGAACCTATTGTGACTACCGGGCACAAATTCCTGAAGGAAGAACTTACCTTACTGGTTGCCGACCTGAGAATTGATCCCATGTAATTGCAGTCGCGCTTCCGAATTGCGATTGCGTGCACTACGAAACTAACTTGAGAGGCATCCGTGGGTCGCAAGTTGTTTCAGTGACCTGTCGCCATTTCATGCGTCCCGAGTCCGTCTCATTCTACCTACTTCGCCATACCCATGGACAAGCGACCCGAGGCCCAAGGTACCGGAAATCGGAACAGATCGGTATGGGCCTTCCGGCAAGAGCCAATTAAGCCACAGGCCTGGAGAGACCGCTGAAATCACAAAACAAATATTCTGTTAATCTTACCTCTTCATACAACGAAATTATTAACTTAAATTATTTATAGCCCCATTACATTAAAAATAATAAGCTTTGGTGATTTGTCCCCATACAAAACAAGATTTTTTATTAATAAAAATAAGTTTAGTTAAGGTATTTGGAAGCTTTGTCATAATTCCAGACACTGCGACGATGAATCACAGAATTTCCACGAATATCCTGTTATTGGCCGTTCCGACAAAATAATATGGAGATATTTCTTGCCTTTTGGTAGAAACTTAATCAGGCCTTGGCGGTAAATAAAGTAGCTATATCCTCTTTAACAACTAACTTAAATACTCGTAAACAAGTATCGGCGACCACTCTCTATTTATACCATAGACACGATACGATATCCATCGAACGTGCAGGATGTGTTTATGTCTTAACAGTAATTAACGAAATCATATTTAAATTAACCGCCGCGCTTTGGGAACTGCTTCAGTTTTGAAACGTTTTTCTCACAGTTCTAACATGGTTCAAAGGTTATCTGCGTTTGAATGACTTTGCATGCAATCATTTTAATTTAGCTACTCTATGCTTTATTAAGCTTGTGAAAAGTTTTGAGCATGAATGTTGATGGGTATGGGTAGAGCAAGACCAAAGAAATGATGGATGGAATGTGTAAAGGATGATATGGCAAGAACTCGTCATCTCATCAGACACAGGAGGTGTCTGATGAGATGACGAGTAATAGAGAAGTATGGAAGAAGAGGTCATGCTGCGCCGATCTCAAATTAATTAGGATAAGGGCAAGAAAGATAATGATGCATGTTAGATCATTTCCAAGTAGATAGATAAATGCTTAGAGTTTAATCAGCTTATATTATTCTTACTGCTGGGAGCCAGGCCTCCTCTCTGATCAGCAGGCCGTAATCCACCACGGGGGCCCAGTGTGTTGGTTTGAATTTTTGGTTCTAGGACATACCGATGCTGCATTGCCTCACTTTTGCATAGCTTTGTTTAGTAACCGAACGAGAAGAACTTACAATATAGCTTTGACTCCTCCTGTTTTAGGCGGAGCAGGAGGGAGTGTCAGACTTTTACTGACTAAAATCCATCCATGTTCCTTCATCGCCCTTTGTGTTCCGGGGCCGCGGTATGTCTTTCGAACAGTTCCGCAGCCCCGGCAGGAGCTTAGAATATAGCTTGCATACAAAACGACAGGCTTGCGCATGTAAGAGATTTTTATCTTCTTATTTCAAAGTACCTCATTGCTCGCAGTGAAGCTAAAAAAAGAAACAGAAAAACAAAGGAAATACAAGTAAGACCTCAGTGCGGAACAAATCGCTATAGTATCTCGATCATTCACGCCCTCAAAATATGGCGGTTGCAATGCAACGTGCGTACAAATTGATACAGTTGCGTCACTACTGCGTAAGTTATATCTTATTTCGTGCTGGTAATATGTTTTGTTAACTGCTGGGCAGCAAAAAGTATAAAAAAATCAGTATTAGGCAATGAGCTCAAGAGTTGCGCGTGTGTGCGATGTAGTATCACGAGCTCCCGATATTTCGACGCTGTTGAGTCAACCCGCGATCATGGCGCTTGCAACAGCGTCGAAAGTTTAGTTCTAAACCGTGAAAGCTTAAAACAGAGTCTAAATATTTATTACACAAAGTAGAACACTTTGATTCAACTGACGAGTTAATTTACCTAGGTCGAGGTTTGGTTCGTTCAAATCGATAGCCGATTGAGCAGACTAATCCTGCTCGCTTAGCATGACCACCGAAGAAACGAAAGAGATGAGATTTTGCTGTCATTGAATCGACAAAATGACAGATGAACAAAAGATTTGTCGATTCTCTTCGATTCTACGGTGGTCATGCTAAGCGGGCTGGATTGGATACGGTCATCGACAAATATTGTAGTATGGACATTGGACATTCCTCTGTTAGAAGAACCTGGATGAGGAAGATGAAGAACTGGTGTAGTGGTGCAACATGTGCCGTCCACTGCTATTCAGCAGTGGACGGCGTTAGGCTGAGTGGACAGGTTTATTTTGTGCCAGTCCGAGCAAAGCTATTTGTTAAATGCCTTCGTATTTGAGGTTCCTCGCAAGAGAAGTCTTGCAGCTCCATCTTCATCATCAGTTTTAATTCTATTAAGTAATGTGTCACTCAGAAGATGACCACTACCGCAACGCTAGGCCCCATCTACGAAACCCTCCTGAAAGTAACAGAAGGACTAGAAAAAATTACCTTGCTGGCTTTTGAAATTGCAATTTGATCGACAATGGCAATCAAACAGATTTCGTTCTTCGATGACACAAATTCTATTGTTATTCAAAACATTAAAAACGTAATTCGAGTCTATTATAAGATAAAACGTATCTATTGCTTATTAGTGCAACAGTTATTGCAATACTTTTGACATTTTGTTTTTATTTTGTAGCGCTATTCAGTTTCTAGGTTACCTACCATTTCTGCAGCCACCTCATCTGTTGTAAGCATAAGGAAAATAAGTTGTTTAAAAGCTTATCTATTTTACAAATGCAGTTATCAAAATCTTATAGTATAATTATGAAAAGTTTAATCAATAATCTTTTTCATTATTTTTTAAAATACCAGCTTATCAAGGAAGTGTATAATTTATATTATTATGAGATACATTATGTATCTATAGGATGAAGGCTTATCGTTACCGTTTCAGCACTGCCCTTTTCTGCTACGAAGAAATATGGGTTAGCTTCATCATTTGCCTTTCCCAACAATGTTAGGGTCGGCTTTAACCAAGCTTAATAGCATCTGCTTCATCATTTCATGGACCGTATTTTACTAGCTAACGCATAAGCCTATAAAAGCAGCATTACGATTTTAATAGGAGAATATTAAAACTCGTTTAGGTAATAAAGTAAGTAACAAGATTCCAAACACGTTATTATATACGAGAATGAATATCAATTCGAACTCACGTCGATTTTCGCTGACGACTCGTAAAAATACTCGTTTTCCACTTTAATTTTATACGTTACATTAGCATTTTCGGCGATAAGCTATGTCTACAATCACGTATTACGTGGTTTTGCTGTCTTCTTTGTTTATTTGACTAAGAATATATTTGTTACTTCGATAAAAATGCAATATTTAACTGAAAACATTGATGAAATTGCATAAATAAATTACGTTTGAAATTTAAAAAGTGCTGAAGACAACACCACTTATACCTCGTTCAATAAATATCCTGCTGAGATATCGTACAAGATAAACAGGACCAAAACACGTTTTACATCTAACTTTAGCAATAATATGTGTTAGGATGTGTAACAGGTCGAGAACCTGACTGTTTCCTTAGTATCATAGAACCTGTGTACCTATTTATTTCTTCAAGTAAATTGGAGGTACTCGTATGAGGTACCTACTATTTGTGTAAGTAGTGTAAATGTTTAATCATCTTGGCTGTGTTTCATGTTCCGAGACACAGACGCTGGCTGGTTTCCTACAGATTTTCTGGAAACTATAAAAGCTGTTTCGATGAACTTGTGCTTGGTAAATGGAGAAACTTTTCTTTAAATTTTTTATGTAAACAAGTGGTGCTCCCGATTTGATTTCCGATCAATCTAACGTCTTGTCAGTCACTTTCCAATACAATTACAATGTACATTACAAAAACTGTAACGTTACTCTTAACTCTTAACATTCGTGTTGATAAAATTATAGGCTCGTCGGTAATGAAACGTAACAGAAAATGGTTGATAATGATACGTTACCAACTGTTGCGGACGCCTGCCTACTGGCCCATTGTGGGCTAGCCAGTAAATAGAGGAGAACAGAAGATTTACTAAGCATTGGGTACAGCAACCGCATAACAGCGTTAATTTGTTTCTAGTTCTGTCGAGTTAGTAAGAAATAATTAAGGGAGGTGCCGTTTTCCACAGAAGATTCCAGAAAAAACTTTTGGAGACTAACTTTGACTGGTGTATTCCCGTTGACCCCAACGCCCGTGACCCTACTGGTGGGGCCAGCGGGAATTTATTAAAATAATCAAAAATTGTTCCCGTTGACCCCACTGTATTCATCATGTGTTGATCATGGGATCGAGTAGTGTTAGCACAGTTGTGTTAGTTATGGGCAGTAACCTTACTGGTCCTCCTTCGCAATAACTTAGCTGAATAGCGACTTTTAATTGAAAAATGTCACGTATATTTTTGCTTATTCAAAGCTTTCTCAACGCTGACTGTGCCGTCATCCGCTGATGATTGCTCCACAAATTAAGTATTCAATTCAACTAGTCTGTGAAAACTGAAAACACGGCAAAATTTCAACATTGGACCTTCTTCATTCGATTCCTTGTTGGCTTCAGTAAACTGAATCGCAATTGATATTCTATTATGTTAGCAGTTGCGGCAGTTAAGTTACATTATATCTGTTCACCGTGTCAGTAAGGTTGGCTAGTTCTAACAGCTGACGCTTCTTACGTCATGTGGCTCTGGGGTTTACTAATACCTTGTTTGGAAGATGGCGCGGTTTCTTTCTTCATGTCTATCATTTGTTTGTGTAGAGTAGTTGAGTTTTTGCTGTTGCAATGCAATATCTGGTTGCCTCTTATGATTTACCTTTATGTAAATTAGTAATATCCTGTAGTGTTTTCTTTCTTGAATGTTTCTACAGTGTTGCTCTACGAGGCTGGTGTTTTTCCTGTAGTCTTCTTCTTCTTCTCTTTTCATTATCGTGTGGTTAGTGCCTAACCTGGTGTGAGAGTTTTTTGCCACCCGAAAAATATAGAGATATTTCTCGGCATCAAAACGGGTGGCACCTCCTTCTCTGAAGCAAGTGATAATCATACAATACGCACAGGACGGCCGTTTTTCCTGTCAAACTAATATAACCTTTGTATTCTCTGAATAATTAATCTCAAGACTGAACACTTCAAACATGGGCAGATTGATTTAGTAAAATTACCAGGTTAATCATTGCAGAGGTTAATATCTGTTTTTTCGTCTCCACACTGTGATTCTGTGGTTGCTCAAGAACTGCCAGTTTATAATTGTATCCCTATTATTTCTGTGCAAACCTGTTTTTAAATGTTTTGTATCTTCGTGTTTTGTAATTGTTCAAGTTTGTCGAATCGATTACCAGAACCCCCGCGTGTAAGTTTTGACATGGAATCCGAATAAATCTTTTGTTGACATTTAAATCTAATTGAGTATCATTTTGAGGTATTTCGGTATGTAAGGATTGTAAGGTTTTTACTCCTTGCTAAGAAACAAGGAGTTTGAGGAAGGGTTTCTTTCGGTAGGTTCTTCATTTCATACGTCTTCTGCAATCGCTATTCGACCCCAGATTCCTTCTTGAGGTTTTCTATTTGGTTTAAAATCTAAATTGGAAATATTTTATATAAATGATGAAGACAGCATTATGAGCATTAAAATTACAGTATAAGACAGTCCCCTGAAACGCCCACCCTTCGACACCTACTGTATCTGCTGTTGGAAATAATGGTGGAACAATCGCTCCGGCAATACCTCTGTCTGGAAGTTAGAAAAACGAAGAAGTTGGTTGCTTTTCTTTTGTAGATCAACACTCAAAAATGAATATTAATACGCAATCATGTCTACGAAGTGAAAACCAAACACAAATCAAGTTTCGCACTGCTATTAAAATCAGCATATTTTACCTACTCTCCACAAAAATTATGCGAAGACAATAATTTTGAATTCATCACCGATTGTGCAACTAGAGTTGCGTAAAACAGTTGGTATCGAATCGATTAGAGGCGGCCGAGATTCGGTATCGATGTGCATGGCAGTTACACTTCCGTTCATGGAATTTTGTGGGATATTGACATGGAAACACACATTACTAACGGTCGGCGTGATAATGTGGTCTTGGTTTCAGACGACCAAGCCACATATTTTGACTAAGGTGTAGAGTTTGTGAAGTTACCTTGTAGAGTTAGGGCGTGTAGAGTTAGAAGCTTGGCTCTACATGAGATCTGATAACTTTTTGACAGTGCGAGTCATATGGCGAAACCGAGCCCTTTTATGACTCGCACTGTCAAACAGTTATCTTAGCAACATTTTACATGAAAATGTTTTTGTTTGGATTTCTTTTCTTTTTATAAGTTGCTTGTGTCATTTTCTGCTTGACTTTTTTCTGGTAAAATCCAAACCCAAGTTATAAGGGTTCAAAAAAACGACGAAGCTCTTCGAGAAAAGGTAGGAGTGCCCTTGCGCTTCGCTTGGCACGTTTAGATTTATTCTTTCAATAAGAAAATTTTTGAAACTGCAAAATCTTCAAACCAAATTACAGATGAATGAAGAAAGGATAATATGGCAAGCAGAGAACCTGGAAATAGGTCATCAAGCGAAAAAGATACGAAGATTAAGTACCAACTGACATTGAATAAACTATCAATAATAATTATTATTGTAACACATAATGAATGAATTAACAAACACTACGATGCAACTGAACAATAACAATAGCGCGTAGATGTTTAATTGTAGCCACGTGTGGTGAATGAGCAATGTCTTGATTACACGTGTCGTAAGGATCGCCATATTGGGGGCTAGGTCTGACATAATTGATAATAGTAGGTCGTAGGAAACAGTGGGTCAGTGGTGGAGTTCCGGAGCTAGGTGATAGTGAAAGTTATAAGAGCGACACCAGCATACCAGAAAAGATTTTGTAGAAAAATACTAGAGATGATTTAGGAAAGTAACACATCATCTAGCTAGGCGCGGTGATAGCAGGTGGAGTAAAGCTGTGAGCGAGTGGCGTTTAAGTACTGGAAAGGGAAGTGTTGGTCGTCCGCTGGCAAGATGAGCAGACGACATTGTTGGCATCGCGGGAATAACCTGGATGAAACTGGCACAAGAACGTGAAGGTTGGCACAAGCAAAGAGAGGCCTATACCCAGGAGTGTGTGAAGTCAGGCTGTGGGTGATGATGAAGAAAATACCATTATAACTTTCCAAATCTTAACTGAAGTTCTCATAAACTTAAAAAAAAAACAGAATTGTTAAAAATTCCTGACCTAAATAAAATGACTTCCATTACAACCGAAGCTAAAGAACAGATGCTCTAAAAGGAATCTTTATTCAAGCCCAGTCCAACAGAAAATCTAATATACAACTTGCGTGCTCAAGATTCCATTATGGACCTTGAGACGAACATAAATGCAGTCCACAAGCACATTGGATCGTAGATGCAATGAAACGCTCTGGGAAAACCATTGTCGCACGGTCGGACAAGGATGCGAAATTAGGTGGCGTATTAACTTGTGTTGCAATTGCAACTGTTTATTTACTTCGTTCATTATCTTGGTATTTCTTTCGTAAGTGGTTTCTTTTGAATATAATTATATGGCTTCTGGTTTTAAGGGCTACATTTTACTAACGTGAGATATTTCATCTTCTTGGTCAACTAGTGATGTTGCTTGCGTGTGTCGTTTGGTTTGTTCTATTTTAAGTTGATGAACTCTAAGTACTTGACTTCTTTTACATTCTTGATAACATATTCAATGTTATCTTCGTCAACTGCGTTCTAAGGTTTTCATCCACATTTATAAGATCAGTTTCTTGTCCGTTTTTCAATCACAATTATTTGCTTACTGTCTTTAGAAAATTATGTAGTTCTTGGTAACATTGGTAACTACTACCATAATTTTAGAAAAGCCGATAACATAATCTAGCTCATTAGTCACACGTTATTCTCCAGCAATTACAAAAGAAACTCCAACAACCAAAAATTGCTAAATTTGAACACCTGTAAGACAGAACTGATTGTTACTACTTATTTCATTTACTGCCTTCGTCTGCGTTGCCTTATCGTTCTCAAGGCTTTTCATTTGGTTTTAATGTTTCTTTCATGTCAGTCGTTTCACTGGTGATTTTAATTTATGTAACGTGTATGTGAGAAACTAAGACGTGTAGTTTTTGACTACGGACATCCGGGGTTTTGAATATTACTGTTTTAAAAACTAGTTTTAGTTCTAGGTAAGCAGCTGAGCTTTGATTTTGTCATAGGCATTATCTGTACTTCCTCTTTGTGTCTTTATCTCATTAAAGCCAGCCCAGCTCCTGGCCTCTATGTTTTGGTAATCGCGTTAGGAGCGGAGTTATTAAGTTTTTTTTATTGAATTTGTTTACTACCACAATGATGATGTACCAAATTTTTTGGATTCACATTTCCTTTTCACATCTACTTACCCTGTTCTGTAGTTTTGTCTTTAAAATTTAGTTCATCTGCGATATTGACTAGAAAAATGAGATCTGAAATCTGAGCATCGAACCCAAGACTACATACAAGCTTAGCTGTAGCTGTAACTCTTGTGACTACTAAAGTGATGGAGGAAAACAAGATTTTTTGTTGAAATAAGTCCTGGTTGTCCTCTGAAATCAAATTTCAGAGCACAATACAGTCCCTGACCTGCGTCAACAATCGCTATCGTCCAGATGCCCGCGCCGCCGCGCTGGTGATTACGGGTGTATGGCACGGCCGTGCCGGTCCGTGCCATACGCCCGTAATCAATTACATTACACTCTTGTAGTACCAAGTGTATGAGTGTACCCACAGTAATTACATTCAAGTGTGGACTTCATTACGGATTGAGGTCATGGAGTAGAGGAAGATATCAAGGTTGGCAGACTACAAGGTGAAGAGGATTGCGTTTAGATGGGATTGTTTTTGTAAGATGATATGGCTAGGAAGGAAGTTTACACAATATCTCTAGATGTCAGGGCTTCCAGTCTAATCAGATGCAGGTTGCCTGGCTGGCCTCGACAATAACTTGGTACTTGGTAATAAAGATGTATGGAAGAAAAAGACTGCAGCCAAATATTATAACGACGATGTTCGAATGCCAAATAAATTGTGAAAAGTGCAAGTGGATAACAATGATAATAAAGGAAATAAAATAATTAGATCGCAATATATACGCATAACATTCTGATGAGTCAAAGTTTTGATGCTCTCAATGGAATTGTAGATTCACAATAAGCTGCATTGACAAAATATAGGTTCCTGATGACAGTCATTATAGTGTTTTCTTTGATTTCATCCATTGTAGATCTGTTAACACAGTAACCTATTAGATAGCGAGAGTCGTACTAAAAATTGCATATGATTTTCTTTCTATGGTAGGTATGTGTCTGGGTTCCTTACCTTTCAACAGAATAATGTCAATTTTCATGCACAGTTGCGAATCAATCTTTTGAACTTTATTTTCTAAAAGGAAAGAGTTGAATTGAGGGAAATTGATTTCGTCTGGCACAGATGGGTGCGATGGGCTATCAACCGGTGTGACTAGCTTCTAGCTGTCGCTTAATTCAATCTGTTAATGCAATACGTGTCTGGGCTATTGCACTTTTATACCGTTTGGTTTTATACCGCAACGGCAAAAATCTTCTTGTGATACAAAATAACATTGGTTGTATACTTAGGGCAGAATGAGCAGTATAATAGCTTTACAGTTATCATTCATTACGTCAACGTGTTTTGTTTTTATTTTAGAAGGTTGATTTTATGAAATTAAGCCCCAAAAACATTTGATATTCTTTTAATGGACGGGGAAAATCGTAATCTAATAGTAAGAACAAGCTGGTTGCCACCAGTGTAAAGTGTCACTTTGCTCCTTTTGGCCTCTCTTTAGTGTCCTCAATAATTGCAACTTCTTTGTCATGTCGTTACTTTAAAACTATATCATTTATCAAAATTACGAGATCACTGAATTCACTTAAATGTTTAACTTGGTCGATTTCATAATGCGAAGGGATTCCCCCGTTTCCTTCTTGATTCTCTACTAAGTGAAAAATATTATCATCAATATCAATCCAAGTCAATATGTCTTCAAAAGAACTGGTTTTAAAAGTTACGAGTAATTCAGGTTATTTAAAATTTATTTATATACCTACTTGACGAGTTTATCGTCGTAGATTAGATTCTATGCAAAAAATGCTGTCCATTATTTGAATAATTTGATGAAGTCACTAACGTTAGTCTTCAGACATTTTTGATTACATAAACAGTTGCTAAAATGATAAATACAAGACGGCAGAATTCATTATTACAGAGTGTGCTAATATTTCTGTCGACAGATGTTTTTGTACAACAATAATTAAATGATGAAGTATTGGCAACCGCTTTGAAAAATCCAAACCAAAGAATACAATGCCAGAAAATTGTAGGTTACAACATTGTAATAAGCAATATTGATAACTGACAAAAAATAGATGACCTGAATAGGCTAGTTTCCACCATCAATAAATTGCAAATCTATTTAGTCCGTCAGAGTATTGGAAAATGATGGACACGTATTTTCTGTTTTTGTAAATCAATGGATATTGACAAAGATAAAACGCATCAAAGCTCGGGAGTTGGGGCTCGTGGCGTCACAACGCACTAAAAATTATAGCACGGCGCGGCGTGACGTATTGAGAATTTTAAAAGCGTCTTATCTTCGTCAATTTTAGTTTACGGAACAAAAGAAAAAATACGTGTCAAATATTATTTGATAATCTAACTGACGGACTAATTAGATTTTTTCACGACACAAGCCTATTGGTGACTGGACTTTTGTATAAGGCGCGTCGCTCACTGGTAAGTCGAGGCGGCGGCGGCGGCGCGGCGCGGGCGTCGCGGAAACCTTAACTACCTTGATATACGGTCTATATAAGAATAAATTCGCACGCGATACTCGGAGCGCCCTCAAGCTACTACAAGAGCATGCGTGCGACCGTATATCAAGGTAGTTAAGGTTTCCGCGACGCCCGCGCCGCGCCGCCGCCGCCGCCTCGACTTACCAGTGAGCGACGCGCCTAACGGGAACGGTGATGATGAAACAAAGATGGACCTACGGCTTTCGTATTTGTGCAATGCCGCTCTTTGTTTCCATGATATCCGAGGGAGTGAGTGATATTATGAGTGCCTAGGCAAGTGGCAACGACTTTCAAAGCTTATCGTATTTCTTTAGCGACTACTAACAGACATTTTATTCCATTTAAATACCCATTTCAAATAAAGCATAGAGCAAGGTTCTATTTTTATTCAACCAATGCGTATTTTTTTGCTCCGAACAGCATTGAAAGAGCAAATTGCGAGGTACACAATGGATCTTTGTGTTTGAAACATAAATTGATTTAATTACACATACAAATGTCTATCAAATGGTGGAAAGGAACTGTGGGCCAGGGAAACAAATGCAGACCTTGCCTGGGGCGTCTAGGTAGGGATACCAGGAAGAAGAGCATTAGCATCCAACTTAGTTCTTATAGCATTGAGATCACTAATTCACTTGTTATGTTCTTGTAATCAAGTAAATAATCTCTTTGGATTTAAAAGATTGTCCATAGATTTTCGTGCCCTTTTTTCTCAATAGAGATCTGATTTACGCTTTGGAATCTACAGTACTTTCACAACTTATTATGCCTAGTGGCTGGGACTGTAGATTCATCTTTTTGTTTTTGATAATTTAAAAGTACCTGTTATGGATTAATTGAACAAAAATGCTTTAAGTTTGAGTTTATGACTTTATCTGTTATCATCATCGACTTCTCGTGAACCGAAAAACCTTCACAAATTACGACATTCGTTGTTCTGGCTCATTCTGGGTTGCCAGCTACATTACCAACCTTGTTGCCTGCATGGCTAATCCTTTATACCAGTACAAGTTTATTATTGCAATGATCCGGTGTACATGGTAAAAGAAGAAGAATTTATGAAGTTGGAATAACCCGAAAACAATATAACATCTTGCTTTTATTCTCGAAGGACAGGTTAGGCACAGGTGTACCTATAGTACAGGTACACCCATATTGCCAGATTATGTTTGACACATAATAGAGAAACACCCTATTGCCATCATCCGGGCCCTAATAACGACAAAGGCGACAAAGTTCGAAAAGGTTATTTATTCGATGAATGCTTCCAACATAGACCATCGGCTGCCCAATGCAAAGAAATGGTTTTCATTTCGCGAAATTCGGAAATTCGTCACATCATGGATGATTGAATTTGCAGTTGTTTGCTAATTAAGTGCACGACTAGTTTAAATGAAAGTGGTACTTGACGGAAAAAGGAAATGCCGGGAGGAAGCGGTTTACTTTTTTTTTACTAATAGCTGTCAATGGAGGAAGATTACTTACATATCCTGTGTGAATAGTTCTTATGCAATAATATTTATTGTATATTTATAGTACATAACATAAGGTCTGTTATCCCCGTTAGGTAGAGGTCTCATGTAATAGGGGGCGAGCCTATTGCCATCAACCGGGCTTAAATTCTGACTCCCTAGCTGTTACTGAGAAATTCTTGATGGAAAAACCCAACATATCTGCCCGAGCCGGGAATCGAACACAGGACCTGATCGTGCGACCACTCGACTAACGAGACAGACAATTTCTTACATATAAAGTACCAGGCTCCAATGACTTCCAACAGGATTGTTATTATTGTTATTGTACGTACAACTTTCGTTTTGCATGCTGAGTTTACCTATAAGTGATTGTACACTATTGTTAATATGTTTTTGCTTGTTTTTATGCCCTTAGCTAGTGTAAACAATTGTTGGTAAACCAATAAATAAATAAAGGTTTTCAATACCTTGTGTCAATCCAATACATTTTCCATCAGTTTCCGCTGATAGAATGATACTTTGTCAAAGCCCGAGGGATCTCTATTTTCGGTACCTACCAACATATTGGCCAAACCAATATTTCGTTTACAAAACAGCTCAAAAGGAAATGTAGCAATAATTACGACTAAGTAATTCACTATAAAAATTAATTAATTGAGCTACAAGCCATTGAAGCGAGCATTATAAAAATAAAAGACAATGTAATTCGTTGTCTATGGCTGATTGACCGTAGAGGTTGTTTATGAAATGTCAAAAAAAAGTATGAAGGGCGTCGTTAAGAAAATCTGATTTGAGGAAGAAAAAAACAATTGAATGGTTAAGTGCAGATCGACGATCTTGGTATGGTTAGCGATCTTAGGCTGTTACAAGCATTTGATATGCATTGGTGCTGGATGAACTCTTTGGTCTAGTGGTTTTAAACGCATGAGCATGAGGTCTTGGGTTCGATTATTACCGGGTTGAGCAGTGTTTTGGTTTTTCTATCAGGGATTTTTCAGTATCTCGTCCCCTATTAAAACACTAATATTCTAAAGACGAAAGTATAGTATGTATGTGAGTATGTGTGTAATATGTATGTTTGTTACTCTTTCACGCAAAAACTACTGAACGGATTTGAATGAAATTTTGCACACAGATATTTTATAACCTGGATTAACACATAGGATTCTATCCCATGGGACAATTATCGAACTTCACGCGGGCGAAGCCGCGAGCAGAAGCTAGTACTTATGGGGCATAAATATACCTGCCGAAATGTGGATGTACCGCAGGGTAAGTAAACCTTTGCTTACAGGCAGGTAGGTACTTAGGTAATGATGGCATTGTCAGATTCGTACAATAATTTTCGAACATTCTGATACGGATTTTGTTCTTCGTGGAAGCATAGCGGAATCGTGTGGGTTCAAAAGTTCAAGACCGTCGAATGAAAGGTAGTAGGGTAATGCGTCTGATCACTACATAGATACCTATAAGTAAGTAGGTAGAGACAGGTCATTACTATTAGCTATGATCATGTATTTTAATGGTAAAGTTGACAGTTGCAGAACTGATTTAAACTCTAGGTAGGTACTGTTTAGAGGAGTTGGGTTTTGGCAACCGGCAACTAGCAACTATTGATGTAGGTAGTTTTTATTGACATATATATCAACGTCGACTCTGCAACCTGCAACTGGGAAAACTTTTAAAAGTTATGACATTGCGACAACTAAAGTTGCTGTGTTTGCGAAGCGCCTAATTCAATCATTCTAAAAATACACGAGTTGGTACCTAATCGATTAAGAGAGCGAAGATTTCAAACTGATGCGCAATAAAAACGAGTTTAAAATCACAAACACAGTAGACTATAAAAACAAACATTACGCTTTGGTGTATTAACAATCAAATAAAAAGATTAACGCCTGATCACGAGTATTTCTTAGAAGAAACACAAGAAAAAACTTCAAGAAAAAACAACACACAATGTCGACTTATTCTCGTGAATCGAAGGCTCCCAATTAATTGGTAACAAGCCAAATGATGATGAAAACTGTTTTTCTGATGCTGTGGTTGATGAAGCGTAGTTTGAAGAAATCATTCGGTCTTCAGATCACCGTGAAGGTGATGAAATGATTACCCGCTAAGGTAGAAAAGGTCCCTTTTTATTGGCTGTCATAGGTTATGTGAAACCAGTGTGAATGATTCTCCAGTCGGCAGCGCGTAACGAGCTAACCGTGGCCGGAGATTTAATAAAAAGTAAATCAAATAATTATGATTGTTGCTTTGAAATGTAAGAATGATTGTTGGAAGATATGGTTTGCGTAAATGGCTATGAAACTAGAGTTGAAAATGGAATTGATAGTCGCACCGTTTTTTTTTTATGACGAGGTAAACAAATTCCTACGAAACTGTTTCCAAATACATACAGGGTGTAAAAGACCTCATCACGAAGCCGTCAACCAAGTATTCGGTACAGCTTCGGCTGGGGAACGAGCTTTTATTTTGGGGTGAAAAATCATGTTTTGTCGTAGAACTCAATGTAACGCACTCAAAACATTGTGCTGATGGATGGATTGAATAGTACGGGGGTTGTAGAGGTGTCTAAAGTAAAAATCTTACATTAAAAACTTGTATTTAAAAAATATACTTGTCAAAAAATTAGAACTTTGACCCCCAATATCCCCGTAACTAGAAGGTTCCCAGGTATGGTGTAGAACAAAAAAATGATCGCAACCTTACCCATCCCAATCCCGATCTAACTTAGAGCTGCTTAACCCCACTCATCCATTTTGTAACCTTGTCAACAACTGCTTAACCTTACCCATCCAAATCCCGATCTTACCCAACATTATTTCTAAATCACATTCTAATAATAAAAGTATGAACCTCGCGCTTAATTTTTTCATTTCAGTTCGCAAAAGTATCAACTCTTTCCGATTACGTTATACGACGACGACGGTACTCACACACGCATGCACATTATCACACTACAATATTTTCTAGTAATTTTATCGTATTTTTTTTTTTGCGAGAGCGCGATACACCCGTCCTTCCAAGAGCGCTTCTGAGCGCGGAATGATGAACCGCGTGTTCAAAATGTATGAAGAAATTGGCAAATGTTTTTATTTTAGCTAATAATTGGGAAATATGTTGATTTAGAAACAAAAAAAATTACTGCACCTATAAAGGACTATATATACAGCAATTTATTATAATTTTTAAGATAAAATTTGCTGTAAATTTACTTAAAATTGTACCTATTCTGACCCTACTTTTTACAATTTTCTGCGTTTATTGTGATGGGAAAAACGTATTTGTGCGAAAATTTTATAAAACGACATACAATTTTTCAGATGCAGATCTGGAGATGAATATATTATCTTTAAATTAAGACCATGAAATCTTCACATATGTGATTGCTTATATATTAAAACGGTACCTGAAAAACACTGTTATTTGTAGAAAAACGTAAAAGCGTCCTTAAGACGAGGTGACGAGGTGACGAGGTGTTTTACACCCTTTATTTATATTCCTAAGATGGGTAAAAAGTCGTAAAAAGTAAAAGGGAAAGAAAGCAAAGACCAAAGAGGTTTCTACATTTCTGTATCCTAAGCAGAAGAAAGATTTAAGAAGTAGGTAGTTTTAAAACATAAGATGTTTAAAAGTAAACATTATCGGAGAAATACTATTTTATTTATGAAGGATAAGTTCAGTAAGATATAAATAAAATACCAACGTGAGTTCGCAAGAAGGAAAACCCCGACATTGGTTTTACATGTAGACAGCAAAAATATGAATTTGCATAGGACCTTGATGTGCACTTTACCTTTGTATCCTCTGTTATTTTTCTTTTTTTTTTAACCAGTTTCATCTCCAACACTATAACTTTAGAATTTATTATCCACCTGTTACACTAAAGTTTCGTATTTACTTACTGTTTTACATCACATAACATTTACGTAGAGATATTTATAAATAATGCACCCACATTTGAGAAAAATCCAATAACACTGCCCGAATGGGCACTGGAATCGAACCTCATGCTCAACAGTACAGCGCGACCACTAGAATAGCGTTTTCAGGAGAGAAATCGGTCACGTCTCCAAAAAAGTCGAACCAGGTTTCAGGGTACAGATTAGCATATCCATAAGTGACTAATCTCTTTTCAAAAGCAACGGTAGATAAACAAAAACAGTTAAAAATCATTGTCAGTACATCCTTGTACATGAATCACGTATTGCTCAGTATGTTTCGGGTTCAGTGGGTCAGTCACCGGCCGGGAATCGAACCGGTCGGAGCAGTACTCGGTACTCCACACCTACGTCTGATGTTTCAATGTCAAGATGGATAAATGTCTTGTGTGGTTTTTGATGTTTACTTGCTAGCTCATGTGTATGTCATGTGTGGGGCAGTACTAATGGCGGTCTCTGAATAGGTATTTGCAGTTCAGAACTGTTTATTGAACTCTTCGTAAGTTTTGAATATTGGATAAAATAAAATAAATAAATATATAAATATCGCTGGACATAAACACACAGCGCCATCTAGTGCCACATTAAGCAACGAGTCTTGTGTCGTGGACACCAGATAGTTATATACTACATAGATACTTTTTGTTTGTAAATACATACTTATTATACATATAAACATCCATGACTCAGAAACAAATGTGCATGCTTATCACTCAAATATTTTGCTCCAACCGGGACTCGAACCCGGGACCCTAAGAACGTAAGGCAGCCTCACCACCACTACGCCATTCGGGTCGTCGAATGGATGCTACATTACATAATACATTGAAGGAATCAACTTGAATAATGCCTAAAAAGTATAGTTTGACTAGTTTTCTTATTAGGTACCTAGTAGGAAAGTAGAAAACAGCCGTTTTTTTTAAATTACCGATTGAAAACTCGTTTTTGTTGGTGTTTATCAAACCTCTTACATGTAAACAGGTAAACTTGGGTAATGTTTTGATTACTCAAAATATTAACCAAGTTTACCTGAGCAAAACTTGCTCTTTGGGATTTCCTTGGTTATAAGTGAATCTGCGACCTACCTATCTACTTCTTATGACGGTATGGTGTAACTTTTTGACGAGTATAATTTATCTTTTCATTAGAAAAAAAACATCTATTACGTGTGACGGATGTATATAGTGCTTTACGGTTTTCGAGTAAAAGTGTTGGTTTATGTAACATCGTTATTTTTTTACTTACGAATTCAAATCCGCACAGGAAGCCATTGATATTACTTTTAAGGATATACTTTTACTTTTCAGAAGATTAAATCTTAAGATCATTAAGATTTTAAAATTACAAAGTTTAGAAGGCATTTCTAAATGATACATGATAAAACGCAAGAAGACAAATATTACTAATGAGCCTGAAGATCCTTCTCAGACACCTAATAGTGCATCATATTAACCAGTGCCTGCATCAAGATGTCGAGTAACATTACTTTATATCCCATAACCTCTGTACTATTTAATGCAACCATCAGCACATTTTTTCGGATACGTTACATTCACTCCTAAGTCCTACCGTAAACGGTACGTACGTAATTTTTCACCGTTTTTTTTTTTTATTTTTTTTTGCGTATACTTAATTCGTTTGATGTTCAGAATGTCATGAAGGGTCTATTTACACCATATTCGAAGACAAGAAGACACAATAAATACTGTAGTTAGTATTACAGGTAGGAAATGTAAATCCGAGGAACAGTAATAATTACACCACCAAGTAATGGTAGTTAACCTGTAACCTCTGAACGTAACTAACCCTGAGCGTTTCCACTTTTACTTCCGCGAAATTGTAACACTCCGTCGCTTTATTTACTTATTTAATTTGTATTTACTTGGGCCCACTTGCACTACAACTCACTAAACGCATTTAGCGCTAAAAGAATTGAAAAGATTGTTCTATTTTTAACCGTCTTCAAAAAAGGAGGAGGTTATATGTTCGTGTTCGTTTTTTTTAAAGTTTTTTTCCTGATTTCTCACCCATTTGAGAACCGATTCTAAAAATTCTTTTATTTTATTATATATTTTCTTTTATTTGAAAGAGTATACTCCTGAAGTCAGGGCACAAAATTAAACCGAAGTCGGTTTATTTTTTTTGCAAAAAAGTTTTTATTGTTTTATGCAGATTATTTATCTTGATGACTCTTTTAAAGGTTAAGTTTTACTTTTATACATAGTATAAAAATAGTATCGATATTTGGTAGAATTATTCACATAGAGAAAAATATTAAGAATTCACCAGCTTTTACCCAAATTAATCATCAACCAATTAAGCTTTACTAGCTGCCACGGCTAATTATACCTTGATTTGTAAAAACGCAGTATTTTGTTTCAATATTTTCGTGAAAGCGGGATTCCACTGCAGTTTATTTAATCACTTTAAAACATTTAGACCCGTTTATACAAATAACCACTAAATGCGTTTAACACTTATAAACGCGTCTAAAACATCATTCTGTTTGTGAAAATTTACCAAGTTACTTTAAATTAAAAATTTAAAAAATCCCCGACACGTAGGGTCATAATTTTAAGGTTATTTTTTCTTTTTATAGGGTTTCACGCTTACATTTTTTTTGTGTCGGGGGTTTTTTAAATTTTTATTTAATTTTTTATTTCATGCTTTTTGTAGGGACTCCTTAATTTTTTATTTTATTTCTTTTATTTTCTTGCGTTTTAAGATTCAGGTAATTTGGTGTTTAATCAGGTTTTTTATCCGTCGAAAAGCTAAACACAAAATAATTCGTTAAGTCCTTGGTACCAGTCATCACTCCACATTCCTCCTCAATCTAGGGCATTGATAAAATAATAAAATAACTTTCAAGTTTTTAGTTTCCATTTTGTTAGTTAATATTCCTTATTCCCTTTTAAATAATGTTATATTATTCTACTAGTCAAGCTCTTTCATTAATTTGATACCCATATTGAGGGACATGTGAAAAAAAATGTAATTCGTTATTTTGTGGTGGCGGCCATCTTGGATTTGAAATTTATCATAGTGTGTATTCTACTAGTCAAGCCCTTTCATGTGATACCCATATTGAGGCAGTTGTGAAGTAACATGTAATCCGCCATTTTGTGCCGGCGGCCATCTTTGACCGATTTTCATCAAACATAGCTAAGAACACTCCCGACTAATTCACCTTTCAAACAAAAAAAAAACAAAATAAAAGTCGGTTCATCCGTTCGGGAGCTACGATGCCACAGCAGACACACACGCACACACACACAGACACGTCAACCTTATAACACCCGGTTAAAAAGATTGAGATACCTATGGAACGATATTTTAAATATCAGCGTTCATCTTTAAATGTGTGGTCTAAACGGGCCTTCTTAATGTATTTTACCAATTTTATATTTTCAAATGAATAAATACGTACCTACCGAAGTATTTTTAGAGTTCAACCTCAATTGCAAGGAGATCATTACTTTAATTAAAATACGTACAAAAGACTCTATTACGTATTACTAAATTTGTCATTGGCGAATGCTATTCTTGTTCGTAATTGGTCTACTAAACGCCTTGATATACTTTACACAACAGACCTGGGAACCGCACTTTTTGCTTACCTATCTGATACAAAAACTTAATGGCATATAAACTACTTCTTCTTGATACTAAAACGAACTTTGTGATTAATGTGGTAAAGTCCATAATTAAATGAGACTTCATGGTAAGAATTGTTATTGTGACGTGTTAATCTTAAACGATTGTCTTAGCAAAGAAAGGATAAATTAGTATTATTAAGCTTAATTCATTAACTCCACAATGAGCGAATGAGTTGCAAGTTGCAATTATAGTAGCAATGATTCGAGGCATGTTTATGACTTTAATATTTAACGATTCTGGTATTCCGATTGATTTTTAAAAGGTGTTCGTTACTTAGAATGTTGTCGTCACAAATGCTTACTCAAATAACCTGACAGGACTTCCAACGTTTTATACAAGTTCTATTAATAAAGAACTGTATCCTCATTTCTAATCCTGCTGCACTTTATCATCTACCTAGCCTTTTCCAAATTATGTTGGGGTCCGGTTCCATTCTAACCAGATGTAGCTGAATACCAGTATTTTACGTGGAGCGACTGCCTATCTGAGCTCCACATCCCAGTTAGTACCGGGTAATACTATACCCCTTACTAAGACTAGTTGTCAGACTTCCGGGCTACTGTCCCTCCCTACTGACTACCTAATCCCCCCTAATCCTGCCTTTGGGCTTAAACGGCAGAAAACTACAACAACGCTATCTTCGTTAAAGTACAACAAAGAGCTTTAAAGCCTTTACTCATCATAAAAGGGCTTAAAGCCTCACAAATAAAGACCTCGCACTCGACGCATTGCCTGCCTCTCGCGAGGCAAGCATGTCAGTACAATACTGAATGAATTTGACACAAAGGTCAGGCGGTGTCGAGCTGCGTGCGCCTGCGCATACAGCCGGTATTTATAGAACGGTGACAGACGGTCAAATGGTACATGTACTTTAAATGGTCGATTGGCTTATGAGTATGACTGTAGACTATAGGACCACAGCTTGGATCGGATCTGGTACACGCGTAAATGACTGTGAGTCTAACACTTTTGAATGAGAAGTTTGTAACTCTAGAATTGAATGATAGCTAATATTCGTTTACGAAATTAAGCAATTGGTGTGAACGCTAATCAAAGTCAAGTGTTGATTTCGTATTTCATTTTATAATGGTAAAACCTCAGTTGTACAGGGTGGAAAATTGAAGCCGGCTCTGTGTAAACGCAGGGTCTTTGAGATTTTAAGTTCACCAGTATCATACACGCCACATAACATACAATACCCATTAGTCAACCAAATCTTTATCAATGTAGACATATGATACAATTCATCTTAGATTCCAAAGTTGTTAGTGCCTCATCTATACCCATTGAAAGTGAAAAGCAGACAGTGCAAGCCTAATGACGTTTTCACTAACTCTTTATTACACGACAACATTATTGGGAAAGCTCGTTATATAGATTACGGTGATCACTGTCCATGTTTTCTAATGCAATATGCTGTAACTTGGTGCGGTAATGTTATACGTGTGGTATAAGAAAATTGGCGTCACTTCGAGTGAATAGTTTTGTCGGTTTATCTTCAGGGCAGTTATGCTATCCTGGTAGTTGGAAAACGGAATGTCTCGTTGTTTTAAGAGGCCAATAATCCCTCTAAATAAAATCAAGATTGGTCAAATATTACTACCCCAGCTTTTCTCGTAATTTTCCCTTATTTTGGACTCCTATCATTTATTGATCCTATCCTCCTATTATTTATCCTATTACATGTTCATATCAATTTATCCTACTAGGCGTCCAGTGTTGATACAGAGTATTGTATTGTAGGCCGGTGTCCGCAACTCCTATCCAAAGTAGTTACGGAAAATCCCATAATGTAGTATTTCAGTATTCTTTCAATCTGCATAGATCGATGAGCAATTCCTTGCAATACTCTTGCTTACATTACAGTGACTTCGTTTGCAATATTTCATCAAATTGCTTGTTGACACTTCTTTGTGCCCAAATAACACAGCGTCCAAAAATATAATAGCGTTAAAGTATTACACGTAATAAGTCTCCCAATTTATTATAATGTTACTCAACAGCAATCACCTATGCAATGACAACATCGTTGCCTCATTGGTCACGGGGCCAAAGCGAATGAACCTGGGTTTTTATAGAGGGATACCAAGTCGTTACAGTATTTCGAAATGCTGTTGCGTTTTATGACATCCTGGTACTCTCAGACGAGCTGATCGAAATATTTTTGGGAAGAGGAAAATAATAACTATATGTATTAGTTGAATATTTTTTTAGTAGTTGTTGAAAATAAGTTTACAATGAAAAAGGTTTGAGTAATTTCTTGCTATTATTTTTTCTCTTCTACTTTTGTTCCGTAGGAACTTATTCAATAGCTGGCTGTCTGAACGAATTTGATCTGAACCGTCGTTAAATTATGTCTACTATCGGAAAACATTTTAACAACTGTCCATTCGGATTTCCCTACTTAAAAATACCGAACGGAAATTTTGTAACAGCCATACCAAATCACCGGCACAATTTGGTCAGTTTCTTCATCAGTAACCTATGGTCACGATGTCAAAATTGAGCAAAGTTCACTCTCAAATGAAAAAATGTTCAACAATTGGTTGGAGAAGTCAAGTGTCCCAGAGGCACAATGGTAAACAAAACATAATTTTAGCAACGTTTTAATTTCATGGTCAGTTTGGCGGAGAGCGGTGACCAAGGTTACATTGCGTTGTTCACCGTTAATCATAACTTTGGTACTTGTTTTCTCGAAATGTATGACAATGGCTCGCTTTTATATTCGTTTGATTTGTGTTTTGAGTTAAAATCAGGACTTCTGTGAAAACTAAACGTGTTTGTATGAGTTAGAATAGGCGAGACGACAAATAAAAACTAATTAGTCCGTCAGTTCGATTATCAGAAAATATTTGACCCGTGTTTTTTCTTTTGTTACGTAAATCAAAATTGACGAAGATATTATGACGCTTTTAAAATTCTCAATACGTCACGCCTAGGTATAATTTTTAGCTAGTTATGACGTCACGAGCCCCTACTCCCGAGTTTTGATGCGTTTTATCTTTGTCAATATTCATTATTTTACAAAAACAAAAAATACGTGTCCATTAATTTCCAATACTCTAACTGACGGACTAAATAGATTTGCAATTTTTTGATACTGTCGTCATGCCTATGATGTGGCGATGGTTGGGCGGTATGGGACGGTTTACGGCTGAAATAATGATGACGAAAACCCCCTAAGCTTGAAAATAATAAGTTATTCTTACTTACTTGATATAAGAGCCCCTCAAAATTACCATAACTATTACTATGTTACTTACATTGTCTTTTTACGAGTTTTTTAAAGCATAGCTGTCGTCTTCTATTGTACTAAGGCCATCATAGGCACGTGAAATGTTAATTTTTATTGACGAAAGTTCCATTAAAACCTATAACGGACATTTTCAGAGAGGTGATTTCCCTCCTACGCCAATTAATTTCGTAGCAAGTTTGGTCATCACGGTATCATTATAGAAATAAATGAACTTAGACAAACCTGCAGTTATAAATGATAATCAACAAATTACAGTCATCGATCGAATGGAATTATCAGTAATACAGTATTACATTATTTTGTGTGAGCAAATCAAATACTAGAGGGAGAAAGCCATAGACTATAAATATGCATAACTCCGATGATTTCTCTCTCTGCACGCTAAGACGCGCGTGCGTTTTCTTCTATGTAAACCTGCGCGAACGCACCCGAATTGAGTACTTAACTGATTCAGTTGATTTATATTATGGTCTTATGCAGTTTCTTAGTGTATAATTGGTAACACCTTTTTTGGTTTGATAGGTGGCTAGTTTTTAAGTTTTGTGAAAAAGTGAGAAAATGGAATTAGCAGTATTGTCAATATTGTCATTTAGGCGATCGATGTATAATTATTCTATGTACCTACATCTGTCTGATTATTCCTGAAAATGTATTACGTGTTATGTTTTAAGATTCGATATCATATCGTCGCTAAATATAACAATAATTCCTGATGGGTTAGGTTACACAGAGTAGTAGGTACCCACGATATCGTTGATATATAGACATTCCAAATAAACGTATGCCCGAATAAAATCTAAGAAATAATAAAAAAAAAACCGGCCAAGTGCGAGTTGGCCTCGCGCACCGAGGCAGGGTTCCGTTTAAACTTGTAGGTATTTGTTTATTAAGCTACATATTATACGGTTTCCAGATTTTTTACTTTACATGTGCTGTAAGACCACAAGACATTGCTTTTTGCCAAATTTTATAGGTATATTCTAGGGGTAAGTAATATATGATATAATTACAAAATCTCTAATATTTACAAGACATAACAACTGAATCTATAATTTTATTCGATTTATCGATCAGTTAATATAATAAACGATTGATATAATTTAAAAGTTACTAATTTTTATAGGCATAACCTACATTAAATATAAAATCGTTTGATATACCACTCAGAAGACATAAAACTTATAAAGTCTAATATGATAAAACGCGTGGGTTTTTATTTCCCTGTAAAAAACATGCAAACAAGCATACACCATGCATGCAGCAGGCATGCAAACAAGCATACACCATACATGCAGCATGCTAGCAAGCATGCACCTACGCGATTTTAAATAACACTCTAGGGGTAGGGCAGACAAGACTACGTGGAGTCGGTTTTGCAGCGATTCATTTCTGTCACGCTTTTCGATAATAATCGTTATGTTGTATAATGATTTTCGATTAAATAAACGTTATATCCAATAACGTTATATGAAATAAGTTTTAGAGTATATAAATGTTATATCTGAAGAAATTATATCAACAGTTGGTATAACTCACGTTTATTATATCTTGTGAACGTTATTGAAATGAAGATATACCAAATAACTTTATATGTTATGAGACGCACCCATATTCTAGGTCACTATAAACATTTTTGATTCCCTTGAGAGTGTCGATATATACGTTATTTGCGGCATAGACAGCCGTAACTTTTTTTTACTTTAATTTTTTCACAGCTTTATGTGACAGTAGATTTTACAATATTATAAACATTAAGAAATTTAAAAACATAAAGTACTTAACTAATTTAACAGTTAACAAAAATTTTGCGCCAAAAATCTCCTCGACGCTGTCAACTGGTAATGGCTCTGAATGGTGATTTTCGCCAGAGCTCCTACTCCGTTTAGCATATTTGTTTTATCTATGTAACGAATATAGTTTATCCTGTTAACTGTTTTACCGTGTTTTTAGCAAATTCATCGAGTTGCTAATCACATTCCAATCATACAATTTTAATCTTGATTTTAGCTATGACTTTATCATCTAAGAAAATCAAGATTAAGTAGGATAATACATAGTTGGCTTTTATAGGTACGGCAACATCTAATAAATCATGTCACGGTTATTTATAGTTAGAAAAAACGGAATTTTCTTTGTCAGATAAAATCGACATCTCCAATCCAAAGTACCCACTTACTTATTTTATTGCTTTCTTCAAAATTGAGCCCCAATTTTTTGCGTGCTACTATTTGTCGTCAAGCAAAATCGAATTTATTTGAATGTATATGCTGCGGTCGGTTTTGTTATTAAACAAATACTATATCAAATGAGTCACGCATTTCTTTAAACTTTTCTACCTACTACTGTTTTTTTTTAATATCATTTCTTTTCCCAGCAGTTCTTTTCTCGTTACAATATTCGTAATAGGGGGGATTTTTATTTTTCGCCATTGTTCTCTATAACGACCAAATACTCTCAAGTCAGTCTCAGTCAAGTGTACGAGTATGCAGCAAATACTCGTATTATCTTTTACGGAGAACAACTTTTATCATTCCAGTGCTATTTACGTCATTTACAAACTAATAAGGTTCTCGAATTCAACACTAAATGAAAAAAGTTAGCAAAACAACAAACGCAAAAAATACTAAGACACTGTGAAAAACAAGAAACGCAACTGAGAGAACGTGACATACAGTCAAACAAACATGTCATCATGCATAAGGTTTCCGATGCAACCTTTTAAGACGGAATTATAATTAAAGGTGAACGCACACTTATCAGAGCTGAAGGATGCGAAAATGCCGAATTTTAGAATTAAGTAAGTAGGTATGAAATACAGAATGACTATTTTATCACTTTCCAAAAAAATTGGGTATAATAGGTGAACGGAGTAGAAGCAAATGGCATACTGAGTTTTTTTCTTTTTGCGAAAAAAAAATTCAAAAAAATTCGAAATCATACGCATTACGCGTATGATTTGAAATTCGAAATATTTCATTTTTTTTTCAAAATTTCTCTTTCTTTGTTACAATATGAAAAGTTAATTTGAAATTTGTAGCGTTTTTTGATGATGGATTTTTTTTTTCAGCTGTGAAAAAAAAAAAAAACTGGGTATGCACTAAGCTTCTACTCCGTTCTCTTAATATACACATTTTTTTGGAAAGTGATAAAAGAGTCATCCGGTATAAGACTTTGCACACTTATCCGCGTCGAATCGGACGAATAGATAACGTTATATCGATGAGAAAATGTTTCTTTTGGCGCGGATAAGAGTGTGTTTACCTTTAAGGTCATGTCTAATAGGTCTAGTAGTTACAATCACAATCGCTACTGTTTTCGATTCGATTCCCGGGTCGAACTTAAAGTTATTGGATTTGATCTAGTTTTTTTTCAGTAGCAGCCCGAAGTTTGTATTTTTACCTGGTTTATGTCAAAAGGCTAGCCTTGCATAAGGTTTCCGATGCAACCTTTTAAGACGGAATTATAATTAAAGGTGAACGCACACTTATCAGAGCTGAAGGATGCGAAAAAGCCGAATTTTAGAATTAAGTAAGTAGGTATGAAATACAGAATGACTATTTTATCACTTTCCAAAAAAATTGGGTATAATAGGTGAACGGAGTAGAAGCAAATGGCATACTGAGTTTTTTTCTTTTTGCGAAAAAAAAATTAAAAAAAAATCGAAATCATACGCATTACGCGTATGATTTGAAATTCGATATATTTCATTTTTTTTTTTTAAATTTCTCTTTCTTTGTTACAATATGAAAAGTTAATTTGAAATTTGTAGCGTTTTTTGATGATGGATTTTTTTTTTCAGCTGTGAAAAAAAAAAAAACTGGGTATGCACTAAGCTTCTACTCCGTTCTCTTAATATACACATTTTTTTTGGAAAGTGATAAAAGAGTCATCCGGTATAAGACTTTGCACACTTATCCGCGTCGAATCGGACGAATAGATAACGTTATATCGATGAGAAAATGTTTCTTTTGGCGCGGATAAGAGTGTGTTTACCTTTAAGGTCATGTCTAATAGGTCTAGTAGTTACAATCACAATCGCTACTGTTTTCGATTCGATTCCCGGGTCGAACTTAAAGTTATTGGATTTGATCTAGTTTTTTTTCAGTAGCAGCCCGAAGTTTGTATTTTTACCTGGTTTATGTCAAAAGGCTAGCCTATATTACACAGAAATAAAAACATAACTGTCCTACAGTATACCACTATAGGAACACTTCTGCCTAACCTTTTGAGGAAACAGGTGATGTGTCCAATGAAGCTGGACAATAGTGATATTATTTGGAAACGTTTGTTGCCAAACGTGACCGGTTCACGCTCGATCGCTTACTGCGATGCTTAACCTGTGACTCATAGTCACACCTGGTGGTATCCTCGCATCGGCAGTAAGGACAAGATTGCTGCCACTTTTCTTAGTAGTTTGAAATTAATGGTCTTTGTTTATGTTTGTATGACTGTCAGTTTCTTTATCATCATCAGCTTATAGCCACTGCTGCATAGGCTTCTCCAATTTCACGCCGTTGTACCTAGGCCAATCTAATTGATCTGTTGCTAACTATATACCCTAAGATTATCATCGCTCCACATAGTTATACGAAGTATTATATTATCTGTGGTTATACCATGAGCTTCTTCACTTAGCTATGATGGGGGATTTAATATTAGGATATAAATCATAATCGTTTTCTTCAATAAATGTTTTTAATTTTTTCAGTATATAATTTCTAACACTAAGAAAAGCATTGAAAAACTAGCATTTTCGAGATCTTTTTCAGTGTGCGAAGTCCTGTGGTCGTTAATTATAAATGTGCATAGTTTCGCGTTCAGTCTGGGAAGTATAGAGTTTAGCAATAGCTAACCAATTTTGTGGCTTCCACAAGGTAAACCAAAATACTAAGCTGGTGCCTACCTGTTTATAATAGAAAAATATCGATAAGAAATAAGAAGACAGGGCTTGTGATTTTTGTGAAACTATCCCATTTTTCACGTAATATTCAGCTCCTATTTTGTTTCCATTAAATTAACGAGTAATTTAAAAAAAAATACATGCAGCGGCTGAAGATCAACAGTGTCATTCGTTTTCATTTAATCCTTGCATTTCGATCCATTTCATTATTTTTGTCTCTAGTTTCAGTTTCTGAAACTTATCTTGGAAATCCATCTTAGGAACTGTCTGTGTTGTCATGTCCTTATGTTCAGATACATTCTGTACGTCATATCAATTTAAATAGTAAATGTAGCTATTCAAGTCAGCTGATAACTTTTATATAACATCCATCTGTGTGTGTGTAGAGCAAAAACTTCAAGGTTGTAATCTCATAAGGAAATGTATTTGAACGTTCATAATACTTGATGCTGGTTTACAGACCATTGAGCTTAGTTTTTAGGAATATTCCTTTGAATTTTAAAAAAGGATGGGATTTTTTAATCACTTTGTTTTTGTTATTGTTGCTATATGGTTTTTATTTCAAAGAGTAGCCACGCGAAAATGATTAAATCAAATGGTATTTAGTATTTTAAACCGGCTTCAAAAAAGGAGGAGGTTATATGTTCGTGTGTGTATATTTATATGTTCATGTGTATGTATTTTTTTTTATGTATGTTACCTGATTTCTCTGCCATTTGTGGACCGAAAAAGAGTATACTCCTGAGGTGGTCCCATTTAAATTTGGTGAAGATCTGATGCTGATCTTCGGAGATATACAATGGAACTTTTAAAAAATAGACGGCAGTAACTTTTAACTGTCGTGATTGCTGCAATCGCTTGGATATTTCTTGTTTATACAACATCATGTCTGAGAGGGTACGCAGATGTGTACAATACACCCAGATTTCGACAGATAAGTATGTTTGCGGATGGATTGAAAAAGATTTTGTTGGCATGTCAGAAGTATTGTGAAAGGAATTTATGAATGTGTGAACCTTTATTTTGTTATTTTGTATATTTAAATTTTATGTTATCTCTTACTCTTTCAGTTCTAGTTTTAGTTACAGTTATTGGTTTAAATATCATCTGCCTAGCCTTTTCCCAACCATGTTGGGGTCGGCTTCCAGTCTAACCGGATGCAGCTGAATACCAGTATTTTACATGGAGCGACTGCCTATTTGACCTCCACAACCCAATTAGTACTCGGTAATACGATACCCCTTCTGAAACTAAAGTTATTTTTCACTTTTTTGTGTTTTTCTTTTAGTGTTTTTTTTTGTTTGTTGTTTTTTGGTGTTTTTCTTTTTGTGTTTTTTTGTGTGTTTTTTTTTTAAGTCGGTTTTATGTTTTGAAAAAAAGTATTGGTTCCGAAGCTACGTACTGTAACATTATAAATCTGATATTTGCTATGCGACAGGGTTTTTGACAATTTGACTCCACACTGTTTATGACCAATATTTTTTTATTCTTTCCGGTGCGGTAGTATAAAAAGGGTAGTCTTTATGTTTCATTTAAAAATATATGAATCATCATCATCATCTGCCGAGGTTTTTCTAAACTTTGTTGGGGTCGGCCTCCAGTGTAACCGGATGCAGCTGAATACCAGTATTTTACATGGAGCTATTGCCTATCTGACCTATCTATAAAAAAAAAAACATGAATCTTTATAAATACTGTGCCCTAATATAAATTTAAGCACTTAGTTCATGAATTTTATGTCCATGATTGAAATGACCACAAATCCTATCTGCACACAGCTAAGTAATGACTTATATGGAGAGATCGGAATATTAATGTCAAACTTGACCCACTGACATTTGTATTACGAGTACTATCTACGTACTATCTACTGTTGTGATTTAATATTGTCTTTGGAGAAACTATTGTTGCCGTTTATTCAAGCTGCTGGTCTATTTTTAATTGATAGCTTAAACCATTTAGGTTTTATTTGTGACAAAGGTTGTAATACAGTTTTAAGTAAGTACCTAAGTAAGGTAAAACAAAGGGTAAACCATTTCGAAACTTATATTGTCACTTACGGGATATCTTCCGTGATTGTTAATAGATAGGATATCCCGTAAGTGACAATATAAGTTTAGTTTTAAACGGTGAAAGCCTAAAACAGTGTATAAGTCATTTTGGTTTAACAAATAAACATTATATCACGCCATGTAATGCCCGAAGGCTTAGATAGAGGTGTTTCTATAGTACATCCATATTTCGCTAATTATGTGTAATAAAGAGAGAGACCCTATTGTCATCAATATCCTGAATCTGGGACCTCTTGCTCTGAAAAATATGACGAACATTTTCAAAACTAGTTTTTGCCCGCGGCTTTTCATGGCAACGTTTTTATAAATATAGCATAAATTATGACACTCGGGGGTAACGTAACTTCTTATTTAGTAAATCATTTTCAAAATCGGAACAGGAGTTTCGATTCACTCCCCACCTCCAAACTTTAAACTTACACTGTCACTTAGAGGACATTTTTTTCGTGGTTTTTCAATTGTTGTGAGCTCCCGCTTTATCGACGCTGTAAACGCCATGATCGCAGGATGACTGGAGAATGTGGACGGATAATAAATGAAAAAAAAACAAAAACAGTATCCCTATTTATATTGTTAGTGTAGATCAACTGCTGAGAAGAGTCTATTCAATGATAGTACTTAACCTTTACGACTCGATGAACTAAATAATAATCGCATTCTGTTAATTAATTACTGTGATTAGTCGATTATCCATTGCTAAGCAGGATATAGAAACAGTGTCCTGTATAAATACCCTGATTTATAATAATAATAAATAATAATAATCCATTTATTTTCAGGTAACAAAGACCCATAGATAAATACCTTAACCTAAGTATACATACGTTTTATTACAATTGTATTAGTAAATATAACTTAAAACTATGTTAGTATCACTAAATTGCACTAAGTCTTAATGCGTTCTGGTGGCACTTGTCCGCGAAAGCGGCGAAATACCACATCCTGTGGCCAAAAACTTTCTTCCATCACCTGATGCAGGTAGCATGTTGGTACGCGCACCATAAACGCCTTAAAGTTGACGTTGCGATGCGACTCCAGCAACGGCACTCTCGGAGAGTAATTCAGCCTTTGGCGCACGAACTTCACGATGTCTTCCGCGTCAGTGGTGTAATGGAGACGCGAAATATACACCGGGAATCCGTATACCCGGATACCACCACCGGATATAAACCGGGTTTAATTAAAATAATCCTATATCTGTTTTAAAATCACTGCACGCCTGCCTTTTTTTGGCGCATAGCAATAATCGGAGGAACTAACGCCGCCATTTAATTTTTTAATACAATTTCCACAGACAATAGCTCAAAATCAAATGTTTTATTTTATTTCACTTAGACCAAATGTCAAAAGATGGTGGAAGTGCACTGTTCGGAAGAACCGGCAAAAACCTATATGATTAGTCTTTAAAAATTACAACTACAAGAACCATATTGCACTAGAAGAGCTAATCAATTTCGTTTGACATTCGAAATGCAATTATCGTTAGGTCAAATGTTATGTTTGGTGATTGGACTGACGTGGTTTATTTATGAGTCACCTTGTCATGTACCTATTTAGTACTGGACCATTATTGGCTAGCACAGATTTGACGTGCCCATGTAACATGGAATTACATAAAAGTATCTCTTGCATTCTGTGAAACCATATCTTTGAAAGTGAGTCACAAAATGAATAGAACCTATTTAAAGGGAGTGACTCAGAACAAAGTCTTCCTGGTTATTGGGTTGCAAGTTTAATGTCACCTATAATTGAACGTCGAGCTAGACAGTGGTAAATCTTTTATCAAAGATTTCAAATTGAGGAAGGAAAATTACTAGACGTTGGGGTAGTCTTGGTGACATTTTTTTTTTGTTGCCGGGGTTTGGTGACCTACCCCAAGTTTTATTAATTTTCCTTCCTCAATTTAGTTTGCACAAGGAAATAGTGAAGGCTTGACATATTCATAGATTTCCAAATTCAGGCCAGAGATTTGTACTTCTGTCCTTCCTTAATGTGGAATAATAATGGATCTTATTTGCCTGTTACTTCTTTAACTGATAAGAATACAATGAGCACAATGGTTTCTATGTAAGATCCTACGATTGTGACTCTTGGTAGTTGTCTACAGGTAGACTTGATAAAATTATACTCTCGCGGTCTCGCAAGCAAGGCACGAAGCCGCTGACCTTCCATGATTCCGGGTACCTACAGTGAGCGAGCTTCCGTTCTCTTCTGCAGTGCTAGTACTTTTGACAGTACCTACCTTTGTGTTACTGTTGTTTGAAGATTATGATCTAGGAAAATATTAGGTTTTCATTGGCTGCAGTTTTTCATTGTTGACCTTTTTCCGTAAAAATTATAATTAATTGAACGTAGCATAAATCTAAAACTGAAAACATTATGAAGTGACTCTGTCGCTATAAGTTTCAAATTTGGCCGTACCTACCTCGCCTAAATAATACAGTTTGCGTACTATTATTGTATTGTTACCATGTGGGTAAATACATACGGACACAATAAATAAAACATCGTGAGAACGACACGCCCAAACAAACAATACGTACTAAATGATCCTAAACATAATAATAGGTATTAGTATCTATGATCAGTTAAGCAAGTTGAGCGTCAGTGAACGTGAAGCCAAGAGTCGATTGCGCACGAAGACGCCATTTGTAAAGTTTTGCAACTGAGCCACGGAAACACCCGAGGATGGTACTCTAGCTAGATGAACTTCGGTACTTGTGATTTGAAAATGGAACTGTTTGCGTTCCATTTTCAAATTACTAATTCTTGGAGGAACACTGTTAGTAAATTGAGAACTTCTATTCTATTCTGGTCGCCTGGTAAAAGTATTGGGCAAATGGGTATTGTACGGGAGAAAAATATGGCAAGAAAGACTATTAAGAAATCTTCTAATGATTCCATTTTTATTAATTTTCATCTCATTCTCATTTACAGATGATTCAGGATCACAGAATTATTTGGTTAGGTGTATGATTTCTACTACGTAGGAGCTCGTGGCTAAATAATAACAGCTGCTCGGGACGATCTTTAGGTTAAGCAGTGCTTGCCTAGGTTGGTCTGTGGATGGGTGACCACCCATTACATACCAAGTTTCCTCCGTGCACCGGAAAGTACGTTAAGCTGTTGGTCCCGGCTGTCATTGTCATTTGTAGATCTTTGACAGTCGTTACAGGTAGTCAGTGGCCCAAAAAGTCTGACAACCAGTCTTACCAAGGGGTACCGTATTACCCAGTACTAACTGGGTTGTGGAGGTCAGATAGGCAGTCGCTCCATGTAGAATATTGGTATTCAGCTGCATTCGGTTAGATTGGAAGCCGACCCCAACATAGTTGGGAAAAGGCTAGGCAGATGATGATATGATTTCTACTACAGAAGAGAGGCGGGATTGAGTTTCGTTAAAAAATAAATGAAAATCTAGATTTCAATTGTTTTTAACCTTGTACAGTTGTCCAACAGTATTTTCTTATGTTTTCCTTAGACTGTCAATATTTTTGTTCCTTTATTTACCACAACATAGAATAATCTAAGAAGTCGTTTGCACCGGTTGTTGGGCTTAGTAAACATCGGCAGTGCTTTGCTCCTAATTACAGCCGGGATTGCCCAACTAGCCTGTCTGGTTGGTTGTTGTGTAAGCTCTTGCCGTTTCTGCTAGCCTGGTACTTTGACTTATAAATACCGGTGTTTTGGTAGGAAGTAGTCTGAACAAGATTTTCTTTATTTAAGATAAAAAAAGAAAATTAAAAGTGATAAAATTAACCAGACAAGAAAATGATCATTCCCATGGTTTTCATACTTTAATATTCTATGTTTGAGCCAGTTATACATATAGATAATACATAGAGTACTCGTAATACTTTATCGTACCAAAATTGTTACACAGCTTTTTGAAATTTCATCAACTCATCTATATGATCTTTACATGAAGTTCAATATTACTAAACCGGAAAATAAGCAATGATCGCACTGTAAACTCACCATCTCCAACATTTATCTAAAGAATTTAATGTTTAATATCCAATATCCGGCTCGAATCTCCTCATAAAAAACAATGCTTTTTAATTGACCATAGCTCAATGCCGTTGACCGGCCGATCGTGTAAAAATAGGTCGATCACCTTTGATGTCCACCCCTTTGTCTGTCAAAACCTTTACACACACATTACATAGTAAAATACCCCTTAACATGTAGGCCATAGTGGTTAAACTTCTATTAAAGGTGTAGTGACGATCATCCATTTTCATATGACCTATGATTGCTTATAGTTTTTGAAGGGATGTAGGTCAGTTAATAATGGTTGATTACAGGGTACATGTCCCGATTGTTGACTTTGTTGGCACACGCGATCATCGAATAAGGTGGTTGTAATAATTGTCGGGTTTAGGCATGTCATGTATTTGTATTATTATTCGTTCGCGCCATTTTTCATGAAGCTTGTTACACTTGAAAGTAAATTAAGGGTAAGCACCTTTTCAGGTGATTTGCGTGTTGGCCATTTAGCTTTCAGCAGTAAAAATATGACGGTAGGTCGGTGGTATGTTTTTTTTTTGTTAAGTATTAATATTTATTTTTATTTGTTTCAGAATGCGTGTGGAGGGCTAGACTAGAAAAAAGGTACTATTCATAACGAAACTAAAATTAAATGAACAGACAGTTAAGTTCCATTACACTGTTAACTGTATCTACTAGTAGTACTGTAACTACAAGTAGTTCTTATTAAGTGCCTTCCACTTCAACAAGATGCAGAGGCGTTAAATAAATCTATAACATGGAACAACTGCCATCTTCACATCCTCATATCTGGAGAAAACTGACATGATATCCGCCTGCCAACTAAACGTCTTTGATAAGATTGTCATTCGTACTGTGTGGAAGATACAGTTACAGTTAACAGTTGTTTTTGTTTTTTACAATGCTACGTAGGTCTGTAACCTCCCTCTACTTTCAGTCGTAAGTGAATTTAAGTTACTTCTGGAGTCAGTATTTAAACTTCGTTCACCATCCTCGACTCGATCATTGAAACAGTAGATGAACACTTAATATGAAAATGAATTTGAAAGAACTGGTCTGGTAGTACCAAAAAGAAACAGCTGTTCAAAGTCAAAGTATGTATCTAATAGTGTGATTTTTGGTGATACAGTTGGTCTTACAGTTAGGTTATAGTCAAGCAAGCGTCAAGCTACTTATGTTCACCAGAATCCTGGCCATTGTACGATCTCGACGAAGCAGCACGTGACATCGTATGCACACATGTCGTGCAGAGCTAGCGAGGAATGGCTGCGCTGGAGAAAGCGTAAAGCGGTGCGCTGGACCGAGACCCACGCTCTTCATCACACGGCAGGGCTGTCCACTGCCGATATGTGATTTATTGTCACACTTGTTTCTCTTCCTTGTGGTAATGTGCTTGAGGAATACACGCACGACTGTGTGAAGGTATGCTAGAGGAGGAGCATGCATAGTGGAGCATGAAACACTGCCTCTCACAGTGAGGAGGCTAGTTTGCCAGCAGCATGAAAAGTATAGGCTGATTATGTAAGGCTGTATATTTGAAGAAAGTCGTCATCTACCAAGCCTTCTCCCATGTTGGGGTCGGCTTCCAGTCTAACCGGATCCAGTCTAACATAAAAGTATCTATGTAGTATATCAACTATCTGGTGTCCACGACACAAGCCTCGTTGATCAGTGTGGCACTAGATGGCGCTGTGTGTAATGCCCAGCGATATTTTATTTATATATTCCACCAACATATCCACCATTTCACACTTGTGGTGTATTACAGCCCAATCCTTCTCAAAGAGATTAGGCCTGTGTGCCAGCAGTGCGAACATTATACGTTCATTGAGCTGTGCTTAAAATCTATAGACGTGAATAATTGTAGAAGGTAGGTGAAGTGTCTTTGCCTTTACTCGCTCAGTATCCAGCTAGATAAAATTCAATTTTCAATAGCAGTTTTAATTTCCGAAGAAAAGACTGAAAACGTGTTCCATACACCCCGTTAGTTAGCCGTCATAACAGCCCATCGAAACTACGCATGCACACATTCATAAAATTATTAGTGACTGATATAAGCTACCTATAACATTCAGAAGAATTCCTCAAACATTATGGCTAACACAACAAGACAGCTGACATGGTTGAACAGGCTTCCACAATAGCGTCATTAAAATTGCAGACAAGATAATAAAATCTTAATATTTCTTCGTCAGCAACAACCCTATATGAGGCGCAACGTATTCGTGAGCGATAGTTGTTATTAGTCCCGTGTTTTTCCAAATTACCTACCCTAGTATAGATGTTGAGTAAATAAATAAAGAAGGCCTAATTAACACAAATCGTTATTTAATAAAGGCATCCTTAAAACTGGCTGAAGTCTGTGCAATCGAATTGTTCGCATGCCCAAAAATTCATCTGTGTAAGTGGAAAGCCTCTCAAAGAGGCTGTATTTACGTACTTTCCGAACATCTTGCTATTTGCATGTTGGAAAATTGCCCGAGATGACCGAAGAAGAAGAGTGATTTGAAACAGTCTTCCTTTTTATGAGTGTATGGGACAAAAACAACACAACAAAGAGGCAAACGAAGGCTGTCCAGATTGCTACGTACTGGTCAGACAAAATCTGCGTGATCGATTCGAGAAGAAGACGAGAAGTCCATTACAAATCTTCCATGACCTGATCTGTCAGTCTTGCTACGGACCTTGCTGACGAGCTTGCGGTTATAAATAATGTCGAAGTTCAGAAGACGGACAAGGTACAATTTAATTTGCAGCCTGTTCGTTATGTACTTCTAATCTAGTGATTTCGTTGCTCTTTGCTCTGATTTTGTTGTTGTTGTGTGTTATTTCGTGAGTTGACTAGTTTCATATCAACCTGTGACTAGTGCACCTTTTGTATCTTATCTATTTCATGTCACATGTATTTGTCTATTGACACAAGTGCATGCAGAAACGCAGTTCTATTTGGTTTTCAATCGTAGTTCAGTTTTATGCCTGCATGTTGGAATCGACAATGTATTTGTGTGTAATTTAATGGTTCATGGAACGAATGGATAGCGTCTGTCAATTGTTGTTTTTTCATTTGTTTTGATATGTCATCGTTTTTGTACGGATTATTTCCGATGTTTGTTTGTTTTCATGTTTTTGTGGTCTGTGTGTTTGGTGGTACTCGTATCGTTGTGTTGTAAACATAGGTGTTTTCAGTAGATGTATTTTTGAAGTCCATTCCTTCGTTGTTAGTAGGTCAGATAAGATTGACGCTTTAAGCATGGCAATCTGTCAGTACATTCAACTTGACATTCAAATTGATGAAGCTGGTGTGATTGATGTCACCAAGAACAGTCAAGTTTAATCATCAATCAACTTTTGTCTACAATAGTTACTGCAGACAAACGCTTCTGAAAAGTATTAATAACAAAACTCGACCTTACGTCTTGTTTTCTAGTCTTTTATTTTAGTAACAAGCCGTGGATCGTCTGGAATTTCCCATTGGCAAATGACAAACCGTCATTCCCTATATACTTCTCTTAAGAATTAATTTTTCAAAAACCCTTCCGTAGCCGTATTTAACGTTCGTTGTATTTAGAAGGGAGTTTTGAGCTAACTTTTATGCTTCTAGAACATGCAATAAGGACTACGTCATCTGTCACTGAATTAATGAACAAAGAGATTATCTGAAAGATTCTGTAATATCATCTCATCATCCTGTTTTAAATACGAAACTAGGCTACTTAAGTATTTGATTGTCATCACGATATCATTATATCTTAAGACATCCGTATAATGTCATAATATTTGGCAACTGTGCATTATGCATGCGACATGTAACATTTCAGTTTTCGACACATTACAACATGATAGTAGAAGATTTGAACGTTATTTTACTAGCGATCGTAATCTTATGTCTATTCAAATACGATTTGAGTAATTTTGGATTGTTTGTAGTAATTACGAGGAAAACAAAAGAAATATTGTAATTATGTTGCGTGTTTTGGCAAATATTAGCTTAAATCCATGTCAATTCAAGATGGATGAGATAATTGTCTTCCATAAGCTAAGAATGTAGTATATTGAGCAGTAGCTTCGAAATAAATAATGAGTGTTCGTTTGAAATGTCACTGTATTCACTGTATTCTGTGGCTATGGCTAAAGTCGAGATGCGAGACGCGAGACACACGTGACCGGTCAATGTGGCGCAACTCAGGGGTGGCCTATGGCCAGTAGCATCGGTTTAGTCGCAAAAGGCCTAATTCTCAAAATGGCAACAGAGTCGCAAAAGCACTAGTTCTCAAAATGGAAAATTCGCATAAGAACGAATTCTTAAAATGCCCAATTCGCTATCCGACTAATTCTTAAATTACCCAATTCGCAAAAGGACGAATTCTTAAAATGCCCAATTCTCAAAATGGCGAATTATCTGATTGGCAAATTCTCAACTGATATAACTAAATGCATCAGGAATATTTTCCATGAATATTAAATCATTATTTATTAACCATTTTCATCATTAAAACGCATCACACATACGCCTTTCTCGTTTATCCAACCCTTATTCCCAATTCTTGGGGTCGTCACTAAAGATGACACCCATGTTTTTTTTGTTTTAATGAGTTTTTTATCATGTTTACTTTAAATTAAAATACAGGGTGTAACAAAACCATTAACGAAGCCGTCAACCAAGCATTATGTACATCATAAGTACTAAGTAACTTTACACAAAAAATATTGCTAACTTTTTCATTTTTCTCCGCTTTCAGATTGAAAATTGAGCTGATTTTTGATATTTTAAAATAAAAAATATCTCAACTTATTATATTTTGGCCCACCATTATCCATCTCCTTTGCCATTTTGGGAACTGGGCATTTTAAGAATTAGTCCTTTTGCGAATTGGGTATTTTTAGAATTAGTTGTTTTGCGAATTCGCCATTTTGAGAACTAGTCCTTTTGCTTTTAACCATAAACAAAATTGTAGAAACTGAGATAAGAAACGCAGCTCTGACCGCCTTTTGCTAGAGGAAACACACAAGGAACAAGACCTTTACAAATTGATTTACCACTCAAACCGTAGTGGAATTGATTAAGATACTATTAGAAAGATAATTCTGTATCTAATTTTGGAAGAATCGATATTAAAAAACGTTATGCAAACGAGGTCGATGACCGAAGATGTCAATAACGTAATCCTACAAGAGATTACTGATTTTATAAATGTCAGAATGATTAGCATAGATTAACAATTAAATCTTCCAGACGATTGAGTAACTTCCTTTTTAGGGTTCCGTAGTCCTGACAAGGAACCCTTATAGTTTCGTCAAGTCCGTCTGTCCGAGGTTTAAACTTTAAAGTGCAAATTTTTGTTCCAGTAGGGCGCTCCCCCCCCCCTCTAAAAGCTAAACTGCTGGCATGAAAAATCTGGAAATAATCACGATGATAGTGCTTTTCATGAACTTTAGATAAAGAAAAATTATAGCGGTTAAGATAACTTTATTAGTTTCGTTGTAATAGTCGTTGAACTTGGGTGTTGGATAATTTTCTACCAAATACAAAACTCTTATTATAATCAGAATAAAGAACAACAGAATCGTTCTTTATTGTAATAACAGAACCTTTCACTGCGCGTGGCCCGACATGCACTTGGCCGGTTTTTTTTTTATAGCTTGTTGACATTTGAATGTTACTACTGAATTAATAAGAGCAATCAAAAGTATGAATATGGAAACTTATGATAATCTGTATTAATGTAGCTCATTTTTCACTGAATAGTAAAGATCTCTTTGTCTGATCTCAGTGGTCTACGTGGAGCAAGTGTAGTACCCAGGATTCCTATAATCACTAAACCACCTGCTGCTACCCTGCAATGTCGTCAATGGTGTTCTGACATGTCCGCTTTGTGCTCGGAGTGTTTCGGTCAAAGTTGGATTTATGCTAGCCGCTTGAGAGCACATGAAAGAACAGCACACCAAAGCTCTCGCCAACCACCCTAGAAAGCCATCGAATGCAGTCGCTGTGGTCGTCGTAGATGGCATCATATCATTCCAATAATCAGTCGGTCACCAATTAATTTAGTAGTACAGGACTTCAAATAAGCAGTATTGCATCAACAACTACATTGCATCGCCAACATTTGCGCAAGAAATCTCTGATGTGCGCAGGACATGCCTTTAAACGGAATAATACTCATCGTAGCACCATAACGCACGTGCACACATCATGTACAGAGTAATTAATTATACACCAGTACACAATCGAGCGTTATATAAAACTTTTTGCTTGAGCATCCATATTGAACAAGATATATTCAAAGGAATCTATTTATATTGGCATAATACTGAATGCTAATTATAATCCAGCTGCAACTTAAGATAAAGTAAATAGATATATTCTTAGCAATAAATTTAATTGACTTACATGAACTCTTAAATACTAATCAGTAAGATGTCCTCGAATAAGAAGTAAGATGAAAGAATGAATAGTAGTAGTGCGTACGCCGTACACATAAATATACCGTTTGACCACGACGTTAACAAAATAAACCAAAAAAGGCTGATAAAGTTAAATAACAATGTAATGAAGTCCATGCATACTATACTACAGAAGATTGTAAAACTAATAAGACTGCCGATGAAACCATTAACAATATAAGAGCAGAAAAGAAGAAAAGAGAAGTCTTTTTGGCTTATTTACTTAGTGAAATTTAAATTAAAACGATTAATTAGTTAAAATTTAAATGAAATGGAAGAATGGAAATAACAAACGTGTTGTAGCGACTCTAAGAAATATGACACAAATACAGGATGATGATGACTTAGGGGAACTTGTTGTACCTACCTTAGATATAATACGCACGGGATTGACACCTAGAACAATCCTATTTTTATCAAAAATCCCGTGCTTTTAAGAACCATTGTCTATGATATTTGAAACGTCATTTGTCAAAACCATAAAGGTGAAGTTAGTTGCGATTCGCCGGCGCAGTGAGAGTCAAAAACGGTAATTTATTATTTTACACTCAAAAAGTTCTAAAGTAACAGAAAATTAACAAATTATTGCTAATAAAAATGCTTATCTCGATTTGCACTTGTTCCATCCAAGGTACAACAGTCACGCTCCAAGGTACATCTAGTTAGTTGTACCTGGGATAGTTTTTTCTTTTTTTTTCAAGTGACTAGTGTTCCCTGGATTTTGACAATATACACAGTTTTATGAATGAATTATGTAATGATTTAAATGATCTTTACATACACGCATACTGGACAGGTGTAGCTAGCACGATTAATTTAAAAAAAAAACAAAATTCAAAAATCTGACCTAGGTACAACAGGTTACCCTATTATATGAAATGTCAATCGTCATACACAATCCTACTAATATTATAAATGCCAAAGTTTGTTACTCTTTCGCGCAAAAAACTATTGACTGGATTTGGATGATAGTTTGTAATCTAAAATTAATAGTATACAACAAATTATTCAACACCACGCGGGCATAAGTTAGTGTTCTATAATTTCCTGTCTATCGTCTTTCAATAAAGTTCAATAACTGGTGCTTATTAACAAATTCCTCACAATCACAACAAATGTTTATGCAACGCAGGTTCGAGACGGTTACAAACGCAGTGGATCACCGTCAGAGTCAGTTCGTCACCGGTCGGATCGGTCGGACGGGACCGAGTGGATCAGTTGACCCTTCAATTGCTTTTGTTACGATTACCAATTCATGTTACGCAACTACTGTTGTATCAATGGCCGTGGACGTTTTCATTCTTTGTTGTAAACAGTACTTGGTTTGAGATTATTTCAATGTGGAATTGAATTTTTGGTAAATATTTAAATTTGCCTGGATATTTTTGTAATTCAAATATCAGGTAAGTATCAATATAAGAAATGCACTGTTTTAGACTTTCACGGTTTTTCACTACCCGGTTCTGTATTCCCGCGATCATGATGCTTGCAACAGCGTCGAAATATCGGGATCTCATAGAAAAAGAAAATCACGGATATTACCCCGTATGTACTTTAAGTGTAATATAAGAAATATTCAAACTACGCCAATTGTAACACAAGTAAAATTTTGACAGCTTGGTGGATTAAACCAAAAGGAGAAGGGAGATATATAGGTATCTATGGTTGATCATCTTATTTTCAAAGAGTCCACAGATCATACTCGTACAATTATGGCGGAAAAGTAAATTCGAGTTTGTACCTAAATGTCTTACAAAAGAGTAGAGATGTAGCATACAGTCCACCTACATACTAAAATAATGATGAAAGTAATTCAACCAACTACACATGTTTCAAATAAAACATCCTGTTTTTTATAATCAAACATGGGTCAAAAAATCCTAAAATATTGACTTCCAATTTTCAAAATTTAGCCCTAGATATTCTATTTCTAGATCATTATTCATCTTACACAGAGCAGTGCGCTTGCGCAAGGTGGTAAGTACAAGCAAATCGTCATTTCCTTATTAGTTTAGTAAGCCACACCGACTCGGCAGTTCACTGTACTTTCCCTTCGCTAAATCTCTTTGTTCAATACATTTTTCTATTGTAAATATTCAAATTGAGCAAGATTAGTGACGGCTAGGTTATGTTTGGTTTGTGATACTTTCGCTGTGGGTTCACTTTTCTTTTCAGTGTTGTTCGATAGGAATGTTTATGAGTCTCGACGATACTTTGGTTATCTCAATATTAGATTTAAAAAAAGTGTGCTGTTAGCTAATAGTGTCAGTATTTTTTATAATAGTTGTGGTCCATAAACCAGTGCCTCTATGTTTATTGTTGAGGGAAGCCGCAAATAGTTATAGTTCTTTATGCTTTACTTTCTCTGCTTTGTTGCTTTGTGAGCTATGTTCTCCTGGTAGCTCACGACTGCTTCTAGTAGGTAAAGTTTGGTTACAAATACAAAGTATGTATCTTTGTTATTGGCAGTCTGGTTTTGAGTATCGAGTTTGATAAAAGGTGCATTGATGATGGGTGTTAGTTTCACTATGTTTTTAGATTGACTATCACAGTTACCTTTGTCACAGCTGTGGTCATTATTCCTCGTAAGCAATAAGTTTACTACTGTCAAAGGTTAAATTTAAATAACTGAGAAAAGACTGGATGGAACCCTTTCCTTCCATTAATTTTCTTTGGGTTAAAAACCAACGACAGCCTTGGATATTTTATCCCAAAGACACTGTAATATGAAACTGCAGTCAAAAATGGTCACAGTTATCCTACTTAAGAAGTCTTAAACAAAGGAGAAAACCTTGTCACGAGTCAAGATCACCAGTCTAAAGGCAATTCATGTAAATGACGAAGGGGTATCAACCAATTACAAAACTCCGTGTCACAATGACACAGTGACGAACATCAATGTTATCGGGTTGCAACAGATGGTAACTTGAGAGCTGTACGCCCACTTCGATAATGGCAACTTTGTCATTTATCTACATTTTGACTCATTGGGACAGTCCATACACATAATTTTTATTATTAATGAGAACTTAAATGGGACTAGGCATGACATGACTGTCGCACGCCGAACCAGGTGTTGGCCCGTATCTATGGGCCAAATTAGCCTGAAAATAAAGGATTTATTATTATTATTAAAGCACAGAATTGGTACCATACATTTCATGGCCTACTGTGACCCCGTGTCACTGTAGTGGAACGAAAGAGTGGTAAATTCATCATCTTTATCGCCCTAACAAAAGGTGTTAAGTCTACTGATTTCTTTTTCGACTTATTTGGAATGTGGTTGAGGAAGCACATTTGAAAGTGAAACCTATAAAACACCAAATTATGGCGTCGTAACTAATTTGGAAAGCAGTACTGGCTCATAAAAGGTCCAATGTGTAGACGCAGTAACCGTGCGATATTAAGTAATTGAAATTATGATAATGTTTTAATGTAAACATTAACTTTTCTATGATCTCTAAAAACATAGCTTTCGTTTGGGATTAGATTAGTTATTAAAATACAATCATTTATAATTATGTACACATAAATTACTCAACACGACATTACATAAAGATAGAGAAGCACAAAGGTACTACTTATTTCAGAAACTTCCAGCAGGCAGGTCTGCTGGAAGTTTCTGAGAGGAAAGTTCAATCATCTTCGTAAGGTTGATTTATCATGCTGCGGGACTGTTCGAAAGAGATACCGTGGCTCCGGAACACAAAGGGCAATGACGGAACATGGATGGGTTTTAGTCAGTAAAAGTCTGACACCCCCTCCTGCTCCGCCCAGAGCGGGAGGAGTCATTTGATGATTTCCCCTCCGAAAAAAAAAGGCTGATTTATCGTCGATTTTACATATTTATTTCGAAACCTGTTCGATCATTTGAGCTAATCAAAAAAACAAACATTCCTTTTGAGTTTTGTAGTTTTTTTTGAGTTAGTTTGTAGTAGGTACCTATTATCTCTTAATTATTTGTAAAATGTTTCTACTCTAATAAATTAAAACAATTTTAAGACATTGACCTTCATAAAGACAGTATGTAAAATAATTAAAAGTTAGCATAATGTATCTAAATGAGCGTTGAATGTAAAGAGGAATTTACTTTCGCTTAATTTGTATATAGTTTCGGACTTTGAGTAAAAGTGAAAATTATATCGTAATTTGTAATTAACAGACCGAAAAGGCGTTTAACCTACGAGTACTTGATGGGCTGACTCATTACTAAACTAGCTTCGGCCCTCGGTTTGGCTCGTATGGAAGTTGGAAATTAACCCAGGGGATGGCTCTCACCTTCCTGACTCAATTTTTAATTCCAATAATATGTAGTGTTACCCCTCACCCATCAAATCATTAGATAAAAAAAAAACCAACCATTATTTTCTAACCACAAAAGTACATTAGAAAAAAAAAAGTTTTAAGTCAATGGTTGTTTTCGAATAATAAAATGTAATGTTGTTACATTTTAGGTTCGTCGACCCTGAAACTAAAAACAATTGCCAACTAATATGATTGTTCTGCAATTAAAGCGTAGAATTTCGAAAAAACGCAGAAATCTAGAGAGGTTTTTTGCTAGATCACATTTCTATTAATCTTGAAATCTCAGGCTTGATTTTTATGCATAATTGGTGAAACAAATTAGTAGAGCCGTTGAAATATAATTCTTTACAGGCCTTTATTGCGTAGTGTTCAAAAAAACATCTGTTTAGCTGCAATTATAAATTGGTATCGAAGAGAACGCAGCGGGGGGTCACAATATTCTTAATGATTTTTCTTTGCAATTCGATTTAATCGCAGCATTGTGTACCGTTAGCCGGATGTCCTAACAAGCTTTGTTGCGTTATTTTATATTTTTTGTTACAAAGAGCATTTGTGATAAAGTGGCTTTTTTCGCACTTCTTTATTTCAAGGATAGAAAAACTGCTATGGTAGGTAGGTACCTATTCAACATCTTCCATAACCGCCATCATTAGATATACGTTTAATACCTAAGTGCCCATGTCGATATTAAGTACATTCTACACTAAACAGCTAGCATAAACAAATGGCAATCGTTTTCAAAGGGTTTCATATTTCTACAAAAACTTTCAACAGGGTGAACATAAAGCTTTTCGGTAGCTTATAATTGTATCAATCCAAAACAATTTGAACTCTCCTTGTAGTAAATGTCTCTTTGTCTAAACCCTGTCTATACATAGTTCTTTCTATTATATTGCGTTATGCGTCACTATTTCACATACGTTTTTGATGACGAATCATTATCCGTGACTTGGATTCACTTTCATTATCCATCCAACAATACAATCCATTTCCAAACTCCATTTCTTGTTGTGTTGGTTACCCATTCTCTCTTAACAATTTGTCTTAGAAACCTCATTATTATTGAATTTCGTTCGTGATATTGACAGAGAATGATTCCGTGAAGTCTTCCCCATTAGTTACGAAGATAACAAGATGTCGCCTGTACGGTAATGATGTGATTTTTTATGGGTAATTTAGTGTGGTGTTCACAGAACAGTTAAGCTACGTGTGCATGACTGTTAAATTATGATGCCTTGGTATCGAGGCTGTGACAAGAGCTGGTAAATGGGTCATGGTGACACGTGTCAGACTTTTGTTTATAATTTTCTCGGTGATAACTTGGGAGGTAGAGCAACTTTTGTATCTATTTAAAAATGCATGCGTAGGATTATGATTATTACCTAATCCATGAGGTCGTATCTGGCTGGGGTCTGTTCCTTCTTAGTGTAGGTAATTAAATTATTGAAGATTTTATATAATCAAGTAAAACCATAGTCGTTATCATTATTGCAAAAATCTGATAAATGCTTCTTTAAAACACCAATTATAAAATGTTGATGTGAAACATCTAGGTATAGGCGCGGGTAAAACAAAAAATGGCATGGCGACGCATGCCGTGGCGACGCGTCGTCCTCGCCAACTGTCAAGTTGTCAACCCGGCCCGAATAATCCCGAACATTAGCGACCTGTTGAAGCAGCATAAGATCTACATATTCGCCACGGTTTACAACAAGCCAGCTGGTCTTGGGGCACAGCGCTGCGTTACAATCTCGTGACTTCGAGTTCGATCCCAGCATAAGGATTTCCTTTTTGTGAATCGAGTCATTTTGTTTTTAAATTATTTTATTTTATGTGTTTGTTTTTATATTAACTTTTTTAAGCAAATTACTTGTACAAAATAATTTCGATGTTTCATATCTGCCAGGCGTCCCGTGATTGCTCACTTTTTTTTTCAATTGTTTGCAAACGCAGTATATTTCTATTTGAACTTACAAAAGTGTCAACCGATACAATTGTTTTGACTGACTGACTGTTTTGGAACTCCTTACCAGCAAGGTAAATATTTGTGGTTACTGTGTATCTTAATTGGAAACACTATAATGTTTGAACTCGCTACGTACAACGTGTGTAAGCGTGCCCTTGTAAATAAATAAAGACTTACTATAACTTTAGTTTTGTAGCTTAGATGGTCTACGAAAAGAGTTAGGATTTCCTAACTCTTTTCGTAGACCATCTAATTTTGCAATCTAGTCAAACAAGTATAGTCAACATAACAATGCACATTTGTGCATTGTTATGTTGACTATACTTGTTTGACTAGATTGCAAAATTACGCAATTGTAACAAAACATAAAATCACGCTTATAATCCGAAGACCGAAGTGTACTACATAAATACATTTCGACAGTTATGTAATAGGGGGTGCGCCAATCACCACCAGTTGGGTACAAATCCAGATTTCAGGCTACTACTGAGAGTGTCCTGATGGAAAAACCCAATAACATTTAGTGCTACCTAGGGAATCCAGGACTCTTGCCTAGAAGTCGCTATTGCGACCACCAAACCAAAGAGGTGGTCATACCCAATGAGTCTGAAAACGAAATCTAACCGTTACCTTAGCAAATAAATAACTGAACTGAGCTAAAACAAAGAAACCTTGACATTAGGTCAGATCAATATGGCACAAGTCGTTATACACTTTATTGTATTGGTATTAAAAAGAAGTTGGGTTTGCTAACAAAAAAATATGTAAGTACTTATGCGAGGTTTAATGTGGTGTGACTATGGATCGGTCATGGTAAAAAATAGCTTAGTGGTGGTCAGGTGGGAGTGTCCTCGATAGTACATTGTGTCTGAATGTGATATGTAAAAAAATTAAAAAACAAGGCGACACATTTGCGTGAAAACGTCTTAATTTTTTGTTACTTAGTTCAATCAGGTCCTTTCTAAATCAACTGTAATTCAGACAGCGTTCTAGAATGATGGTCAAGCATAAGTATGATTTTTTAGGATTCTATATTCAAATATCTCTCCTGCATTTGCATACCCTAGAAACGTTCTATAATACTTATACAAAGTAAGCAATAAAACCAAGACCCAAAATACTCGCATAATGACGAAAATCTCATTAACCTCTCGACTGGAGACACAGCATCACGATTGCTGACGAAGATTTCTAAGTCCCTGACGACTGTTGCATCAGATTGTTGCTTGTACGTTGTATTGTACAACTTCTCGAATAAGGGCATAGAGACCATAGACTAACATGAGGCAGTCGTTCGTAGGTTAAATAATGTTGAACGCATAGACGGTTGCACAAGTGTTATGAGGTCTTTTCTTCCTCTTTCGAGTCGATTGTATTCTTCAAATCACGTTTATAGCAGTGTCATGTACTTGTATGGCCATTCGGAACAGTCTAGTAAACGTGTCTTGTTGACGAGGTTAGATTTTTTTAAATATTAGTTGTCACGTATAGGTAACAATAATGATTTAGTGTGTATATTATTGGAAACAAAGAAAATAGGCGAGTGCCATTTTCATAAAAAGTAGGTGCCGTACAGTTTTTACTTGTACAAAAATATACTTAGGTCCAATCTAAGTAGCTACCTATTTATAGATTTTAAATGGCTGTTCATTTTTTATACTACTTTGTAACTTGGTCCTCACCTCCACCTCACCCATCAATAACAAAATAATCTACATGCACAAGAAATAACAAAAATCAATTCTGCGAATGTATTTTTTCCTCGACTGTACCCAGTGCTGTGACTTTAGTTAAAATTCGAGACGCGCGTCGACTCGCTTGCTTTATGTCGATGTAATCTAATGCAATAGGGATGGGCTGTGTGTGTCACGTAATTGTACAAACGAATAAATTGACCTAGTTTTAAATATTTAGGTACATACTATTTATTTGTTTTAGATGAAAAGTGTGGTTCCAACACATATTTCTTGTTATAGTAATCAAAACTAGTTTAAAGTAAGTTTCGTATTTTCTCAAGTCCTTTAATTATGGTGTTTACATCTTTTGAACGGGTTCTTAAAACATATCTACAAATATTTTGGTCTCGTCTCTATTTCATCGATTAATTTAAAAAAAAGATTCTTTGTTGTACAGTATAGTACCTAATATAATACAGACAGACACTACAACAATAGGCAAGTACAATATTAAGAGAAATTTTCATAAAAGTAGATCGTCATTCTCCCGCCCTTATCCCAATTTATTTGGGGTCGGCGCAGCATGTCTTCTGCCATACTTCTACACAATGTATAAAGGGTGTAAAAAACCTCTTAACGAAGCCGAAAGGCACTTGTTCTCCTGGTCACTGCGATCATTTTTTCGTTCTACACCATACCTGGGAACCTTCTAGTTAGAGATATTGGGGGTCAAATTTTTTTTTAAAAGGTTTTTTTTTTTAAATTCAAGTTTTTATCGTACTATAGATTTGGATAGATAGATTTTACTTTAAACAGCATTATGACCCCCGTACTATTTAATTCATCAGCACTATGTTTTAAGTGTGTTACATTGAGTTCTAACACAAAACATGTTTTTTCACCCCATAGAAAAAGTCGTTTCCCAGCAATAATTTTTGCGTTAAGTTACTTAGTTTGATGTACAGAATGCTTGGACGGCTTTGTGATGACGATGTTTACACCCTGTATTACTCGTCATCTCATCAGAAACCTCCTTTCATAAACAAAACACAAGTGACAAATAATAATGCTGTATCTCGCTTAAATTGAAAATCAATTCGATACCAGAACTATCGATAGTCCACAAGTCCCAGCACTAAAAAAGCCATGAATCGGTGCTCAGGCGCATTCTGTCACGATCGTCGTGTTTTACTTACCACTTACACCGACACAACTTTATTGGACGTTTCACTAACCATTACCTTTTTTGTACGCATTACATTCCTTTTATTTGAAATCAAAACGCAATAGACGCTTCGAATTAAAGAAGTTCGTGATTTTAAGTTGTTGGTACTTGGCGAAGTGACGTGATTTTTGTAAGAAGGTTGCTTTAAGATACTTAAAAGTCAAGTTAATGGACAAATATTAGGCTACTTGTCTCTATATGAGGACAGCTAAAGTGTAATAACTAGAGAGATCACAAAATACCCATAATGCGTGAGTGGTGCCCCAGTAGTATAGAATTCAGGCAGGCACTGTTGGCCTCTTGATCCTAAACACGGCGAATTAACCGTAGATTTCCACAAGAAAAAAAAACCAGTGGCTTTGTGTTTTTTATTTCATCACCACTGGTCTTAGAAAGGTGAAATAAAATTCGGAGACATGTGACATCAACCAGCTTGCACTGGGATAAGAGGGACCACGCGGTGGATTATGCCCCTTTCATAGAGAGGAGGGCTGTGCCTCAGCGGGGACGTTGACATATGGTCTTGGCAGCATCTTCCTTTTCAAAAAAACTCTTAATATCTTTCTGAAGTCATAACGAAGAGCAACACTCAAATCTTCTTCTTTTGTGTCTTCTTGCGTTTATCAACATTTTCCAATCTTGACATAACATATAATAATATAACAATTGACACGGTTAATACAACTAAGTTTCTGGGACTAATTATTGACCGACATTTAAATTGGAAGGATCACAGAACTACGGTCTGGCTGAATTCGTTCTCAGATATATTGATATCTTTTGGGGTATCTCGACTAATAGAGTAGTAGAATTTAAAGCACAGAAAAGATGCCTCAGAGTAATGTTTCATTTGAAAACAACGGACAGCTGCAAACCCTGCTTTAAAATGCATAAAATCTTAACATTGCCATCCATATATATTCTTGAATCTGTTATGTTTGTCAGGAACAATCCAAAATTATTTGCGCGCAGAGCAGATCAATTTCCAGGAACAGGCGTGACCCAAACGCAACTATGTGTAGGTACCTCTCTGTAGGACCGCACTTATGCGCAAAAGTGTTTTTCATATGGCTCCAACTGTTTACAATAACTTGCCAAAAAGTTGGAAGGAGCATGTGCGTGCATGTGATGTGTGTGCATTATTATGCACACTTGAAAAGTAAACTTAAGACTTATTTGGTTAATAAAGCATAGGTACTATAACATTAACGAGTTCCTAGAGGAAAGATTTGTATTGATAGTAGCTTATTTGATTAGAGTTAGTTAGTGCCTAATCTGGTGTCAGAGACCATATATTGGGGCTCTAGATTATGCCACAGAACAGTTAAAAGAGGTCTCTTGCTTGTCCACCACAAGCGAGAGACCTTAGAGAGAGTTAAAACAAATGATACAAATCCGGTACAATGTATTTCCTTTCCAATCTCTTTTAATCTATTCTGGGAAAGACAAGTTTTCAATCCAAATTATGATGAATCGAAATACTCGTCTTGGACATAGAGTTGCGGACACCAGGCCGATAGGCGATACCAAAACCAATACAATCCCTTCTATTCTTCAATCTTTGGCTATCGAATGCTAAGTGTAGGTCTCTTCCAAATCCCTCCTATTTGGGGGTTTTGTGTCGTGGATGATGAATCAACAGATCTCATAACATAACATCACGCCTGTTACGTAGTCCCCGAAGGGTTAGTCAGAGGTGTACCTACACCGACCCAGGTATTTTTTAAGTCACATGTATTAGGGGGCGAGCCTATTGTCATCAACCGGACACAAATCCAGACTCCGCTTCAGGTCAAGCTTCGGAAGTCAGTGTTTTTTTTTGTGATTTTCTTTTTGTGTTTTTTTTCAAGTCGGTTTTATTTTTTGCAAATAAGTTTTTTATTTATTTTTCCATTTTTAGTTGTTCCCAAACAAGTCGCCATGAATTTATTTTACATTTATTATATGAATATATTATTAACAATAGGCTTATCCCCAATAAATGGAACTTAACATTTATTTATTTATTTAATTACAACGCTTATATTTAAACAAAGAGGAGGAGCTCGTGGCTAAATAATAACAGCTGCTCGGGTCGATCTTTAGGTTAAGCCGCGCTTGCCTAGGTTGGTCTGTGGATGGGTGACCACCAATTACATACCGAGTTTCCTCCGTGCCTCTGAAAGCACGTTAAGTAGTTGGTCCCGGCTGTCAATTGAAGATCTTTGACAGCCGTTACTGGTGGCCCAAAAAGTCTGACAACCAGTCTTACCAAGGGGTATCGTATTACCCAGTACTAACTGGGTTGTGGAGGTCAAATAGGCAGTCGCTCCATGTAAAATACTGGTATTCAGCTACATCGGGTTACACTGGAGGCCGACCCCAACATAGTTGGGAAAAGGCTAGGCAGATGAAATTTTAACCAATAACTGTAACAAAAACTAGAACTAAAAAAGAGTAAGGGATAAAATAAAATAAAAATATACAAAGTAAAGGTTCACACATTCATAAATTCCTCTCAAATTCCTCTCACACTACTTCTGACAGGCCAATAAAATCTTTTTCCATCCATCCGCAAACATACCTAAATGTCGAAATCTGGGTGTATTGTACACATCTGCGTACCCCCTCAGAGCACACAGCGTGATGTTACGTCATGATATTGTATAAACAATAAACATCCAAGCGATTGCAGCTATCACGACAGATTTGCCGTCCTTTTTTTGAAGAGTTCCATTGTATATCTCCGAAGATCAGCATCAGATCTTCACCAAATTTAAATGGGACCATTTCAGGAGTATACTCTTTCAAATAAAAAAAGAATTTTGAGAATCGGTCCACAAATGGGAGAGAAATCAGGTAACAAACATAAAAAAAAATACATACACACGAACATAATAACCTCCTCCTTTTTTGAAGTCGGTTAAAAAATTAATCAAATGTTAGCTTTAGGATCCGTGTTCGATATTCCCGGGTCGGACAAGCATGTCGAAATGTTATGACAGTACAACTTCACTTTCTTACATAACTAACTGGTTATGGTGCGGTCCCAATAAAGACTGATTGCGTATCTCTATGGTTCTAAAGTGTTTGTCAACATTGTAAGTGTGCTACTACATATTAGCAGCTGTTTGAGTAGCAAGATTGTTATCTGGCTTAGTACTTACTAACTAACTGACCGACGTAACAACCACTTTGTAGTGCAAGCTGATTAGAACTTTATTCTAACAGTATTTCAAACGAAGTTTGAACCACCACAAATAGTGTTGCTAATTTTGGAAGATCCTGGCCTTAAGCGTATGCCCGTGGTCGCACGTGTTGAATTCGGTAATTGTCCCACGGAATCATACATCATACCAGGATAAAAAGAAAAATATCAGGTTATAAACTATCTGTGTCCCAAATTTCATCTAAATAATAATATTAATAATAATAATCTTTATTTATATAAAAAGCAGATTGTAGTACATTTATAAGATGTTACAAAGTGGGTAGTATTAAATGACTGGCACTCAAGTGGGTGACGTGCTGTTCTCCTTGCTAGGCTATGAAATAGCCTGTATTAAGAAGTAACAGTGCCCATCCCCCCAAATTGTATTACTACAATTTTATTTTTACAGCAAAAAATAAGTTAAAATTTGACTTTTTACAACAATATTGGTGCGCGAGCGCGTTTGTATGTGAGTGTGCGTGTGTATGTGCTGTGTGTGACTCTGTGCTGGGAGTGCGGGCGCGTGTGTGGGTCTGTCTGTGTGTGTGAGTGAGTGTAGGTCCGCGAGCTTGGGGCTGTGTAAATCCGTTTAAAAGTGTTCGCGTGAAAGATTTGCAAACTTCATAATTCTATTCATTCATCCCCCAAAACTTTCGTATTTATAATAGTAGTGAATTATTGATGAGAGATGGTAGAAGTAGCGCTGGTTAATCAACATACAAATGGTTGGATGACCTGCAGAACAGCGTGAGGAAGACCTGGATGAGAATTGTCTTGAGACAGAAAAATTAAAACAGAAAAATTAAAAATTACAGATTGCGACATGCTTGTCGCAATCTATAATTTTTAATTTTTCAACTGTATCTCTAAAGCTTAGGTTAGGCTTAGGTTCAATGTTGGATAATGAGGTAATGTGGAGTGTAATGAGACCTCTAAATGTATAGCAAAGAAAAATGAAAAAATGTTTTCTGTACAAAGTGGCACCTTTGGCGGTGAAAATTGTGTCTTAAACAATACTTTGTGTGTGTGTGAGTTGTATTCTCTGCTTCCACACAATTAAATATCAAGTATAAAACTAGTTTGATTCTATATAATATATATATATATATTTGACGGTTTCGGGTAGTTTTGTTTGTTTTACTGTCGTCTGTATAGGTAAGAAGCTTATTTTACATCAGTTTTTGTTTTTTTCATAATTTTTCTTCACACTTTTAAACGTGGCTTCCATACCATTTAACCTTATTCAAACCTCTTAATCTGTAACCAAGATATTCATTAGAAAGTGCACTACAGTAAGTGCAACCTCGATCTATCTCAATCTAGGACGACTACCTAATCTAGACCGAATCGCCCAACGGTACGTGGTTTTATTTGCGAATTGCATTTCATTTTCATTACGTGCTTGTAACCGGTGGTTGTTTTCCCTAATCGTTTTCAACTAGCAATGTATTTACCACTACTGAAAAGTTTTATGATAAACGTTTATGCAACTGCTGAGCATCAGGGGCCCTACTCTCTAACGTTTCGTCCGTATATTCGGATTTATCAGTCTCTCTCGCGCACGTCTGCAGATGAGTGCGAGTGAGAGAGACGGATAGATCCGAATATTCTGACGAAGCGTTAGATAGTAGGGCCCCAGGTCTCAGATCCTATTCCTAGGTCCGGCAACGTGATATTGGGTTTTTCCTCAAAGAATTTCATGCAAGCAGCCCGGCCCAATATTGCCACCAATCGAGCATAAACCCAGACTCCGGAGTCTGGGTTTATGCTCGATTGGTGGCAATAGGCTTTCCCTCTATTACATGGGGTAATCATAACAGTTGTTGGGTGTATGGGTAGACACCTCTGCCTAATCGTTCGGGAATTACAAGCGTGATAATATATGTCCTGTTCTTGAGATGTACGTGTTCGCTGTGTGTTCATTCGGATGTTGTCATCGCATTGTTTGTAAGCGTTCTGGCTAATTAACACAGATCCTGACCTTTGTCCACTTAATCTAATTATTTGTTACTTTTCAAGATAATAACGTTATTAGTTGATATGAAATTTTGCGTCTAATTTGGAGCTTACGACAGTCTGCTTTCTGTATAATTATCAATGGTGTCGATTCTGTTGTGCACAAACTAAACTTAATTTAGGCTATTGCTATCTTTTTCTCTCTAATAAAACGAGAAAGAGACGGACGTAATTTAGAGCTGTCAAATTTAGTTGGAACTAATATTTCCATAGAAGAAAATTAGATATAAGAGATTTCCACAATAGAAGGTACGAGTGACAATTTCGTTAAACATATCGACTCTAAGGTATCTTCTAGCTCTCAATTAATAAATTGTCAAAAAGGGGTTGAGCTGAATTCCTTTACATTATTTCATCAGAATATTCAGGGTTTTTCTTCCAAACAATTAGAAATTGAACTATTTTTAGAAAAAACCAAGTTTGATATCATCTGTATGTCTGAACATTGGATGAAAGATTATGAAATGCAAATTAATTTTGAGAATTATAGTGTGGGCAGTTGCTTTAATCGGAAATCTAAGATGCGTGGGGGTTCATTAATCTTAGTTAAAAATTGTATTAAATTTAAGCCTCGTAATGAAATTGTCGAGCTATCGGTTGAACATAGCATCGAATTGTCTTGTGTTGAGCTAGATAAGCATGTAATAGTATGCGTTTACAGACCCCCTAATTACCTGAACTACTCTAACTTTGAGTCAGTAATGGAAGATGCTCTAGCAAAGCTTGTAACTCGTAATAAACTAATAATTATCTGTGGTGACTTTAATGTTAATATCTTAGAGAATAATGTAAACAGCAGTAGATTTTTAAGTCTCTTTAAATCATTTAATTTGTCAAATGTTTTTTCAGAACCAACCCGAATTACTACAAATACTGCTACATGTATCGATAATGTTTTTTGTTGCTGCGACTACATAAATAAATCCATTGTAAATTACCTTCCTTCAGATCACAGCGGACAGACTGTTGCTTTTGCGTCCAAGATACAATTGCAAAGAACTCAGATTCTAATTAGACAAATAGCACCCAGCAATTTAGAAAAGTTTAATAATAATTTAATAAGCAAACTAAATATACCAGGCCATATTAGAAACAATGTAAATGAATTGTATGAAGAATTCTTTTCGGTAGTGCACGCCGAGTTCAATAATACTTTAAAAAAGAAAACAAAAACTATTGGCCCAAGGTTTATTTTTAGTGACTGGGCAACACAGGGTATTAGGAAAAGTAGGGAACGTTTGTTTGAGCTGTACGGCCTTAAGCCTTTTAATAAAACAGAAACTTTTAGTAAATATGTTGCTACTTACTCGAAAATTTTTAAAAACTCTTGCAAGGTAGCTAAATCCCTCTTTATAAGCAACAAGATTAAATCAGCTGATAACAAAATTAAGACAGTTTGGAAAATTATCAACAGTGAAACAAATAGAAGTAAAAAACAAAGTAATGACATAACATTAGAGACCTCACGTGGCCTCGTGAACTCTAATAATGAAGTTGCTCAAGAATTCGTTAATTTCTTTACCAGTATCCCACTTAAAACTACAGAAACCTTAAATTCCTCTCCCTTGCTCTCTATTGATTTATTGAAAGCGAACGTTCCAGCCTGTTCAAATGAATTTAAATTTCAGCATATAAACCCCATAACAATCATAAAAGCTTTTAAGCAAATCAAGATTAAATTAACCGAAGATCTATGGGGTATGTCTATCAAAGCTTGTACCTCAATTACTGAGACTGTAGCACCGTATTTAGCCTTGATATTTAATTTGTGCGTGGATCAAGGGGTCTTCCCGGATCTAATGAAATTCAGTAAAGTAATACCCCTTTTTAAATCCGGGGACAGTAAAGATACCAATAACTATAGGCCCGTATCCGTGTTGCCGGTTTTCAGCAAGGTGTTTGAAAAGATAATGCTCAATCAAATGCTTTACCATTTTAACACCAATAAAATCTTACACGAGCAACAGTACGGTTTCACCAAAGGACGTTGTACGACTGACGCCGGTGTCACTTTATTAAAACACATATTTACTGCGTGGGAAGAGGCACAAGATGCCATAGGAATCTTCTGTGACCTTTCGAAGGCATTTGATTGCGTAAATCACGAAACCCTGATCTTGAAACTTGAGCATTACGGTTTAGGTAAACTTGCGCTCAGTTTAGTAAAATCGTATTTGAATGATAGACAGCAGCATGTACAAGTAAATGGCGTAAATTCAATGGGTTTAAAAGTAAAAATGGGTGTACCACAAGGTTCGATATTGGGTCCCTTCCTCTTTTTAGTGTACATAAATGACCTACCCAATTTATTTGACAACTACCCGCAATTGGTGTTGTTTGCAGACGATACTTCTTTAATATTTAGGATAAACAGACGTGCCACAAATCTGGACGACGTTAATAACGCCCTACTGCAGGTTCATAATTGGTTTACCGCTAATAATTTAGTTCTAAATGGGAAAAAAACAAAGTGCATTAGATTTGCTTTACCAAATGTCAAAAGTCGTGATTGTGACGTAGTATTGAATCAAGAGAAACTAGAATTTGTCGATAAAACGGTTTTCTTGGGAATCACGCTCGACTCAAGGCTACAATGGGGTCCTCATTTAACATCTCTTGCAGGACGGCTGAGCTCAGCAGCGTATGCTGTTAGGAAAATCCGTCAATTTACTGATGTTGATACGGCGAGGCTAGTCTATTTTAGTTATTTTCATAGTATTATGTCATACGGTATTTTACTATGGGGACGCGCTGCAGACATCGAGTCTATATTTATTCTGCAGAAAAGGGCTATCAGAGCCATTTATGAATTACGTAGACGCGATTCTCTAAGAGAACTGTTTAAGGAAATTAATATCATGACAGTACCTTGTCAATACATCTATGAAAACATCATGTATGTTAGGAAAAATCTGCATTTATTCAGTAAAAGAGGTGACAGACACCACTATACTACTAGAAATAGGGACCAACTAGTTCAGCCAGGTTTCAGGCTTGCTAAAGTAGATTCATCTTTCATGGGGTACTGTTTAAAATGTTACAATAAAATACCTCCCCACATTCTACAACTGAATGAGACGAAATTTAAATCTTGTATAAAACGCACACTATGTAGGCAAGCATATTATAAGTTGGTGGATTACATTGACGATAAAAATGCTTGGCTCAATGCTGGTCCTGCTCCACAACCATAGGGGAAAACTAATTGGGCAAATTATTGTGCTAGCTGCAGAAGATTGTAAAAGTATCTTTGCTTTGTATAGATTCCATCTCCTAGTATTGTATAATTGCATAGCACATGTGAGGACCATGTATTTTTAAGCTACCATTTGCATTTAGTTATCTTTCATTGACTTGAATATGCCTTGGTGGCTGAGAGAAAGTCATGCTCACTCAAATGTCTCGCTGATGGTGGCGGGTGTGTCGGGTCATTTAGTTCCCTTCAATATGGTTGAGTTGAATGGCGCCGATACACGCGTCTTGTTCGTGATCGGGCGCTGTCAGTTGGGACTGGTCATCTCTTAGCTGCCACGGTTCATTTTAATTACTTTATTTTTAATTTGTTGATCTAATGTTTTACTCTGGACGCTCATAATGTGCACGTCTTCCTACATCGTTCTCACATATATCTATAATCTCAACATGAATGATGTAACCAAGATTTTGTAACAATATTTTTATTTAAAAGAGTGTCCATGGAGTTTCTTGCCCGTTCTTCTCCATAGAGATCTACGCTAGGGAATGGGCAACTACAGTACTTTCTCAAGTTATTATGTCTTGTGTCTGGGACTGTAGCTTTGTTTTGTTTTTTTTTGTATTTTTGACTTTCAAAAGTGCCATAATGGTCTAATTGAAATAAATGCTTTGAGTTTGAGTTTGAGTTTGAGTTTGATACAAATGAAGGGCGCACGTAAAAACATGTCGACTAAAAACACGGTGAAGCGCAAGGCATAAACTTGTTTGACATTTCTAACTTAGTTCATAGCTATAGCGGTCCTTTTCTCGCACTGCCTTTTAGTAAAAGATAGCAATAGCCTAAATTAAGTATAGTTTGTGCACAACAGAATCGACACCAATGACAATCAATGTAAGGGCTAAACTGTTATCGCATCAGAGATTTCCACGTTTTTATTTACTATCTGTATCAAGATTCCATTGATTTAATTTGATGACATTTGTTATATTGCACACTTATCTTGCTTGACATTATCTAAGTAGTGTAAACTTTTTAGATTAGATTACCCAGGACCTACAGACTCAATTATGAACCAAAGTCATAAAATAGAGAAAATAAAAAGAAAACTGTTGGGAAACCTTTTTGGATATTATACACTACTTGTTAAAATCAGGCTACTAGCACTCCTCGCTAGGTTAATCTGCAGTTCCATTAACCCAAAAAAACTTACTTTATTTATCAAAATTGCATAAACTTCTTTACCCTTCACCAAGTTCATTCATCATGACGATAGTTCACAAAGATTACCTACAACCCCAAGTTCCCAACTTATAACAATTGACCCACTGAACTCAGTCACCAATTACCACTCCTGACTGTACTTAATTATTTTTCGGTAATTACCGTTACGAGTGTATGAGTGTACCGATAATTTATGTATGTGGGTCAGGGAGTACCTCAAGATCGATGATTTTATGACTATTTCACTAGACGAGATCTAAATGAATGCCTAAATGTTATTGCACTGCTGGCATTACAACTTGGGGCGATATGTCGAGGGTCGAGATCCCAATAGTTCTCTTTTAGTTAGGAATTGCTTTTGGTTTCGCGTGGTGTTAGTGAAAACGGGTATTCGAGTAGAAGTGTTAAAAGATGGTTCTTCCCAGGTTATGTTTTGATGAATAGTGGTAGAAGAACTAGAAGGTCGATTCTATTTTGTTTCCTTGTGTTATGTAATAGCAGTTAGTTGTATTTTGTAGACATTATTGGGAAGTTTAGGTAGGAGCTTATTGAACCAACTGAAACCAAAAATATTGCTTCTATGCAGTTTTTAATGTGATGCTAAAAAAGGGATTGGTCTCAGAGACCTAACTAAAATATAACCGTGTCTTTTCTGTCGGGTAATCGATGAAAAACCGGTTTTAGCACGTAGGTAATACAGTTATTGACTCTAATCCCATCTACTCATCTCATAAATAGTTATGATTACATATAACGAAGCAAAACAAAACTCACTTAAAATAGATCTATAACAAATACCAATCCACATTCTGTGAAATAAAAGCGCAAACTAGGGATGCTAAGTGATTCATATTACGATTCTGCTAAAGCGGCCATTGTAGACCCCCAGTACCTATTAATCAAATAAACTAGGCTGAAGATCAGCACGGTTTGAACGTCTATTTATACACGACAATCTCCCAAAACCCTGGCTTTCGCCCTTATGTGTAACAACAAAGCAATTATTAGCCAAAGCCTCGTACCGTTCGGTAATATCCACCGATGTATCATGGTGTGTCTCGGCTCGGCACATTACGGGCTAACTACATAATTACATTTAATTTTGCCACCCGAGCATGTGTGTGTGTAGGTATCACCCATAAAACCTAAAACACCAGTATTTACAAATCATTGCAGTTTTCTTCGCCAGCAAGTATGCCATCGACACGTGACATCGGTATTACACCACGTTGTATGTTATGTCACAGTTTTCCCATGGTCGCTATTGTGAACTATTGCGATTCTCATGTAATGAAGATAGTAATTTACTGTCGTATCGTTTACTTAAATTCACACCTTTACCGTGAGATTCTTCAAATTATCACCTATTCAGTTTAGTTGTAAAAAGTCCGAGACCAACAATGCAAAAAAGTAAATTACTTACAAAATGGATAAGAGGTGTTGAATTAATTATCAGGTCGTATAACATAAAAATAAACTATAGGACTTAGATAAAGTTCTCATTCTATCAACAATAAAGATGAATGGAATGGAATAGTAAAAAACTTATTGGATTAACGTAGGCTTCCGAAAAGCTCATGTCCTCGTAATCCTGTTGAGAATTTTTGTCGAAGTCGAGTTTGAAAGCGTTTCCAACTTGTCTACATCGTCATTTGTCTGATCTAAGTGGAATAGAGGGAGATTCTAACATGTTGATGGCAAATATATGCTCATACAATTAATGTGTAGGTATGTGTGTTATGTATGTCAAATTGTAATGAACATGGATCTGTGTTACTACAATGCTATCCCCTTCTATACAATACAGAACATCATCATTACATCGCGCCTGTGTTTCCCCAATGGGGTAGGCAGTGGTGTATCTTAGTAAACCCAAATTTCGCCAGTCCCATGTAATAAGGGAGCCATATCCAATATTATATGGTACCTATAATAAATGAATTAGACCACAATATTAAAAGTTGTTTTCTTTTAATTCCAGGGCGAGCAATGACAGGATGGAGATGAAGCAGACTTGAATACAGTATTCCTATCGACAACATGTTATGAACATGGAGTCACCAGTGAGAATATGTTTAGGTGAGGCACTTTTGTTTTTCAAACAAATTGTTAGTTAACAATAATTTATTAGAGGTAAAGAAAACAATTAAAAGGGACAACAATATGATTATTAAAATACACAAAACGTACAGTTTATAATTTTGGCAACAAAACATTGTAGGATCCTGAAACAGAAATTCTTGACAAATACTTGCCAACATCACGCCCCCACATAATATTTAAACTAAAATAGATTCAGTATTAACTAAACATGATCAAAATCATTTCAGGTGCAGCATTAGTAGTAAACTTACTACTCTTGAGCGGCACAACAGTTAGCGGCAACGCTATACCCGAATCTACATCTACGACTGTCAAGGATGAGAGGGCGCCCCGGTACGGCCGCGTCAACGGCACCTGGCTCGCGAGGAACCGACCCAAGACCCCAGACGTCTCCCTCAACGAACTGAACCCTAAAGACTCAACCTCTGAAGAACACACAGAAAAGAACGCCAAATACAAAGACAGGGGAAGAGTTCGCTTCCACTCACAAGTCAAATCAAGCACAGAAAGCACACAAAGAAGGGCAAGGTCAACTGAAAAACCGACCCTAATTATAGTCACTCCTACGGCAGAAGTAAAAAAGCCTGCGGAAATTGTTGACAGTATGCGGAATTATAAGAAAACCAAACTGCCAGCTTTTATTAGCAGCACTACTCCATTAACTGTAACACAAGAAGTACATAGCGAAGAAGCATTTGAGGACGAAGAAGATGAAGAAGAAAAGGAATCTTTTGAGAAATACACTTCTGGAAAATTTGATACTAGTTTCTTTACTATACCTAGCTTTAACTATGGAGATGACTTTACTCGTGACTCGGATAACAAGAGCTCTGACAACAAAGTGAAGAATGAGCACAGCAGTCCATCTTATGGTGGTTTCTCTAGTTTCTTCCCTCGTGAAGCATCCTACGGCTACAAAGACACAACTCACGACATATTTAAATCTGAAAGTTTCTTCGACTTCGACAGCGATCTAACGACGCCGAAAAACGAATACTTCGACCAGAAATATCAACGGATCTCTACTAGTATTATTAAGAACTTAGACACTATAAAATCTAAAACCAGTCCCCCTAATGCGACTATTATTAAAGAAAATGTAGGCATGGAGAACATGAATAATAACACTCCGACTAACAAGTCAACAGTATTTATTAAGAATACCAAAGAAATTCGTCTTTTAGACAACGATGGTGCTAACAGTAACAAAGAGTTATCTGATGTACAAGGTACAAGTATTTATTATGAAATGTCTGTGCTGTCTACCGAGACCTATGCTATCACTCATGATGACGACTGTGATAATGAGTCGTTACCTTCGCCAACACCGAGTACGTCAGCTGAGGAAGAACTCGCATCACTCAGAGCTTCACAAGATTCCATACCAGCGGCTACAAGACCAGCACTCCCTGATCCAAGTCCTGAGAGTATAACTATATCTCCTACAAATTATTTTCCTCTATCCAGCGTTCTACCTATTATTGATTCAGTAAATTCAATTCCTGTATCCACACAGAATTCTATATCTTCAACGGAAAGAGTAACGAAAAAGTTTTCGAGTAGCTTTAACAGAAACCGAAGTTATTCCAAACGTCTTAATATCAATAACAGTAAAGAAAACTCTCCGAACAGTGTGACTCTAAAACCTGAATACATTTCTTCAACTCCAAACCCAAGACTGCACGTTCATTCGACACGTAAATTCTATCATACTACTCCAAAAAATAAACCTATTTGGATGGTGCCTAGAAGAAATATCACAAAGGTGTACCACCGACCTACAAATCCTACGACGATATACTCAGAACATTTCAGTATAAAAGATAAGACAACCCCTCTACCACGTCAGCCTAGCCGGACGACGCTGACGACAGTTTCTTCGGAGATCGATCCAGTTCTGCAAAGCGACATAAGTGGACCGAAGAAGGTGGTGCATTCTCAAGCGATGTCTGATAATACTGTTCCGAGTTTGTGGAAGCGAGGATCGACGAGGTTCGCGACGTCAACGGCGACATCGACTGAAGTGGAGACGGAGAGTGAGACGGAGTGGCAGATACCACCGACGTCGACGGCGTGGGCACTGGCCAGCCTACGCAGCCCGCCACCCTCCCCCAGCGTAGTGAACAAAACTGTGTCGGCGCAAAAGAACGTTGATGAAAATGAGCTGCAGAAAGTCGGGGAAGCTTTAGGTAAGTTAACGTGTGCCATGTTATAACAGTTAAATGTACGGTCGAACAAGCTATTTGGTTTGCAGTTTAACCAACAAATTACATTGTAAATTGTAAAACAAATAGCTTGTTCGACCGTACATCAATATTTTCAAATCAACTAGAAAGTTTATTCTAATCAATCCAACTATCGTAACATTTATGACTGCTACCTTAGAAACTCTTATTGCATTGTGTATCAGGTTTCATAAACTAATCTCATTTCGTACATTACAGTCAAGAAAGAAACAACCACTGCAACCACAACTTCAACGACGGCCAGCCCATTAAGCAACGATATAATTCCAAAGAAGATCACAGAAGTGGTACAGAACAAGTTGCCTTGGCAACCAATGTTTGCTTCAACGTCACCAAGCTCTAAAGTGCAAACTGAAGCAACTACGGAGACAAAATCCGATACAAGACTGCCCGCCGAGAGCAACATTTCTCTTCAAAACAGTGCGGAACCAGCTACCACTGACAAATCAAATTCTATTGAAAATCAGACAGAAGAAACTTGGGTACCCGTTACAGCTGAAGCTGAAGAATCTAAGGATCAAGTTAAGGATACAGACAAAAAGACAATTCCACCAGTTGATGCAACAAGGTCAACCGGTTTTGAATCAATTACGAAGCTACCAGCGGACATAACTACGCCACAAGATGAGACTGTCGCCAGTTCCGAAGTCAACCAGACTGTAACTGAGGAGAAGCCTAACACCACTACTGATTATGAGATAACTACTATAAGATTCTCTTACGTACCAACTGAGGATGTTGAGACTGAGACCCCAACCGTCGACAGTACCACGCCTAGTATATGGCATCCTGTGTTCCCAACAAGAACAAAAATAACCACTTTAAAAGACAGTCCTGTTACTACTTACAGACCTAAATATATGACGACGGAAACTGTAGAAGAATCTACGACTATAATTACTGAATCAACGTCTCCTATAGAGGTATCTTCTCAGATTCTAGAAAGTACTACACAACAAGCAATTGAGACTACAGAAACACCTACAACTGAAACTCCAACGGAACTTCCTACCACAACAGAGCTGCCTACTCAGCCACCAACTGAAGAGGTTACCAACGAGTTGACTACAGTGGAAGTCACTACAGAACCCACAACTCAAGCTCCAACCACAGAGAGTACCCAGGCAACCACTACTCAACTCTCATCAACCACATCAACGTCCAGTGAAACTGAAGATACAACAACCATTGTAGTTGAAGTTGTCACTGAAATAAACACAGAAAGAGAACAAAGAATCACTTCTACAACTGTAACAGGACCTGAAACTACAGAAACATCAAGTGAGGAAACTGACTGCACGGAAGAGAACAGTCGTAGCAACGAAGTCATTACTCAAGAAACCTTTAGGCCTACTACTACGGAAGCTGTAACCACTGAAGCTGAAACTGCAAGACCTACAACTGTTGTAATAACCTCGACATTGGAAGAGAAAATAACTGAAGCACCACCTACCACCACAACACGCGATGAAACGACTACGCACCGAAACGCGAACATTCACGATACAACGGTGGTTGATACTACAACTGACTCTGAATATGCTACGAAGACCGCCAGTGAAAATGAAGACCTGACGAGTTATGCAGGAGACGTGACTACTGAGGCGTCTTCCAGGGTCCTGGGTGATGAGGACAATGGGTCGGGAGCGGCGGTCGCCATCGCTGTCAGCACAATCGGAGTTATTGCTCTGATACTGCTCATTGGATTGCTGGTAAGTCAAATGTTTAGGCTATTTCAATTAAAATACTTCAATGTATTTTAAATAAACGAACAGAAGAGATAGATTCATATAAGTCTTGCAGCACGCCCTAAACTTCTAAACAAAAACGTAAAAATATCCCTATTGACATATTATTATATTACACAGGATACATACATATTTTTAGATGGACAGAGTAATGATCCGTTTAACCTAGGACAAGATTTTCACAAAAAAAAAAATGTTAGTTAGTTACCTACATCCAGGCAAAACACAATCCTTTAATAATTAAAAGTTATGAACACACATAAAATAAAAGTATCAAACAAAAGCTTCAGCAGTTTCTTCACATTTACAATTCTTGTATTTATCTTCTCCAAAACTCGTTTGTCTTCTTCATATTCTCAATCTTCAATTGATGAGTATTCGTACAACATATCCAAAGTAATGTGCATAATATCTATTGGTTACCTCACGATAAATTACGTTCACTACTTTGGAGAACGTTGTAGATTTTTAGTTCGTGATGAAGAAGGCTCGTGCCTGAAATTATACATAAATATAATTATTATTAAAAAGTTTTAGATTACATAGACTCTCTGTTTGTTAATGAACGATATGAATTTGTCTACAAATTAACCGAAACTTATCAGGAGGATGTAAACGAGATGATAATTTTGGGTCTGAAGTCTCGATGCTTGTTGAATTTAAGGATGGGTTGCGAAATGGATTACACATTTGTTTTCAGGAATTAAATTATGTAAGTTATATAAATATTTCCCAACCTGCCCACTGTATGACAAAAGTTATATCTTAGAGGAAGAACCAGATTAGATTCTAATGAAAGAAATATTCTTTCCAGCGACGTTAGTAAAATCAGCTCTCCCCTCCTCCTCTTTGAAAGTCGCCACTTACGACATCACATGGTAGCAACAGTAATGTAGGTTTCCCATCGAAAATTACGAGAAATAATAAATCAATCGATCAAAAAATCGATGAAACGATTGAATAATAGATTCGTCTATTAGAATAAGTACCCTAATTAAAAAGGGGAAAAACATTTTTAATTACCTCGTCTTTAAGTACGTCAAACAGTCCTTCCACGCGTAGGCAGCAGGATATTCTGAAAACATGAATAAAAATGTAAAGTTTCTAGGAATTTACAACTCACCACTTTATTATAAAAATTAATGAGACTATCCGTCCACAATTTAAAACAAATAGATGTGTATGGGAAACAGGTTGATTTTGTATTGGTCCAAATTCAACTAACGTCAACAGTCAAATAAAGTAATGAGAAGTTCAATCGAGCTAGTATTGAATCAAGACGAACAGGTATTATATTATATTGTTTGTAATATTCATGGAACAATCGCTTACGCGTGCAGGAAGAAGCTATAATATATTTTATCATAAAAATACATAACTGCCTAACCCTTTGGGGAAATACAGGCGTGCTGTTATGTTATGTAAAAAGACGTGACAAGCGGATTGGCAAAAGAACTTCCCTAGTAACTAAGCGGAAGTACGGTAGAGCTCCGCAAAGTTCGAGCCGAAATAAAGAAAGGTTTTGAATTGTATTGTATAAACTAACAAATCAAGTCAAATCCATAGTAATTACTTATTAATAAGTAGTGCTAAGTGCAGTTATGTTATCTAAATCCAACCTATCTCATTATTATGTCAAACCTAATTTCAAGCACTTTAATACTTTTCTGCTCACTATTATTAGCTTGCAAGCGTAATGATATTTTAACATTTTGAATTGTTTAATAAGTGTGTGATTTTTAGTTCAGAACCTCTTAGAGGAAGCTAATATTACATGAACGTGTAGTTTTAAGTACCAAGCTAACAAAAATCCTCAAGAGCTTTCGAAACAAAAAAAAAAACTATTCCACACAACGGTTAAATACCTGTAGATAATCCTAATATCTCATCGGAAGTTGGTCTCGTTCGTCGAGTCTGGCGATAAAAATTCCTTGGTTTGCAACTCGAAGCGGTCTAATGTGGTCACCCGACACCGAGATATGGTTATCGTCTGTAACGAGAATTGGCATACTTGGACGGCCGTTAGATATGTCGGTCACAAGTTTGGAGAACTCTTGTTTATTATGGGGCCCTAGTACTTTTATAATTTTGCTTTTAGATATTTTTTATTGAAATGCAAAGAAACAAGTAAAATTATCTTATATTCAGCTCAGGACATGCGCTTGTTTTTTTGCTTATTCATAACGATAACGTGTATTGTTGCTAGGGTCCGATTTTGTTTGAAAGTAACGGTTTTAAACAAACATGATGAATAATCATAAAATTAGATATGGTTTTAATGATTTATTTTGGAAACTTTGTTTTGGCAATATATTTGGCATTACTTTAAAACCAACGTGGTTCATCTGATTTCTGAGAATATTTCATGGAGCTTTCAGAGATAAACTTAAAACTGACTTTTCTATCTTGTATGTACATTGTACAATACACCGATGACTCCGTGATTACTAGGCCGATTTATATGATTATTTTCATTCTTTTTCATTTGGTAGAAGAACCTTGCGCGGTGGTCTCAAATAAATTTTATTAACGTTGCTTGAGTAGTTTATGAGTTAATTCCTTTAGTAAGCTTTTTTTTCTTGGCCTTGTTTGATGATACGATGGTCCATTTCTAGTTACAATGTAAAATTAATTCTTTACAAGAATTTGCGTGGATACTACAACTTACGAGTATAACCGGTAAAATAAAACTTTTTTGCAAAAAAAAACAACTTCAAAAAAAACAAAGCAATTTTTTTTTACAATACTTTGTCATAACGACATTAACGACATTTTCGTTGACTAATTTGGGTTAGAGGGTAGTTTTTTTGAAACTAGTAGGTAAAGGATTTCCAAAGAAAAATATAAAACATAGTTCAAAACAATGCGTGTTAAAACTGAAATTTAAATGTCTCTATTAAACTTGAAACGATAATGTCGTTGACTTCAGTGCACGGCTGGTATTTTAGTAATAAACATATAAATATACAGGTAATACCACCTGTAATCCTGAAGGGTGACGAGGTGGATCTCGAGACTCCAGGCTGCTACAGAAAAGTTCTAAATGAAAAATAAAAAACTAATAACACCGACCTGGGAATCGAACCCGAGACCTCATGCTCAGCAATTGCGCTTGCAACCACAAGATCAAAGAAGTAGTCAATTCAAGTGTGGCGTAGGTAATAATAAACACATAAAATACCTGAAGAGGCTCTCGTTAGGCAGCTGGATCAAGGGCTTGATTCAGAAAGCGGTACTCCTGGACACGGCTCTTATTGATAGGAGGTTCCTCTCTGGAGCCCTGACCGCCGGTAGCTTGGACCCTGTTCCCGATACCGGCGCCGTGTGCTACAATTTTTATATTTTTAAATGTTTTTTTTTTTTAATTAATATTTAAAAATGTAATAAAGTTTGTTAAGAAATGCATAAAGGACACATAACAGTATTTCCCGCACACCCACAATTTCCCAGATATTATTAGGTCCTATCTAAAATAGAGCATGAACTTATTGCGAAAATCCGGGCACAAATCCAGCCTAGGCTGCAACTGAGTAATTTAAAATTTAAAACCCAATACCATTTTATTTTTATTATACATATATATTTTTTTTATTTAGCCGGACTTGGGAATCGAACCCGAGACGTCATGCTTAGCAGTGTAGTCCTTGCGCATACAATTTACGAAAGACCTCTTAGGGTTCAAAACTACTTGGTCTGTTAATAAACTTGTTTGTGGCGTTTTGTATTTCCTGTGCCTGCCAACCCCTATAGGTAAAGGTGTGCGATTATCAGTGTAGATGTGACAACGCTCAAAAATCTTGTAATGTAAGTAGTGTCACAGAACACGCACCGTCCCGAACACTAGAACATTATAATACATACAACCTAAAAACTAGTCGATCAAAATGTTTCAAAACGATGTTTCCTTATCCCAAGATTGAAGCCGGAAGGATTCCTTTTAAAGTAAAAAAAACTGCTGACCTAAACCATTAAACTATTTAAAAAGTTTATCAATTTCCATCTGGGAATATGTTTAGCGAACTGGCAAAGATCTTATAAGAAGGAAGTTGTAGTCAAAACTTAATGAAAACTTCCACTGAAGAAGTAGAAACTTATTACGTAAGTTCCCAGTTACAAACATAATACATTTGAATTAAACAAAAATAAAACGACATAAATTAAAAGAACATAAAATATCAAAATAAAATTCAAATAACAAACGCTGAAAAAAATCAGAAGAAAATAAAAATGCTCACCCAAAACTTTTACATCTCTCCAAACAAAAATACTAATAAAAAATCACTAAAAAAATAAAACTAATGACTAATCATCAACCAATATCGTTCATTCATTCATTACCAAAAATTATTCAAAAATCAGGCCCAGAACAGAAAAGAGTTGTGTAAATGAACGAGATCGGTTGCGCACACGCCGGTCGGCGGGTGATACGTCACTGCGTTGTATGCGCCTGCGCCGGCTCGCGCAGGGCTCCTGCCACCATATAGGACCGGGATATTGCACGGTGAACCATGCATGGCTGTAAGAAAGTACCGCTCTGCTATGCTACAGTTATGCTACAGTTTTTTGTTGATTTTGGTTGTGTAAATATAAGGCTGCTATTGTGAAACAAGTAAAGTTTCATCAAAAAATCAGCTATCAATTGATAAAAATATATTAATACTTATTTGATTATGGAAAAAGGTGATCTTGGAATTAGACCTGAAATTAAAGAAAGGTCTCTATTATCTTTTACTGCTGCAATCAAAAATAGTATTAGCACACATTTTGTAGTCTGACTGGAGTTTGTCTGTTGTAAGTAGCCACTTTACACACCTTTACTTAAATTGCTAGGAAACTGGTGCGGATGAAGTTGTTTTTCTGAAAAAAGTCGATTCGAAGAAAACAGTAATAGCAATTTTTTCGCCTGCGCACTCGCAGTTACCGACCATAGCTTATACTGGCATAAACCATGTACGTCAAACCTAAAAAAAAAACACTATTTGCAAATCATAATACCCACTAAAATCAGAATTCCTAGTAAATTATATAATTAAAGAACCTAATCACGAAGCGAACTCGAATTCGAAAAATAAAGTGTCAGTTGTTGACTACGTGACTCTCTGCAGGGGCGTAGCTACCACCGTATCTGCCGTAGGTATCGATTATACGGGGCCCCCGGTACACGGGGGCCCCAAAAATTTATAAAAACTTTCCAATTTTTTTTTATATCAGAAATGACAAAAGTAAAAAAAAGCAATTTCTTTTTTTTCGCGTAAAGCGTGTGTTCAAAAGTTGGCAACATCCTACATCGGTTATCGCGGGCTACGGGATTTCCCCGTTTAAGTCACGATACGATGATAAACCACGGAGAGCAGTGTTTATTGACGCGTTTTATTTAATTGTGTATTACATTGTAATACAATACAAACAATTGTTCTTCTGGTTTAGTAGTATTAGTAGCGATTTGCAAAAAAACAATGAGTGAAAGGAAAAGTAAAAATTTTGGAAAAAGTGACAGACAGATAATTATGATGAATAAATATTTCTTTTAATTTTTCGCAAACATTTTTTTTTCTTATGTGAGAAATCTTTACCCTTCCTAAGGGCCCCCAAACAAGACACGCTAGACGCTACGCCTCTGTCTGTATTGTTACATTTTCTACTTCTGTCGACTAGAAATTATAAATTAATAATCAGTTTAACGTGAGAATCGTTTGTTGTTTTTTAAGTTGATCAATGCTTAATAGGTATACTGTCTCTTTACGAACGAAACTTTTTGTGAGACCGTCACTTTAATAAAACTCATTTAAAATAAAGATAAATCTTTAGATAGTTTATAAATGAGATGCATTAAAAGTATACAAAAATCTTAGTTGTTGAAATAACCAAATGTTGATCGAAAACAAGCACAAATTACAAAAAAAATATACCAAAAAAATAATTTTTGTGCGTACTTTCTTCCACCCATGCTCATTTAACCTACGTTCGTAGTAAGCTGTAGGTGTCGCCTGTATCGCGACGCGGAGGATGTTTTTACAATGCAAATTATAAACAAAACCAGCCCGATGACGGACCTTTTGTGAATGTGTACGTCTCCATTGACACATTGATACGATTCTGTATCGATCTGAAAATTTTCCATGAAAACTTTTCTAGTTAATAGGCTAAAGATTTTTTAATTTTATTTAGTTAAGTTTGTAATAGGCTAAACAAGCCTTTGTTGATGGAAGATTTCTGCAAACTATGGCTGAAAGCTGAAAGCACTGCAGTGGGTTCTTCTTCATGAAGTTTAAGTTGAAAAAAAATTAAAGGTTATTTTGGCACTTATCAAGTGATATAACGATAAAGTGTGTTTAGTCTTGAAAGTCTTTCCAAGATGTCCAAGACTAGTCATTAGCACCGTAGCGGTATAATTCGTATATCAGATCCAGAATAATAGCGTAAAAAGAGTTGGTTTTTATACGTGGAATCTAAATGGCTTATGCCTATAAAAATTAAATAAAAGAAGCATGAATTCCTAAAAACACAGTCTACAAAAAAAAACACTAAACTTACCGCACGTGCAACATTGGGCACGCACAAGTATAAGGCATCTCATAAATTAAGGCCTCAAGTGGACTGGAGCGAGCCCTTGAATTGGCCACGTTTTCACACGTCGGCCAACTCGCACACCATTCGCTTTGAGTGGCCATTTCTGTTAGTATTTCTTAGAAAACTTGATCAGAAATCTTTGGCAGTTTTGATTTTTATGTTGTTTAGCTGTTCGTCTAAACTTTTTGGAGGATTTAACAAATCGTGATAAAGATATGAGGTAAATAGTCGAATGCCCATTTTCACAGAGTCTAGAAGGCATCTAAATTAATGCCTAACTAAATTTTATTGCCGACGTTTGCGTTGAACCACCGTTGAAATTCGGGGGCGGTTGAAAATGGGTGTAGAAATACCATTAAAGAAGCCAAATGCCATGTCATTAAAACGTTATTTTTCACCCCAAAAAAAAGTCGTTTCCCAGCAATCGTTTTTGCGTAGAGTTACAAGTTTGATCTTGATGTAAAGAATACTTTGGTTGCCGGCTTCGTGAAGGGTCCGTTTACACCTTGTATTTAGGCATTCATTTAAGAGCCGTAGGTAGGGTAGATGACACCATAAAACAATAATTCCCAGACACCTATCTCTAAAAAAACACTTTATTTTGGCCCTGAAAACCCGATTTTTTCAATTAATTGCCAAATTCAATTTTTAGTTGCTTTGAAATCAATAAATAGTTGAGTCATTGAGTTGAATAAACAGTGACGTCACAGTTGGCTATTGCCATACAAAATCTATGAGAGAACCGCGTTTTGACAGCTCTTAAAAGTATCTCAACTGATTGGTGTGTCATCTACCCGATAGCAGATATCTAGGTTTCTTCGTAATCCATAGCTAGAATGATCCTGTAGCCTTTGTTAATTGCGTTATTGATTACTTACTCTAAACTTTAGTAGGTCCTGTAGTACATTATTCTTCAAGTTAAAACAATAGAGCTACAGAGAATACTAGATTTCTATACATTGTAGTAATAGTGGAAACAATCGTTAGTCTGTTAATTTTCTATACCTCGGGCAGTGGTAATCGCTTTCACATTGACTTTCAACTACTACAACAGCCCATAACGTCCACTGCTGGACATAAGCCTCTCCCATGATGGGAGGAATTTGCCGTAATCTCCACGCTTGGCAGGCGGATTGGAGATCGCAGTGATGAAAGACTAACAGAAAACGCTGCTGCCCATTCTCTGGCCTACGGAGGCGCAAGGTGTTCTGCCTCAGACATTAGTCGCCTTATACGACACCCGTGAGTGTAATGGGTTGGTTCTATTCTACTCTACCGGATACCACACGGCTAATGACTTTCAACAGGTCTGATAAAAAACTTTTCGGTAGCTTTTAATACAATTTCGACTTCTCTATCACCGTTAACGCTCTGATAGAATTCCCTCATAGTTTGCTGTAACTGTTCACCGGATTACTAGACAGTGTCCTGGGGTCGCAGCCGGTCCACAATGTCCGTATTGTTTTCACCGAATCTTAAGAGAGCTTAGTGTTTCAAAGCTGAGGTCCACTAAAACTTTTGTGTTCTAAAAACGTGTTATTAGGTCTTAGTGTAACTGGTATTTCCTTTATTGCCTTCCTACGAGCATTGCTCTCGATGCAAGTTCGTGAACTTTTACTAATAAAAATATTGCCGCTGCTTGGCGAGGGCCGCGAGCCGAGCTCGTAACTTGAAGTATTGTTAGTTAAGGTGGAAGCTCCACGGTAGCCCGTGAAATTCAAATTTTCTTACGTTTTTTGCAATTTGCAGGTCAGTGTCAGGTTGTATGGTGATGAAAATATGATTCGTGACTGTAACACATATGTAGTTACAGAATTATAATAATTAAAATCATCAATACGTTCAATGTTAAGTCATTCATCAATAACGACAATAACAATCATCAATACGTTCTAAGTTCATGTAACTCTATTGAATGACTATATCATGAAAAACTCATTCAATAGAGTTACATGAATTTCGCGGGATACCCTGGAGCTTCCACCTTAAGGTTTCGATTCTTTGGTATCGTAGGTAAGATCGGGCATCGAGGTTATATCGAGCAGTATTACCAATAACACTGCTCCTGATTTCTTAGTAGTGACCGGGAATTTTTTTGTTAGAGAATTTCAGCCCAATTTTTTACAAAAGAAAGAAGATAGATAGTTAGGAGCTCGTGGCTAAATAATAACGGCCGCTCGGCGCGCCGAGTTCCCTCCGTGACTCGGAAAGCACGTTAAGCTGTTGGCCCCAGGTACCGATCATAGATCTTTGACAGTCGTTACAGTTCTGACAATCAGTCTTACCAAGGGGTATCGTATTACCCACTGCTAACTGGGTTGTGGAGGTCAGATGGGCAGTCGCTCCATGTAAAATACTGGTATTCAGCTGCATGCCGTTAAGCACCGGTTTGACTGGAAGCCGACCCCAACATAGTTAAAAGTTATGACTAGACGAGACGAAACAAGCGAATGAATAGGTCACTTCTAGAGTTTTAGGTAAGGGACGATCTGTGCCGAAGGGTGGTAGAGGCTTTCGTCTTGCCGTTTTACCGAGAATCAAGATAAATGACCTGCGCCTGCGGTTGGAGAGGGTTATGTTTAGCCGTAGACTGTTGAAGACACAAGCGTGGATATTCGTCAACTGCATCATCAGAAGAGACCTAGTTTTCAGTGTTCTCATGCGGGCCCCAAGCCGTAACGGTTTTGTTATGTCTACAACATACCTATAGTATTTATTAATACAAAGTATATTTTATCTCTACGGTTATGAATGAACTAGCTGTCCGTCGAATGTGATGACAGTACGCTAAGCCGTGGCTTAGCTCAAGTGCTGAGCTTTGATACCCGACCCGACGTCCTGCTGATAACCTATTGTTTATAGTTTGATGTTTAGAATAAGAATTTCTTGTGAGTCAGTAAGGTCTTGGTACGTAATTTGTGAATGGGAGGCGTCTATAAGATTAGATTTGATGAATTCGTGTAATAAATAAATTATGTTGAAGATTCTGAATAGGAACTAATTTGTGTTGTCTTCGTTAGTCTTGAACTGGAATCGGTTTATCAGTTATATAATACTCCAGTTAGTCGGTTTAACTGTCAGAATCTACCTTAATAATTTTATCATTATCTTTATTAATGGAATACATGTGGAATGCAATAAAGTATTGAGTATTAATTAAGTATTAGTCGTTACAGGTGGCCCAAAAAGTCTGACAACCAGTCATACCAAGGGGTACCTATCGTATTACCCAGTACTAACTGGGTTGTGGAGTTCAGGTAGGCAGTGGCTCCATGTAAAATACTGGTCAGCAACATCTGGTTAGACTGGAAGCCGACCCAAACATAGTTGGGAAAAGGCTAGGCAGATGATGATCTACCTCAATAATAGGGTGATGACCGACTAAAAAAAATATGATTCTGTTTAGTCCGTCAGTTAGATTATCGAAAAATATTGGTATATAAGTACCTACGTGTTTTTTGTTTTTTCAAATTAATAAAAATTGACGAAAATAAAACGTCAAAGATCATGAGGGGGTTTGTGACGTCATACCTATTTAAGTAAAAAAAAATGTACCCAAATGTGACGTCACACGAGTTTTCGAAGCACTGTATCGTCTTTATTTTTTGTTTACGTGAAAAAAGAAAAAAATTGAGTTCAATATTTTTTGGAAATCTACCTATCTGAAGGACTAATTAGATTTATTTTATTATCTACCCTATTATGCTGAATTTCTGATCGACAGAAAATGCCCGGACAAAGTAATAGTACTTACTGAGGCAATAACTTGACAAGCTAAAATGGTGTACAGTTCTTGCTTACTGCGTAGCTTATTTTTAACCGACTTCAAAAAGGAGGAGGTTATCAATTCGATTGGTTTTTTTTATTATGTAAGTAGGTACACCGATAACGCTGAGATTTATGATCCGATTTACGTGATTCTTCTTTAGTTTGATGCAGAATAGTTGCCATTTGGTCCCATAAAGATTTAACATAGTTTGGCCTAGTAGTTTTTTTGTTATGAACATTTTTGTGAACATTTTTACTTCAGTCGTGTGGTCTAATTTTATGTATGTTCACCAATTTCTCCCCCATTTGTGGAGCGATTCTCAATATTTGAAAGAGTATACTCCACGAGGTGTTCCAATTAAAATTTGGTGAAGATCTGATGCTGATCTTCGGAGATATACAATGGAACTCTTCAAAAATAGACGGCAAATCGGTCGTGATTGCTGCAATCGCAATCAATGTTTATTGTTTATACAACATCATGACGTTCAATTTAGGTATTTTATTGGGGATAAGCCTATTACCATGACATGTAATTGTTAACAATGTAAAATAAATGCATAGCAAATATTTGTAGAGGATATTACAACTAAAAATGGAAAAATATAAATAAAATTTTACAAAAAATAAACTTAAAAAAAACACAAAAAAGTGAAAAATAACATTAGCTTCAGAAGCCGGTGACAGAAACACTAAATCAGTCAAACAAAGGTCAAGCTTCCAATGTTATTTTTCACTTTTTTGTGTTTTTTATCTGGAGTAATGCCAGCCGATAAAAGTATTTCTGGGTTTTTCCGTTAAGCACACCCAACAGTAGCCTGGATTTGTGTCTGGCAATTGCCTATTTTATAGCCGCCTATTATTGCCAACCTGGCATGATGAGCCTTTTATGTAAGTATCTCGAGAAATAAGAGTAAACTCTACATACGTCCGCCCTAGCAAGGATTATAGGTGTGATGTTACGTGCATCTTATGATACGAGGATTATATACGATAGTCCATCATACTAGGGTAATTTCTTTCCACTTAAACTGAATCAGCATCTCTAGTGACAAAAATAGAAATAAAGTACAAATTCCTTTAGTTTTGTCAGTGAAAAAGTCTCGCACTGGAATGACTGGACCACCGTTGTGTGCGGTAGATTAAGCAGACAAGGCGACAAGGGATATTAGCAAAATTACATAAGACTTGTAATTGCTAAATGTGTAGGCAGCACTTAGCAATTGTAAGTTCAGTGGTCTGGTTTTAATATATTCAGGGAGCGACACAGACATGATGTGTCTATTTTAGGATCACTTCCCATGTTTAGCATGTTTACCTACTCTGTACGTTTGAGTGATGAGCCTGGAGGTTGTGTTAATGGACAAAGTACAACAATAAAACAATTTATAGCTAGCCGTGTGGTACAATCTTTATAGTTATGCAGTGGTTACCGACGTCGATCGGTGTATGGGTCTATCTAGGTACCTGCGTGATTTTTTCGTTAGGAAGGTAATACCACCTTCCTAACGAAAAAATCACGCAGGTCGAAGGCACGCAAGTGCTTCAAAAGCTCGTTAAGCCGTTGGTCCCAGCTGCAATTTGTAGATATTTGACAATCGTTACTTGAAGTCAGAAGCCTGGTTGAGAAAAGCACAGCGATCCATAATCTAGTTACTGAAAGGTGCGTGGGTTTCTGCTTGGGTAACTGTCAGTAAAACGAGTGTAAAAACAATTGTTAATGGAAATATGGACGTACCTAATTAGAATGTGCCATAGAACTCTGCATACCGCTTTAGGCATATGGGCGTTATGTTATGTTGATTTTTTGGTAGGTACAGTAGTCCATGTCGTTGTGAAAAGCTAAGCCAGTTAAATTGCAGTCGGCAAGTGCTTAGGCCGACATCCATAAACTTTGCACATTATTACTTTGGCTAAGTTTAATTCCTGCCACTGTGCAATAGTGCAAGATACAAGCGACGGGGACATATCTAAGGAAAGCATGTGTTGCTTAAGGCATAAGCTCCAGGGTAGCCCGCGAAATTCAAATTTTATTACGTTTTTTGCAATTTGCAGGCCAGTTGGCCGGGCCAGGTTGTATGATGATTAAAATATTGTTCGCGATTGTAAGACGCATGTAGTTACAGAATTATAATCATCAAAATCATCAATACAACCTTTAGACCTAGACCTTTAGACCTTTAGACCTTTATGAACTTAGAGAAGTTCATAAAGGTCTAGCAATGGCTTTGAACTTGAAAAAATCGTTTCTCGACCTTTATGAACTTGGAGGGTTGTATTCATGATTTAATGCGCCTTATGCATGCACCTTAACCTTGGCCTTAGGCTACGTCATCATTATTTACCCTTTTCTAGTCATGCGAGCTATGACCTACAAATGATTCACGACGATTGATTTTGATTCACTGATTGACTGATTCATTGTTTAACTATTTCAACTATTATGTCTGTGCGGCTGTGAAAGCGCTAAGAATAGTCACTTTGTGGAAAACATATTTAAAATAGGTACTGCACCGTTAAACAAATAAGACACAGTATCACACTACTTTTATTCATTCAACTTTCTGACGAACAAAGGTTCCTGAAAATAATTTAATTGAAAACCTACTCGGAGTTTAATGTTTTATTCCACTAGTGCAAGTGAATCTCATTGTATTATTAGACAGATTACCCTAAAAGGTAAAACTACGTATCAAAAACCATAAACCGTTGAAAGTCCAACAGTGGACTATCATAGGTTATAATAAGGTATCCTCTCAAACCGGCGAAGGAAAGCATCGCGAGGAGCTTCTAGAACCAAAAATTCGATCACTTGTGACATCTATACCTATACCTACCCGCACTGGACCAGCGTGGTGGATTGTAGCCTATTCCTTCTTATCGTGAGGAGGCCTGTCTCCCAGCAGTGGGAACATTATTGGCTGATTATATTCTTGCACCGTTTAATAGAATCCCAACTACCCATCATAAAACAGACCACGGGTGAAATACTAAAACATTGTTTTAATTTCAGCTGGTAGTCCGCCGCCGTGGTCGTCGAGGCATCTACGCCCAGCGCTGCACCCCCGTCTCCTTGGACGCGTACAGTCTGGACAGCGTCAGCGTGGGCCACAGGAAGGGCAACCATCGGCTGCGAGCCAGCAAGAGGAGCTACGGCAACCCTGCTTATGATGATGAGGTATGACAATCCTACTTCCACCTGCCAATATGCTGTCACTTGGGTATGGCGCAAAATGTTTACTTGCCTTCTTCTTCCATACCGTCCTGTCCGTTGCAAGCGTGGGGCTTGGGTTCAATTCCTAGGTCGGGAGTAATATTAAGTTTGTTTTTAAGGTACTTTTCTAGGCCTTTATTAGTCGTGACTTTCAAACAACGGACATAAATAGCCACATATTGAGTTTTAGAAGAGTTCGGTTTACTCAAAATCGTCACCGTCACTTACCTATGTTACAGTATCTTTTTAAAACTCGATGAGCCATGGGTAACTGGCCAAATCACGGCTGCCTTACCCTACAATGAATACAAGCGTGGTGTTATTTTGATTCAACAATTCTTTCTGTTTCTAGGTCACCTCCCATCCAATGCAATACCCAGCGCTAGCCAACTTTGCGATGGACGTGGAGTCCATGACAGCCGAGTTCTCCGAGATACCCTCCGTCACCGTGAAGCCTGATGAGGTGCCCCCGGGCTGCGAGGACAAGAACCGCTACTCCAATGTATTGCCCCTGCCGGAGACCAGGGTCCCGCTGAAGAGGCTCGGCAATGATCCTACTACGGAGTATATTAATGCCAATTTTGTTACGGTAAGTTTTTCTTTTGGTACTAGTGCTGTTTTGTATTATGTAACGATGAACAACGGACTGTTTGCAGCCTACGTTTAAACCTTCTTATTTTGCTACAGATAAAAGTATAGAAAATAATCAAACATGTGATTATTTGATCCTCCGATGGCATGTCATCACCATCAGTAATGACAGTCTCTTCATTTACATGGTAGATACTGAGGAGTTAGAAAACGCATACAAAAATATATTATCTTGTACTTGTAACTTCACAAACGCCTACGCTAAACTAAAAACTTACACCATCTTCTCAAACGATTGCTCGCACAAATCTCAAAGCAAATGCGACTGCGCCAGACTTAGCTCAAGACGCGCGTCAGTTTATATCAACGATTCTCTTTTCAGGGTCCCGGCAACATCCGTAACTACTACATAGCTTGTCAGGCGCCTCTGTCCAACACCGTGGTAGACTTCTGGAGGATGATATGGGAACAGAACTCAAGGCTCGTCGTCATGCTCACGGAGTACATGGAGAATGGAGTCGTAAGTAGATGTGTAATTGTGAACAGTGCCGTCTAGTGGTGTGGCGTTGAACTTCGTGCAGTTGTAATACATTGATTTTCAGTGGTTTTGAGGTTAGGTTATCAACCGTCGCAAATTTTGAATCAGTAATCAGAGGAAGGTTTTGCCCAAGAGTGTAATAAACAGGCAAAAAAAAAATTTACTGAATTTGGTACCTACTTAGTTCTGAAATTAATATTGAAAATAGGAATAAACACACCACATGGGTGCGCAAAAATACTTTCAGCCGCTGCAGTTTTTAACAAAATCTTACTTATTTCCAGGAAAAATGCTACGAATACCTTCCACCATCAGAAATCTCAGACAACAAGCGTATCTTCGGAGACTTCAAGATCATTCTGAAGAAACGTGAACAGCGTGACAAGTACGCAATCTCTAGCGTACAGCTCATTAACCTGGGCACCAGGACCTGGAGAGAGATCACACACCTGTGGTACTTTTGGCCGGCTAAGGGAGTTCCCGATGATTACGACTCCGTTATAGACTTCTTGTGCGAAATGAGGAGTTATATGAAAATCTCGCAGACTGCCAAAGAGTATGATGAAGAAGGTAAGGCTTGGAAGTTGTTACCATGTATTATTCAGCATCCTGATGATTGTTAAAGGTTTTATTGATCAATTTTATTCTTGTTGTCACTGTAGTCTTATTTCGTTACTATAAGGTTGCTGATGAATATTATTTATTTCCTTGGTCACTTTATGAGGATTATCTTATTATTGATATGAAACATCTATAAGCACGGGTACATAAAAAAACAATAAAATTGAAAAATTCGTGGCGAGTGTGGCGTTCGAAACCGGCCCGAACAATCCCGAATATTACCGACCGTTGAAGCAGCATAAGATCTACATATTCGCCATAATTTATAAGAAGCCAGCTGGTCTCGGGGCACAAAGCGCTGGCTCACAATCGCGTGACTTCCAGTTCGATTCCCGCATAAGGGTTTTCTTTTTGTGAATCGAGTCATTTTGTTTTTATTTTAATTTATTTAATGTGTTTGTTTTTTAATATTGACTTATTTTTAAGCCTATTACTTGTACGAAATAATTTCGACGTTTCACATCTGCCAGGCGTCCCGCGACGGCTCAATTTTTATTTCATCATCATCATCTACAGAATAGCTTATCCCATTGCTGGACATAAACCTCCAATCTCCTCCTCCTTGGCTACTATTGTTAAACTCACATTCTGTCCAGGTGTGGAAGTAATCTACGGCGATCAGAACCGTTCATCCTTCAGCAACCTGTCAAAGCTGAAGAGTGACGAGGGAGGGTCGGGCAACGGCATCAACGTGTACTCACCAGCTCGCGCTGAAGAACAGCTGCGACGAGCAGCTCCTACCAATGGCACTCTTGGCAGGATGAAGGCAGCTTCTGAAGTTGAAGGTTAGATTTTTTGTCTTTGCGTTTCCTGCTTAATTTGGTTTTATTTTGTCCCTGGTGTCGAAAGGGGACAGGGAAAGATAAGAGTACCTACTATTTTGCTTGATACCTGAAGTACTGCGAATGAGTCTTACGTTCTTGGGAATATTGTCTTTACGGGCGATGTTGTCGTAACGAGTATTGCTTCTGCTCGATATGACCTAGTCTTTAAAGTTTACTATAACTATACTGTGATTCTTAAGTTGCAGAGGAAGTGAGGAATTACTGGCCAAACAGGTTAATAAAACTTAGAGAAGTACTACGTTCATCTAGGAAAGCTCTTGTTTTGCGTTCTTTTCAAAATAATTGTTGCCCTTTTTCATACTTAGTCAATGATACTTTATCATCTTTAATGTGCGTCTATGTAGCTGCCTCTAACTCTCGTCGGTTATTTATATTTGATAGCTTCTAAAGAGTCCCCCTCAGTAGGTATCGGTCAGCGCGTCAGATAGGATTTGTCATCGGCTACAGAGTAGTTCCGCCCGCAGGTATCCGGCCGTGCGTGGTGACGTGCGCGTCGGGCGCGGGGCGCTCGGCGGCGCTGCTGGCGCTGGACGTGTGCGCGCGCGCACTGCCGCGCGCCGCCGACGTGCCGCGCGTCGTGCGACAGCTGCGCGCCATGCGCCCGCACTCGCTCTCCAACAGGCACCACTATATCTTCGTCTATAAGGTGAGCGATGTAGCTATTTAGTAATACCATTGACGCAACTAAAGTGATACGTGGTTTCCTATCCAACTGCACTAACGAGAAACATCTAAGCAAAGTGAGAGTCTCTTTAAGTCCAGATATAATCTTGATCCAAGATATATGACTATGAGAACCACGCAGATGAAATGAAGATGGTCTTAAAGAATCATAAAAATTTTGGGGGGCAAGTCGCAGTCATATAAACATAAGACAAGACGACCAGCAGTAGGACAAAAGATGTCGAAGATCAAGATCAATTGCACAAACTCAAACTCAAAAGTATTTATATTAATGGGAATGACAACTGTGAAACTAATGGCGCTAGCATAGTTCGTTCCAAGCATCGTCATTGGTAGAAAATCTGGTAATGTCATTTTATATTTCAAAATGGCTTGACCTCATTGGTCAGATTGGAAACAAACTATGCTAGCGCCATCTGCTTTCAGCTTTCACCGGCCAACCCCATTAGACCATTATGGCACTTTTGAATGTCAAAAATACAAAAAAAATCAAAGCTTCACTCCCAGACACAAGACATAATAACTTGAGAAAGTACTCTAGTTACCCATTCCGTAGCGTAGATCTCTATGGAGAAGAACGGGCAAGAAACTCCATGGCACCTACTATGACCTGACTGTAGACTGATGTTAGTGATGTCGTAACTTCTTAAGGTCAGCTACTCAAATAACATAGTGTCGTGGACTCGTAGCCTAATGTTTTATTTTATAATTTCAGGTGCTAAGCGAATATGGCAACAAAATGCTAGGCGGCGGTGTGGACACCATCTGAAACAACACTCTTCTTCCCACGTAAGAACCTTATTCGTACCCATGACAGTGTTGGCATACATATCTCAAACCTAGTGTAGCCAGCCTTAGTTTAAAAATAAACTATTTGGAACATACCAAAGTATAAGTTACGAGATCTCTAGAAAATTGATCGCTCAAATAAAAGAAAATGTAAAGAAAACTTTATTTTTTTATAATTTAATTTTCTTCATTTTTAATCTATGGAATTAGTATAGATTTTGTACCATTTACGTCATCACTATGACAACTTCGCATAATTTTTAAAGAAACTTGTACATAAGATTATTTTTTTTAAGTTTTATTTTTTTGTTCGAACAATTTATTTTTATTTATTTTTAGGGGATCATTCCGCTAGTCTATCGATGTTTCGGTTTTTCTAGGTAACGTTGTAAGCATATTTTCAATCACAATAATATAAATAAAAATTACATAATATGTTAGCGTCGTTTGTTGAGTTTTGCTGTGATTTCTACTAAACTCTTAGTTTTATTCTAACACTAATATTACCGTAACTAGATATACTTGTAATTTAGATAAATATTTGTAGTAAATAGCAGTATAATAACTATGCACAACAAAACTTTTTAACATGGCAACTCTGTTTAACCTAAAAGTTTTGACATTCCCAGTGTTGCCACTTTTGCTATGCATTGTTATTTTGTGCGCTAGCAATTATGAATTTAAATACTCCGTGCTACTTTTAAAATAGCAAATGACGTAATAGACCGATGGTAAATATTTTATTTATGTGTGTACCTATATTTGTTTACAATTTCATTTATTTATTGTTGAAAAGTGTTGTTTATTTCTATAATTTAAGTATATTACCAGTTCAGTGTAGCCTCCATTCACTTTTTGGGGTTCCAAATGGCAAAAATGGCATCTTTGTAGTTTTATATTAATCACTATCATGAAATTGGCTTTGTTTTTTAAGAATCATAGGGTTGAAATAAAAATAGACAACCTTGTTATTTTATTGTAGTGGTAAAATAGCCGGTAGAAATCTAAAATATGTATTTGAAAATCAAAGAAAATGCAATAAATATGCATTTTTATTAGTCTTGTTTATTTTGAAGTACACAACAGAAAAATAAGATTTAGTACGTCTTTTCATAATAATGTCCGACAGTGAAGAGGGGGCTTTAGAAAAAAAAATATTTTGTTAAAAAGTCAAAGCATTTACATAATTAGTTAAAGTGCACTGTTTTATCCCACACGTAATTAGTATATAAGTTTTAGTTATATTTTAGGTTATGTATTATATAAACTATATTATTGACCAAAAAAATTATATATTACATAATTGTATACGTCCTACAATTGATATTAAGGTCTGTATTGAAAATAATAAAATGTATTGTAATAAAATGCTGTTTATTATTTAAAATTAAAGTACCTACTGAAACAAGCAAATAATAATTATCGTATGTAGAAATAAAATAATAACTATCTGAGTATTAAAATTGAATTGTGAAACTTGTGTATTTCAGGGTAGTTTTACCTATGATAGGCCTGAATACCCTAGAATGTAAATGTGGTACTGTTCCACAAAAGATGGAGCACTTAATGGTGTGTTCTGCGTGTCCTGTTATTTTTTAATTACAGGAACTGATGGTCGCTGCGGAAGATGCCAAACTCGTATACCAGTTTTGGGCCGGCTTTTCGATCAACATGGCACTTGACCTAGGAGCTGTTTCGCGGTTGACCCTGGCTTCCACCTACACTCATGTCACTGCGCTCTATCTCCGTATCGGCATCGTTATTGCTTCCAACCCTCATCACATCACCGAACAAAATGTCTGAATCAGCTCCTCTCACAGATTCATTTCTCGAGTCCTTCGATTCAAAATCATCAGCGTCTAATCCCAGCCTAATTCCTGCTTCGTTAAAGCTTATTTTCTTGTGGTCTCTTTTGTCAGAGAGCTTGTCTTCTGTCACCACTGAAATACGGGGGTGGGCAGCAGTGTAGTCTATGTGAGCATGTTCTTTTTCCGGCAATTCGTATAAATCTGATAGAATATCACATTCGACTTGTGTGGAGTATGGCTTGAATGAAGGCAATGTCATGAATGATCCGGCAAGCGACGTTGAAGATATTGTGGCTGTTCCTGTGGGATTATTAATCTTACATTATTTGATAATTAGTTAAAACATGTGGAAGGAGGGAAGGGAGGCCTTTGCCATGTACTGGGAAATATAGGCTTAAAATAATAATAATAGTTATAGTTAAAACAAATCAAGTATTTATTTATTTATTTAAACTTCATGTACAATAGTGGTGCATAGGCGGATTTAATGCCACAAGGCATTCTCTACCAGTCAACCTTTGGGTTCGTGGTTTGTTTGGTATCTTGACTTGGCTCGCGAGGTTGTCGACATGTGGGATGTGGACTCAGCGATCATTGTGTCGATAGTCGTATCTGCCCATGGCTTAATAGCCAAGAGCCTCGACCAACATCTTCGGAGGCTGTCGCTTGACAGCTGGATCAAAGGCTTGATTCAGTGCGCAGTACCGGCACTACTTCTGGACACGGCACGTATTGTTAGGAGGTTCCTCTCTCAAGAGCCCTGACCACCGGCAGCTCGGACCCTTTTCCCAGCGCTGGTGGGCTACTATTTTTGTTCGTATCGTAGTATCGTTTTTATTATAAGAATATTTAAAGATGTAAATTATATGTAACGAAATGAATAAAGGAAATAATAGTTATAAGCATAGTATGAACCTGTTCCCGATACCGGTTGGCTACTGTAATAGTTAAATTCGTGTTTCCTTGGTAGAATGATCGCAAGCGCGATTACTGTGCATGGGGGTTCGATTCTCGGGTCGGGCAAAGTGTTATTGGGTTTTTCCATTGCGAATTTCTCAGTAGCAGGCACGGGAGTCTGTATTTGTGGCCGGTTGATGGCAATAGGCTCGCCCCCTATCACATGGGACACCTTTGTCTAACCCTGCGGAGATAGCAGGTGTGATTTTTAGCTGTTACTTAAATAATTCATTACGATTGAATATATATTAATATTCTAGCATAAACAGCCTATAATGTTTGTAGGTACCTACTGCTCGGACACAGGCCCCTCTGCAAGGAGTGGGCCCTAATCCACCAGGCGGGCCCAGTGCGGGTTGGTGGAAAATTGTTATGTTACCCTATAATCTAAAACTTACTTTTTTTGTTCATGCTCGAAGACATTTGAATCTCAGGATCCTGTTACAATAAATATAGAGATTAAGAGCAGTTCCTGAACCTTTTGAACGCCATCACATATACGTAACAAGCAAGCGCGTGCTCTGTAAGCCAAACGACACAAATATGTGACAAAATGGTAGGTGCAATTGTGGCTTGGCATGGAGGGCACGCGCGTGCGGTTATGCTCTGGCGTTCAAAGGGCTAAGAGGACAGGCTAGCGGCGTGTTCCACTGTTTTCTCCCTGGAAAATAAATCTGCACATCTTCATCTACTATAATTATCCATTTATAACATGCCTGAGCTATGTTTCGAGTTTTTAAATAATAATATATAATGGTAACATAAATTCCGCGAACCGGAAGACGTTGCTTTGGAAGGCCTCCCACTAGGTGGACCGATGACCTGGTGAAGGTTGCGGGAATCCGCTGGATGCGAGTCGCACGGGACCGGTCAATCTGGCGACACTTGGGGGAGGCCTATGTCCAGCAGTGGACGTCGCTTGGCTGAAATTATGATGAACATCAATTAAGCTTTCGAAATAGACTAACGGGGCTTCATTCTCTCACCTCTACACTTGATGCCATGGATGCAACTTCGTCAGAGTACGTGGAGATCGGTAAGGCGATGTCGTAAGCGGTGGCTGTTTGAAGTCCGAGCTTAGGATCTATCAGGGTGACGGATTTATCAGCCGATTGTTGGTGCTTAGACTTCAGCGCAGTATTTCGTGTCACTCCGTAGGCGCGGTAGGTTTTCTGTAAACAGAAGTGTATCAAGCAAAGAAAAAAGTATCTATGTAGTATATCAACATCTGGTGTCCACGACACAAGCCTCGTTGTTTGTGGCACTAGATGGCGGTGTGTGTAATGTCCAGCAATATTTACTTATTTATCTACTTTCTTCCAAACTATGCTGGGGTCGGCTTCCATTGTCACGGGGCACAAATGAAGTATTTTACATGGAGTGACTGCCTATATGACGTCCACAACCCTGCTAGCCAACCTTGCTAAGCTTGGTTGTCCGACTTTCGGGTTTTCAGGACTAAATGTTGAGGCAAATAGACGTTTCCTTCTTTTTCGTCATGCTATTGAAAAATATCATCTCTCAGACATGCTGGTTTCCTCACGATTTATTAGATTGTGATACGCACATGAATCCGAAAAATCAGAGGTGCGTGTTTTGGGATCGAACTCGAGACCTGTTAATAAGGACGTGGAACCATGATAGCGCTTTCTGTCTCTGTAGGTAAAATAAAATAAAGTTCTCACCTGTATCTTGTCAGCCATAATACCATACGTCTCTTCATTTGGTGCCGTCTTTCTGTACAACTCTAAGGTATGCTTCGCTGCACACATTATTTCATCTTTCTCGCTGTCTGAAGATGACTGAAAAAGTTAACATGTCACAATGTATTAAAATATATATTATTATTACAGTTCAGCTTCGTCTTCAAGGGTCTTGGGAGACACATCAGTATTCGGAGACCCACCGGTGGGTCTGCTTGGTGGGTCCTTGAAGACGAAGTGGCCAGTTCTGGGTCCGCACTACCCATCTACTATTATGTGGTCTACAGACTTACGTCGTTCTGATGTCTGTATTCCTGGTATACTCATCACACATGTTAAAAGGTTTTAATAGGTAACTGGTTAGATCACTATACTCTTTGGTTAGACCTATAACCCCTATGTTAGATTACCTACGTTCCCTATGCTTGTTTGATACTGGTTAACCCATAGAGAATTTCGGTAAACCATTTAAATATTGCTGATTAACCAGAATGAAAGAGGCGAAGCACTAAGCGCGGGCTAACTCCGTCACTTTCTTGCATATTTTTGTATACAAAATGAACGAGCGGCTACCTCGTATTTAGTAGTATTGTGCGCTTGGTGACGAATATAAGCGTTGCGGATGGCATCCTGGATGTACGGCAGCATTTCTTCACATACGTTGGTTTCCTTAATCAGTTTCATTAGAAGATTGCCCTCATCGACTGCGAGAAATAAGATATTGTTAAATGAAACCTTTGGAATTTATATGCCGATCGCCTGCTGTATTACAGATAGCTCAAACTCAAACTCAAAGCATTTATTTCAATTAGACCATTACGGCACTTTTGAATGTCAAAAATACACACACATGTCACAAGGCATAATAACTTGAGAAAGTACTGTAGTTGCCCATTCCTTAACGTAGATCTCTATGGAGAAGAACGGGCGTGAAACTCCATGGACACTTTTTTTAATCAAAATATTGTTATAAAATCTTGGTAACATCATTCATGTTGAGATTATAGATATATGTGAGAACGATGTAGTAGCATGATGCTGAGGATAGTGAAATTGCGTGGCAAAACACTGTAGGTACCAGCAGAAATTATGTACCAGTTTTGTTGCTTCTTGACTATGGTATTGGTAAAAAATTTACAAGATATTTCCGTATTATTAGTTATCGATACAGATGGATGCACTCACTTCTGTTAAGGTTTCATTTAATTTAAGTCAAATACAAGCCCTTTCTACCGGTTTTTTAGGACAGTTATGCGGTGCCTATTTTCACGACTCTACCAAATTGCAGAAGATACAAGAGGAGATAACTGGGCGTGAGTGGCCTGTACACACATCTATGCTCCGGTCTAGCCAGTACGCATCTCCGCATAGCTTCGGTTGATACACTATCTATTGCTTCTAAGCATCTCTTTTCCTCTTAATCGCTTCACACATATCCGCGTTGGTAAAGGGTCTTAAGCGGCGATTCCACATAAGATGCGTAGCGAGGGATGTGTGTGAAACTACAACCAATAGTAAAGCTTCTTGTTCACATTTTGAGCTAAGCTAGCTATTTGATTGGTTAGTTTTATGCACATCTGTCGCTGCACATCCTCGTGTGATTGTGAAATAATATTAAATAAAGAGAAACTTGAATTCGTAGATAAAACGGTTTTCCTGGGGATTACGCTTGATTCAAGGCTACAATGGGGTTCTCATTTAACATCCCTTGCGGCGCGCGTTTAAGTTCAGCAGCATATGCTATTAGAAAAATTCGTCAATTTACTGATGTAGATACCGCTAGACTGGTCTATTTTAGTTACTTTCATAGTATAATGTCTTATGGCATTTTGCTATGGGGACGGGCTGCAGATATTGAGTCTATATTTATTCTGCAAAAAAGAGCCATCAGAGCCATATATAATCTTCGTAGGCGCGATTCTCTAAGGGAACTGTTTAAGGATATTGGCATCATGACGGTACATTGTCAGTACATCTACGAAATCATAATGTACGTCAGAAAAAATCTGCATCTTTTTGGTAAAAGAGGTAATAGACATAATTACAGTACTAGAAATAGGGACCAACTAGTTCAGCCAGGCTTCAGACTCGCTAAAGTGGACTCATCTTTCATGGGGTACTGTTTGAGATGCTATAATAAAATTCCACAAAGTATTCTTGAACTGAATGAGACGAAATTTAAAACATGCATCAAACGCACACTATGTAAGCAAGCTTATTACAAGTTGGGCGATTATATCGCTGATAAAAATGCGTGGCTCAATGCTGGTCCTGCTCCACATGGACAGGGGCGCTTAAATTGATAGTATTAAATAGAATTGTTGGAGCTTAAGATTGAGAGAGCTGAAGATTGTACAACTGTCTTTGCATTGTATAGAATCAATCTCTAGTATTATATAATCGCATAGCCCATATTGTGTGAGTACTATGTACTAGAAAGCTATCATTCACTGAAATCCTACGTCTTTTCTTGACTTGAATGTGCCCTGGCGGTTGAGAGTATGTCGCGCTCACTCTAATGTCTCGCTGATGGTGGCGCGTGTGTCGGATCATTCAGTTCCCTTCAAAATGGTTGAGTTGAATGGTGTTGATCCATGCGTCATGTTCGTGAACGGGCGCTGTCAGTTGTGACTGGTCATCTCTTAGTTGCCATGGCTTATTTGTATGTTTATTTTTGAATTGTATTTTTTGTTTTTAATAACGACACTTTTAACGTGCACATCTTGCTACATTGTTCTCACATAATATACCATCTCAACATGAATGATGTAACCAAGATTTTGTAACAATATTTTGATTTAAAAGAGTGTCCATGGAGTTTCTTGCCCGTTCTTCTCCATAGAGATCTACGCTAGGGAATGGGCAACTACAGTACTTTCACAGTTTTTATGTCTTGTGACTGGGACTGTAGCTACATTTAATTTTCATCTTTGTTTCGACAATTCAAAAGTGCCTGTAACTGGCTTAGTTGAAATAAATGCTTTGATTGTAATTTTGATTTCGTACATCTCTGGTGGAACGCAACCTTAATCTAAAAAAAAAAAAACCTGTTATTTTACTACAAAATGACACATACCTTTACCCTTTTCAAAATACTTCGTAATAATATCTCTGACGGTCTTAGCATCGTTTTCAGGTAAGCCTATTTCTCTTAGTTCGGTGTACAACTCTGGCTCACAGCCGCAGTTCGTTACATGACTGCATATTTTGCTAGCAATGAACAGGTTGTCTCTTGTTACTAACATAGCTGCAAGGTAATCAGCTATGAACTGGAACAGGTTTTGTGGTTGGTATCTTAGGACCTGGACAATAATGAAGACCTGTTCAGTCTACAATCTAGGATTCTCGTAGGTATGTTCTAGCTTAAAATGATATGATGGTCTACCGGTACCGCAGAATTTACATATAACATCACACTTGTAATCCCCGAGGGGTAGGTAGCATATTTCGCCAGTAATAAGGCATATTGAGGACGTGGCTAAATAATAACAGCTGCTCGGCTCTTTAGGTTGAGCCGCGCTTGCCTAGGTTGGTTCGTGGATGGGACCACCCATTACATACCAAGTTTTCTCCGTGCCTCGGAAAGCATGTTAAGCCGTTGGTCCCGGCTAATGGAAAAACCCAATAACACATTGCCTGACCTGGGAATTGGACCCAGGACCTCATGGTCAGCAGTCGCGCTTGCGACCAACAACGAGGAAGGATTTAATTGAACCTAATCATAAAATCAGCCAATGTTTTTCATGTACATCAGACCGTTCGGCCAGTCGAGATAGGGAGCTGGCTGCTACTCCAGTTTTTAGTGACGATTTTGTGACGCACAAAGATGCCAGCCAAAGAATTTGTGACGAACGTTCTGATGTACATTGTTTTTCTACTGAGACTCAGGGGCCACCTCCACGACTTCCACGAGCGAGAGAATTGCGGCGATATTATCGTCCTTGCCACGTTTTTCTATACACTTTCTTTTGGGCCGTCTGCTACGAGCGAGAGAATCGCGGTGATATTTTCGTATAGAAATACGTTGGATCGCTGCTTGCGCTCGCTCATGGAAGCGGCCCCTTAGGCGTCTCTGTGCGAGTGGTGCGTCTACCATGTAGACCCAAATCAAGTTGGTGAAGTGGATATCTGCGTATCAATTTACTTTTGGTAAATTTGAATGATGACTTGATAAATAAGACAATTAAACTTACCTCTCTAGTGATATCACTCATGAGCTCTTTCAGTCCATCGGGGAGTGCTAGTTTACAGCTATCTTTAATCTGAGGCGGAATTAAATCTTCCATTTTAGTGTTTTTATTCAGTTTATTGAAGACAACGATAATTATGACAATGTCAATAAATTAAATTCTAGTGTGCCACGACTTCAGGTCAAAATACTTGCTTCCAGTAATTACATTAAATTTTGATTTACAAAAATAAAACTATAGGGCTATACTAAAATGCTTAAAAATACTCAAAACACAAAATAATATAGACTATTGTTCGTCGTCTTCTTCGACTGAACGGACTGACTGAATAGGACTATCTGAAAGAAAAAAATAAACACTATATTACTAACTAGCGACCTGCACCCGTGCGAACTGATGTGGGTAATCTATACATATGAACCTTCCTCTTGAATCTCTCATCTATTGCTGAAAACTGCATTAAAATCCGTTACGTAGTTTAAAAGATCTAAGCGTACCTACAGACAGCGGGAGCGACTTTTTTATACTATGTAAAGATAAATGAAAAAAAGAAGTATTTATTAGTTTCGCACAGGACAAAGCAATAAAACAAAATTATATAAAAAGAAAACCAACAAAAATAAGGCATAAATTAAATTAAAGGCCCCAATTTCAGCATGGTAAACTAAAGTAGTAACATTCATGTTCTTCAGCCTACCGTGTAGATAAAAGACTATTGAACTTTTCCCTCCAGCATCAAAGACAAGACAAAACAAAGACATTTATTCGTAGGACACTGTGTTTTAGGACAATGATGCCGCAAGAAGTGATATAACTAGGGTTGCCACCTTTGTTTTGAACAAATATAGTATTTTCCCAAAAAAGCTGCAAAAATATTGTACTTTTGGGAAACGTAGGAGAAAAAAAAAGTACACATTTTCCAGATATATTTGTTATTGCTTTTTGCTTTGGCCATCAATGATCTATTTCATTTAAAATAATTATAGAAATGTGAACAACAACATTTAGATTCGTATTAAATTAATCTCTACCAACTATCATCTGCTAGTATATGGAATTTCATCTATCCATCTAGTAACATTATATTTACTATGCCCATCAACGTAGAATCCCTTTACAATATAAGATATCTTATCAAAAGATTTACTCCTTTCATATCTTATTTTCTCACGCTCGTCATATTGATAAAGTCACAACTAAGAGCGGTTTCGCACTACGTCCGATCCGAATCCGATCCGAACCCGGTCCGGAGTAGTCGTAGAACTATTTCAATGGTAGTTTATGCACTATTAGATCCGGCTTCCGTCACCCGATGTTGTATTGTAGTGTATTTTCACGGGTACGGATCAGACTCGGATCGGACGTAGTGCGAAAATACTCGCAAGATTTTTATAATTTTCCAACGAACTCGTGAGATAGAATCGAGATTTCTGCTTAACCATCATTTAAGAATATCAGAAAAATTCCAAAAGACAAAGCCACGATCCAAAATCATGAGGATAGCTTAGCTTGTGTTACATATTTAAATTAGAATCTTTAGATAGTTTATCATCAAGAAATTGCAAACAAAATGGTCATTCAAGTGATCACAATTGGTGTACAGACGCCAGCACACCAAGATACTACAATCTGTCAAATTTCTTAAAGGGGCTCCCCCATGCACACTAGCGCCACTTTAGTAAAAAAATCAGAACTCGTTAAATACACAATTAATATAAAATCTGATTGACAAAATCAATCTTTTGGTCTTCTAAATTATTTACGTCTGCTTAACTCATTGAAACATAGCTCGCTGTATGTCGTTACAGATACAAAATGAAAAAAAAAACGGCCGTTTTTAGCAATTTTTCTAACTGTAACTACAGTGAAGCATATTTTAATGAATTAAATAGACGTCAATAATCTAACTCTAAAGCATTGATTTTGTCAATCAGATTTTATACTAATTGTGTATTTAACGAGTTCTGATTTTTTTACTAAAGTGGCGCTAGTGTGCATGGGGGAGCCCCTTAATAGATTTTCTACTTTATCGGTAAAGTATTAGGTTCAAGGTTGATTGGGAAAATTTGTCAGTTTCGGGTAGCTTGATGTGCTGGCGTCTGTACCAGCTACCCGAGTGGTTGAATTTAGTAAAGGTTTTTATGCTAAAGTGGAATATCGAATGAGATTCTTCCTCTGTTACTTAGAACAGGTTTCTTTTGATTAAATCACTTACCAATTGCTAGCTCTTCAGGTATTTCGAAAGGTGAAGGAGGCTCAGTCATGGGCAGACCGTCAAGTTCATCATTAAGTGAAGGAGGCTCAGTCATGGGCAGACCGTCAAGTTCATCATTAAGTCCCGGTGCCTCAGGTACTTCGAACGCCTCGTCATCATCCAGAATTTTTATTATCTCTGGCGGTGCCTGTGGGAATGGCATTTTGATAAAAAACTATAATATACATAGTTATATGAATTCAATTTAGAACACTTACATTAAATTAGACTAAATTTAATTAAATAAATCAGATTACCTATATTATATGATAAAATTGTATTAAATTGAAGAAAATTGAACTGTTGCGTAATGTTATTTTAAATTGTTTTTTGATTAATAATTATTAAGACTGATTTCTCTTTGTCGTACTAACATAGCTCCTAAGTACTCGCTACTAACCCATATGGACTCTTGTTCGAATAAAGTTTTTGATTCATTGATTGATGAACCTAAACAGCACAAAACTGGAGTCCAGAGACAGTAAACCTAAATAGCACAAAACTGGAGTCCAGAGACGGTAAAGCAGGATTGCCGCAGGCCCTAACAAGATGGCCGGCCGAAAAATGGGATAATATCCATCTAAATTGGAAGAGCAAGAAGTGGAAGGTTTTGCCCGTAGGACAGAGTAGAGTAGGCGAAGAAAAAACACTATCATGCATGATGTGCTGGGACCCCTACTATTTTAAACACGACAAAAATATTGGGCGAATATATTGTAAAGCACATAATTTATTATTTTTCAAATGTGATTGGATGATGAAAAAAGGCAGTATTCGTAGCAACAATTTTTCATGTTCTTGAAAAAAGTTTCGAGGAACGAAACATTTTTTAGGGGATTTGGCCTCATCTACATCGCCATATACGAACTACGCTTCGTTTATAATGTCACACGAAATGCTGCATCGCGCAGAGTTATCCGGGAGTGTTAGACAGCATCGACGACAACTGCCACGCAACAACCCACCAGACAGTACACACGTCCGTCTGTGCTGCCACGCAACAACCCACCAGACAGTACACACGTCCGTCTGTGCTGCCACGCAACAACCCACCAGACAGTACACACGTCCGTCTGTGCTGCCACGCAACAACCCACCAGACAGTACACACGTCCGTCTGTGCTGCCACGCAACAACCCACCAGACAGTACACACGTCCGTCTGTGCTGCCACGCAACAACCCACCAGACAGTACACGTCCCTGTCTGTGCTATGAGGAACACGGTATAGAGGGAGGGAATGTTCCCACTCACACTGTTATTACATGTCATCATCTGCCTAGCCTTTTCCCAACTATGTTGGGGTCGGCTTCCAGTCTAACCGGATGCAGCTGAATACCAGTATTTTACATGGAGTGACTGCCTATCTGACCTCCACAACCCAGTTAGTACTGGGTAATACGATATCCCTTGGTAGGATATTATATATATATTATATAGAATATTTTATTTTTTATCATGTTGACATTGTATATTTGTGATTTCATTAATTTGATTTGACATAGTGATGATATATTTTTCTATTAATAATCATGTTAAGTTTTTTGTTTATTTAACTAATTTTATTTAATTAATTTAAACTTTAACACACTCAGATAATTGTTATTATGTAAATCAAATGAAATGTTAGATATAAATTTAATTAATATAATATTTAATTCCTAATGATATGTAAGTGATATTGGATAAATTCAGATAGATACCCTATTCTGCAATATTAGTTTTAAGTTATCTTGCTGCGCCCTAACAGGGTCATGTACTCACTAGTTTAAGCCTCCCAGTTAAAATTGGTTGTGTACATTGTGCATTAAATTAAATAAAAGGACTGACTGGTTGTCAGACTTTCGGGTCACGACGACTGTCAAGAACTACAAATGACAGCCGGGACCAACGGCTAACGTGCTTTCCGAGGCACGGAGGAAACTCGGTATGTAATGGGCGGTCACCCATCCACGGTCTCTTAGGCAAGCGCAGCTTAACCTAAAGATCACTCCGACCGGCCGTTATTGTGTGGCCACGAGTACCACTGTTATTACATACTTTACTTAAAAATAGAATGATTAACTTACGTCGGCAAATGAAATCCTGTGGTGCGTGACATAGTGCTCGGGGATTGGACTAGTCTTTTTTATGATAGTCTTCTCCGCGTGTTCGGATGGTGCAGGATATTCTGAAAAATTGCATGAAATGACTACTGTAGTTGGTGCCAGTTAAGATGACAATAGCGGTCATTGACCCACCTACATTTATTAAACTTCTTAACTTTGAAAACCAAAAAAAAGCCTGTTCATGTCTGGAATCGTCATCTATACATGGTTATTTGTTTTGATTCGTACGAAGAGATATTAGGGAAAGGGCAATGACCGCTATTCTCATCTTAACTGGCACCAACTATAGCACAACATGAAAAGTCGTTACCATTTTGTTGACTGGCCAATTGTTATCAAGGCACGATCTAATCTTTTTGCTACAGCAAAGATTCATTTAACACAATAGAAAAAGCTTTCTAACATAAGATCACGCCTGTAATCCCCAAAGGGTTAGGCTGAGCTGGTGTACCCAATACTACACTCACATTTTGGTAGTTATAGGCATAAGTCCAGAGTCCGTGGCTGCTACTAATAAATTTCCTTTGGAATACCCCAATACCACTGCCAATGCTCGTGCCTTAGAAGGAGAAGAGGTTTTTGCCCAGCAGTGGGTTATGGGACAGTAATAGACTGGTATTATTATAATATTAGATAACTAAATAAGTAAAGTATAAACAAGTATCACTAACCTGTACCACTGAAGCTTGTTTTTTTCAGAATCAGTTCCATAACGCTGACTTTAGTGCCGTAGGGGAGGGGGGTCTCCTGTTTGTTACCAGATTCGTCGGTAAGCGTCTTCGTTGGGTCGTATCTGAGACCAAGCGCTTGTCCAGCCTCCTCGTTGAACATGCTGTCAACGTCATCTTTTTTCACTCGGATTTTCTAGAAAATTTATTTTTTATTTATCATTATATAGATATAGATAACCTAACCTAACCCGCACTGGGCCCCCGTGGTGGATTATAGCCCATTCCCTCTCATAGAGAGGAGGCCGTGACCCAGCAGTGGGAACATTATAGGCTGATGATGATGATGATGAACCTAACTGTAAAAATCTCTACCCTCAACAGTTCGAAGCCTCTGCTTTCATGCCTTAAACAGTCTTAATTATAATTAGAGTTATGAAAATGAGACATGATATCTTTTGTTCATGACTTTCTTGGGTGAAAAACAAAACTAGTTTAGTGCCTTACAATGACAGGCCCCAGATCTATTTCTCTGGAGGTAGCTACGTCGAGTGGTGGTCCAGGTAGCTCCACCTTACGGGTCTGCTTCCTCTTCTTCTCCGGCATGAGGTGCTTTAGCACGTTCCTGCGTACATGGTACCCTCTGTACGCGGCCTAGTAATAAAGAGGATGTTAGTTACTAGCTGGTGCCTGCGGTTTCGCCCGCGTGAAGTTCGATTATTGTGCCATGGGACCTTACTACCGGGATACAAATTATCCTATGTGTTAATCCAGGTTATAAACTATCTGTGTGCAAAATTTCATTCAAATCTGATCAGTGGTTTTTGCGTGAAAGAGTAACAAACATACACATTTATAATATTAGTGTGATTGTTTTCCTTAACGACAGAATACAAAAAAAAGACCCTTGCGAGAGCACAGAGAGGTTTGCCATATTAGCTGCGTGGCTCATTTGTTTACCAGGAGTGCGCTCCGTGATCCCAAAATGTGCTAAGTATAGGCCGAATAACACCGCGCCGAAAATTTGCTGCCTGGCAAATTTCGGCTATTAGAAATAATTATAATGATGGAAGCACGCCGCAACGAATAATAAAAGAAGAGGCAAAGAGAGAGAGAAAGCATTTTACTACGAATCACGGAACAGTGATTGTGATGTTCCAACGAAAACCGTATCACAAATTGAATTGGCGGCCCGTCCAAATGCTCATGCTTGACCAAACCTGTATTTTCTCTGTAGCTCGACGCAGTTCGCTGATGGAAGGCCTGGTTGTCTTGTAAATCTCTAGCGTGTGCTGAGCAGCCTTCTCCCAGGCCTCATCAGGCTCCGTTTTCATGGACTGTAACAACAAGCTTTCGTCTTTAAGGCCTGGTTTAAGAGGTTCTGGATAAACTCATAAGAGTAGGGTATTCGGACTGCCTCGTTGGGGAACTGGTTGTAAGTGCCTCTGCTGACTATGAGCAGGTTCAATTCCCAGGTTTTGGGTTTTCCTAACAGAAAATTGACGTTTTCAGCACGGAAACTGGATATGTTGTTGATGGTGCATTAGCCTCGTCCCCTATTACAAATTTACATGAGACTTAAACAAAACTTGACAAATTAGGGTGTACTACTACTGTCAATACTATAGTGCCCTTCGGGGAACTGAGACGTAACGTTGAGAGGTAATTTAAATATGATATTTATTACCTTTTTCATTAAATTCTTTCTGTACCAATAGTCTCGGTACGCGTTTCTGATAACTTGGCACACCTTCACAGACATCACTTCGGAGAGAGGGTAACGGTGCAGCACCTTCTTTAGTATATCAGTTTCTTTAACCTTTTCTGTGAAACCAGAACTTCATTATCATCAACGTTTCGAGAGCAACTACTGGTGAAAATTGGCTTCCGATTTAATTCGACCTGCCTTGTACAGACGCCAGCAAATCAAGCTTCCCGAAACTATAAAATTTTCAAAAATAACCTTGAACCTAATACCTACTACTCGTATAGCGATAAAGTTAAAAATCCATTAAAGAAGTTTGACAGATTGTAGTAGCTCTTAGGTGCTGGCGTCTGTACTTCTCGCATCAAAACAAAACACGAACTTAATTTCAATCAATCCTTACATACAAATGCGAAAGTCTATACCAGATAACAGTAAGTTTTACTTCAGTGATAGTGCGAGGGTACCGATCGATGTCGCATAGCGTTAAGCGACCAGTGTGCTGCATACAAATGTCCACTATTGTCCACGGCTGTTTCGATACCGCATCTCGTTTTGATGTTTCTCCAAGTATGTGGTAACAAAAGTAATGGCTTTCGCAACGAGGAATCGCGCTTTTGAAAGTGTGCCTTATTATGTCAAATGACGGATCGTCTGCCGAAAAAGGATGTCTTTTGCACATTTAAATGTGTGTTGTATATAATATGATAGTGGACATTTAAATGTGTATTGTATATAATATGATAGTGGACATTTAAATGTGTATTGTATATAATATGATAGTGGACATTTAAATGTGTATTGTATATAATATGATAGTGGACATTTAAATGTGTATTGTATATAATATGATAGTGGACATTTAAATGTGTATTGTATATAATATGATAGTGGACATTTAAATGTGTATTGTATATAATATGATAGTGGACATTTAAATGTGTATTGTATATAATATGATAGTGGACATTTAAATGTGTATTGTATATAATATGATAGTGGACATTTAAATGTGTATTGTATATAATATGATAGTGGACATTTAAATGTGTATTGTATATAATATGATAGTGGACATTTAAATGTGTATTGTATATAATATGATAGTGGACATTTAAATGTGTATTGTATATAATATGATAGTGGACATTTAAATGTGTATTGTATATAATATGATAGTGGACATTTCTAGCTAGATTATTCACGTAGTACTTCACTTAGTACTTAATAATAAATGTATTATGAACCATGCATTTGCAATTTTGTATCTTAACTGATTTTTCAGTTTCAGATATTGAAACTATAGTTATTATATTTTGAGTACTTAAAACCAATTACAATAGCAAATGACCTTACACATTATGTTCTTAGAATAAAATAAAACTAATTTAGCGTAACCATTTCCTAGTTACAGCTTGTCGAATCATTATTTTGCGTTCGGTGACAATAAATCGTACCGCTACGTGGCTACGTACTCGCCTTTCATAAAAACGAGTTCTCTGATTCGTAGCATACGGATCAAACTTACATTCGACGACCCGAATGGCGTAACGGTAGTGAGGCTGCCTTACGTTCTAAGGGTCCCGGGTTCGAATCCCGGTTGGAGCAAATGTTTGTGTGATGAGCATGGACATTTGTTTCCAAGTCATGGATGTTTATATGTATAATAAGTATGTATTTACAAACAAAAAGTATCTATGTAGTAAGTATATCAACTATCTGGTGTCCACGACACAAGCCTCGTTGCTTAGTGTGGCACTAGACGGCGCTGTGTGTTAATGTCCAGCGATATTTATTTATTTATTCTTCATAATAAAAGCAAAAAATCGCAATTTAAATCTTGAGCGAAGTTTTATATTTTGATCTTGGAGTACTCGTACTCGTATTTAGTACAACTTCTTGTGCAAATGTACAAACCTTATAAAAAATACACAATCAGTTTTTGGACACTTCCTAAAGACTATCAATGTGGACTGTCTGTAAGGATCTCATCATCTGCCAGATCCAGACTAACCGTTTCCAGTCTAACCAGATGCAGCTAGTGTTTTACAGTATTTTACATGGAGCGACTGCCTATCTGACCTCCACAGTAACTGTCTGTAAGGATCTCACGGCTTATAATAATGAAAGGTTCATAGGAAAGGTGAGAGATCCGTTCAAGGTCGTACACTTCCGTAATGTGCCAGGAATATGGCCGGATTGATGCGATTTGGTCAGTAACCGTGGTTCCGGTACTGGCGAGGGGAATAAAACTATGTGAACGTAGTATAGGCGAGACGATAAAAAAAATCTAATTAGTCCGTCAGTTAGATTATCAAAAAATATATGGCCCGTGTTTTTTCTTTTGTTACGTAAACCAAAATTGACGAAGATATGACGCTTTTAAAATTCTCAATACGTCACGCCTTGGTATAATTTTTAGCTAGTTCTGACGTCACGAGCCCCCACTCCCGAGTTTTAATGCGTTTTATCTTTGTCAATATTCATTGATTTATTATACAAAAACAAAACGTGTCCATTAATTTCCCAATACTTTATCTGACGGACCGGTATCAAAAAATTGCAAATCTATTTAAGATTTGCAATTTTTTGATACTGTCGTCATGCCTATTCATATAAAATGAACGTACTCCACGTTTTGATGCCCACAGTTAGATTACTTCACATGGCATGGATGTTTGTGGTTAGACCTTGAATGGGGGCTGGTGCTCAAGTTGATAGGCAAGACTTGTGCAGAAAGGAAGGTAGGTGGACCTTTCGCAGGATCATTATCATCACGGAACTGAGAAGTGTGACAGAAGATAGGGAATGTCTGTCTATTCCCAGCAGTATGTGATTCTGGGCTGAAATGATGATGGTGTCGAATATCATACCTTTCCCTTCAACAGGCTGATCCAATTCAATCTCATCCTTGATGAGGGCAGCCAGGTCATCTGCTTGCTGCCGCTCCATGCCGATCTGAAGCAGATGTTCAGATACAGTGGGTCGACAGTCACAGAGGTCCTCCAGGATCTTGACGGCCATCACGCCGTGCTCGCGGGTGATCAGCAGGGCGGAGAGGTAGTTGGCTATGAAGTCCAGTGTCTTTGCTGGTTGCCAGCGCAGCACCTGAAAAATATGGATTTGATGTGATCAGCTGTTGAGGTCTACTTTGCTTGTGTCGACGCGAACTGCTTAAGAACGGCTCAGGCTGACTATAAATGTTCGGCAGTCAGTAAATATTGCTCCATTACTTATTGCGTTGTGGTGTTAAGATCGCAGTTGACGGATTTAAGTATGTAAAATAATGACTGTTGGGAAATCGCTAGGTGGATAGTAGACGTAGGCTGACTAAACTCTCCTAAAGTAAAGCAACACTTTGTCAAAGACCGGGATATCTCAACGGCGACGCAACACGTCTGTGGCACCCGAGAACAGTAGCAGGCGTCGACGATGGTCACTGGTCTGTTAGAGGTTTAGTCAAATTAGTTTGGTAGGGCTATAATAAAGACTGGCTGTGGACATCAGACACACAGCAGGTTACGGGGTGAAACGAGACGAAACTATGAAAGGGATTTTATAGTTGAATTAATATGTATGGAGTTAAAACTCTGGGGCCGTGGGGTGCGAGTGCCCATAGCCTGTTCAAGGAAATTTCAAAACGCCTAGTTGACGTTTCCCGTGACCCAAGTCCTGGCTTCTACCTTGGCCAGAGGCCAAGTGTTGCCATACAACGTGGTAACGCCGCCAGTCTCTTGGGCACATTAATTACCATCTGACAGCGTTGAGGAGTTTTTCGATGCCCTTTTACAGTTTGTACAACTAATTAACAGTTAGTTTATTTATTTTAGTTTATTTAATAGTTTTTAATGAATTATACATGTAGTTAGGTAGTTTAAGATTAAAAAAAAATATATTTTTTATAAATATATCAGAAATAATACCGATAATAATTCAACGCTAAAATCCCTGTCAAAATTTTTACTCAAATCACTCCTGCGTGTCTTTTCACTCCGTTTTACGGTAGATAATCTGTCAGACTTCTGCGGGTCTAAAAAGTCTTTTACTGAAATAATTTTTAAATCACAGAAAGGCTTACAAAAAAACTTATAAAATTGATAATAACTGAAAAGAAAACAAACGGCCAAATACGGTCTTTATTTTTTTTTTTCACGTGGCAATATTTACTTACACCAAAATATTATGATTTTGGAATGATATGAATTGAATATGATGCAGTTAATTTGTGTCACTATTTTGCGAATATGAGAGAATATTGGAGGAATTGCTAACCAGAGTCGCGTCCGCAATGCGTCCGCGTACGAGTTGTTGACGGAAGACGTTGACATGTCTACAGTCTACCTTCAAGTCTACAGATAGGACTGGTATTTAAGGGTCTACCTCACGTGTGATGTCCGCCATGAGCTCTTTAAGTCCTTCGGGCACGGCAAATACGGTAGAACATCCATGATTCTGCAGCAACTCGTTCATTTCATTGTCTTCAGGATCAGCACGATTTTTGTGTTATTGACACTTGATGACACTTGATGGCAATCTTATTCTTTGACGTTTCATTTTTTTTAATAGTTATTTTCATAGATAAGTGAATAGCTTAACGACTTATTTTCAGAAACTTTACTTCTAAAGAGTGCACGTTGGGTCTCTGATGATTCTTTACCGAAATCTGTTTATTTAATAGTTCTACTGGGCTGCTTTGTTGTATAAATAACTACCTAACATCACGCCTATAATCCCCGAAGGGATAGGCAGATATAATAATAATAATAATAATGATTTATTTAACAGATCATACAATCCAATTTGTTAGTAGTACATACACATCTTAAACACTAGTGTTAGTACATAATTATATTTCAATTTTATTAATAATGTCAAAATAATTAATAATAATATGTCAAAATCATCAAATAATAATAATAATATAATAAAAAAAAAAAAAATATCAAATAATAATAATAATAATATATTTTATTGTTTAGATCATAAAAAGTGTTACAATAAGATGTGACACTGGATCCTGCACTAGGATACCCTGTGTCGCAGGATCCAGTCTCTCTTGACAAAAATATGGTTGATTATGAAGAGGTATCAAATGCAACGGTTCCAATCATGAAAGAAAACTAAAACTAAAAGGTAACTCAAGGTGTAAAGGTTACGTACGGTCGAACAAGCTATTTGGTTTACATTTTACAATGTAATTTGTTGGTTAAACTGTAAACCAAATAGCTTGTTCGACCGTACTATGAGTGTTTGTATGTGTGTAGGCTAGTACTCAATTGCAAGTAGGTTTTCCGTATAATGTACCTGTATAAAGGGTGTAAAACACCTCTTAACGAAGCCGAAAGGCACTTGTTCTCCCCGTCATTGCGATCTTTTTTTGTTCTACACCATACCTGGGAAACTTCTAGTTACGGAGATAATTATTGGGGGTCAAAGTTCCAACTTTTTGACAAGTGTAAGTTTTTTTAAAATACCTACAAGTTTTTAGGTAATGTATTTTTTTTACTTTAAACACCTCCACGACCCCCGTACTATTAGTAAAGTTACTTAATAATGTACAGAATGCTTGGTTGACGGCGTCTCGAAATGTGGCTGTACTATTAGGTACATACCTACAGTGTGTAAACAACCTCATCACGAAGCCGTCAACCAAGCATTCTGTACATCAAACTAAGTAACTTTACGCAAAAATTATTGCTGGGAAAAGACTTTTTTTTTTTGGGTGAAAACTCATTTTGTGGCAGTACTCAATGTAACGCACTCAAAACATTGTGCTGATGGATGGATTGAATAGTGCGGGGGTTGTGGAGGTGTTGTTTTAAGTAAAAATCTAAAAAAAACTTGTCAAAAAGTTGTAACTTTGACCCCCAATATCTCATTAACTAGAAGGTTCCCAGGTATGGTGTAAAACAAAAAAACGATCGCAATGACGAGGAGAACAAGTGCCTTTCGGCTTCGTTAAGAGGTGTTTTACACCCTTTATAGATCATAACATCACGCCTGTAATCCCCGAAGGGTTAGGCGAAGCTGTACTTAATACACCCACATTTCGCTAGTTATGTTTAAGTCCCATGTAATAGGGGGCGAGCCTATTGGCACTAACCGGCCACGAATCCAGACTCCGTGGCTGCTACTGAGTAATTCCTGATGGAAAAACCCAACCCGATGTTTAGAATATTCCACAACGCAAGTGCAATAATATTTAGACATCATTTGTAGGTGTCGCACAGTGTAAGCCTACATTGCCCAAAGAAATAAGCAGGGGTGTACCGCATCTCCATCAAAAATTGGTAACGTAGCGAATAACCATACACCCACATTTCGCTTAAATAACATTATTATTATGTATTTATCAGCCAATCAAAACATAAAGAAAAAGAATTAGTCTGTTCGTGTCACGCAATCTCCTAAACTGCTGGACCGGTTTTAGAATTGTGGTTTTTGTATGTATCAAACTAAGACTTTGTTTGGTTCCCTTCGTCAATAACTGAGCTTTTAGATATTATCCTGTTTCATGTTATTAGTAGTTTATTATTATTAATTATATTAAAAGCGAAGCTGTAGAAACGGAGGCTGAGGTTCTTTTACCAAGTAGTTAAGAAACAGTTTCATTTATCTTTCAAAATGTAACAAACGCAGTCTTGTTGCATTAAAATAAAATAAATCACACATTTGTGAAAATTTACTCATCAATACCTCATTATTCTGTTCCTCACCAAATGTACTTGACCTCACAAATGTTTCCAACAACCTTTTGCTCACCCACAAAACGTAAAAAAAGAGGGGCGAGGAAGCTCAAACATAATTGGCCAATTCTTGCTTATGACTGAATAGTACCACCACCTAAGTATCGCCGTGCTGTTCGAATACAAACCGTGTTGCTTCGAGATAAGAGCGTCGGTTTTGTCAGTGATCGGTATAATTAAGTTTGCACGGGTATGTACTGATAAAACCGCGTCATTTGTTGTGGGTAGCCGCGATGAGTGGCGGTGTGTGGTGATACATAGCAATCAGACTGTTATGATTGATAAACATATGTAAATATTACATCTGATAAAGTTTTTTTGTGCCACTGCGACACATGTGTTCAGTGTAGTGAGCAAAAATAGATATAAGTACCAACATTTTTGTGAACAAAGACAGTTTTGTGAGTGAAAAATACAACAAAATAAAGTTAAAAGAAAGGAAGAACATATTTTAAATAAATAACGAAGGAAGCCCAAGAAAACAGAAGAAAACTAAAACGTAATTCGAAGATAGACAGAAGATAACGTAAATATTACCGAAAAGGAAACCAAAACACAACCAAAATGGACATCACCACAGCAAGAGCGATAGCCATGCTCTCATTGGGCTTGGGAGCTTTCTTCTCTGGCATGCTACCAGCCTGCTTTTCAGAAGCAGCCAGACAGAGACACCCTCTATTGCTATCCTGCTTACTCTGCTTTGGAGGAGGAGTCCTTCTATCCACGTCTCTCGTCCACATGCTACCAGAAACAAGAGAGCATCTACCACAGTATTCAGAACTAACTTTATGCATTGGGTTCTTCACTGTCTACTTAGTAGATGAGTTATCCCATCTGTTCTATAGTAATAGTAATTATGAAAGACACAGCCATGTGGGAGAGCAGACCAGGTTGCTGCCCAGAGACCATGATGGGGAGATGAGGGAGAGAGAAGGAGCATCGGAGCTGTGCCATGTCAGTCACACGGAGCCCTGTAATAGGAGCTCTTCGAGTGTGGTTGGACTGCTGTCTGCGCTGTTTGTGCATAGTGTGCTGGAGGGACTGGCGATTGGGCTGCAGGAGAGTGCTACACAGGTGAGGAATGCATTTATTTGTTTTCTTTCTTTGTTCTTGAACATATTATTAGTCTATTGATGACCACTGTCTTTGCGTTTAAGGTAATTCTTTATTGAACTAAATATGTTACCTATAAAGAACACACATCTTTTAGTTATAATCGACATAGATGATAGCAATCATTAAGTTTTTCATTAAAATTGACTATCGTAGTCATCTCCATCTGGCTGGCTTTATTTATCAAAAGATTCACTGAATGACTTCTTGCTCATTCTTGCTTCTTGCTTTTGGTGATATTTCAAATCTGTAGACCGTACTACGTGTGTACCATGTCACAATTTCAGAAGGGACTTTTTCTTTTGTTATGTAATTTTATGATGTGGGTTAATATTAGTAATGATTTATCCAACCAGTCTCCCAGCCGCATAGCTTGGTGTCTGATTGACCTTGTATTTGAGTCATACCTATTTAGAAAGACATATGACGGGCCAACGAAGATCATTGCCTCCAGACAAAGAATTTGATTCCCGGTCTGAACCCTACATAGAAATTTTTCCTCGTAAATTAAAAAGAAAAACTGCTGTTTCCTGCAACAGTGCAATACTTACACGTCAGAATGTATGAAACGGCATTTTTATGGGTCCGTAGTCCTGACAAGGGACCCTTATAGTTTCGTCATGTCCGTCTGCCTGTCTGTCTGTCCGAGGTTTTGCTAAGAGAAAGCTGTAATTTTGTAGGGGTATATAAATACGCCGACAAAGTGGAAAATAAAATTTTGGAAATTTTTTTTTTTACGTTTCCGTGATTAAGATCAGAACACATACCAAAGTAACAATATTTTTGTTCTGCTCGAGTAATGAAAGTGTTTTTAAACATTACGTTACGCCACGCGTCACTTCGAAAACCAAAACAATGGACCATACGGGAACAACGTACGGGTTTTACCAGACGATACTCCCAAGAAACTTTCACGTCAGCAAATTGTTTCACGTTTTACGAGTATTTATTAAGTAGAAGGAAAACAAAATGTGCGCGCCTTTATTTCTGAAGGAGTAGTCAGTGGCATAAGCCACCAAAAACGGCAAAACCAATAATATTGTCCAAACTAGGGATTGAACTGAGAACCCTGCACAAAAAATTAAACCACGGACTTTTATTTGAATATCAGGTAGGTTTGTAACTGGCCTTAGCCGTGTGGTATCCGGCAGAGTAGAATAGAACCAACCCATTACACTCACGGGTGTCGTATAAAGCGACTAATGTCTGAGGCAGAACACCTTGCGCTTCCGTAGACCAGAGAATGGGCAGCAGCGTTTTCTGTTAGTCTTTCATCACTGCGATCTCCAATCCGCCTGCCAAGCGTGGACATTACGGCAAATTCCTCCCATCATGGGAGAGGCTTATGTCCAGTAGTGGACGTTATGGGCTGTTGTTGTTGTTGTTGTTGTAACTGGCAACTGTCGAAATGATGATGGGTAACTGGCGAAATGTGGTTGTACTATTAGGTACAATTCTGCCGTACCCTTCAGGGATTACGGGCGTGATATTTTAATGTTAGGTAGGTCATTTCAATAAATGGCCTGACCTCTTCATAACAAGATAAAATGTTTAAAAATACACTGCATTTCCTTCACAAACAGATAAGTAGTGATGCCCACAACGGTGGGCTTTCAACATAAAACATGTCTGACCGTCTGTATCTACACAACCAAATCTGAATTCATTGAATAACAGTCAGTATTAAATCCTACTTCCTACTAATATTATAAATACGAAAGTTTTTGAGTATGGATGTTTGTAACTCTTTCACGCAGAAACTACTAAACTAATTTGGATGAAATTTTGCACCCTTATAGTTTATAACCTGGATTAAAACATAGGATAGAGGACTTTTTATCCCGGTATCGGTAATAAGATCCCATGGGACAATTATCAAACTACACGCGGGCGAAGCCGCTGGCAGAAGCTAGGCCTACATTTTATATCGATGGTCAAATGGTTGCAACCGTTACGCCTGAACCGAGTCTTGATGCGTCTTCACAAGTCTGGCAAAGTGTCATTGGGTGTTTCATTCAGGGATTTCTCAGAAGCAACCTGGAGTTTGAATTTGTACATGGTTGGTGGCAATAGGCTCTTCCCCTATTACATGGGTCTTATGCAAAACTGTCTAGTTGTGTGTGCACTAGAAGCACGTCTCCGCCTAATCCTTTAAGGCATCGTGCGAAAATTTTTTTTTTTTTACTCACTCACTCCTCTCTCCGTGCGGTTTTTTCTGGCCAATCTCTCATAAACGCCTCTAATAGGTCGTCACGCCAGCGTTTTGTAGGTGCTAAAATTAGGTTAGATTATTTGTGTGGGAATTAGCACAGTTCCGTTTATCAACTTAAGTTCACTAGAGCTTATCTTGGTCCTATAAATATCAGTAACTTGCTGGTTAAAGATCACGGGTGAAAGGTAGCTACGCCCACACCACCACAATAACCGATTTCAGGGCCAGGGGAGCCCCTCCCTGTGGTTGAATCAGTTTTGTCTAGCACTTGATGCTTACGATAAAAATGGTTTGTTGGAGTGGAGTTGGAATTGTACACTTGAGGGCTTTAAGAGCAATAAAAACAAACATATTTTGGGGCTACGAGTGTTTATTTTTTACGATCGTGAGGTCTATAATATCTCATCGCCTTAGAGGCAAAATGAAGTCCTCGCTCCGTAGCGCCCCTTAGACTACACTCTACCCCTACATGTCCATAAACACTTATGAAACGTCGAAAAGTAAGTGCAAGGTTAAGGTTGTTGTCGTTTCCTATAAAGAGGAGCCGGTTAACATGGAGTAAGTCATGAATATCAATCTCCAAAATATACACAAATATATAACTAGCACTTCGCCCGTGACTTCGACCGCAAAACTAGTGATAGCTCGACAAATGTGAATGATATTTATTATAGCTTATAGCACCCACGAATAATGCAGCTTTATGCTAGTGAAAGATTTTTTAGAATTGGATCAATAGTTCCGGAGATTATCCCCTACATACAAATTTTACCTCTCTAAAAAGCATAGACCACAGTACTACACTTCATGGTTTAAAACACAAAAGCGCAAGCAAGTCGTGATCAATGATTGTCCCGATAAATATGTATATAAATTACTTAGCTTTCATTTTTATTAATTTACTTTTGCGATTGTGAATGTAATGTCTTGTCTCATCATGTTATGTAAAACTATAAAGGCAATTGATACAACAATAGTGGATTCACACCATGCTTATGTTCCTACAGCCTATTCATAATATGATTATAATACAATAATATTTCAACGTTTACAATAGGCGAGACGACAAAAAAAATCTAATTAGTCCGTCAGTTAGATTATCAAAAAATATTTGACCCGTGTTTTTTCTTTTGTTACGTAAACCAAAATTGACGAAGATATGACGCTTTTAAAATTCTCAATACGTCACGCCTAGGTATAATTTTTAGCTAGTTCTGACGTCACGAGCCCCCACTCCCGAGTTTTGATGCGTTTTATCTTTGTCAATTTTCATTGATTCACAAAAACAAAAAATTCGTGTCCATTAATTTCCAATACTCTAACTGACGGACTAAATAGATTTGCAATTTTTTGATACTGTCGTCATGCCTATTATTTATAAACAACCAAGCCACGTTATTCTTGTAGTGAATCAAAATTTTGGCAGGCAATGCACCGAAACTTGAATCAGTCATGAGCATAACCGGTTGGACATGTTTATTACAGACAAAAAATGAGCGAAACCTTTATGACTTTCGTCCTTTACATGACCGTATAAATACATTCAACAATAACGTACTGATCTTTGTTTATTTTATTCCTGTTTTAATCGATTAGATTGGCTTTTTCAGTCTTACCAAGAGGTATCGTTTTACCCAGTACTAACTGGGTTGTGGAGGTCAGATAGGCAGTCGCTCTACTAGAGTTTTTAAATCATATTTTTTTCTCAGTTATGTCTGTGCCTACTTGTGCTCGGTTGATGTCAAAACACCAGTCAGACAAAACTGGCGGGGTGTGCTGAAAGTTCCGAGTCTGCCTAATCTATTGGGGAAACAGGCAGTGTGATATTTTTTGCCATGATAGGGTTTCAATTTTAAAGTGAAAACTTTCAGTCGCCTGTCGTCGCCAGTTTCGATTATTTTTTGTTGAAGATGTCTCTAAGTGGAAAACTAACGATCTTGTTGTTAAACAAACAAAACGATGAACACCTTTGTTTTCCTACATAGACAATTGTATAGTTACTATCAACACAGTAATATAGTCAACAACAAATATTGAATTATATCAACAAGTAAGTAACACCATGTTTTTCTATTTTCGTCTAGTAAATTTCCTGCCTGCGTTATCAATCACGGATCTATTGACCTACATACTGTGATACTACGATACCTACTCCTCTTGTGATAAGAGATACCTTCGTAACGAAACCGTTACTCCTCGCTCCGTTACTGATTAGGGGTGATAACAAGTCGTCTTACCTACTAACGGATAAGATTGTTAATTGTTAGTTTAATTATGTTTTTATTGTGGAAAATTCGTCGATATTACATATTAACAATATACATATAACATCACGCCAGTTTCCACCAAGGGCTGGGCAGAGATATAGGTACCTATAGTATTTAATCCATACATTAAGTTAGTTATGTTTAAGTCCTATGTCGACGAGACTAAGTACAGGAAATTCCAAATGAAAAATCTCGGTAACACTGCGCGACCTCGGAATCGAACTTAGTCAGGACCTTACGCTCAGCAACTACTAGAAGTATGCAGTACGGCAAAATACACAATGACAGGAAATGGAGGATATGACGTAGATACTATACTGTGATGTTGAAACATCACAGTATAGTATACGTCAAAAAACAATATTAAAATAAATAATAATTTTGTTTTCTCGTGATGAGTGCAATCACAGAGTAGACTTTCACACGGCCATGAATTACTACAAAAGATGGATTAGGAATTCAATTGTTAATCATTTATATTTTTGGCCTAAAGAAATTTGCTAAATATTTTGCAATGTCATAATGTTTGTTGAAAACACACGTACGAACTACTAGTCTGGGTAATTTTTATCGAAAAATAAAGCTTTGTAGCATCTAGCATAATCAGCCCAAAATGTTACCACTGCTGGGACACACGGCCTCCTCTCTATGAGTGGGAATGGGCTATAATTCACCATGCGGGATCAGTGCGTGACGTTGTAGACTAGCGTCTATCTTTAACGACAACCAAGCGCGTGCCCTGTACGCCAACGACACAAATATGAGACAAAAAATGCGGTGCACTATAACACGATAGTTTTGAAATCCCAATTCTTTTTGTAGGTATTTGGTGTGGAGGGCACGCGTGTGGGTTTATGCTCTGGCATTCAGAAGGTTAAAGTTATCATTGTTACCAATTAACAAAGACAGGTCTAAACACTCCCTGGAGTAATAAGATAGTCTACCGTAATGGCTGCATGGCACAAGCCTACAGCACGCAACATGCAATGTATGACCCCAGGGACCAGCAATCATTAAGGGGCTCCCCCATGCACACTAGCGCCACTTTAGTAAAAAAATCAGAACTCGTTAAATACACAATTAATATAAAATCAAGCAAAGCAACTCACAAGCAAAGTAACTCTAAAGCATTGTTTTTGACAAAAACAATGCTTTAGAGTTCTAGATTATTGACGTCTATTTAATTCATTAAAATATACTTCACTGTAGTTACAGTTAGAAAAGTTGCTAAAAACGGCCGTTTTTTTCCATTTTGTATCTGTAACGACAGCGAGCTATGTTTCAATGAGATAAGCAGACGTAAATAATTTAGAAGACTAAAAGATTAATTTTGTCAATCAGATTTTATATTAATTGTGTATTTAACGAGTTCTGATTTTTTTACTAAAGTGGCGCTACTGTGCATGGGGGAGCCCCTTAAGTTATCTACTCAAGTGAATGACTGCCGCGTTGGTGTAGTGGTTGCAAGTGCGACTGTTGAGCGTGGGGTCCAGGGTTCGATTTTCAGGTCAGTCAAACTATTTTGCGTTCAGAATATTTCAGTATAAGCCCGAAACTGATGCCCGGAAACCGGGTACGCCGATGATCCTGCTCCTGATCTCTCTCCGGTTATATCGGATTACCATCCCAACAGATAATAAGAGTAAGTCATAAATAGAGAGCACCTGTGGCTGCACACACTTTTGTGCTCATGATATCTCCTGCTACGTGGTAGTCTTTGTTTATAAGAAATTTCGATATTTTGAAATGTCACTATTGCACTCGTGCAAAGCAGGGGCGGTCGCTAGTTATTCATTAACATTTCAATTGAGTAATACCTGAGATTAGTAATACAATTAACACACAGCTACGTGTCGTTTTTCTACTGTTTCTATCGCGATTCTAGCATAGTGTTGCACATAGGTATTAATTTATGTGATTAAATAAACATTAAGTAATGGGTTTGTAATGGTAAACTATTCCTTTTATGACTAAATGGGTACAAGTTGTTTTATCAAGTTATTGGCAATTAATCATTGTAAGACTATTTCATACTTATTGTATTACGACAGACAGGTTTATAATAATGTATTTACTTTATTTACTAGGTACAAGCTGTTGCCCGCAACCATTAAAAATATTCCTTTTCTTTATTAATCCACTTATTAGGGATTTTTTTTGCACGAAAACCTAATTCAACAAACTTTTACTGACTAAAACCCATCCAAGTTCCTTCTTAGACCTTTGTGTTTCAGGGCCGCAGTATCTCTTTCCAACAGTCCCGCAGCCCCGGCAGGCATCGAACCTTGCGGACCCCTTCCTTTTGCTGACATCTCTAAAACCTCCGACAAAACATCGGTAGAGGAACACAGACCCGTCGCTATCCTCCCAACCATCGCTAAGGTTTTCGAGCATATTCTCCATACCGTAATTTACAAACATGTAAATAAGCTGTTATCTGATGCCCAACACGGTTTTCGACCGGGTCGCTCCGTAAACTCGAATTTGCTTATCCATGTTGACTACATATCCAGTAGCTTGGACATCGGGAGGCAGGTCGATACTCTGTATTTTGATTTCCGAAAAGCCTTTGATAGAGTTGACAACGATGTACTCTTGACAAAACTAGAGGTTTCTCGTCCGGATTTCTCTACTTCTTTGGCGACTACCTGCGAGATCGCAAGCAGTTTGTCAGACATGGTTGCTTTGAATCTAAGCCTTACAACACCCGCTCGGGCGTGAGCCAGGGATCCGTGTTGGGGCCGCCTCTGTTCCTGATCATGATTAATGATTTGGTAACAAAGGTTAAGTTTGCCAGGTGCTTGCTATACGCTGACGACCTAAAACTGGTTGCACAAATCAAATCGGACGAGGACTGTAAACTCCTACAAAGAGAGATTGATGCCGTTTATAGGTGGAGTATTGTAAATAAACTTCCTTTCAACACAAGCAAGTGCCATGTCATGACATACGGTAGAAGGTTGCGACCGATCCTTTTCAACTACAGATTGGGTGGCGACGTAATTTCTCGAGTCACCAACGTTAAGGATTTGAGAGTGACGTTTGACCGCTGTCTGACATTTAAAGACCACATCTCTACCCTCGCGAAGGAATCCTTCAGGCGTTTGCGCTTTGTGATGCGAAATGCTCGTGACTTCCGCAATCCTAATGTTCTTCGATTACTTTACACCACTCTGGTTCGAAGCAAACTTGAGTCTAGTGCCTGTGTCTGGCACCCTTACACCGCTGCCCCAACGCTGATGCTCGAAAAGGTGCAGAAAACATTCCTAAGAGGCTTTTTCCAAAGGTTTTATTTCTATTTTCCCTTCATGTACCCTACCAACTACCTGTTAGGAGTGTTGGGCTTTAACTCCTAGGAGGTGAGAAGAGGCTCGGAACAGCTCACGGTAGCCTGTAAGATCCTACGGGGACTAATCGACTGCCCTGAGCTCCACAGCCTTTTCTGCCGGCTATTTGGTCCCGACAAATATATCGGACACCGCCAGTGCCGACGGCACAATCTGTTCGCCTCACCGTCATCTAAAACTGTCGCCAGAGCTGAATCTCCGGTATGTCGTACTCTTAAGACGCTCAACGCCCTTCTGATTGCCAACCCTGAATGTGATGTGTTTGCGGATGAATGGAGTAAGGTTATGCGATTATGTCTGATGTTCTGTGAGAGAAAGTATGCAAGAGTGTCCTGTGTCCACTGTTCCGTGTTAGTATAAGCTTTCGTAATTCAATCCATTGTTTTGTTTATTATTGTAATTGGTGTTTCTATGTTAATTATTGTAATTGGTGTTTACCGTTTTAATTAACTATAAAGGATTAACTGTATTTAATAAAGTAACAATTTACAAATTTATTAAAATAAACTAAACTAACTAACTTAACTAAAAAACTTAAAAAATGGCGTCAAAAAACTCCTCCTCAACACTGTCAACTGGTAATGTCCCCAAGAGACTGGCGGCGTTACCACGCTGTATGGCAATGCTAAGCCTTTGGCCAAGGTAAAAGCCAGCCCTAGGGTCACGGGAAGTGTCAACTAAACGTTTTGAAATATCCTTGAAAAGGCTGTGAGCGCTCGGACCCCACGGTCCTAGAGTTTCAACCCCAAACGGCTCGAAAATATAGTTACCAATAAGGTTACTATATTTTCGCCGCTTGAGGTTCTCCGCAGCCAAAGCAGCAGCCCCTGCACAGCACGACGAATTAGGAAGATGGGAAGGCGCAAGAGTATCGACACATGTAGCATCCCACACTAAAGGCCTACCCATCCTCCATGGAAACAAAGACATGCCGTCCGGTCTCTTGCCATCGTCGCGTGCCAAGCCATTGGGTTCTAATAAAGCTGGAACGCCGACGGTGACAAGAGACCGACGGATGATGTCATTTAAATTCGCGTGCCGTGCAAAACGGCCCGCACTTCGGCTGCATGACAGGCCGTGGTGTCCAAGGCTGTTGACAACTTCACCACAGTGACAGTGATGAGGAGAGCAACATGGGGCGCCTAGGCGTAGAGCAACAGCGAGGCGGAAAGTGGTGTCGTCGAGCAACGTACCTGTGCTCGACGACGGTAGTGCGTGAAGCCAAAGACCCGACTCCCACTCACCCACAGCCAGCAGGCGTGCTCGCTCAGCAGTAGTAACAGACGTGTTTAGTAGATTGATCTGAACTACTCTGCAGAGCGGCTCGTCCCACCGTCTCTGGGAAAATGGGTAGTCGGGTTCTTCAGAATTCGGGCAAGCGAGTTTCCAGGCGTTGATAGCCTCGGAGAAACACGGCACATCAAAATCAATCAGTGTGGAAGCCAGGATTTTCCTGATTAATTTCTCAGTGCCGTGGACCGAGGATATGTAAGCCGGTAAACTAATACTAGAAATTTTGCGGACGCCGAGCCCTCCCATACGAATGGGAAGAGTAGCTTGGGTCCAGGCTCGGTCGTCCAAGGCCACATTTAAAATGGATGATAAAGTATTTCTGATAATTTGATCCATTTTGTCTAAAAGATGAGTGTGCTTCCATAAAGGAGAAGCACGTAGGAAATATGTTAATTTAGGGCCGAAACAGCAGTAACGGATAATGGCCGAATGCATGTTAATTTGGAGTAACCTTTCCGAAATATCATTGAAATTTTGAATTTTTTCCTCGATGAAATCGGGAAAGGAATTTTCGAAGATTGGAGACCCAAGGAGACGAAGAGAACATTTTTCAATAATTTTGATGTTAGGGGCTATTGCGTTAAATTTAGGAATTGTCAGTTGTCTGTCGGTACAGTCTGCTAAATATAGTTCACATTTTGCAAGGTTTAGGTCAAGGCCAATGGAGTGAAGATTATTTTTTAAGAAAATTAAATCATCTAAAACTGTTTCTACATCGCCGCCCAAGGTTCCATCGTCAAGATACCAAACGTTAAATTTTGAATTTAGCTGTCTAACAATTGGGTGAATCGCTAAACTAAATATCACAGGCCCGAGGGGGTCACCTTGTTGACAGCCAACAGCAGATTCCAAAAGTTTGTCACGATACAGTAATTTAGACGGGTGTCTGTAGCACTGCCAAAGAAAACTATAAATTTGAGGTAATTCTTTTTTAATTTCTGTTAACAAGGTGTCCCTATTAACTGAATTGAAGGCATTCTTAATATCAACCTTCAGGATGACCTCACCTTTGCCAGAATTTAGGTAGGTCGACAAACCGTGTACGGCAGCCTCACAGCCCCCTTTAGAACCAAAACCTAGCTGCAGGGGCTGAATTTTTTTCGAAACAGCCTCACCATAAAATTTACAACAAATCTTGGCTGCCATACGACGGTAAGTAGTACCCACAGCAATGGGACGAATGCCGCCATCCCTCTTGCGCAGGGCACATAAATTGGCCCCGTACAAGACACCGATGACGGCTTCGTTCACCTTGCCGGAGAGTAGAAGGTTAATCAGAGCCGTAAGCTCCTTCAAGAGCGACTCACCAGCCTCCCCGGCGCCTGAACAGATTAGGTCCTTTAAGTGCTGGGGACTTAGGCCGTCGAGGCCGCCGGCGGAGCCACTCCGGAAGGAGCAAACGGCTGTGACCACCTCACGACCTGTAATGGTGAGGGAGTGAATGTCCGAATCAGGAGGGTCGGGAAAAGAAAGGCCATCCGCGGGGGCAGGGTGTTTAGTCTCCAGAGCTGCGAGTGTTTCTGGAGAACACGGAGCCACCACATCGCTACTGAAGAGAATCCTGGCTGCACCGCTTATGTCACCTTCCCCTAACTTTGATTCAACCAGGTGTGATATACCTCTCGAAGAGGAATATCCCTGTGCCGATAAATTGGGAACAAAATTTTGAGCCGAAATATTACAATTATCTTTGATTTGAGCGGTTAAAGTCTTTTTTTTGGCCAAATTCTTTTGAACATGCAGAATACGGTAAGGGAAGGTAAGCAACTGCTCCCAAGCACTTAGCGAGTTCTCACGGACGACAAGGCGCACACAACCTGCTAGGCTTTGTGCAACTAAAGGCCTAGCACCGCGGGGAACTCGCTTTAAAACAGGAACAGAGTTTTTGAATTTGGAAAGGGTTTGCCAGATCGGGTCGAAAGTGGATGTAGCCGAAGTTGTAGGTGGAAGAATTGAGACAGGGTCTGAGGGTGCATTTGGAGGTTTATGTACCTTACCAATATGCACATTCAGACCCCGCTTACCTTTAAAAAATCGTGCCTGGGCGCAAAGCGGGCATCTCTCCAGGGTGTTCAGCGATGTTGAAGGTTGACTACTACCATTACCCACCGCATCGCTGCTGCTACTACTCATTAAAGATAAAGTACCTCTTAAAAATAAACTAAATAAAAATAACTTTATTAAAACAAACTAAAAACAAACACTGAACAGTCTATTGTAGGTTGTGATGAACAGACAGGAGCGGCGGAACACACACTGGGGGCCTGGGGTATCGCACCGCTGAAGAACACATGTCGGCGCAGCCCCGGGCACTGTTGTCTGGTAAATGAAGCCTGGTCTCGCCTCGCCTCAGCGACGAACTCGTATCTCCTTATAAGCCTTTAATTGATAGCAGTCCTCTGTGGTATGCTAGATGGTATCAACATCAACAATCCTCAACAAGGATCCCACGAATTTTGATATTTCAGATATTCCAACGCAGTGCGATTTGCCAATAAATATATATTGTGTAGTCTTTGACACCAATGAATTTTCGAAACACACAATGTTTCGCACCAAATAGATAAATTAAATAATAAATAAATAAATAATCTCTTTGAGGCGCGCGCAGAACAAGAACGCGTCCAAATTAACATACCTAACTGTCGAAATGTGGGTGTATTGTACACATCTGCATACCCCCTCAGAGCATAGAGGCGTGATGTTATGTCATGATGTTGTATAAACAATAAACATCCAAGCGATTGCAGCAATCACGGCAGATTAGCCGTCTATTTTTGAAGAGTTCCATTGTATTTCTCCGAAGATCAGCATGAGATGTTCAAAATAGAACCACACGGGAAGCACCAGCTTTCAAATAAAAAAAGAATCATCAAAATCGGTTCACCCAGTCGAAAGTTCTGAGGAAAAAAAAAGGAAAAGAAATACAGTCGAATTGAGAACCTCCTCTTTTTGGAAGTCGGTTGAAAATAAAGTTTACTAAGTTACTCCTTATAACATCAGCTAACTGCACTGGAAAAAATCGCTAAAATCGGTCCAGCCGTTTCGGAGATTAGCCGGAACAAACAGACGGACAAAAATGGAAAAAATGTGTTTTTGTTATAAGTACCGTATTTAGTTTCTTAAGCATTTAGTTAAAAGCTGTTATTTGATATTACTTTATTTATTAGTCAAGTATAGATTTTATATATCTGATGATATAAAGAATTCTTTACTTTACTAAGAATAAATTAAGAAAATTAGATCTGCCTGGTTTTATCTTGCTTGACTGGTTTCCGATTGACGATAGTATGTAGATTAACAGAGACGAACGTTGAACTCTTAACATAATATGTTGTATAATTTGCCAAACGACACATATTTATTAATTAAATGTCTTTGACATCAGCATTCGATATCTGTGATCAAAACTAGAATAGGACTGGCCTTCACCTTTAGATAACCTGTATGAATTTGCAAGAAAAAATTGTATGAGGAAGGTTTTCGAGGTTGTCTATATTCGTACATACCTTACCTCCTGTTAACCCGTGGAGATACGGAAATGAAGTTTTGAATAAACACACAAACACAACACACACACACGCACACACTCCCACGCACGCACGCATTTTTTTACATTTGTAAAATGCTGAAGACGCCAACTCCTTGTAATAAGTATTGTACAGTTGGAGTTGTAGTTCTTGTTGAGTTGTTGGTGGTGTATTTTATTGTTGGATTTTCAACTCTCGCGGCTGTAATGAGCGTTGCAAATGCAGCTGGGTGATAGGTATGTCATTTCAATTACATATTTACGTACTTAGGCCTGAATTATTGTCGCGCTGATGGTCAGTCGCGTACGCTCGGTCGTGACGTCAGCGAGAACAAAATACCGCTGTCGGTCGCCGCTAACGTCAGCGTCGCAGAATAGTGCTCTATAGAACATAGGTAAGGTATACTCGTACGCGACCGACCGTGCGCGACCGACCGTCAGCGCGACAAGAATTCAAGCCTTAGGTGTTGCCTAGTGGAACTGTAAATGCACATTATGTTCCCGCATAATCATGTTTGAGACGATTATGATCGCATGCTTATTTGCATCATGAGGAAAACCGCTCAAAGTTGGTGTTGGGTTTATCTAAAAGGAAAATAGTTACGGTAAATCTTCATCTGCCCTTTGCCAACTACGGCTACGTTAGGGTCGGCTTTCTAACTGGATGCAGTTTAATACCTAGTATTTATAATATGGAGCGACTGCCTATCCGACCTTCTGGGTAAGGATACCCCTTGGTAAGACTGGTTGTCAGACGTCGGGCCGCTGCTTACGTGTAAGCTACGACTGTTAGAGACCTACTAATGACAGCTGCGACGTAAAACCGAAACGACTTTTTTTTTGGGATGAAAAATCGCGGTTCGGGTGGAACTTAATGTAACGCAATCAAAACGTGCTGATGGATGCATTGATCAGTAGGTACAGGGATCATGGTGGAGGTATTCAAGTAAAGTCAATGGGTCTTTTTACACCTATTATATTAATATTATGAAGCCAACACATCGGCTGTAATAGTTAACAATAGGTTCAAGATAATTACGACACTTGTATTGATTTCTTTTGTCCATAGTTTTTCACCCATATTTTATCATCTTATTATTTGAACTTGACATTATATTCCTGAAACCGTATTTATTTTCATATTTAACTCGTAGTTTTTACCTCTTTCCGTTCCGTTACGCTGATTACTTATATACTTGGTGCTAATTGCGTTAGGCAACATATTGACCAAGGTTAGGACACCTAGATTAAGATATTTGAAGAAGATAAGGCTGCAACTGAATGTCACTCGTGTGTGCACTTATTTGCTTATCATTTTACATTACATTCCGTAACAATTTACGTATAATTCAATGAAATAACTGTTAATGATTTTAATTTTACTGGCTCTTCCTTTTTCTTGGTGAACAAAAGTAGGAAATTGTAAATTGTAATAAGTAAGAAACTTGTCTATAGTCATGTATTATAAGTTACAAAAAGGTCACCGCTCTTTTTGGCACGGGGATGTCCCTTATTCAAAACCTTATGCAGATGCGGCTGAACTGATTTTGCTAAAATGAATACAATTATGTTTTTATCTTGCGGTTTTTTCATTGCATAAGGAAAAATCTGTGGCATCATAATTCATTCTTGTCCAACAGATATGAGGAAAATGTTTCTAAAAATCCAAACGTTAGGCAGGCCCATAATCAGTAGGGGTGGTACCAGTTTTGGATTAATAAACCAGTGCAGACTGGCTGGATTTTTAGGACTTGGTCCAACTGGACACGTTGGACAGCAAATAGGTACCTACCTAATGCCTATACAAGGTGTAAACAACCTCATCACGAAGCCGTCAACCAAGCATTCTGTACATCAAACTAAGTAACTTTACGCAAAAATTATTGCTGGGAAACGACTTTTTTTTTGAGGTGAAAAATCACGTTTTCCGGTATAACTCAATGTAACGCACTCAAAATATTATGCTGATGCATGGATTGAATAGTAAGTAAAAATCTTCCATTAAAAAGATGTATTAAAAAAAAAAACTTGTCAAAAAGTTAGAACTTTGACCTCCAATATCACCGTAACGAGAAGGTTCCCAGGTATAGTCTAGAACAAACAAAATATCGCAACGATGGGGAGAATTAAGTGCCTTTCGACTTCGTTAAGAGTCTTTTTACACCCTTTATGTATGTATAGTCACGTTGTTTGTTAGTGAGATATAATCTCTGGAACTACTAATTGGATTCTCAATTCTTTCCCTGACTGAAAGCTACACTAATAGGATTTATGATTTTTGGTATACCTAGCTAAAATAATAAAAAGGTGAGATCTGCAATACGTGCTGTAGAATTTGTAACGTTAGGCTCAGTATTTATGGTTCACATTCTAAGTTCACCATCAGCTGCTTCCGGTAAGAGTGGACGCAGACCTCAACATGAACAGTGTACTACCTACGTGCATGAGCTTGACAAATGGATGTGCGATTAATTCTTAAGGGCTATATATCCCTCAAATGGCTTAGCATGATCCTCCGTTACTCCTAAAATACTGCAGCATTAATTTTGAAATAAATATATGGTAAAGTTGAGGATTAATGCTAAGTCCTATGTGTGACGAAAACACGATTCCATAAACTTTTCTCGATAGAAAAAAAAACCAAAGTTACCACCAAATCGAAAAAAAAACCGCTGGTATTCAAAAAGTACTTCAAATTAGATCATGAAACTTTGCATACTAATTAAACTATAAAGCACGTCTTATGTGTTTTATTTTTTTAGTTCAATAAATAGATTTTTTGTAAATCGCAAAAAAACACTCATTTCGCACTATTCGGCCGCAGTGACTGACGTAACAACCGCTTTGTAGTGCAAGCTGATTAGAACTTTATTCTAACAGTGTTTCAAACGAAGTTTGAACCACCACAAATAGAGTTGCTAATTTTAGGGTTAGAAGGGCCTTAACATAAAAGGCTAGGCAGATGATGTCTTTATGTAACCACCTCACAGTGTTCATATATAAAATTATTCTTCTTTATTTTTCCGTCCAGTTTTATTCCAACACATATACAACATGGTCTAAATAACCATTGGTTTAAAATATCCTGACTGGTTAATTAATTAATTTAGTAACAAGACGTTGTCGCTACGCTCGCTGTCCTTGATATTATAAATGATTCATAAACTTATTTACGTTACGAATCGCTTTATATGTTTTGTATGAGAACAGTCCACTCAGTTTCCCCTTGCCTGATACGAGTATGTACAGACAGCTGCATTGATTTGGTATCCGTCATGCATTTAAGACACTCAAATTCACTCAATAAGAGGGGTAACCGAATAATGCCGTCCGTCCTTTCAACAAAAGGTTTTACTTCAGAAAAGACTTCGTACCTAGTAGCTCCGTAGCAAGCCTAGCCCAAGTTTAGAAGTAGCGTAGCCAAAGCATCAACGTCGCATCCTTTGTTGCGCCGCAACCATTTTGTTGCATACTTTCATAGGTATTTTGGTTGCGTACCAAATGAATAAAATTGAAGGGTCTAGTTGTAATTTAAAAATAACGGCTTTTTAATTAGTGCATAATGAAAGTATATACGGCAGTTTAAAAAAAAAATGTCTGTCTGTGTTTGCCCCGGCTGATCTCCGAATCGACTGGACCGATTTTTACTGGCAGATAGCTGATGTTCTAAGGAGTAACTAATGCTAAAAAAGGATTAGGGTTCCCTGCAAACAAATTGAAACCCTTGAAATTGTTAACAAAATCCGATTCAAATAGAGAAGTATTTTTTATAACAATCTTCTTAAATATAAAAATCTTGTATCACAGTGTTTGTTATCGAACTCGACCGAAACAGCTTGATCGATTTTTATGAATTTTTTGTGTAAGTATATTTGGTAGATCTAAGAATAGGTCGTAGTTTATTTTTTTGTCTCACACGTATACACATCAAAATTTCCACGCGAACGAAGTCGCGGGCAACAGCTAGCATTTCTATAATAATTTTACGCGGACGAAGGTAGCAGAGCACAGCTAGTTAATTTATAAAATATAATAATTTATACAATCTATGTTTAAAAAAATATATATATAGGTATTTTTATTTTTAATTGTTTGTCAAAGATTTGACATCTTATTTAAATATGAAGAACATGGTTTACAAAAAGTTGAATTCGTATAAGCTGCCTGATAACTCATATCTTTTGTCGAGTGTATTAACCAGGTGAAACTGATTGCCTGTACATACTTGTTCACATACACCGTTCATAGGTGCATTTTTAATGTGCTGATAATGTTAACATGCTATTATAGGTAGATGTGTTCTTATGTATTTACCCACATACATATTTCCTAACACAGGAAAACAATTGCCTACAGTATGCTGGTTGCGTGAAAATACCGTTTCGGAAATATTCTAAATACATAATATAATTATATATATAACAATATTCTAAACAGAAACACTTCAGCAGTATTTAAATTAAAAATAATAATTATTTATTTCAGACACACGTCCATACATTTTTACAAAGAAAGCGTTAGTAGAGTAGTACACACAAAAAAATAAAATAAAAAGGTGTTGGTAATTTGTTAGTTAAGCATCCTAAGAATACCTCGTCTGTGCCTAAGCATGAGGTTCTAGGTTCGATTCCCGGGTCAGACAAAGTGATATTGAGTATTTCTATCTGGAATTTCTCAGTAGCAGCCACAGAGTCTGGATTTGTGCCCGGTTGATGGCAATTGGCTCGCCCCCTTTAACATATATGGGACTTAAAACATTACTGGCGAAACGGGTTTTACTATTTAGTACACGTCTGCCTTATCCTTCGGGGATTACATTCGCTTTGTAATGTTAGTATCATAAGTACCATTTGAACCATGTTACCATGTTCTCAAACTCTTTTAGTAAAAGTCATGGACTTTAAATACAAGTCAGCCTAGTTTTCTTAAGGGACTTTCCCTCTTGGTTCGAATTTTTCTCCTAACCTTCATTCAATACTCCTTCTCAAATCGATTCACTCATATTCAGTACAGTTTTGCAACCTGCAACTAAACCTAAAGTTTTATTATTTCCTTTCTAGGTACTGCTTCTACTAGCAGCAGTAGCTTCGCATAAGTTCGTGGTCGGCTTCTGCCTGGGCGCAGAATTGTGCGAGAACTTCCCGAACCGTGCGTGTGCGCACATCATGTGTATCGGTCTCTTCAGCGCGGGGTCTGTGGCGGGAATCGGGATCGGCGCGGGATTGGAGACTGTTAACTCGCTGAAGGAGTCGATTGCTGTGCCGGTTATGCAGGTAGTGTTTCTGGTTCAAATCCGAACTATTTGTAAGTTTATATTTTGAATGTGATTTTCCAATACGTCAGAAGATGAAAATCTTGATTAAGATTCATTCATAAAGCGGAAACATATTGTAATAAAAGGCCTTAATAAAGTTTTTATTTCGGAAAAAAACATGTTGATGGCATTATTGAGTCTCCATGCCTATAACGTAAATCTAGGTATGATCTACTTGTCCTCAAGTTACACTACTAACGCCATCTATTAATCAATTCCAGGGCCTGGCCGCCGGTACGCTACTGTACGTCACAGTTAGTGAGGTGCTTCCCCGCGAGAGGGCGCGCTGGCACGAACGCAAGAGGAGTGCTGGTTTATTGCAGTTTTTCTCCGTTGGACTTGGATTTGTTCTGATGTATTTGACCACTTTATATTTGGGTGAGTTGAAGTATCTGAAATTGAGTTCTGATTGAAATTATTTTTGCTACTCGATAAGAGATGGCGCTGCTGTAAGTATTTCAGTTTGAAATAGCTATGATAGGCTGGGTACTGTCTCAAATTAGAATATAATTATATAACAATCAATCTCCTTATTTTCAGATCATGACGCTGAATAATACTATTCTTTTTGAGAAGAAGACAAGTTATACAATAGTGTAAGCGATGAGCGAGAAATGTGACTTTTGTACTGTAGTTTTTTACACGAAGTTATACAATGTTTAAGTGATTCCCAAAAGGACTTTTTAGAAAATAAGGTGACAATAAAAGGATATCTGCTATTTCAGGTTTTTATTTTATTTAAAGTTTTGTTTTTGATGTCAACAATAAAATAACGTATAGCTGTTGTGATGATGGAAGTAACATTGTTTTAGTTTGCAGTGATTCGTTAAAATTAAATACTTTACTTAACTATACCAACCATATGACACATTGCACTTGGGTATTATTATTTCGAAATTTTTACATTTAGTGATGAAGGCATTTCGATGGTAAGTACATTGAATGTCAACGAGTAATAGTACTATAATATGCATCATAAGTTTAACAAACTTTTCTATATTCTTAGCAGACCAATACATTCATCTTTATTGGCTGCAATTATTATAATTAATTTAAAATGGCACTGTTCTCCTTAGTGCTACAGGTTAGGTGGATACAGCGACATCTAGTTGTTGCACAATAAACTGTTTGCTTACAGCTACTCGCCAACAGATAGCGCTGCATGTATGTTGTAAGTTTTATTGTCGATGGATAGCGTTATCTTAATTATAAAAATATTCTCTCATTCTGTTATTACACATCTAAATGCACAAAATAATCTCAGTCCACAATACTATTGCGTTATTTATATACATCAATTATATTTTATGGAAGCGATTTCTACGTACAAACTAACATTCATACTGTATATCGGAATACCTCGTATTAAACAGTATAAATAGAATGAAATTAATCCTTAAAAATATAACTACATTTTTTAAATACAATAAAAGTATTACAAAATAGAAAATAATACAGATCTTTGACTCGACGCACTTATATCTAAGAAGTAAGTACTGTTACAAATAATAACAAAAAATTATAAATTGTTAACTTTGAATAAATATTCTTAATTTTAAAGGGGGAAGAGAGCATTATAATCAGTGGAACGACTTTAACTGGCAATGCTTCTCATGTGAAACAACTAAAGGAAAATTAATCTATTGAATATTCATGTGCAGAGAAATATTGAAAAACGTCCCATAGTACAAATTACTATATAACTGAAACCAGACAATGTCACAATTTTGATAATGTTGGTCTTCTAAGAAAAGAAGATGACTCTCTAGATCAGACTAATTTCAACGGAAGAAGAAGAAAATTAAGATGAAGATGGTAATGAAGAAAGATATTAAGCATACAACATCCAAATGAAAAACTAAAACACATAATGCAACAACACCATTGAAAACAGTGTTCCTAATTTCACTGTCAATACTCGCAATCAAATGGTTGTAAATTTTTATCCAGATACAGAAGGAGTCAAATACAGAATAGTTGTTCCACATCAGAATCATCGTGACCCCACTACGGCTTACAGAACATGTATGAAGTGATCACAGACTGCTCTTTACTGTTATTTACAACGATAACAACGTACTGTGTACTACGGACGAAGATATAGTGATGCAAAAACTTAGAAGTTAAGAGTCCTATTACATTTTTTACGCAAATTCATGATTTTTGACGCAGTAATTTTCCGCAGCAGTACTATATTTTAATTATTTGCTTATGAATAACGATAGTGCCATTCTCTTTCTTGTAAGTTGGAGTTACACATTTTCATTTTTCTTGTCGTGTAATTAACTCTATATATTTTACGAACTCAGTTTGCAAGAAAAACCGTCAGCTATGGAACTTTGACGCTCAAATTCACATTGTTAGATTCAATTACTATAAAAGCTAAAATTATAAGTTGGATGGTTTACTTGTTTATTGGAGTTCTAGAATTTCTTTAAATTCCTTGAGTTTTCACGGAAAAAGTCGTGAAGAAACAGAAGTCTTGATTCAGCGTCCATTTCAAATAAACTCAATTTTATCAAATAAATTAATATGGTATAAAACTTAGATCTACAATGAATACGTTCCATTAGTTTTCGGTTGTCAATATAAAAGACAAAATTACAATAAAAAAAATTAAGTACTATATTATTCTGCGTCAATTCAGCTCGTTCCTCAGTCTCATGTCAAATTTTTGTCAATAACAATCGACAATCGTCCGGAGATCGGTATTATTATCGACTCGTGTACGCCGATCGAGGAAATTTGATCCAGGAAGTAAAAATCAAAAATTTGCGAAAAAATGTAATAGGACTCTTAAAAGCTATCAAAGACGAAGAGAACTGGAACATAATAAATTGGAACCATAAAGTACACATTGGAAATAGAGAAAAGTTATCTGCAGATATAAACTCCTCATGAAGAGCATGCTAAAATAAGAACAGCTGTAACTTGCATCAGAATACCTGGCCCGTAATAGTTGTAGTCTTAAAAATGTCTAGCAATAGGTTTACAAGTCTCTCTTGGTATTTTCCGGATTCTGTCACTAGTCGAGTTGTGAAATTTCAATGGGTTCATGCACGTTACTGATATCCACCCACATCTGCTTGAACTGGGAGTCGATTCCGACATATTATTTGGGATATGGCCAAGACTTGGAAATTGGAACTCTGTGAACTATTAGTAGGTACTGTTCGTTAAGAATACCGTCCGTAGTACGCAATACATGAAAGTCGTTGGTTTCTATCTTAAAATTAAGTGATGGTGTAGCGACAGCGCAGTGAAGTCGAATTATATCTATGCACCTCGATCAACCGGTAACTATTACATTATCGTGCAGTTTGAAAGCGAGTGTCACACGAATTATATTTGTATGAATATTTAAAACTTTGAATTCTTGCTGTCGTTAATTTGTGTTGGTAATAAAATAACAACAATTTGTGAGGGGAGCCAACTAATAATATTGTAAGATTTGCTGGGGCAGTATGACTCGTGTGACATTAGCCTTTACATTTAATACTTATTGCATACAGATAACGCCATGGAATCAAAAATTTCAACAATTCCCAGAATACAGTGAACTATTAAAATCTACGGCACTAAAAGGCACTTTAATTTAATAAGATCGAGACTAACTAACGGACTACAACAAGAAGCGTAATATAGACGAAAAATAAAATAAATACATTGATACATCGAGCGACATTGTACCACTCAAGTGTACACTTGAAATAGGTAACGAGAAACCATCCGCAGCCGCCATACAAACAAACATAGCTCTGCTGCTGTTCTATACACGAAACAGTTCCGAACCAAAGAGAAAACATCAGAAAAGGTATCTTTGTAAACGTAATACTATGGGACGATCCCAAATTTGTTCAAAGTCACGATTTCACTAGCACTAGCCCGAAATCAGGTCTCGTCGTCTTCGATGACCCTCCTATTTCGCTTTCTCTGCTTGTGTCTTCTGCGGGCGGGTTTATTTGTTTTCGGTTTAATTTGGCACTCACAACCGGCGCGCACGCGCACATAGTCCATGGACCAGCCGCCGGAGCCGGGCACGGAGAAGTGTCCCTCGGTCCGCGGCTGCGGCGTCTCCGTAGCCGTGGAGTGGAGGTACCTCACGAGGGCGTAGGAGTACGAGTACTTCTGAATGCACTTCGAGTCGTTGAACAGCCTGGCGTCGACGAACCGGCAGGGTTTGTCGACGACGTTGGGGGCGCACGAGACTTCGAAGAGCCTCTGCTGGTTCTCTCCGTCTTCGTACAGTTCGACGTAGAGGCCGGTGGGGGTGCGGCCTCCCTTCTTGGTGACCATCTCGAGGACGGAGGGGCAGCACTGCACGCCCTCCTTCTGGTTGCCCTCTCGTCGGAGGATCGACTGCATGTCGCGCCAGTGCGAGCGCTTCCACGCCGCAGCGGCGGTCATGTCGAGCTCCTCGTCTCCCGTCCTGGAAGGAGTTAAGTGAATGTAAGTTCAGATTTTGTAACAGTTTGAGTGTTAGTTTTAGACGTGTTTGGCTTAGAAGCTAAGTAAAGTGCATGACGAAGCTTAGTTGTATTGCAACATGTAACTTAGACACTAGTCTGAGATTTTGAAATTGGTAGTAGGTAAATCAAGATAGCAGAGGCCGGAATTTATATCTAAATTCAATCAATCGATCTCTTTCTAGGAAAAATAAGAATCAATCGTTACGATGTAGAGACAAAAAGTGACGCTGAAAGAAATACTTAGGTGGCTTCGTAACCTGGTGTAAATTCTCATTTACTCTTGAACGCGATATTTCTAAAGATGAATATAATGTAAGGTCCAGTACGGGCTCCAACGATGCGACTTGCGATACGACTCGTAGCGACATACCTCCATTCCTTTATGTGAGTACCGTCACTCCGCATGTCGCATCACATCTATGTGTTGCATACTCTAAATCTCCTTTTTTGTTCTTTTCCTAGCAGTTGCTATTGCAACGCGCGTGTTCCACTCGAGTCCTACATTTTGTCGTTAGATCTATAAAGCCAGTGCAATACTTACAACACGCGGTGCGAGTAGTGAGGCTGTGGCGCGCGGCGCACGCGGCTCACGTTGGCTATCACGTCGCCCGCGTCCGCCACTGCACCACACAGCACCTGCGCAAGACAGACAAAATGTTAGAACTGAGAAAACTTCATACTGAAAGGATGGTACTATGTACTAGGGAACTATGAGATATGAAATGCTGCACCAATAACTGCATGCTGCAGTGTATTCTGAAAAAACATCGTGTGCCAATTAAAACTACCAAAAAACGTCGAGCTGATATTGTTTTTCCACCTGTAAGACACCATACCACTTTTGCTGAACACCAGTTCTCTTATCTCAGCCAAAAGATGTACAACACTATCAACGAATTGCTCGCGATATTTGCACCATTTCAAAAGCGTGGTGAAAACGTGGTTGATGAAAAAAAGCTACGACGAAATAGAAGATTTACTATTCTCCCCTTCGCGATGCTCCGACACAAACATTTCATAAGTACTTTACACCCCATCAACATTTATACACACAGACACACGCACCCACACAGACACACACACACCGTCTGACAACACACTATCATGTACTTCATGTGTTACCATGATTAACAGTTTTTCACAGACTGTTTATTCCTATAGAATATTTGTACATATTTTAACCACTAGATGTCGCTACTAGTATGAAGGATGCATTATATTGTTACAATTTTAATAATTTTGTTATTAATTTACAGATTTTTGGTTTATGTTTTTCGATTCAGGAAATTGCTATTTGTTAATTTTCTTTTCTTCTTTTTTCGCTACATTTTTGGTTACGTAGAAGGCTATGATGACATACATAATGACTTTTTAAATGGTGAAACGCTGTCTCCCAAGTCACAGGTGAAAGCCTAGTTTGGGAGCCAACCCGACAACCAACCAGACAACTTATCTGTGGGACATAATCTGTATGTTATATCTTAAGATGTCTGTAACAATGTTGTCAATGTATTGAAATAAAGAATTTTATTATTATTATTATTAAAATAACAGTTGGTAAAGTACCTAATGATGAACAATGATTTAAATCGTTAGATGTGCTCTCACTGTAGGTACATAAAGTCACAGGAAACATTGTTTTATTGAGATGAGGGAGAATGCACATACCGCCCGGAACGGTAGATACGATTTTCATGTTTTTATGCTACTGCATAGAGAGCACAAACCGGGGCATTAAATAAAAGTTTACTGAAAAACTTATTTCTACATGGTTTTTTGAAACCACTCAGATTTCGTTTTCACACGTGTTGAGAGGGAGCTCCGTGGGTTTTTTATTCATTTAAAGAGAAAACTTAGCTCTTGGCGATGGACCACATTCCTAATATGATCTGGTACTTTGGGAGTACTGTTAAGGAAAATGACTACAATTACCTAACAAGCTAATCTCAGGAAAGATTATAAAGATTAGTTGTGTTTTGTACATTTTCCTAAAATAGCTTCATATGGAAACCCCCAATTACTCGCATATTACGGATGTTTTGCCTTAATCAGTATTTCCTACGTTTTAATTAAATTATTCATTATCAAGGAATTTGTAAACGGATATTATGAATACTAAGAAATTAGAAATTGTACATAGATTTTGCACATGTTAAGATAAACAATAGATAAAATAATTTAATTGTTTGGAAGAATTTGTTAATCTGATTACGTCCGTTTTAAATCGTTCAAAACTTTAGATTAAATGATTAAACCGTGTTTTGGGAAATGGTAATAATTATTTTTATCAATGAATACTTGAAATAGTTCATAGATTGCACAATACTAGTAATCTACAATTCGAGACGGTAAGAAAATTCTTATAATAGATGGTGTGCGAGGGGTCAAAAAGAAGCGGGGCTATAAAAACATGACATGTTTTTTCTTATACATAACAATGTTACCTTCCATTCCCCCTACGTGTAAATAGATACACGGCTGCATAAAATCGCTACTCCTGTTGCGTATTTATATACCCGTGGAGGGTACCATATTATGCAGGCGACGGTACCTAAATAAATATTTCAACACTACACCACTAAAATGTTTACTCAAAAAAGACAACACTGATACACGTCCTCAAAGAAAAAGGAGAAACAACAAAACGCAAATTCCTTGCCCGTAAAATTTCGAGAATTCTTGATCATAATAAATATAATACATAAAATAAATAATATATTAGTACTTATATACGATAGAAACTGCTTCTCAGACAGCGCAAGTCCACATAACTCTCATTGCAAGCATTTGTAGACATCATATTTAACAACGGCTGTCAGAATTTCAGTTCACTGTATCACTATTATGTAATAACAGCTCGTTTGAGTATATTACAACATTATTTCACACCTCTAGCTTATCTAGACAAAAGAATCTCAACCATATTTATATTATTGTTATTATTATTATTTTTTTGGTATTTTTCTTATTTATTTTTGTTGTACTCTATCACAATGCTATGCTATTTGACCGAAAGGTTGACTGGTAGAGAATGCCTTGTGGCATTAAGTCCGCCTATGTACCACCCTTGTACATGAAGTTTAAATAAATAAATAAATATTTTTGTAATTGTAGAGTTTGATTTTGGCAAAAGTGTGTGGTAAATGTAAATGCAACTGTGGTTTTGAAATAAGAACAGATGATTTGACGTTCGTTTTCAAAATAGGTCTCCGGGGCTGCGGGACTGTTCGAAAGAGATACCGCGGCCCGGGAACACAAAAGGGGTTAAGAAAGAAGGTTTTAGTCAGCACAAGTCTGACACTCCCGCTCCACCCAGAGCGTGAGGGTTTATTTGACGAATTTCCATACGGAAAAAAAAATAGAGGATGGTTTTTCACATACTTAATATAGTAAGTATTTAATATTGGCATCAGCATTATTTTGTTCAATGGGTTCTTCCGAAGGATTATGATTAAAATAAACGTTATTTACCATCTTCTCTTTATTTAATCAATATTAATGTAAATCATGTAATAGTAATTATGGAGCACGACAAAGTGACCCATTTCTATCAATCTAAAGATGTTACCACGAATTCTATATGCAATGCGAAATTAGGACGACAGCGAATGTTCAGCTTGAAAATTAATTGGGATTCATTTTATTTGACGGTTCTTTGATAAACATGTAGAAATTATGCTTTGCTTTTAGGAAAAGTATTGCAAGATATTTAAGAAGAGCAGGGACTTAGTTAAGGGACAGAACATTTCACAGAGAGAGCCAATAACTTCACCGAATTACGTTTCACCGAAATAATTTTCGTATAATAGAGACAAGATTCCATGACTGCTTTATTCGTGGAGCTAAAGTCTCTTAGGTAATATAATTTGTAGCATAATTGGTACAAATTAAATTATATTTCATTTGAAAGTCCGAATGTTTATTAGGCAACGTATATACAGGGATTTAGATGACACTAGCTTATGGCACGGCTTCACCCGCGTGAAGTTCAGTAACCTTCCCATGGGATCGTACTACCGGAATAAAACTATCCCATATGTTAATCCAGGTTATAAATTATCTTTGAGCCAAATTTCATCCAAATCCATTCAGTCGTTTTCGCATGAAAGAGTAACAAACGTACATCCATCCTCACAAACTTTCGCATTTATAACATTATTAGTAATAAGTAAGATGTAAGAAGATTTGTCAGACTTTTAGGACCTGGTCTAACATATACAATGAATATATGTAATAAGTTGTTTTCCTAGGATTCAAATAAATCCGCGGGCAGAACTAGCAAAGCAGCAGTTCGATTTCAAATAAATTACTATTATCCCACTATGAAGAAACATTTACTGAAGCAGTTATTTAATATAGTTGTGGAAAGGACCGAAGTATTCTTAACTATAACCACTCTATCCATAGAAGATTATATATTAAATCCCCATTTAAATGCAAAAGGCATTAGTAAGCTCATAAACACGCCTATTGGGTCTAAAAGTGCGGCTTAGGCAGCCAAAGGATGTGTGTAGGACGGTGTTCTATCTAAATAGATAGAATATTTTACCACAGGAAACAAAGAAGTACAGAAATCTTATTTATGACGATTAAAGGAGAGTGAACATTCAAACCAAGGGAAGAGTGAAATAGTAAGGGAGATTGAGTAACAAAAAGAGACGCGATTCGAGAAGTGCTTATGGCCAGCGGTGGCCAGTGCTAAACTACACTTAAGTCACTCTATGAACTTTTAGTATTTAATAAATTCCATTTTAGTATCTACATTAAGGGGTCCGCAAGGACCGATGCCTGCCGCGGTTGCGGGACTGTTCGAAAGAGATACCGTGGCACCGGAACACAAAGGGCGATGAAGGAACATGAATGGGTTTTAGTCAGTAAAAGTCTGACGCTCCCTCCTGCTCCGCCCAGAGCGGGAGAAGTCATTTGATGATTTCCCATCCGGAAAAAAAAAAAAAAAATTTGTTCTACAGCACTTGTCAGTTAATGTGTGCGAAACCTAATCAACAATTAACTGTAGCAGTAATATAATATTAGGGGTTAAAGTATGAAATTGCCGATTGGTACTGAAAAATTGAAACATTTTTTTTCTAAGATATAACATATTATTTAATCAAAATATTTACACTGGTTGCTGCCATCGAAACGGAAGTTCATTTATGCCTTTACGCTAGAACTCTGAGAATCTAGATTCGACAAACTGTGTGAAAGCATTTTGTACTGCCTGCTGGGAAGTTAACACGTAGAAAATTGTCCAAATCACGAAAAAAATGGTAGTCCGTTGGAGCAAGGTCTGGCGAGTACGGAGGATGACGTATAGTTTCTAACTGCAGCTCCTGTAAAGTTACAGATACACGATTTCTCGTGCAGTGTGAGGTCTTGCGTTAACATGGAGCAATAATGGTGAAGATCGATTCACGAGTCGGGGCTGTTTCACTGCCAGTTAAACCATCATTTTCGAAGTTCGGCACAGTAAACATCTGCTGTTATTGCCTGACCAGACCTGAAACCTGAAAGCTGTTGGTGGTGTCTTCATGGTGTTATTCACTAAATAACACCACGAAGAGACCACCAAACAGTTACCATTACCTTTTTATTGGTAAGCTTTGCTTTAGGGCACTGTTTTGGCGTTTGACCTGGGGTCAGTCATTGCATTTTTCGCTTACGATTATTGTAAACAATCCACTTTTCGTCACATGTCACAATTCAATCCAATATTCCTTCATTTCTGTACCGATTCAACAAGGCCACACAAGTTTCAACACGCATTTCTTTCTGCAGATCTGACTGATCTGCAGAAAGAAATGCGTGCAAAGAACCTCATAGGTGTCACGTGAAAAAAGTTTCACACAAAAATCTCACACCATGAAGATTTTATGTCAATTCGAAGTGTTTATTACTATACAACGGCAATTTCATACTTTAACCCCTATTTTCCAGAAGTATGGATGAAAAACCACTGAAAATCCGAAGCAAGCATCAAAACAGTTTATATCCAAATGTTAGTTACATTCATGCCTTCTAGATAAATTTTGTCCAATGATATTGAATCGAATAGTCCTTCTTTATCTATCTACATGCAAATATCGCTAACAAGCTGGTGACCACGATCCAATTTCCGAAATGTCTTGTTCACGCATTAATTCCTAAACGGACAGGTGTAAGCCGTTGCATTCTCAATGAATTTTACGTCGTATTTGATTTTAAACGCACACGCTTAACCTACTTATCCATGTTCGGGTATTAACAATTACATTTGTACAAAATCTATCTGTGCTACCAGTGTTTTGTTAGGGTCGTCTAAATTGGTACCTTACTTGATAGTAAAATGCACGATGCCAATTAATATGCTACTCAGATGGCTTAATGTCAACAGACATTAAATGATTCGTGGATAGAGACGATAATGATAAACGGCGTTTATGAGGGTGAGGAGTGAAGAGAGTTTTCGACACTTTAAATGCAGCTATGACCAAAGAAGCGATGGATGGACTGTGTGAACGTATGATATGGCTAGAAAGGATATGACTGCCGAGATGAAGAGTAATAGAGAAGTATGGAAGAAGAAGAAATGGGGCCCCAAATCAATTGAGAAAATGACAAGAGAATGGTGATGGTTGGTTTGTTTATCTTTAAATCGCAGTAAGTAATGATACATTGGGAGGTCGATGATGCAGTAAATAACATATGACAAGGACCTATTCTCTACAACTACGCATAAACGATGTGTCCATCTGTGTGGCTAGAACTCATTGGATATACGAGTAGCTTATTCTTTATAGTCGATAGTTTCCTTATTAGAAACTGTTCTAAGTTTAAATTGTTAAATGGAAACTTTCCGGAATTGTTTTTGTAACTGTTCCAAAACAGCCAGCCCTATTAAATAGTGGCAATTTACAAGTTAAACCGGATAATTTACACATGTATTTACGATTGTCGCAAGACGTAAGTCTTCACATAATTATCACACTTACATTTGGACTTACTAACTCATATAGAGATGCTGCCTATAAAGTATACTTGAATCTCACTGACCTTTATCTGTAAAATTAATGATGAAAAAGAAGTAACTAGCGATACCATGGATATAAAAAAAAAACAAGCAATAGACAAACATGTTGTCAACTGACCAAAGATTTTATGAGATTTATTTCAATCATTACATTTGTCGCGGTTGTCATTTGTAGATCTTTGACAGTCAGACAGACAGGTAGTCAGTGGCCCGAAAGTCTAACAACCAGTTTTAGGGGCATCGTATTACCCAGTACTAACTGGGTTGTGGAGGTCAGATAGGCAGTCTCTCCATGTAAAATACTAATAATACTAAATATAATCCTATTTAGTATAAAAAAAAATAAGTAGGTACGCACTGCGGGCGCAACTCTAACGATTAAATTAATCTTCGATATACAACTGTTTTTCTATCTATGATACTGTGTTGTTGTAGTCTTACGATATTAGAATCAATCGACACTTTCGTTTTCTGCCATTGGCAAAACCATTTAATTACCATATTAATAGAACCAAAGTAATAAATCAAAGTTAATCTGTTTAATCGCATTAGCGTGGAAAAACATAAAAAACAGGTCAAATGAAATGACACCTATTAATTATGTAAGAGACCAATCGTATAATAATCGTCCATGAATAAACATAGGTACTTATTTGGTCTGTAAACAAATTAATTGATCAACAGAGTGATTTTATTTATTTGGCTATAAAAACGATTGCCAATCAAATGCATCATAACTCACTCATTCATAGAAATCTCAGTTAATTGTATATTAAAATAGCTAATTTTCTTTTGGTTACGTTACGTGTACGGAATAAACTATTTTATGGTCAGAAATTCAACTTTTATTGTTGAAACAAGCCCGTAACCACTTCGACTTTAGAAATACAGTCAACAAATAAGCGCATTTAGGGTAAGCTTAGGGCGGCAGCCGTCGACACACATTTACTCGGCATGCCACAACTGCAAGCGTCACCACCCGGCGACGGCAGTCATCGACGCTTCGGCGGCTGCCGCCCAGCGCGTCGACGGCAGCCGTCGACAGGTGGTGACGGCTGCAGTTTATCTGCCGTTGGCAATGTGCCGCTCGTCTGCAATAACCCTAAACAATGAAGTTCGACGAGTCTCGAAAAATGATTCATGCCTTGGATTCTGCGATTAAATTAATCAGAAAATAATAGCGAAGAAGAAAGAAAAATCAAAATTGTAACAGTAATTCTTTTAATGGAAAGTGGAAAATGGAAAGCCCTAATGTAGAGGGATTAGTTTTATCGTAAGCTTTCGACTTGGTTACGCATAGGAGTCCCTCAAGGCACACCTTAACTTCAACACAATGGATTAAGTTTGACAAAAACTGTAAAACAGGCAGAGCATTTAATTTAGATCCACATTTAAATAAATATTTAATTAATCTTGACAGACAATAATTTTAAGAAATCATTAACGAAACAACAAGACATTGGATACAATGACGAAAGAGATCAAACCATTCTTGAAGATACAAAAGCTGCTTTATGCTATAAAAAATAAAGTATGAATTCAAATAACAATGGGCATAACCATTGGCATGACGATGGTACAGTTCGTAATTAGCAGAAAGCGGGATTAACTTAATTTATTGGTTATAGAAATCAAGTTAATTATTTGAATTCCATGTTTTTGTGCGTCGTAAATATGGAAATCACTCATTTAGAGCATAGATTTATACAGATTATTCAGAACTGTGTCTCCACTGTTATAAATTGTATTAGTTAATTGTGAGGCATTTAGATTAAAAATGTAAGAAAATATAACAGTGGGCCGGAAGTTTCCATAGTCGTTTAGTTTAAAGACTGACAAAGAAATATAGTTTTATTTAAATTGACTGTTGCTTTGTCAAGTATCAATGAAGATTTGATTTCGACAGTCCATGTTGTCTCGGATCATCAAATATCGAGGCATAGTCTTCAGATCCGAATTAAAACTTCTCTGCTTGACTAGAAAAGTACGACGAAGTGTGATGAAGTGTGTATAGGTAACTGATTGGTTGTAAATGCTTATGGAATTATTTCTGCCTCTGTACAAGTGTGTGCTTAGAGTATAACTAAATTTTACAGTTTGTAAAACGAGGGACAAAGCAAATTCAAATTTACCTAAATTTACTTTATAAATAGCAAGAACCAAAGCTCAGTAACAGTCAGATTACGGGCCATGTACCTACTGCCCGATAAAAATCCGCAACATGCCATAGCTTGCCGAGAACAATTGGTAACAAATCCAGCTTTCAATGCAGTTGAAAACCAATAAAAGGTTGCACAAACGAACACCTACATAGACAGATAACAGGCAATATTGGACCTAAACATATTGCCCTAAGGTTCGGGTTAATTGACAATAAACACGCTATTAAAGTCAATATAATCAATGGGAAATAAAATTACAAACTTAACACAAACCGCACACATGATCCTAAAGAGTTGCGTTATACAGACGGATTTTCTTTGGCAGAACAGCAAAAAGAAGACGGTAAAGATTTTTATGTACTCCAATAGCTGATGTTACTAGTAATAAAATTCTCATTTGTTTATCTCATACAGTGAAATAAATAAATTATAGTGTAGAACAAAGTAATTTCGATTATGTAACAATTTCTTTGGACCTACACTTGTGTTCACGTGTAAATTTTAATAATGACTATGTTGTTGTTCCATATCGTTTCGAAGAAACGATTTTAGACATATTAAAATGATCAAATACATATTTTCAATTGGTTTTATTTGTAACTAAAACGTATTTCATGAGGATCCTACTATCGTAGTTGTGTATTTTTTTAGCCTTAACTGTCCTACTCCTGGGCAAAAGTTTCCCCACATTCCTTCTACTTTTGTCGATGTTGCGCTTTTTTTCGCTAATTAACGAGAAAGTCCTCCAAGGCGTTCCGTTATTTTTTCCTTGTTGTGTAGCTTAAGGATGAAATATATGCAGTTCCAGCAACGGCTTTTTTCCCATGGGTTGAAGTTATTTATAATGAACAACAACCTATTAATAATTATGGCCGTGACAAAACAAGTCACCTAAATAATACGGATATTGATTAGTTAGGTTTTGACAATGATTCAGACCAAGTTGTTACAGCTTTGGGAACCTAAGTTCACAATGGAGGCCCATTGAAATCTTTGAACACAGGTATATTTGGTTACCAGTAACTCTAATCCTAGCTCAAGGATTTACACAGAACAATTACACGCGACAATGACTCAACTATACGAACTAATGCAAAAGTAACTCTGTGTCTATCTGTAGTCAAACTAAATCGATTTTTATGAAAGGCACATAGAATAGCCTGCGACCTGGAGAAGACCATGGATTACTTTTCATCCAGGATATTTGTATTAAATTATGATGAAAAAGGAAATACACACAGGCGGAGTCGCAGGCAACAGCTAGTCATTTATATTTTCTATGACATCAGCCAGCGGCACGGTGGCAGTGGCGCCCACAAATAGGTTTCTAATTACAATAACAATAAACTATAATGTGTCCATAAGAGATTGTCCAACAATATAATTAATGGACTCAAACGCTTGATCCGAATCACAGCCACGGGAACTCCTTTAACCATAAAATACACCATATTATCACTGCCACACAATTCAAGCTTTTAACCATTTACAAATAACATATAAATTCGTCTGCGTGATTTGTTGAGGACATGCAGAAGTTTAAAGGACTAGGCGTGGCCGAATGGTTTAATGTTACCTACAAGTGGGTAGAAGTAGGTAAACATTATGTATTAGGAGAATATTTTATATACAATCTTGAACATCATAATTTATTCCCTACTGTTAAAGCTTAAGAAATTAATAAACCTGTCTCATATGACCTCTACAATGAAGAAGATATAAGTACTCAAAACGCAGATAATAATAAATTCTTCCATTGACGAAATATTTGCATGAAAATAGGAGATGAATAATTTTATTTATGGTAGTGGTTTATAGGTGGGCGAACAATCAAAATATCTGATTGGATACATCATGTTTTCATTTGCAGACTAAAAGGGCAGATGCATAACCCCGCGTCGTACGATGGCGCTCGACGTGTGTTTTCAATTATATCTGTCAAATTGTCAGCCCACAGACAGCATAAATCGAGGATTAGCTGACTAATTTGCCACTCATAGAACAATTTAAAACGATTATTCGTAATCGATACATACGAGTATCGGACGCGATATCGGTGACAGTCGATTGTTTCTGTAGATTGATGATGTTATTGTTGTGTCAAATGACGTCACCAGACATGTTTCTCGATACCTATTACCTATGTTTATTGGACTATTGTGTTCGATAGTTGATTCGATGAAGAAGACATTTCTTTTATGTGATAATTGGTAATAGAAAGTGATTCATTTTCTTTTGTAACTGAATGTTACATAGTTTAAAATTCAACTTTGGTTTTTGCCTAGTTTTCCATTTATAAAATAGAACTCTCTGTTACAGACGTTTTTATAATGAAAAATAGTACGTCGTGTAAGGTTCTCCATAAAGCTAATCAGTGTCCCATCTAATTTGAAACTACGACTCATAAGTTTTTTCAAAATTATTTATTTGAGGCGGAGTTTAAATGCGGTTTTCAAATATGTACATTTAAGATTTTCTCCTCCTACAAAAAAATCCCAATTTCTTTATCAGTAAACTATATGGTAAAGTTATCTTCAACAATGAGCATCCTTGAAGATCGTAATAACCAAAACAACATTTGCGTCATTATCTTACATGAAAGCAGGTAACACGTGATTATTATGTTAAGTACTTAGGTACCCCATATTTTTGTCAAAGGTGTTTCTTAAAAATACCAGTAGAGCGAAACATGTAGTTCCAGCCTCTGGCAGGGCAAAAGTTCAGGATTCAGAAGGACATTGTTGTTTCAGACTAACTCAGAAGCTTTATGTGACGTTCTTGAAATAGTCGGATGCCTAAAGATCGATTTCCTTAACCAGAAACCATTCCATAATACCTATACCAGGAAAACACCAAATTGAACTATTTCTACAGCAACGACACGCATTCCTATTTCCATCGACACTGTTTGCACACCACATTAAGATTTCAAAACCGAAGCCGAACAAGCCCAACTAGTGCTGAATAATGAAAAAATAAAAATGGCCAGTAATAAATCTTGATAGGTTTGACATTGTAGGAATAAATGTGTATTTAATATATCGTTATCTTCTAGTGCACGCCGCTGCGGCTTTTAGCGTATCTTGAGACTCGAGTGCGGGATGCTGCAAGGTTGGCACGCATGGAAATTCACCGGTTCGATGCCTTTTCGTGTTGAAAAATGCAGTTTGTTTTATGTCAACATGTCTTGTGTTTGGAATAGCTTTATAACTTACTGACTTAAATAAATTCTCGAAGCCACAGCACCATCATCTCAGACGGAGTACACTTCCTACCTAACCATACCATTTTTCAAACAATCCATCCACGTTTTATTTGGTTTGCCGTTCTTCTAATCATTTACAGATGAAATAAGATTAAAAGCTACTTACGAAAAGTCATCTGGCAATATTCTCGCTTCTAAGTAAGTCATGTTATGCTTAGCTCATGAACGTTTACCTACGTTATGATTTAGTTTTTCTTTAAGACCCTCCAAAGATTTAATATAATCACCGCAGTTAACTGCCGCAGCAGTATCTTTAACACCATTAAATTTAATAAACAATTTACGTTAATAAGCGAAATTACTAGCAACATCACTCACTACATTACCATCATTCCTATCAGCACCTCCAACAAACCGAAATACTCTAACGACATCAAATAACTATTAACGACATCATTAATTTCCAGCATTCCTTCACATTTACGTCAGTTCTAAATTTCCACCTACCTTGCCACCCCTAAACAACACCGGGCTCAGCACACACGCTTCGCACTCCATTAGAATTAAAGGCATTCCGATTCGGAAATAATCCTTTTGAGTTGCGAACGTGAGAAACGATGGCGCTGAAGGACGAGATCTTCAAGTATGCAAGCCTATTGAGCAAGGGACGAGTAATACAATCAAATGCATATGCCTGCATACGTAATGAGGATACCTATGGTAATAAAGAAGAAAATCTGTTGAATGAATTTGTTGGACGGGATTAGGATTTATGTTTTGTTGTGGATCATGTTAATAGACATAATGTTGTTATTTTACGTGTAGGTAAAATATCGACATCGGTGGAAATTTTAAATTTCACTGATTTTTAATACGCCAACCTTTACGAGATTTGACATTCCCACCGCAACGTCGATAAAAACTTGCCAAAAATTAGATCAATTATAGCGGAAGGAACTGGGTTTTCTTCTAGAATTTCAGAGATTTCTCTTTGAAGTAAAGAAAACTAGTTATGATCTTACCTGACAACTAATAGATTTACAATATCAGAAATCGAAAACGGTATAAACATTGTGGGTTTTTACAATATTCATTCAAAGCCAAGCTAAAGACAATAAATGACTCAGTTAGATCCAAACATGCAAAGAGCTATAAAACTTTACGCAGACACGAGCCCTACATTTTTATGAAGACAAAACTGTACTAAAACAATAAATGGGGACCCTTAACACAAGATCAACAAAGCAATAACACGATATAAACAGGCAATAAATAAAGCAATCGTGATGGAGCCGATGTCACCGACAGCCCACGCTTAATCGATTGTATCGATACGTCTTTATCGATGCCGATTGTACTCGAATGCAACTCGATTATCAGATGATTTGTGTAATTGGTGCTAGTGAGTTTCAATGTTTGTTATGATGCGTTTAGTAGAAGAAGAAGAGATTTATTTCGAAGCCATCAAAGAAGGAAATGAAGTCATAAATAATTCAGGTACCACTAATCTTAACATAACAGCACATACATGCTGAATGTTGGAGAACCTGTCCGAAGCCTCTGATAATGCTTTTGATGTGGTAGAGTTCTGGTCGAAGTATCGACATAAAACAAAAACAAAAGTCATCGACACGACGAAGGACATAACAATATTAAATACTACAAACAACTCAATGGAACAGCGAATCCCCAGTAAAGTACTAAGCTTAAGTGCTCATACGACACGAGTCACCAAAATTGAAAGCCGAAACAATTTCCCACATACTTCAAACCAATCACACCCTTTTCAATTGACACCGAATAAAGAAATGTCACTTGCGCATGTCATTCGCGAAGTTAATAATCCAGCGAATAAGAAGGAAGGCCATGGAGAATTAAATGTCAAACAATCAGCCTGATACCCCGACAGGCCGGACTTAAGCTCCCTCAGTGATTTAATCCTTTTTAACGGTATAATGTTATTTATGGAAGAAGATAAAGGGAAATCTCGCATCAAGTATGACAGATCCGGTACCTTGGAGATGTAAAGCTGGGTTGAGGAATAAAGGAGATTGTTTTATTGGATATGAGTCAGTTTGGGGAATTTTTGGGACTATATTAAAGAAACATACAGAAAACCACAATCATTCAGAATAAGGAATAAGATTTGGTAATACTGAACTTTACACACTTCTAACTGCTCTTGCAGCAATATTCCGTCTTTTTAATTTATTATCTACACCTTCTAATGAGTTGTTTAATTCCTTTTTTGGTCTTAATAAAATAGATTTATCACGGCATAACAGAATAATTTTATTCAGGTACTACAAAATTAGTGACCAAGAAAACAATTAATTTCGTTTAACAGTAAAATATCTACCACGTTAAATATTCCTAATCGACTTTCAAGGTATTAAAGTTGGTTTGTCGCCATATTGGATTTCCAAAAATGCATATAACTCAATAGGTTAGTTAACATTTCAGTGTGTAAAGCGTGAATACGTTTTAGAAACTAATACGCTTTTGGCCAAATCCGTGAAGTTATTTAGGTTGTAGCTGGTGAAGTATTAGTGTTTTACTACATACTAACATACAAAGTACATTTAACTACAGATGTAGATTTTAAACTTGTAACTTTAAATTACTATGCTTTGGAGTTTACTAAAAAAACTGATATAATTATCGATATAACAAAAAAGAATGATGACTTCGAAGAGTTAGTAAACGAAAGAAGAAAAGAAGAAGAAAGAAAGATTTTGCATAAAATTGAATGTACTATTTTAAAGAGACAAAATGTCTAAAAGAATTAGTAACAGGAATAGGAATGAATAGCTCAACAGGAAGTGAACTAATACAATTAGTAAAATAATCGATATGATAAGAAAACGTTTAAACAGAGAACGCGAGAATGTTTTATGAATGAAATTCCTATTACACTGACGAATGTCGACGCAAAAATTGTTCCAAGACATACTTGGCTTATCAAGATGAAGAGTCTAACAAGTGTTGACAGTAAGCAAGGAAACGAAAGTAAAAATTCCAAAACATACGGTACGCCATGTCCACACATCATTTACACAGGCCCTTATCGAAAACAAACAGGAAATGGGCCTGAAGGTGTCCAACAATATGTTCTACATACAAAGTTTGGTCAAACTTTCCTACAAATATTGGGTCGTCACGGAACCCTTTGATTTGGTGCATATTTGGTCAAAGGTTTGTGTAAACACCATCATTCATGTTGGAGATAACCGCCACCCGCGGGAATTTGTTGTTTTTTTCTGACCCACTTGTTTCTGGTGATTTGGAAATGGAACAAAAACAGTGTAGAAAGAAAATAAGTTTGAAAAAAAAACTGAGTGGATAGTATTTAGTCAGTTGCTTTCAATTATAGAATCAACGAATTTAAAAAGAGAATCATCAATGTAGCAAAAGTAAAATCTCAGATTGACGATATTTTTGTGGATGAAGCTTCAAAATAAAAATATACTGCTGTGGAAACGATTCTATTGGAAAGAAAACTTGAAGTCCTTGCAACTTCACATTCAAAGGCTCGTTAATAGGTATTCAATAAAAGTCATTACAACAAAATTAATAAATAAATCGTGTGACCCGATAAAGAAGGAAACGAAACCAGTTGCACTAAGCTCTAGTTTTCGTTCAATAAAGTTATCAACTAGCCACACGTCAGTTAACTAATGTAATTCGTGTTATTACTGATTTTACGCTGCCTATTAGAATTATATTGGATTGCGGCTTTTCCTATGCTTTGAGAACTTTAAGACAAGCGCCAGTTAAGGGAGTGAGTACACTGGATGTGTATGCCGTCATAATGAGCCAAACCCCAACGAGACTTTTTAATTCGGTTCTCTATATTTTTATTTTATTTTTAATATTTTATTTTTTTTCTTAATTATTCATGTGAAATCCGCTTGAGACGGTCTGAGAGAGTTTTATATCTCAAAATGTTCATTTATGTCCAAAATGATATCTTTTGCTTCGTTTCGGTTCGGGCTATGCGACTCGATACCGCGTCGGACTGGTCGCTTTTATTGCATAAACTTAAAGTTATTTTATGACTTTTCAAATGAGTGTGATAACTCCCTAAGGCTACCGGTTAGGTCGTGGTTTCGTGAACTATTGCCGCCACGTGTCTGCGCCTGTGAAGTTACGACAATTCATGTGATATCCAATCAGTTTTCCAGACATAGTAATTAAAGCAATGTCTTTAATCTGATCTGGGATTGGTCACTGCGATCTTATCGTATTGCGATCACTATGTTTGTCCATGTCGGTCTTGGCTGCCATTCATATTTTAACAGACGTTACGGCAACTTTCAGGACTACAAAAGATATATGTATTTAACTTGCGCGTGTGCCAATTGTTTCATTTGCGTAGCTGTGACTCAAGGGATGTTCTAACTTTTCATTTGTTGTCTCTGCAGTCGCTGTTCTAACACGTTAGTTGATTGAGCTTGTAACGCTTGTACAAGTTAGTAGATTTTGACAGTCGTTACGGGTAGTCAGAAACTCGAAAGTCTGACAACCAACCTTAAATTTCCAAGGGGTATGATGTTATTCTGTAAGTGGGTTCTGTATGGTGGTCAGATAAGCAGTCGCTTTATGTAAAATACTGGTACACAGCTACTTTTGGTTAGTTTGGAGGCCGACCCCAACATAGTTGGGAATAGGCTAGGCAGATTATGATGTTTTCGTTTGTTAGGATATCTATTTCGTTCTATTTCTTTAACTAAACACCCAATACTGATTTAATTACTAATTATTTGAATGTCTGTGGTGTCGATTCTGTTGTGCACAAACTACACTTAATTTAGGCTATTGTTATCTTTTTCTCTCTAATAAAACGAGAAAGAGACGGACGTAATTTAGAGCTGTCAAATTTAATTCGAACTAATATTTGCATACAAATGAAGGGTGTACGTAAAAACATGTCGACTAAAAACACGGTGAAGCGCAAGGCAGAAACTAGTTTGACATCTCTAACTTAGTTCATAGCTATAGCCGTCCTTTTCTCGCACTGCCTTTTAGTAAAAGATAGCAATAGCCTAAATTAAGTTTAGTTTGTGCACAACAGAATCGACACCAGTGTATGACTAAGCTATTACATTATTAATTTGTTTTGAATTATGCCCCTATTGTTGAAAATTTCTTTATTTATGAGGATTAGTCACAAAGAAAGATTATGGTTAAAAAAATTGTTACTTTGGTGGAAAGAGTTATACTACTACTAAAGTAAATAAGTACTCGTAGTACTCGTTAATTTGTTCAACCCCACAAAAAGAGATAGGACATTTTCACACAAGAACGAAGCTTTTTTATAACATAATGAAGTCGCTTAGAAATGGTTTGCTAATTATCAAGTTATAATAGTATGGTTTTTATTTAAAAACCATACGCATAATAAAATTTAAATCATAAAAATTTTATTTGCGTGCGTATGGTTTTTTCCGTTTGATTAATAAAGACATAAAAAATGTACGAGTATGTATAGTTATGTATTCCTAGAATTTATTTAGTTTCCATGATAAATCTTTTTGTTGCTTCCCCAATTTAGATAAAATAAATATAAAATACAACATTGTACAAAAATTATACGCATTGTGATAAAATTGTAATTGAAAGGGAAATACCAAAAATATCGAAATTGTTATCGGTTGTTTAGTTTATTGTGTGATTATATAAATAACATAATAAACGAATCACGCGATTTGTTATTTATTGTAACTTATCATATTTTTTTGGTACTTATATCATAGACAAAAAATATTTTATTATCATAATATGTATATACCTAGGTATAAGTGAGTAATACGCCTTTTATCTAAGAAATTCGTAAGGAGATTAGAAAACACGAAAATAGTTGATTCAATGAAAAACTAAACAATTCTACTTCTTACTAATAATATAAATACGAAAATTTGAGAGGATGGATGGATGGATGTTTGTTACGCTTTCACGCAAAAACTATGCGGTAGAAGCTGTGGGCATAAGCTTGTGTTAGCATAGTAAAGCAAAAAGCATTTAGTACCTATTGAAAATCACAACACGCATGTAATCCAAACGGTTATTTTTCTCCAAAACTACTAGTCCGAGTATCTTCGAAGACAATCAAATCTCAGAGGACCCACTAGTTGGTCTTGGGAGACACATCAGTATTCGGAGACCCACCGGTGGGTCTGCTTGGTGGGTTCTTGAAGAGGAACTGGTTTACCCCAAAGTAGCAACTCACAGGTCGGTTTAAATTCTTGCTGAAAAAGTTAGAAAAATCTACAAAAAAAAACAACAACAATATTTTAAAATTGAACCATAGACAATGCCTATTAACCTCTTAAACCCATTTATAAGTCTCAGTTAACTTGACATTTCGCAGCTTAAACCCATTAATCATAGTTTAGCCAGGAATTTATTAAAAATAAAAACGACGAAGTTAACACCAGCTGCGTTATCTATACAAAGCTGCCCGCTTTAATCCGACAAGATTGTAATGTCGCATAAATCAATTTCAATTGAAAAGGATTGTCTGCTATATAAATTAGTACGTCTATGGTTGAGACAGGCTCGCACGCTTCCACTGTGGCGAAATAATGCTATAGTCATGTTTTTGTTCGTGGCCCTAAAATACGACCAAAATCGTAAATGAAATTAAAAAAAAACTTTAGAGAGTTGTCTTTTTGTCTTTCAGAAAACTTAAATTAAGCTTTCCTTATTGGTTTTTAAAACAGCATTCAGAATATTGTAATAGTGTTATTCGGAGTTTTTTAAAGCTAATAACGCGTTAGTTGGTTTGCTGGTAAAACTTCGAGTTGGGGGTTGGGTTGCGAAAAACATACCTACTGGTGCGAAAAACTTAGGCTAATTCGAAAAACTTTGAGAGGTTTATGTATGGAACGAAAAATTTGCTTTTAATCCACCTCTGGGCCTAAAAGGTACACGACACGACACAACAAATGTTGACTGAAATTTAAAACACTTTGAGTCCCACATTTTTGCCTGAAAATCCAGTTGCATAATTATCGATCTATACGATAACACAATTATTCAGAATTTTCCAAAGTTAACATCGCCACATAAAAAGTTCTCTCTATCTTTTTTATAGTCTGACGTATTTTAATAGCGCCTGAGGTGGGTGTGTCAGCTGAAGATTATCAGTCCATAAAGGAAGATACAGGCCGATATCACAAATATTTTAATTCACAAATTAGTTTCTTATCTAGCAGACGGTCATAATAGTTGTATCTTTATTTAGCCGTAAATAAATGTAGATACGTTTATTTGTGGAAAATGCCAGAAATGCTGACGGGGTCTAGGATAGTGTATCTTAGCTTTTAATAATGAAATATCATTTTTTCTTTTCATATTCTCTATCGCCAAGGCAACGTAGCTCCCAAAACAGTAGGCCGTTGGAGCAAAAGATTCTGATTTCTCACTGTGTTGGGAGGCTTCCCATAAAGTGGACTGATGACCAGGCCCCTTATTCACAACGCTTCGATTCGATTTTCGATTCGGAAAGTCGTATGCCTATCTTTTTTGACATTACGAAATCGAGCGAGATAGACATACGACTTTCCGAATCGAAAATCGAATCGAAGCGTTGTGAATAGCTATGCAGAGCAGGCCATAGAATTCCGCTGGTTGGGAGAAGCACAGTACAGTAAGTAAACTGCTACTAATTATGGTCATCAAAATACGTAATGCTAAAATGAATGGTCATAATACCCATGCTTGCCAGGGAGAGCGTGCTAGAAGTTTGTGAATTATCATCATCTGCCCAGCTTTTACCCAACTATGTTGGGGTCGGCTTCCATTCTAACCGGATGCAGCTGAATACCAGTATTTTACACGGAGCGACTGCCTATCTGACCTCCACAACCCAGTTAGTAATGGATAATACGATAGTAATTTGTAAATATTATAGAAAAACCGCTTTGTCCTATATCGAGAAAACTATGCTTTGAATCGATTATTCTGCGGAATATCAATCAGTTTCATCATGATGACCCGTGTTGACTATCCTACAATGCCATCTAGGCCCCTTAAATCTCCGTTCTCCATAATCCTAGGCGTCTAAGCCTTTTCACACGGTCACGGTCATACATTCGCAATGTATCGGGTGTGACCGCATATCTTCGGTTATTGTCGTGTGGGTTCGGTAATAGGATGAGCGGGATTCCGAACGGAATCAACAAATTGTATGCGTTTTGCGTTGGTGGTGCTTATGTACGCTAGTCAATAGTGAGGATTGGATTAGACTTGGCGTGTGGTCTGGGTTATGCTCAGCTTAGGTCTTAAGCTGGCTTTGTTGTTTTGATGTAAAACGGGATCAGTACTTGTAATAGAGCTTCGTATTTGGAGCATTGCGGTGTGTCTACCTACTTGCTAAAGCCTGCTAACTAGCCAGGCAGCTAAAAAAATGTTAAGAGTTCTGGAATATTCAAGTTATCCATGGGGTCCGAGTGCCACACATAGTATTTCGGGAAATCGCCAAACGGTTGGTCGACTCTTCACGTGACCAGAGGGCGGGCCTATTTTTTGGCCAAAGAATCAGCATTGCCATCCAACGTGGCAATGCTACCAGCCTTCTGGGCGCTTTTCCTGTTGACAGCGATGTGGACGAATTTTTCGACGCCCTGTAACCTTTTTTTTGATATTTGTAAAATATTTTTATTTCTTTTTATAGAGTTAGCAGGTTAAATAAACATTTACACTAGTTATCACGTTGGTGTCATAATGGCTGAGCATAATTATAGAAAACGCAACGAATGGAACGAACTTTCCACCATGAAGTGATTGCCTTAAATAAATGGATCTAACTCTTGACCCATTTATAAATATTAAAAAGCTAAATATCAATACCCATACGGATAAAAAGGATAACATTTTACCTTCTTATTCATTTCTTAAAAATCAAAAAGGATAACATTTTAAATTCTTATTTATTTTGTAAGTGTAACTTAAACTGTTCTACCGTTTTTTAAAGACAAATAGGTAAAAACTGTCTAAAACGAAAAATTCGAAGACATGTGATATTTACGAACCCGCACTGGGCTCGCCTCTCATAGAAAGGAGGCGTTTGTCCCAACAGTGGGAACATTACAGATGATGCTATACTACTACCCATTAAATCAACTTACAATCTATTGTTACTTAGTTTCAAGATAGTTCATACACAACCGATGTTTGTGACAATGGCATTGGCTTTGAGAGTCCACTGCGGCTCTAATGTGTTGTAGTTCGGACCAGTTTTCACTAGACCGAGTCATTCATACGGCGCTACCTCTAGGCTTCGTGTGAAGGGTCGAAAACATAGTGAGGTTATTACAACTAGTAAAAATAATAAATCGGTGAAACAGCAGGTTCCTCCACTCATCTTAATTAGGGTTCCGTACCTCAAAAGGTAAAAAAGGAACCCTTATATTTGTTTTCATCATCTAATACCTAATGATTAAATTACCTAAGTCTATCTTGTAACCGTTAATAAACACTTAGTTATCTGATGCCCCTTTCCAATTTTCGTTTTGCAGAAAGAGTAGTGCTGTTTCCGATATCGGCAAGGTTAGCAATCTTGTACAACATAAAAAAAAAACAAAACACCTAAATTCAATCTAATTAAATTAAAATAATAAGGAATTAATAAACAAATTATTAAAGATAAAATAAATCTTACGTATTGCACTCTTCTTAAGCCTGAATACTCGCCCTTATTTTTAAATTATTTCGGAAAAGATTACCAAGCAGTAGTTGGTCAAGTAAGTACATACAAGCAGGAAGTGCATCATAACCACTAGACAGTTGTACATTAAGACCTCAAAGTAATAAAACAAAGTGATAGGTTGTTAGCCCGTTTTCTATAATAACAGTATCGTGACCCATTTCTAGGTTTATCCCTAGTAAAGGAACGTAAGCATTTCCTTGTTTGTTAAAAGCTAAGTGTAATAATTATTACTTTCAGAAGCAGAACAATGCATAATCAGTAGTAAGTAAGAAGTAAGTGCGTGCATATCTACCGTAAAATTGCAGATAAAAAAGAAAACTGTAACTTTCATTTCGCGCCAAACAAGATCTGTCAGTGTCATAAGTTTTGAAGAAAAAGAAAATTCGGGGGGGGGGGGGGTGCTACGAGTGCTGTTCCGGTGTCACCAATATAACAAGTCGATTAATGATCGTTTTAATGAGAACCGAGAACCACCTTTCAGAGTTATCGCGTTCTTCCATGACCACAACAATGAGTGCCGATACATTGACCTTAGCTTGCACGAGTAAACTACTGTTATACAAAGTCATGAAATAGAATTTATAGCTAATATATGATTTTCATCATAATATTCTTAGCGTGAAATACAATGTTATGCTAATTTATTTTGTCATGTGACTATTTACATGAAACATTCTTGTTTATGGCCATTTGTTGGAGAAATAATTTCAGTGCTGAAGAAAATTATTTGTTTGTATGTTTTCGAAAGTTTTTATAAACCACTAAAAATTTAACGCAAACTGTCTGTCTGAAACAGTTGGCAACTTTTAACTGAGTTTGTATTGACCCTATTGAACAAATCTAAAAGCTGAATTACAAACAAGTTTTCTTCTTTCTAAACTTCCGCATTATGCACTAAACGGGAAAGTAGGAAACTGTTTGATGTTTGTGTTAACTGAGCTCTAGATTTTCGTACAAGTTTTATAGGCGATTGAAACGTTCACACATAAAATGTTTATTGGTTTCCGACCGATGTTTTTAATTTTATACGAGCATTTTTATTAAGTAGGTCCTACGCGGAACATTAAAAATTAATGTAGGAATGCTTGTACAAAAATATTTTAATTATATTTTTACGATTATGGGCGTTTTGGATTGAGCTACTTCATTTATTAATTAATGTTGAAAATAAAAAGAATATAAATGTCAGATACATGCGAATTTAATTGTAATTTAATCTGAGTTTAGACAATGCTCTCATAAAAGTAATTTAATTTTGTTTTAAAACCTAAAGTTCTTTATTGTTTCTTCTGCCTTTTGTGAATGCTGATTTTTTTAATTTATTTTACCAACTAAATAAATATTGCCCTGTGCTCTACTTTCTGAGAAAACGTTTATCACCGCACATGTAATTAATATTTAATTTCCAAACCAATTAATTCAGCGATAAGAAATCTATTTAAATAACGCACAACCAAATGAAAACATTATGCTGTAAAATTTAACTGAATAAAAATTTGGATAAAACTTACCATTTTAATTGCCATGAGCAAAAATAAATTTGTCCAATGTATTGAATAAATCATACATAAAACAAAACGTCACTACGTTCATCTGAAAACTTTTATCACACTTTGGAACTTTTTTAAATTAAAATAAATTATAAAACACATCACTAACTTATGGGCTAACTTTTTTTTATTAATTTTGAATCGATTCCATTTTCGAACGCGCGCTTGGCGGGTGTTGTGCTATAAGCGACTAGTACTGTTCGCGCCTTGCTCCATACTGCACGGGTACGGGTAGCGCCAGCAACTCATAATGAAGCGCCCGATTAGACTGAACCGCTTTATTGGAATTCCATCGAATTTTCGCTCATCATCATCTAGTACGAGTAATAAATTTATATTGAAAAATGTTTGATAGTTTTACAGATAACGCTCGTACATGATGTTAACCAAATAATTGCGACATAAAGTGTAGTTTACACGTGTTATGATGTTATCATGCCAGATACGTTTTTGGCGCAAGCATGGAAATTGCAAGGCCATAGTAAAACACGGAAAACTATAATTTCTCTCTATATCTATATCTATCTCTATAATTTTTATGATGTCGAATTATTGTAATTAGACCGTTTTAAATGATCAATTCCTAGAATTAAGGAAACATTTAGAATCGGCTCTCTTAGCCAACGAAGTTTTTAAATTTGAAATGATATTCTACCTTGGACTGACTTGTTTTAAAACTTAATGGTCGTGCAAAATAATAGTTGTAATCGTACTTAGGTAATGTAATGAATAGGTAGTAGTTTTTTAAATTATATTCTGATGGCACTTATCCAACATACAACTTGTATTTTAACTTTTGCGCAAATTGGAACTAACAAAAAGTATTTAGTGCTATTTCCCACATTGCAGCTCCGCGTCAAGTGCGCGTTGGTGCACTGTGGGAAATTATTTCACCGGCACACTTGTTTTTTTTCAGAATCATCCAAGGCATCCCTTATCACCGCACATCACATACGCTTGATACAAAACAATGGTACATTAACAGCAGACAGTCGCCAGTGGCGCCACCCGACACCGATGACGCTGATGGCCTGACCTATTAAATACTAATTTACTGACATTGATACACATCACTAGTCCGATTTAGTCGATGTGTAAGTGGGATGAGCTTTGTTGATTGAGTGTTTTTGGTCATTAACTCTAACTTATTAACGAAACAAACTTATTCTATTGGAGAATATGGTTGAAGTAAGATACATAAATATAAGAAAGACAACAAAATTACTGGAAATCTTCCCAACTTCTAAATCTGGGTAAGGGCTTCTCTAGTTTATCTTTACACTCACCATGGTTATTGTAAAAGAAAATGACGGTATTATGTGAGAAGGTAACGATCAATTACGTTAAGATTCCCTTTGACTGTTTATTGTACAGTTAAGGGGTGATATGGTAGTATGAAGTAAAGGTCCTTGGGTAAGGCCAAGAGAAGCGTTGTAATCGATATCATGCGATTACTCTCGATCTCTTACGATTACTTTAACCGCATCTTCGGAGACAGCAGGATCCGGGGCGAGTACGCAAAGTCTCTATGATTACATGGTTGGCACAGAGCCACCTGGGCCAGTTAACGGACCGCATCCATCAGCAGCTGAACATAATTCACTAGCTGAGCAGATTACCATGCCCTTGCCCTTCAAGTTAATGTATTCCTGACGCATCCGGGTCCATTGCATTGCCCGTACAAAACAATATTGCAGATACTCTTGGTCAGGTGAGTTAAAATTGTTAGAAACGATTTGCTTTCAAGCTTTCGAGCTTCTGAACGGACGGGTTCGTTCATATTAGGATCGATAATTTCAGCGGCATGCCTCATGAGAACCGCTTGATGCGGACGATGCGGTTGTCATGAGCTAGCTCGTGGCTTGGACGCATGGATTCACGTTTCTGTAGTTCCACAGCGGCCTGTGGTTAAGTTACGCAAGTGTTTGTTGTGTCCACTGTGGTTCACGGCTACGTTACGCACGATAGCGTGGCGACCAAACATATGAACCACACAGCTAACGTGGTACGTCTCTCCGAGGACTTCAGCACCGCCTCAATCCGAGCTGGTATGGATTATTTCTATGAAATTTTACACATGCATCGTACACGTATTAAAGACATCGTTCGATCACCACGATGAGCTATCACTTCAGTTACCTAGGGTTGTGGCCCTCTTCACCCAGGTATATGCGGGTGGGGCCCCGCTGTAAGGTCATCGCCAACCAGCGAGGGCGACGTGCACCTGGCGATACTGAGCCGACACGACTACGTGCTTACACTGTTGACGCCTGATCGACGATGAACCAAGGCGATGCTGATCTCGTGCACTGCTTGTAAATATTTGTTCATTGGATTGACTTACCGCGAGCAGAGTGGCCAGGGCGCTTGCCATGCGCATAGTCGCAGCGCGGCGGGTGCGCGGGCGCCGCTACGTGACGGAGGCGGCGGGCGGACGGGCGCGCGCGGGCCGCATCCGGCCGCCCTCCGGTCCTCTACCACCGTCGCGACGGCATCGCGCACCTGCAACCAAAGATAGGGTTAAATAGAAAATAATGATACAATGGCGGACTGGAAGTGATCGTTACAAGATTTAATGCAGTAAGTATGTGTCTAACATAATCCAAGACTTACTTGCCAATTGTTAGGTTTGATAATATCTTTCGATTCTGGGCGAATTTTCAGTCATAAGTTATTTGTAAAACAGAATGATTCTGGTAATTTCTGGGTCTGTATATTTCAAATTATTTTTATGTTCACAATACAAGGTATTTTATTTTATTGAACCGACATTGGGCAATCTACAATATTTTTTGACGCCATCCTGCAGATTCTCGTCAAACGTCCATCTACCTATAGCGTTTTGTCTTCTTTCAAGTAAGTATCTTATTGAAGTAGGGCGGAGCAACCATCTAGGTGTACAGGGGTAAATAAAGATGGCGTTGATAGACACAGGAGCGCATGTGCAAACCACAAGCTCCACCCACGACTTTCCTTATGTAGCAATGATGTGATTCCATTGGATGATTAACGCCAATGTAAATGTTTTCCTGATATTTGGATCCTCCAATGAAAAGCAAAAGTGAGTTTACGTGAGTTTCAGTTTAGCTTACATCAAAAACAGGCAAATTTTTCTTTTTACAACGGACCTCAGAAATAAACTGCAACTGAAAAAAGAAAACAAAAAACAAATTTCCTCGTCGCCAACCGAAATTCTTGAGAAAAATGCCTAATGCCTGCTACATCAGGCATTTTCTCAAGAATTTCGTTAATATTTGTTTAATAACGTCATTTTTGCATGTCAAAGTCCAATATTCTGATTTTATCTAGTAAATCTCATACCTGACGTCACATTATGTCGCGCCTCCGACCATACGTCACAGGATATGCTCGATCACAATAGCGATTACCCCTTTATCAGTTATCACTGGCGCCGCGATTGTGGGGTTAAAATATTTGCCTGATGAATAAGTGATTGATAAGATACTTTTGATAGCGTAATCTACGAAAGGTACACTTTTCTGTTATGGTTTAAGTTGAATTTTGATACGTCATTCTGTTCTAATTGTGCTCCGTAAAGTATTTTATCTAAGCATGATCTGAGGAAGCGATCATCTTTAAAAAACAGGAACTGAGTAAGTGAATCATGTTTAGACCGGATCTCTTTACTGTAGATTTGGTCACGACAACTTTTGGGTATTTTTCTTATTCTTTTTGAAATAACCATAATCGAGTGACGTGGTAAGTTTTGATTAGTAATATTATAGGTTCTACGAATGGTGGTTTTATCACAAGCCACCAACGCAACGCACCCTGTGCAGCCTTGATATTGCCTTGCTCATTGACTGTTCTTTTTACGAAGAGCAGGCATGAGTTTGTTCTCTAATATACCATAGAGAGGAAGGCGGCAATGGTAGACCTTTAAACGTACTCAAATAACACTGTTCAATATTCATCCAAGAGCGAGTGAGTTTGAACCACCAAGAATCTGAACTTGACTAACAGTCACGTTTCCACCAATGTGTCCGGTTGACACTCTGAAGGATTACAGCAATTTGAAGCTTCTTCAACTAACATTTTACCGACTTTTACTAGTTATACTGCTACACGAACTTGATCAATCATTCAATGTCAATCCTTGACCGGGAGCAGCTGTAATCGGTACGCGGTAGACCTGATATCGTAAGCATCACGTTCAAATTCAAATTAATTTATTTCGTGAACACAGGGTACATACAGAAGATGTTATAATAAAAAAAGTTATATATTACGTTTATCAAGGTAATGCATGAACTAAATACCAATTTCAAATTCCGAAAAATATGCAATTTGATTTTTGATACTTCGGTTCTAGCTGGATTCGCAGATTTGCGAGTACCTACTAGGTTCTTATGCTGTCAGCGATTTGTAAGGATCCTTTCTCCAAGCTCAATGTAATTTAAATAGATTTAATTTATAATCTCATCCATATTTTAGGGTGATATTAGATGGTGAAATATGACGTAGATGTGTAAATGGCACATTGCCACAAGTTGTCATTTTCATTATAGTTACATGAAAACCACTATTCCTTGTCTCCGCGCCTCTTATTAATTTAGTATAATACCACTGCGGTTATCAAATTCTAAGACTTGAAAATAGAGAGACAAGCAAGTTATGTGAAGTTATGTGTTGTCACCAGAGCTGGTAGCGGAACTGACAGCCCCAGGGAGCGCCGGACGCAGTAGCCACTAAAGTACCGTCATTGAGGTCACCGGTTGTGTAGTAAACACACAAACACGTGTCATAATTAATTTTACAACGTATTTTGTAAAGTATTTAGCACGTCATTGACGTATTTCACATGTAACAATAAAGTTATTAACATCATCTGCCTAGCCTTTTCCCAACTATGTTGGGGTCGGCTTCCAGTCTATCCGGATGCAGCTGAATATAAGTATTTTACATGGAGCGACTGCCTATCTGACCTCCACAACCCTGTTAGTATTGGGTGATACGATACCCCTTCGAAGACTGGTTGTCAGACCATGCATTGTCTACCTGTAACGACTGTCAAAGATCTAGAAATGACAGCCGGGACCAACAGCATAAAGTATATTCCGAAGCTGGGAAGGAAACTCGGTATGTAACACACGAGGGTAGAAGAATTTGTCTGCTCCTAACAATTTTTTCTGCATTCTCCAGTCAACCCGCGATCATGGCGCTTGCAACAGCGTCGAAATATCGGGAGCTCAAAACAAAAAATAATCACGAAAGATATCCCGTAAGTGACATTTTAAGTTTAGTTATAAACCGTGAAAGCTTAAAACAGTCACAACATAGCTTTCATTTGATTTTGCGCTTTAGTGTGCATCAACAGCGCTTCGCAACAAAGTTCGATATAACTATCTTTTGAACGCTGATGATGACTACATCATCATCATCATCATTTCAACCGCAAGACGTCCACTGCTGGACATAGGTCTCCCCCAAGTGTCGCCACATTGACCGGTCCCGTGAAACTCGCATCCAACCGATTCCTGCAACCTTTACCAGGTCATCTGTCCACCTAGTGGAAAGATAGAACGAATATTTCAGTTAACCATAGAAGAAACCCGAAAGCCACGATTTTCTTTTTCAATTTAAGAAAATTTTGCCATTCTAAAATTACTGAACCCACAGCTAAAGCCGCAGATTTAATCAACGTATTATCACTAATCAATCATTTAATTAGTGATGATGCACACAAAGTAAATGCCGGCCGGATAATTGACTGATATAGCTCCGTGACGTAATCACTTCACAATGATACAATGTTTGAGCACAAACGGATCTGGTCAGAGGCTCAGAGGCGATGAACTATCACATCCTTGTGAGGTGGCATCTCACACTTGTACTTGTATGATCTATGTCCTGTTTATGGAATGGACCTATTTTATGCGTATTAATAAAGATAACATGAAGCCTGTTATCTCCGAAGGGGTTTTGGAGAGAGAAACTAATAGTGCACCCACATTGGGCCAGTCATATCATGGATGCGAGCTTATTGCCATACCGGGCACAAATCCAGACTCCGTGGCTAAAAACCCAATAACCTTTGGCCTGAACTGGGCCACTGACTGGAAATGGAACCCAGGACCTCATGTTCAGCAGTCTCATCTTTGTATTAGTGATGATGCTCATAGGTTGACAATGGCATGTGATTGCTGATGTGATGATAATTGCGAGAGCACTCCTGCCCGTGACCAAAGGTAGGTATAATAGTAGGGTGTTCCTCATACCGTTGTAACTCTTCACGAGGGAAAACATCCTTCATTCTGGGCGAAGGATTTTAGCTTTATTGGTATCTTTATAGGAACTGTTGAGTAGCATCCATGTATCTGGTACATGCAGCAGCATAATCAGCCTATAATTTTCCCACTGCTGGGACACACGGCCTGCTCTCTATGAGAGGGAACGGGCTATAATCCATCACGCGGGCCCAGTGTGCGGGTTGGTAGTTGTCACATGCCGGTTTCCTCACGATGTTTTCCTTCACCGTTTTTGAGAGCAGTGGTGATAAAATAAATTACATAAAGTAATGCACCTGCCTGGGTTCGAACCCATGACTTACTGTTCCTAACTCGGAGCCGCCACTACTGACTGGGCCACTGCTGTTCTCCCTCTACTATCTGATACATACGCAGACGAAACCTTAGCAAATGTTTGACTTTGATACGCTGAACATTTACTTACAATTCGCGCGGAATTTCTACGCATGTCACACCTTACGACTGATACGGAAGCTGTCAAATATTTGAATCTGTGTGAGAGCAAACTAGGGCAACGCTACATTGAAAGCGGGTTAGCGGGTAGACCGGGTGTCAAGGCAGTAGCGGTAGCGGATGTCGCTGCGGAATTCGACGTGCAAACTGTTAATATGAATTCAGAACAGAATAAAAAAAAAAAAAAAAAACATTTGCACAGGAAGAAGGTACCAGTTATAGATCACAGTTATCTGCATGCGATTCTCTATAGCTATAAAAAAATGCTGTTTAATTTAAAAATGCAATGTCCACACATGTCTGGTTCTTATCTACACGTTAACACCTTAGGGACTACTCACACTTATTCAGCTACATTCAGCAATCAACGATTTTGTAAGGAAACGCGTACCTACGCATCTATTCAGCTTTCCGCGTCTATTCAGCTTTCGCGGCAAAAAAGTATAAAATGAGGACTAATGTGTTATTATCATGCGAGGGTTATAGATAGATTCAGCGCTGTTCTGACACGTTCAGCGCTGTTCTGCCGCGTTCAGCGCTGTTCTGCCGCGTTCAGCGCTGTTCTGCCGCGTTCAGCTCTGTACAAGGATGGTTCTCGATTTCTTGTCGACAGGTTGCCTGCATAGATTTGATTTATGCTCTAATGCTCTATAAATTTAATATTATTTTCTTTTAATGGGGATACCAATGTCGCGTATTCTCCGGGCAAATTTATATTTCTCCACAGTGAGTCGACCCACTGTCGTTTGCGGTTTATTTGATCTATTAATCTTCTGCAAGAAGCGAAACGATAAAAATACGCACATAGAACTGCCCATGTTGAAGGCACAATACTAAAATGACCATGGTAAGCAACTTAGCCTCTTCACAGCATATTCAGCGCCATACGCAGTAGATAGAAGCGTTTTAGCAGACATAACACGCTATGACGGCTTTTCTCATTCTTACGACGCTGTACGCGGCTGATAGAAGCAGAACTGTATAAGTGTGACCAAAATCGTTCAGCGAAACGCAAATGGAGGTGAATAAGTGTGTGTAGTCCCGTAGCCGACCCGCTTTCAATCTAGCAGAGCCTTACGGGGCTATTTGTATTAAAACCGTAACTGTGAAACCACGAAACCTCGACTTGTGAAACTTGCTAAGTCCAACGTATATTTAATTATCTAAAAATAAATGTCCGCAAATAGCGTTATTGATTTATCGCGTGTCTACGATTAGGCATCGGTATTAATAACGTGCAGGCAATTAATAGCTAAAGTGATGTAGTATTAATTATTACTCGTACTCTACTACACGTCATTGTATACTTACACATGATGCTGATACATACCTGGGAGCTGATGTTTCTGGTCAACTTTGAGTGACCCAAACTTTTGTTGATGTTTCCATATCGTTCCTCGATTCTTTTTATTATACCCCTTGTGGAGGATGGAAGCCACTAGATCCTAGATTACCAAATAAAATAAAGACTTTTATGATAATATTTTATCTTGAACTTTTTAACGCATATAGCATGTAATCGTTCTAGCTCCATCTTTTTTATTGACAAATAAGTATAAAAAAAAGGTAAAAAAATAGTAAATAAATACTTGGCAGTATTTATTAATTATTTTTTTACCTTTTTTATACTAAAACATTATAATAAGGTTGGTCGGTCCACAACACCCCTCTTGAAGATATAATTTAATTTTCTTTATTTTTTGTCTTGTCTTGGACAAGCATGACCATTGATACTCTTACCCTCTCTGTTTGAGAAGAGGACTTCGCCCTGCAGTGGAACAGTGGCAACCTGGTATGATTGGCCTACTATCAGAATTAAATAAATGCAGAAAAAAAACACTAAATAAATAATATTGATTATTCACAAAAACGTTTAAAGTGCAAAGCAGAATTTTCCATCGAACATAACTCTGCACCTGTATGACATGTCGTGGTTGTGACAAACTTCTGGACCTAAACACGAAGTCCGATAAGTTCTAGACCTCGTTACTCCTGTCCTCAAGAAACTGATATAATGAGTGAGACGGTAAACATCGCCAGTTGCATAAGAGTCTACCGGACTGGTTTCAGTAAGAGTGAAATTTATTGTAGGCAGTGTAGGCACCCAACCGGTTAGGGGCTAGTTGAAAACTAAACGGATTTTTTTTTGTTATCATAGCTTTATCTGGGTGCTACCACCACCCACGGACCCACGGAGTTCCATAATACCTTGGATGTAAGTAGCACTAAGTTGTTAATTAAGTTTGAAGATTAACTTCAAACTCCAATCCATTTTAAATATCAAGAGAAAAGCTAAGAAATACGCTTTGGGAATCGAGCTCGGACTGCAGTGTAGTGAGAAAATTACCTTAGGTACACATAAGTGAGCCATAAAATAGGATAGAAGTTTGAGTTTAATTTGGGGCGCCAGAGTGGTCCAATTGTCCTAAGGGACCGCTTAAAATCTTATTCAGAGAACCTTACCTGTCATGTTATGTTGTTTTTATAGGACATTCGTGAATGAAATCAGAATAGTTATAACTGCTATCATATTGAGTGTTTACTTCAACGAACTTAGTAAAAACTACAACGATAAGTTAATAAGCAACATTTCTTATAAAAGCTTATTACATATTATTCCTATCAAGCTGAGCTACACGCAGCTTCGACTTCGACCCTCGACCTTTACCGAGTCAATTCAGTAGTGGTTCTTACTAAACCCGTCACCCGATACATCTTACTCACTCCATACCCGACGCAGTCTTCATAGCGGTAATAATTCAATTAAAACCTGACCCAAATCATTCAAATATTCCATTAACTATTAATATTTCACCGAACACCATTAGGCTTCAATGTGTATAAATCTTTGGCAAAATGGCGGCGGCATTATTAATAATGCTTGTAATAAATCATTCGGAACCTTCCCTTTGGGCGCCATATGCGAGGTATGTTGACTTAGGAATGGAGTTAAAGGCATACGACGGACTATTAGGTTTGATTCATGCTGTACTGGGCATCATACATAATTCTGGTCTCGATACACATCTGAAACGTTTAAGGAAACAGCGTTAAGTCTATGTAAACAATTATCAAAAGTGCTGTAAGTAGAATTGGCTCTAGGTGAGCTTGATTTTAAGGAATCAGGATCCATAATGGATCCCACTTAGATCCTTCCATAATTCCAATGCTTACGTGCTGAAGATAAACAGGATTTATGTGTTTCAGGCAATGCTTATTTCCGGCGATAAGTCTTTCTTCCTTAAAGTTATTTTGTGTATCGAAAAGGGCATTCATATCATCAAGAATAGAGTTTAACTAAATCATTTTCTATGGAAAGCCGGTTAGAAACCAATCTCACATTTTTCAGCCTTTTTGTAGTAAAAACATGGTTTTTACAAATACCAAGTTCGAATAGTCCTGCTTGTTTGCAGTGGGGGGTAGCCCACTGCTGAATGACTATTCGAACCTAGACATGTACGTTCATCTCCCTAGCCTTTTCCAAACTATGTTGGGGTCGGCTTCCAGACATACGTACGTACGTTCCCTTGTGTACATTATATCATAGCCACTACTCAAAACGGTGACGAAGAAAACACCGAGAGGAAACCGACGACGTGTCCAAGAATCGAAAATTCGAAGATATCCACCAACCTACACGCGTTGTAGATTTACCATTCACTCCCACAGAGAGGAGGCCTATTTCTGATCAGTGGGAAATATTATAGGCTGATTATACTACATAGTTTTTAGACTAATACCATCTTAAAGCCTATTTAAAAAAACAAACGTCAGATTACTCAGCTCATCATAGTTTTAACAACCACCAAACTCTCGATAGTTCACGTTATAATTATAAGCTTTTGGTCATGGATATAAATATCAAGATTTTATATATTCAATGAAGCAAATCGATTAATATGATTTATGATTATATTATGGCTATAAATCATGGAGTTTTATGGAAAATTAGGTTCATTGGTCTATTCAAAGAAAAACAAGTTGTTTTGGTGTTGCCAAATTAGATTTATTTGTGTCATTAATGGGCATATTGGTAAATCTTCGGAACATTCACAAGTACGTTAGTTTAGATTGAATTTTATATCGCTTAGTCAAAGAGAGCTACTCTTAGTCGTCGATAGTCGCTTGGGCACTAAAGCGACTATCATGATGTATCGCACTTGAGTTTCTATGAGAAAGTTGTATTAATATAACGAGTAGACTCACCTCCTTGAAGGATACATACATGACATATTCCCCAAAAGATTCGACAGACGTGTGCCCATTAGTACTCGGGAACATTTCGACAGTTATGTTTAAGTTCCAATTTCCATGTAATAGGCGGCGAGCATATTTTCATCAACTGGTCACAAATCCAGGCTCTGTGGCTGCTACTGAGAAATTCCTGATGGAAAAACCCAATAGCAATTTACCCGACCTGAGAATCGAATCTAGGACCTACTGCTCAACAGTCGCGCTTGCGCCCACAAGACCAACGAGGCAGTCAGCTTAATCGGGACTAACGACGCCATCAAGTTTTTTCAACATGTTGTCACACACAATTACAGATTTTTTTACGACGTCATTCAAGTGTCGAAGAAACATTAGTAGCTACACTTGAAGCCAAAATGTCTAAAGTCAAATCTGACGAAGGAATGATGATAGAAAGAAACAAATTACTACTTTGACAGCTTTTGTTAATACAGTCTTCAGCTTTGCCAAGCAGATATTATAATTTGTCTTAGTAGCCGAATAGGCTAGGAGTCAAGACTTTGACTAAATATGCTTCAATTATATGAACGTGGACTAAATAAAATAAGTATGTGTACCAGTAGCGATGGCTCAATATTTGTAAGTTTAATGTGTTTATATTATTTGTCCATAGAATACTGACTGTGCCATTTTTCAAAGGGAATCCGGTAGGAATCGAGTTTTATAGGACCTTCGTCACTGGTATGTACTCATCTCTCTCTCTGTCTCTCTCGGTTCTTCAGAAAGGTCAAGTGCTTAGCACTCGCAATGAACGTGGACGAGGTAAAAGGAGTTTGTAAGGATCGTAGCAGGTGGCTGTGTGTGGTCTCTGCTTACCCCCATGGGAAAAAGGCGTGAGTTTATGTATGTGTTATGTGTCTCATGAGAAAAATGGCAATCAGATATACTAATTTGATCAAAACAAATATAAAAAAAAAAAAAAACCTTTTTCCACTGCTAAGTAAATGGAAAATTCAATAAAATTACAAACAGTAAAAGGTCTCCACAGATGACAAATAATCTTCACTATAAGCATATCTTCACGCTTATAATATCTTTAGCATGAATAGAGATATAATTAATTATCTTATTAGTTACAATGTGTGTTGGCATCAGTTGTATACAGAAGTCAGTGTGGCGGGATTTAAGATCGTAATCAGTCGTGATTTGTGGCAGTTAGTGAGATTATCTCTGCTAGCATCGTTATTGGGTAAGGTGTGATGTAGACGTACTTGTGGGTTATTAAGATTTGTAGATAAACGAGCCCAAAATCAGTACCTACCTTCTGATTATTCGGCTGGTAGAATACAAGGTTGTGAAGGAAAAGTTGCTGTATTTTATTATGTGTCAAACGGATTGGTGATCGGCAATATGTTTGCTTGTGAAAAGGCTGTTGTTGGTCGTCTTATTTTATATAATTTTCTCTATGTAGCACAAGGGAAGAAAAAGGCTTGGTAGGTATATGTATATACAGGAAGTAAACGGACCCTTCTCGAAATTGTCAACATTCTGTACATCAAACTAAAAAAGCAAAAATTATCGCTGGGAAACGACTATTTTTGGGGTGAAAAATACATGTACTTACACCTGTTTTAAGATATCACGGTTTATAACTAAACTTAAAATGTCACTTACGGGATATCTTCCGTGATTATTTTTTGTTTTGAGCTCCCGATATTTCGACGCTGTTGCAAGCGCCATGATCGCGGGTTGACTACACATGGTTATAATCATGGCGTTGTCATAATCTACTAAATTTTAAAGGGGCTGCTGATTACCCGACTGCGCCAGAAGGAGGGTTATGTTTTTTTTATTTTCTCATTCATTAAATATGTCATATTTTAGAAGCCTTAATTTAAAGATTCATTTAACGAATACCAACTACGCGATAATTAATTTACTCGTAAATCCTTGGCATATCTACATCATCTGTCATCATCACACCATTCATAGCAATTAAAAACTCAATAACAACGACAGCATTTAATTACTCCTGTTAATTACAGTATCGATCTCTACACCTACCCTTTACATCAATCAGTCTCATAGATCACATCACACCTGTTTTAATGATCTAATTTGTATTGCAGTCATAAGAAATGCCACACTGTGATTGGCTGTTACAAAACACTGCACGCGTGCTGTCGCGCTTTCCTGATTTATGATTGGTCGTTTTACTAATGAATTATTTAATGGCCGCCTTCATAGAACCAGTGACAAGTTGTATACACTTATTTTAAGGTTAGGCGTGAGCCGGATTAGACTGTTGGGGGCCCGTAATTGGTCCATTTCAAATTTTTGAGCAGCCATTAGAATAAATATTATCATATTTATTCTAATGGCTGCTCAAAAATTTGAATGCATAATTTCCCATCATTAAATAGAAACATTAAGTGGATGGAAGACGTAAAATCTTCTTATCATTTTATTTGACTTTTATATGACGGGGTTTATTGGAGGCCAATGTTCTGCAGTTGGACGTTTACGATGCAATGTTACTGTCACAAAGTAATAGTCTTTAGAGATATTAGATTAACTGACTCCATAGCGTACAATGTGATAGATCTGTGAAAGAGTGCTAAACCAAGAAGATAAATCTAGAAAGTAAGGAAATCTTCAAATGCCGTCCCATATTTTACTAAGATTTAATGCTTTACAGTTTCATGAATATCCTTAAAAATAATGAATATTGACATGATTATATAAGTTTATGATTACACTAGTTTATACCAGCGGCTTCGCCCGCGCCAAGTTTGTTAATTATGCCACGATCGTAATTCCGGAATAAAAAATATCCTATATCCAGGTTATAAAGTCTCGGCGGTGACCTCTCGCGTCCGGCCCTGGTGCAAGCCATGGTCCGGAGCGAGACGGAATGGGACGCCGTCACCTCCTTCTGCGAAGCAGTAATGCCAGAGAAGGAGGTGGCGGAACGTGAGAGGGAGAGAACCTCACAGCGTCCCGGCCGCCGCGGAAGACGCCCCGGGCGTCGGGGTCCACCACGTGGCCCCCGGCCACCGTAGGCGCCTGTAAATGGTGGGCTATGGGCTAGCTCGCCGTCCGTCCGTCTCATGACGACAGGCCGTGTCGACGGCGCGTTCGTGTTCCACGCGCGCCTCAAAGATAGTCAGCAATAGGAAGGGGTCCGCAAGGACCGATGCCTGCCGGGGTTGCGGGACAGTTCGAAAGAGATACCGCGGCCCCGGAACACAAAGGGCGACGAAGGAACATGGATGGGTTTTAGTCAGTAAAAGTCTGACACTCCCTCCTGCTCCGCCCAGAGCGGGAGAAGTCATTTGATGATTTCCTATCCGAAAAAAAAAAAAGGTTATAAAGTCTCTGTGTGCCAAATTTCATCAAAAATAAAAAACCAAAAATGTAAAAAAAAAACCTAATACGGTAGTCAATCCGTTCAGTAGTTTTTACGTGAAAGAGGAACAAACATCCACGTCCTTACATCCTCACAAACTTTCACCTTTATTATTATTAATATTATTTTGGTTAAAGATAGCCATTATTTTGATTTCACCAATATTAATATCCACAATTAATTTTAATTAGGTAAGATTCGTAATTTATTCTTGTGATCCTTTTCCCTGCGGAACCCTAAAACATGTGAATCAAAGTTGAAAGCGAACTGTGTTTTACAGCATTTTTATTTGTACAGGACATAAAATTAATGGTGTCAGGTATTTGATTATAAGTAGCTTTGCGTTACATTTTAAGATGTTTTTATGTTCCTATTAATTTAATTTATAGTCTTGCCGATTAATTTGTGGGTTCTTAAGTGGTAACTTAGAGAATGTTATGTGTGTAGCTACAAATATATAAAGTTTGTGACCAAATTGTTTTTTATTGTTTATTTTTATCACTTCCTATTTGTTACGTTTATGACTAAATTGTTTTTTATTATTTTTTTATCACTTCCTATTATTTATGACAACCCATATAACAAAGTATTTGCCTCTTAGATCGAAAATTCGCGTCATCTTGCAGAGAATAAGATGCAGAGTCAAAATCAGTGAAAAAAAAACCAAAGGAAATGTATCGGACAGAGGGAAGAAAACCCAGAATTAAACTGTCATTATTGATGGAAAAAATAATAATAAATAAAAAATTAATATTACCTATCTACCTACATCAAAACGTACTCAACAAAACCAAAACGAAAGAAAAATAAATTTCGTTTGACTTCCTTATACTACTACTACTACTACTACAACAGCCCATAACGTCCACTGCTGGACATACGCCTCTCCCATGATGGGAGGAAACTTCCTCATAATAATAACAATAATAAATTGTTTTTATTCAGACAAAGCCCATTTGGTTACACACAACTTAGAAACTATCTACCCGAAGAACAAAAAACAAAACAATTATTGATTATGCGACAAAGTGGCATGTAGGCGCATCCAATGCCACAGTATGGGACTGTCCCATCTGTCAGCTATAGCTTTCATAATCCTATAACACTCAATGTTTAAGTAACTTTTAGATGGACTAGAAAAATTAATATCCAATCAGTGAAGCAAAGTGATTGACAAAAGCTACCGAAAAGCCTTAATCCTGTTGAAATTCGTTGAACAAATACTAAACGATTTGAAGTGCAACTATCACTTGTTAAGGCCCCCTGCTAAAACCATTCTATAAGTCACCTATCCTTAATTCTTATTTAGTAAAAGTAGAGTCCAATACCAATTTCTAATTGCTACGCTAGTACGGACAGTACAATCAACTTTACATACTTGTACCTACAAACATAACATTATCTAACTTACCACTTTAAACTACTAATCAAGAGTAAGAAACTCCTTCGACATCAATTAGGGACTATATCTACAGATTACCGTATGTCGACGTCGGAGAGACGTATGTCTAATTGTCTACGTCTAAGAGACGTGTTTAGCGGCGCCTAGGGATCTTGTTTTAATTTACATTAGATTTTTACCTTTACATACTACAACTACTACAACTACAACAGCCCATAACGTCCACTGCTGGACATAAGCCTCTCCCATGATGGGAGGAATATGCCGTAATCTCCACGCTTGGCAGGCGGATTGGAGATCGCAGTGATGAAAGACTAACAGAAAACGCTGCTGCCCATTCTCTGGTCTACGGAGGCGCAAGGTGTTTAGCCTCAGACATTAGTCGCCTTATACGACACCCGTGAGTGTAATGGGTTGGTTCTATTCTACTCTGCCGGATACCACACGGCCAACCTACCTACGGCTACCTTTACATATCTGTTCACTACTTATTTAAATGTAGATTTCCAATAACATCAAGGCACGCAAATATACCTTTTATGTATGCTGGTGAAACTAGTCACGAGAAAAAGAGTCTTGTCGTAGCAAGATGTGAGTTACATAATTTGTCAAATCTCTTTACAACTGAAAAAAGCTCAAAAACTACCAATATCCTGCCAATTAAAAATAATTAATTCAAATATGGGTAAGGATCAGCTCTTTTTGAACGACATAATTTACACAAGACAGTCCCCCAAAACCTCCTCTCGCAACTTCCGAGTGTTTAAAGTCTGGAGAAGAAGTGGCGTTACAAACTCCCCACTCCAGCAACACATCTGTCCGTTAAGTTATTAGAACTTGATTTTACATATAAATTGAGGATTGGTTAATACCACAACAGGTGAATTTCGAAAGTCAAACCTAAGTCACAGCAAAAATAATGATATTCAGCTGACAAATGTCGTTAGGATGGCTGGAATAGCAAAGCTTTGATCAACAAAACCCTCACTCTAATTGAACCAACTTTGCATCTTCCGCTCTATTTCCATCTAACGGAGAAAGATCTTAACTACATCAAATAAATCAAGCATTTATGTAAACACTCCGTGAACACAATAAACATATTATTATTGTAGACAGTGCTGCAAAGCGACGCAACTAACGAAGCTGTTGGTTTATGGTCATCTAGATCGGTTGTTCGTTAACCAAATACAGTGGAGTTGGTTGTTCAGAGGGCAGCGATGGAGACGGCGCTGGTTAAATGCAAAATTCGGTTGATTTATTACCTTTGTATTCTTAGAAAAAATAGTTTAATGTAACTTGACCTGCATTAGTTCAAAACCGGGAGTAACAAAACAAACATCACGCCTTCAATCCCGGAAGGGCTAGGCAAAGGTGTACCTATAAAAGTACACCCACATTTTCTTATTCACGTTAAAATGACTGAATCAAAATAGTTTTTTTTTTATTTCAGGAACATGTGTACAATTAAGGACGTTTTAAATCTATCAGTATTGCTATACATTATCAATTGCGCTGTAAATAAATAAGATATAACAATAAGAGGATAGGGATATAAAAAATAAAATAACTTTATAAGTATCCGATCATAAATAAAGAATCTTATTACAATCATGAGACACAATGTCCTTAATGGAAAGTAATGATTGTAGTTAGGTATATTATAAACATAAATTGTGTTTAATGAAACGATTTCCGTCGATTGTGTTCAGATGTAAGGCGTATTATTTTGTATAATAGTAACTATCGCTTTTTCCTTTGCGGTGTTAAAAGTTTTATTTCATGCTATGTTTATGTAGTGAAGTATGTCATGGTGTTACTATACTAATTTCGTAAATACACACATCAAAAATGTCTAGGGATCAAGCATTTTTATGCGGATTTCTTGAGATTGAGATGTGGCTTTGTAATAAATTTATGATTTTATAAATTTATATGGATCCTTTTTGGTGCATTTCATAATTTGAATCAGGAACTCTCAATCAAATTCGAGTAAAAGATGAAAATAAGCTGTCAATATTTTCCCTATAAAAACATACAACGCATTGAAGACATTATTAGTGCTACTGTTTCCCTACTACTGATTAAAACCAACGTTATTATGGAGCGGCGACGTCATTTAAGCAGGGAAGAAATGCTCAGAGCCGTGGGAATGATAGAAGCTGGTTCCCGGCAACGTACTGTAGCTTTAGCTCTGAATACAAGTCAGAGTGTTATCAGTCGACTTTGGACACGTTACCGAAGCACTGGTACCGTGGCTGAGCGCCATGGAGGACGGTATCGCTGCACCACACGGAGACAAGACCGATACATTCAAATCTTAACTCGAAGAGCTCCAACAATAACCGCCATGATGTTAGCCGTGAGGCTTCATCACTCTTCAGGGAACTTAATTAGCGACCAAACAGTCAGAAACCGCTTGCATGAAGTGAACCTTCATTCCCGAAGACCGCTACGGGTACCACCTATAGCAATGCACAATCGTAGGATTCGATATCAATGGGCTCTTGAACACAGAAATTGGGCAGAAGAACAATGGCGTTTCGTGTGCTTTTCTGATGAGTCTCGTTTTGGTATGAGACCGGATACAAGACGTATACGACACTGGAGAACCCCTGGACGCCAACAGCGATTAAAATCCTGCCAGGAAGTCCATCCTTATAGTGGTGGAACCATCATGGTATGGGCGGGTATTTGGATCGGCGGAAGAACTGAGTTGATTTGGATCAGAGGCAACCTCAACGCTCAAATTTATGCTGAGACGATTGTATCAGACGTCATCGTTCCTCTACAAGTGCAAATCGGTCCCTTATTTCAGTTAATGCATGATAATGCACGACCGCACACCGCAAGAGTTGTAAGACAGACTCTCGCCGCAGCTAACATCAATGTCCTGCCCTGGCCTGCTCAGTCGCCAGACTTGAACCCGATTGAGCATGCATGGGATATGCTACAGAGAAGAGCTCTGCCGAATATGGAGGGTATCCAGTCGCAAGAAGACCTTTTTTTGTTGTTGCAACGAACATGGGCGGCCATTCCACAGCGTGATTTGGATGAACTCATTTTGAGTATGCCAAACCGATGTTCTTGTGTTGTTAGTGTTCGCGGTAGAAACACGGATTATTAATTGTTTAAGTTACCCAATAAAATTTTAAAGAAAACTGTTATTTCAGTCTTTTTTTCGAACTTTAATGTTAGTGGTTCAAATGTCAAAAATCCCTTTATTAGGAAAATGGCAAATTTCTTTATTAATGCAAAGGTGACTTGGTTTATCGTTACTGTGACAAACGAAAACACTTTATTTGATGAATCCTTAAAGAAAATTTTAATTAATATCAATCAGGAGAAAAGTTATTGCAAAAATATATGTTGATCCCTAGATACTTTTGATGTGTGTATGTTTTTCTTTTTGAATTGCCACTATTCAAAAAGAAAAACATTGTACGGGTAAGGTACACTTAAATGATAGACTGATAAAATGATTAATCGTGTATTGAAAGAACACCCAAATCTGATAACTGATCGACTCGCGGCGAATGAGTCCTTTTGTTGTTAGCCCGAACGGTGCTATGCGACTACTGATCGTTGACTTAAAATTGTATATTTTATTCATTCGCTGCGCGTCGATGTCAGCATAAAATTGATACATATGCTATTGTACGGGTTTGCTCGTACAAACATATTTACGAAATTAGTTGTTTTTTATAATCATGTAAATTGTACTTCTGTGTGTTGTGCTATGTCTTTTGTGTGCACTAAATAAATGGTTTATCTATCTATCTATTTCTCTGAGTGCGTACAAATCTTTTAGTGAAAAAGTCTTTTTTCAACGTATGTAGGCATGTGAAAACAATGGTTTAATTCAATAATTTTACATTAATATACAGACTCACACACAGTTAACGCTTAGTAACTTAATTTAAAAAAAGTCCCCGCATAAAGACCGCCAGGTTTTCCCTCCGATTACGTAAACCGCGTAGCTTTACAGTGGTTCTGGGCCACTCCCTTATCTTGTCGCCTGTTGTTCCGCCCTCATATATCTGTCGCTTGTCTTGAGATATGTGGCGTACTGTATTCAACATTTTGCTGCCCGTGGCGGGACGGCTTGGACCTCTTGTTAACACGTTTGTGATACTGTGGTATCTGTTGGGGTCTTTGGGGGTCAAGTCTAACTTTCAGGGTGTTTGGATGTTAGATGTTTTAAGTAAAACGGGTCGATAACGGTCTGTGTTAGGTCTAGATTTGGAGAAAGGCAGCAAATGATGTTTCCTTCCTTGAAAGGAACAGAATTTGTTGGTACCTATAAAATTGTCTGTCGGATAAGTTGATCCGGATATTTGCACAGGAGATGGAACACAGGTTCTAGATAAATAGAAATTCCATCAGCAATAATTATAAAGAAAATTAAAAAAAATATTATGGGGCTGCCATATAAGCTACTAAAAACTCATGTCAAGCCTATTGAAAATCGTTGTTATAATGACAATAAAAAAACAAATTGGGCCAAGTAAATGATCGAAATTTTTCACCAGAAAATTAAAGCAGTATCTTGCTTTAAAACCAAAGCAAAGCAAATCACAAAGATTAAGCTGTTTTGTATCGAATCGTCTATCATATTTTTTAGATAAATGTGTAATCGAAGACCATGAATAAACCCAACAAGTTATCACTTTATCAACAAACACTTACAACCAAAAACACCACAAAATCAGTGACCGTAACTCGATCAGCTTGTATCATTTAAAATTAATATAATCAGCAATGCAGTTAACAGGACGCTGTGACAATTTAGTGCTGGCCACGCTGCACAGATTTGTGGACAGGACAAGCTGCCGCAAGGACGGTCGATCAGTTTTAACCGAAGGTGTAGATACACTGCCACCGTGAGCCAAATAGCAGTAACTCAACAAATCTATTTTTTCGAGAAAACAGGGCAACAGACATGTATTTCTCTTATTTAGTACAAAAACACACATTCAAAGTCATTACAGTTATAATAGTAGCAGTAATAAATAATAGACCAGTTACAGACCCTTTTGAATGTTTTAAAACCGAAAGGTGAAGCTACAGTTCAGCCACAAGGCGTAATAAATGTGAAAAGATTGATACTGACCATTCCAAAGCGTAGAACTCTATGGAGAAGAATGAAAAATAAGAATTTTGGCCACACTTGAAAATGAGATATGAATATTTTTTTGTTTCATTATGGAATTGTTTATTTTGATTACTTCATCTCAAATGCACAAATGTTTTATGGATTTTTGAGATACCGCTTTTTGGCTTACGAGTGCAGCATAGTTTGAACGAACGGTATGTTGGCGCCTGCGTGTCACTGCAGGGGAAATAATTGGGCTGGGAATGTTGGAATGCATGTTGGTTGGGTGGTTTTGTCAATATGGAAATTAGATTGGCCATAGCAGAAGCACAATTTTCAATTCCGTCACAAACGCAGCAAAATAAAAAAAAAACTGCCAAATAGACTTTCATACACATCTCTAAATGAGTAGCATCCATGTTAGGTTGATATTTCATAGCTCATTGTTTTTTTCCTGTGGAAAACTATGAAAATACTGACCGATTCTAAACTAGCAAGACATCATAATTTCCATTATCAAACAACAGGAACTCCCAATTATCACACATCGTAAGAAGCTTGAAAATAAACAAAAAACTTACTACTAACAAACTACTTCGCAAAGTGCACATGACTACTATAAACAAAACGCAGAATGAAAACAAAATCTGCCACACTGCACAATCCCATAGCACTGTGCAGCAAGGCCGATCAATTCAAAATAAACGATCTATTCTGTAAATGAATCTATTCTGTCGGCCAACTATCGGGCTACGTGTCAGGATGATTGCGTGAGGGATAAGACCAGACCGGATTAAGTAATTCCAGTAGCTGATAAAGTAACTTGAATGGATTCAGAGGCGTACAATTTGTATCGGAATTGTAAAGGTATTTTGTTGTTGCGACCTCCTTCACTTAATATTAAACTGTTAATGGTTGGACAGGTTGACTTGCAAAGACTATCCAAGCCAGAGATCCAATAGTTACATATAAAAGAATATTAAATACATTTAAGGTAAAGGAAATAGCATTCGCAAATGGACCGACAATGCTGCTGAGCTGTTCCACCTCGCAAAAGACAAGGAGAAAAATTCAGAGTTGATGGTAAACCTTCAGTAATTTTAAAGGCACGAAGAAAAGAAGAAGAGGTAGATAAGAGAAGATGAAGGAAATAAAAGGGGGTGACTACCGAGACGACGAGTAATAGAGAAGTGTGGAAGAATATAAAATGCTACGCCGACCTCATAAAAATCCCGATAACGGTAGGGAAATGACGAACGAGGAACTCGTGGCTAAAAAATAACAGCTACTCAGGTCGATCTTTAAGTAAAGACGCGCTTGTCTAGGATGGCCCGTGGTGTCAAACTTATTATATACCCAGTTTCTTCCGTGCTTCGGAAAGCATAAGCCTTTGGCTGTCATTTGTAGATGTTTGACAGTCATTACAGGTAGTCAGTGACCCAAAAGCCTGACAAACAGTCTTAACCAAGGGGTATTGTATGGCCCAGTACTAACTGGGAAATTTACTTTTAGCTACCACAACCAACTACAAATTCTTACCTACCTTTTAACTTATTCTAAAGCCGCTAATAAAAATATTATAACCGCCATTAAAATTTAAACAATATTACTGAATGCACTCCAATAACAAGTCGTAAAATATCATATTTATGACATATTGAGTACTTACTGATACTCAAAAACTCAATGCTGAGCAGAGCAAAAGAAAAACAGAATCGATGGGCTTAGTACTGAGGATGTCGTAAAAGTATATACTCGTAAAGGAACAGGGTAACATTCTTCATGAACATATTCACTTACAGTCAGACGCACATCTAGAGCTGTGTAACAATTTTGGTGTACACTAAGGTATATTCTAACTTTTTATCAATGGTCTATGAGTTATCTTCTGTAATACGATTTTTTTCATCTGATGTGAATGATCTGCTAATAACTTTTAGTAACAATGGAATGACTACTCGACAAGAATTTGTATGAGATACTCGTACCATCTTTTCACAACTAAAAAGGTTGAAATGAAAAATTTTGCTTGATTCGTTGACTTTTATTCCATCGACTTCCGGAAGAAAAGTTATTTTCCACTTTTTAACCGACTTCCAAAAGAGGAGGTTATCAATGGGGAAGGCTGGTCAAAGCTGATTGTAGATGGCGCGTCCATAGAAAATCGTTCGCAATGTCAATGAGGTCAAACGATTTTGAAATATAAAATGACATTGACAGATTTTCAACCAATGACGATGTTTGGTTCATGCGGTGCTAGCGCCATTAGTTCCACCAGTTGCCTTCCCCATTCGTCAGTTTTTTTTTTGTTTTTTTTTTTTTTGTGTGTGTATGTTCAGCCATTTGATCGAAAATTGTGAACCGATTTCGATATTTTTTTGTTTGGGAGAAAATTCCTTCGCGGTGGTTTCGTTTAAATTTGGTGAAGAACTTATTATGGTGATCTTCGGAGATATGCAATGGAACCCTTCAATTATAGACAGGAAATCGGTCGTGATTGCTGCAATCGCTTGGATGTTTGTTGTTTTCACAAAATCATAACATAACACCACGCCTGTATGCTCTGAGGGGGTATGCAGATGTGTACAGTACACCAATATTTAGACAGTTCGGTCTGTTAGGTTCCATTTTATTGGGGATAAGCCTATTACCATGACATGTATTGTTAGCAATTTGAAATAAATGACTGCCTCGGTAGTCTAGTGGTGGCGACTACTCAGCATGAGGGCCGGGGTTCGATTCCCAGGTCTGGCAAAGTGTTATTGGGTTTTTCCATCATGAATTTGTCAGTAGCAGCCACGGAGTCTGGATTTGCGCCAGCGCTCGCCCCCTATTACATGGGACTTAAACATAACTGGCGAAATGTGGGTGTAGGTACTATTGTGTACAGCTTAGCCCAACTCTTCGGAATTACAGGCGTGATGTTGTTATATTAAAATAAATGTATAGCTAATATCTGTATAAGGTATTACAACTAAAAATGGTAAAACAAAAACTTTTTTGCAAAAAAAAAAACCGACTTCAAAAACACAACAAAGTGAAAAAAACCTTTAGCTTCAGAAGTCGGTGACTTCTGTGTGTTTGATTCAGTTTCTTTGCCACCGACTTTGGAAGCTAAAGTTATTTTTCACTTTGTTGTGTTTTTGAAGACGGTTTTATTTTTTGCAAAAAAGTTTTTTAGTGTTTTATTGGAAATTGGTTATTTTTTGCAAAAATGATTTTTTGTTGCATTACATACGACGCGACGTGCCGTTGCCTGTACGAAGCACTAATTTTTCAGTGCTGAAAGTAAATGCTTCTTTGGTGACCTCTATTTTTGTTGTCAAGATAGGAATCACACAGACCAGAGACATATGGCGCAGATAGGAGGAAGCCTATATAGATACAGAATTACTCAAGTATCTTTCAAAGACGTACCCAAATAACTCTTTCTTATAATATTCGATAGGTATGTAAATAATTTTAAAAAGATGTGAAGATACTAAAGGATTAAGTCACATACCACGACGATCAAATATTTTTTTCTAGAATTGTTAATTCTGAAAATGACTTTCCACAATCACTATTCCTCTACCTATTTACCATGACGGTGGCAATAAATAACAGATACTTAAGCATACATATAGTAATTTACTTAATAGACATTAAAATGTGTGCGAATAAATATTTAATGTACTAGCAACCAATGAACGATGGCGCCAGTCCTTACTTGAAACTAATGAATCATGATAGAACGACCGATGCAATTATAATTATCAGTATTGAATTGATTATCTATTGAAATGGTTTAGGAGCTGTGTGTACGAAGCGATCGAAAGATATTTGGTTTACGTATGTACCTAGTACTAGTAGTAAGGGAGCCGATGACACTAATCCTAGTCTGATAGGACTTTCAGATGATCATTGGCTTCGTTATTAATGGTCCCAAAAAACCGGGCGGTGTTATTAAAGAAAAAACCGGCCAAGAGCGAGTCGGACTCACGCACCGAGGGTTCCGTACAAACTTTTTAAAAGACAAACTTTGTTTTGTTCGATCCCATGAAACGGGTATAGCACCAACCGCAAATAATAAGTTTGTAATAGTAAAATCGCAGTTTTCAGATTTTTCCTTTTACATGTGCTGTAAGATATTGCTTCTCGCCAAATTTTGTGATTCTAGGTCAACGGGAACTTCCATTTAGGTTTTCGACCCAAAACTAGGGTACTTCCGATTGACCTATAACTGTCAATTTTGAGTAAAAACAAGGTCTTACAGTACAAGTAAAGGAAAAATTCCGAAAAATAAAAAAAGTTGAAAATGAAGGTAAATTTTGGTACTTACAAGTTTTCGAGAAAATCTAAATTTGCCCATATCTTTTAATTATGTTGACTCAGGGCCTTGATTTTTATATACCTAATAGGGACTATAAACCTCAGTATCTGGTATAAATTTCAACTTGCAAAAATGTGATATTTTTACCTTTTGAGGTACGGAACCCTAAAAAACTATTTTTTCGTATGATAAAGACTCCCAATTACCGTAAAATTATTCGTACGTGACCGTGGCGATCGAAAGGAACAGGGTGATTGCTGACAAAACACCGAATCCAGCTGCGCGGAGGGCGACTTTCAATCGCTGCAGCAACCACTTTCTCCACTGTTTGGATAATGCAGCAGTGGTTTTTCCAGGAGTCCAATTATACTAGATACCTAAAAATCTTTTTTTTTTTTAATGGCACCGCCTTGTTTTCCGCATTGCAGCATCGCTATTTCGTGTTCCCCCATTAATAATATAAATATATCATCTGGGAGTCTTATCAGACTAAGTTTACTGCCGTCGGCTTTCTAACTATAGGGTGCGAATTTGTGTTCTCTCGAGATTTTGAATTTGGATTACAAAGCGACTCTCCTTTGTTTTTCGGTTTCAGTCTTTCTTTATGGCCATTTATAACCTCCTAAGTGATGACAAGGCAGACATTACACTGGTCGAAACCACGAGTGACAATGGTTGAGGTCCTGGGTTCGATTACCAGGTCGGGCAAAGTGTTATTGGGTTTTGTCACCAGAAATTTCACAGTAGCAGCCACAGAGTCTAGATTTGGGGCCAGTTGATGGCAATAGGCTCGACCGATTAGGCGTATCGTATGAAAAATCAGCTTACAGCCGAGATTACAGCCAGGCGTGTTCCTAAACAACTCTTGAGCTAATTTTCATTCGAATAGTTAAGTAATAAAATTAAGTAAACGGAAATTGCTTATCCTGTTTACGGCTACAGGATCATAAAACTGCAAACCTAGCCTAGGGCTTCAAAAGTGATTCGTCACTTTATAGACCATGACAACTTAAGTCGACATGATTAATATGACAACTTAGTTACCGGTGCAATGTTACACGGTTTTAAAACATTGCCTTTAAGTGATTATAAATGCAATAGAAACCGTGACAAGACCTAGATATGAATTATGTAAAGGTAGGTACACTGGAAGTAAGTATTTACCAACTCTACTTACAAAGATACTTTAAAATAGTTCTGTGTTTGATTAACAGACACTCAGAGCCAATACTGAAGATGGAAATGAGACAGAAATTACAGTACCTATCGGAAAATTAACTGTAAAGATTGCGAATACCATGCCGGTCAAGAAGTGAGCAAAAACACTGATCTTGAAAGAATTTAAAAGATGCTTAAGTTCCTGATAGTTATGTAGGCATAAGAGTCAATTCCCGCACAGTTTAAAGTTGAAGTAGACAGAGGGCCACTCACAGAACAGCAATTTTAGGGTAGAAACAGAACGTTACATTACAGAAGCGGCAATTTTAACTCGTCAATCAATTCGATTGGAAACCTATTAGATAAAATTGCTCCATCAAAGCACCCACTAGCTACAATTATCTTGTTGGACCTTTTAAATATGAGACCAGTCCACAAATCCTCATCTTTATTAAAAGTTAATTATGTCACAGTTTAACTTCAAACGAACGTTTCAACCAATTTCCAATTAAAAACCGGGTTAATTGATGTTGATTTATTTTCTTATTAATAAAACAGAAGTAGGCAACATTTTTAATAACGTACTCACTTATTTAGCATGACAGATACCTATGCAAATTGTTGTTAATAGAACGCTAACTGAAAAGCAATTTGATACAAATTATAAATGAAATCAATCGATTGAATGATTTGATAAGCGGATCGATTGACACGACACCGATCGTATCGACTTGTAAGTACACAGAGCTAGGACTTTGGTATACGGAGAGCGTGGCGCATAGTTAGTATGTATGGCATACAGCGCACGTAGGAACTTAGTACTAAATGATTCGTAAGCCAAATATTAATTAGTCGCTAAAGCGCTGTTCTATAAAGCAATCTAATGGGAGGTCCTTATTGAGCAGCGGATGCTAACGGAATTACAATGGGTAAAGTCTAGTGTGGCATTCTTTTTTGGGAAGATCTACTTCTTTACATTGTTGCCTTTAGAACTAGACGATTTGGAATCATTCTTCCTTGACTAGACGAACCCCTTTCTAGATCCAAACCTTATTTCCGTAACACCAGTGTTCTCAGTTCATTTTCTGCTGGTCTAATTTAATTAACTTTATGTTAATAGCCCCACTTGGTTTCCATTTATCCAATGCTGTATTGCTAATAAATAATAATAAAACCCCTTTAAAATCTACCCAATGGACAGGTTTAGGCATAGGATAGGTTCTGCTACTCATAGTCTTGACCAAAATCTCATTACTTTAAATATCCTCACAATTGAAGGTCTATTCTTGTCCAAGACCACACATGCAGCTGGAGACATACCTTTAATAGGTTCGCTGACGCCGTCTCAGGCGCCGCGTGCAAGTGACGCGGCTCAGGCGGCGCCGGCGCATGCTAATCGATTATTTTACATTTATAACATAATAATCGCTTTATCCAATGTCCACCCACGAACGAGATGTTTGTGGGATTACTGGAGTTGCAAATCTGATGGATTGGTGTTCGGGATAAGGGCGGTGACAGTCGGTATTTTGTTCAGATTACGTACCTTGACGTTAGTGTTTAGATATTGGAGGGTTTATGTGACTCGGATATTTTAAGGTAGTCCAGTTTGACTAAATTATTTTAAGGTTTTAGTTAGAGGTAACTATAAGCTCAAAGCGGTATCTATTTTCCAGTTTTTTTGATATAACAGACGCGGTTTTGCTTTCCTCAGTAATATCGAGTATGAAGGGACTGGTTTGAGGGTGGATGAGGGTTTATGTTATTTAAGGGCATATAATCCCTCAAATGGCTTACCATGATCCTCCGTTACGCCTAAAATACTGCAGCATTAATTTTGAAAGAAATATATTGTAAAGTTGAGGATTAATGCTAAGTACTATGTGTGACGAAAACACGATTCCATAACCTTTTCTCGAAAGAAAAAAAAATCCAAAGTTACCTCCAAATCGAACAATAAACCGCTGGTATTCAAAAAGTACTTCAAATTAGATCATGAAACTTTGCATACTAACTGAACTAACTATAAAGCAGGTCTTATGTGTTTTATTTTTTTAGTCCAATCAATAGATTTGTTGTAAATCGCAAAAAAACAGTCATTTCGCACTATTCGGCCGCAGTGACTGACGTAACAACCGCTTTGTAGTGCTATTATATAAGCTGATTAGAATTTTATTCTAACAGTATTTCAAACGAAGTTTGAACCATCACAAATAGAGTTGCTAATTTTAAGGTTAGAAGGGCCTTAATGATTCATTTCTTTCGATCATTGGTGCAAGATTTGCCATAGGAAAATTGTAGAATTTTACTGCATCTGCGATACCAACTGATTGCATCCTTATCCTGACTGATTATCGTAATATTTCTCATGACAATTTACAATTCATACCTACGGATATTGCCACTCCTATCGCCTACGTTAGGACCAACCACAAAAGGACCAGCTTAGCTCATGGCGTCATCTCCACCATCAATCGACTCCTGACCAAGGAGATAATCCAATGCATTCCTAAAGAAGCCATTAATCATATCGTAATATAAACAGAGCGAACTATTTTGCTTCTAGATACGCAGAACATTAGCATTCTTGTTTCTATTAATCAAAGTAAAGGAAAACCAGATAGGCAGATTTTGTGGCTCGCCTTCGAAGGCTGAATATCAAACTATTTAGGGCTCGAAATTGTATTGATGGCTATTGCGTCATTGTAGACTAGCTTCTACCCGTGTCTTCGCCCGCGTGAAGTTTCTTTTGACATAAAACATAATCTATGGCACTCGACAATAGTGTAGCTTTCGGTTACAGAATTTTTGAAATTGGATAAGTTATTTCGGGGATAACCGCCTACATGCAAAGTTACAAACTGTACCTCTTTACAATATAATATAGTGCTACAATAGATGAGGGATAGATCGAAAATAGTATGAAGAAAATAAAACAATTAGTGAATAATTTTATAGAGACATGGTCTTCTGACAGTCCCTTTTGAAGTTGGGGACGCACTAAGCAACCGTGATATCATATTGAAAGAATCTGAATGAGAGAGTTTGATGCATCTGAATTAAAAGGAATGAATTGACGTATTTAGCATGACTCAATTAATGTAGGTTGACAATCTGGTTCTTTTATCAGCTCTTAACCTATATTTTTACTAGAAGTGTTTCTAAAGTTCTAAGTATTGCTCTGGCACTAATGATTATGACTGCATAAGCCGTGGCATATTTCTGCTTCTATAACGTTTTAGTAAGTCAGAATTGGCATCACTGTTACTCTTCAGAATCGAAGTACAAAAGTTTGTCTGCTAGACAAAAAAATCTGCAGCCATCATTTTGTATTGAGTCTGCCATGAACCTTCTGTACACATCTCTATTATTTTACCTGCATCCATAATTTAAATTAAGAAAACAGCAAAGTTTGGCAGTACCCTGGGCTCTATTGGCAATGCGACATACATATTTGTCATTGCATCAGGTCCTGTTTAAAAATAAAAAGTTTGACAGAAACTTGTGACAGTTGTATTAAAATATAGGCCTGTAGTCAAATTGAAAAGAGCTTGTAATCGCTCATAATTATGCGTAATTTCAGCCATTTGTATCCGGCTATGAAATTAAATCATCGACTGCTGAAATTATTGAACTGGCTACCAATGGTTTTTGAGCATTGGACTCCAATACATATTTAGTCCGTGATTTTTCTAATGTTTCTTTAATTTATTGGTGTAGATCATTCCGGAACTCGTCAATGTATTTTTCATTTTGATCTTATTCTCGTAACTTCGTCTTACAATTTTTACATTGTTATCTACTCTGAACCAATTTTATGACACTTTTAATTTCTATCCATTCTTGTTCTTCTATAGCTGCTACAGTTTGTAATGTGTGTTTTTACATGGTTTTTTTACTTACATTTTTGAACATTATTAACCTGAAAATTTAAGCATTCGTCCTCCCTAGGTAGCTTCATGCTGCACCATGTAATTTCAGTTTTTCTTAAGATTTTTATCTCTCTTGAATCTTTGTTTACCTTTGTAATGTCAGTTAGTGACAGGCCTAGTTTTATTTTTAATTTATTGCTGGAGCTAGTTGTAGGTCGTATAGGTAAATCACATCGACCTCATTATCTTTTACTTTTTATTGTGTTCAAGAAATTCTTTCCAAATCATAAAAGAGCCTGGTGGTGGAATTTTCAGTCTACATCTTGAGCTGAAAGGCTACACAAGTCTACTACTAGAGCTGAAAGGCTACACAAGTCTACATCGAGAGCTGAAAGGCAACACAAGTCTACCACTAGAGCTGAAAGGCAGCACAAGTCTACCACTAGACCTGAAAGGCAATACAAGTCTACGTCTGGAGCTGAAAGAAAGGAAAAAACTGAAGTCCACCGGCCTCTCCGGGAGGAAGATTGTCGGCCTTCTCTTCCTCGGCCACGAACCTCGACCAGAATCCTTGAAGGAAGACTGAAGCCTGACGTCCCTCGGCCACTACTACAGCCCAGAGGCCCGCCCGCCTTTCTCCAGTCTATCTAACGTTTATTTTCATTTTCATCCACCCGCTACTCTAACCTAGTTTAGTTATCTTCTAGTTCTAAATAGGTAGGCCCTAGGTTCTTTAATAATAAAGTCTTATAACTTGTCCCCTTGACTATTTCTTTTAACAGTGCTCCTCTCTAGACTGAAAGTTAGGTAGGTGAGTACTCAGTGTGCTCTTACAGTTTTCTGGATCCTACCGGGAAAATGTAACGTTACAAGTTACATCATCTTATACCTTGATATCATCTCTTAGGACCACAAAAGTAGGTCCTGAAGCCTTTATCTTCTCAACAACAAATCACAAACCTGCATCTGACCGCTTTCAAGGTCAAATATTGTGACATTGAAATCATTTTCACGTTGTGCTGGGCGCATTGTTGCAACCGGTAGCAATGTCGACTGGTTGCTTAGCGGGAACCCGATAGATCTGGAGCCGGGCGGTGCTATCGACCCACAGGCCGCGCGGTTACGAAGATGGATTAAATTTGTAGAGCTGCGATTGGCGAGAGGTGGATAGTAAAATAGGCTTTGTTGGTCGTGAGCTAATTTAGTTGGTAATAAAAAATAATATTAATAACATCCAAATAAAACCTATTAAAATATTTGTAGAAAGAGTAAAAATCTGCTTTATTCAACAGAAACACTATTCAGAACTCTCTCACAGGACCGACCAATATGGCGATGGTGGTGGATTTACCACAACACACGTTCCTGAGCGTTTTACATCCAGCGTATTTCTTTCTACGTCGGTCTACCTTGAAGACTACGACGCAATGCTTGGTCTCTTTTGAACTAAGCCTCAGTTTACGATCACTGTACTGTCTCCCTATTTCATCTATTTATTTCTTTATTTACCTTTCTACGTTATCTCCTACTCTATCCACTCCGCAGTCTACAAAGGTCTCCACAACACGGAAGCGCCCAGTTGACGGCTTGACGAGTGGGCTAGCTCGTGACCCGACGTGTGAATCTCCCAGTGACTCATCCAGATTGATCTGCTCTGACCTTGACCCTGTTGGCATGTACGGTCGTTGTTTCGATTGAGGCCGTACTGTAGGAATTTTTGAATTTGTTTTCAGGTTATTTACTGCGGATGGCTCTAAATAATGATACGCTAAGTAGACTTTCGACCACCAATAATGTTAGTGGTTCTAGAATCTGGTAGGTATTGAATCTATGGCAAGAGTTTGCGCTGCAATGGGGACAATAAAACAGTTTCAGAAATACCTAATTATTTTGAAACTGTTCTTCCCAGGGTAAGTTGATCTAGTAACACTTTGTCTGGCACTACTAGGGTTTAAATGATTCATTACGAGTAAGTTTTCTCTTTGCGACCATTCTTTACAAATCCGTCTTATGAGTGTTAACATTATCTGCATGACAATCAACTACCTACCTGCCTGTCCTGCTTACCTTCTTAATATTTTCTATTTATTTTCGTTGCATTCCCTCCTCAATCCCTCCTTAATTTCCAACACTTTAGAAACGCATTAAAACAGCCATTAACGTATCAGTTAATCGATTTCAAATTAAATTCACTAGCCGCTACTAAAAGCGATACATCGTCTTATTGACAAAGTGTACATTCTATGATGCAAATTCATGGAAGCACTTACCCAACAACAAACCAAATTGAATTCTACGAACATAATTTTAAAGTTGGAAACAGGTCGTTTAACATCAAGAGGCCAACCATGTTTACGATGACAGTATATCGAAAGACCTTAGTAATTAGTGTGAATAAAATTACTCTTTAACTTCATTAGGGGAGTACTCTAACTACAGCTATATTAAATCAGAGCGTTGCGTAAGAATAATAAAGTTTCTGTTTATTATAATTATTACTAAAGTGTTCTGGTTGGTTAAATTATTTGGTTTCTAGTCGAAATAGTGGGTCCGTGGCTTTTGGATTTATTTTAATCGTTGGAAAGGTATTGGCTAGCTTATGGTTTCTGAGAAAAGGGGTATCGTCCAGTGGCAAGATATTTATCATTATCACTACAATTATAAAACAAAGTGCCCCGCCGCGTCTGTCTGTCCCTATGTATGCTTAGATCTTTAAAACTACGCAACGGATTTTGATGCGAGTTCCTTTAATAGATAGAGTAATTCAAGAGGAAGGTTTTAATATATTATTTGCGGGCGGGCGAAGCCACGGGCATCAGCTATTTAACAATAAAAGATAATCAATTTTTGATCAAGACTGGAGGCTGTGTTAATACAGGCAGCAAACGTTAACTACGAGTATAGGTGTAAAATGAAATGAGTTTATAAAAGTTATTTTCTTGTCAATCGATTAATATTGATACTTATGTAATTACATGTTTTTTTTTTAAATATTTTATTTGCTGTTAGTCTAGTGAACTCTAGTGGTAGCTAACGTTTCCTTCTGCTGATCGTAAGGGTTTGATTCCCAGGTCGGACGCAGAGGCTGGATTTGTGCTAGGTTAATAACAACATGCTCGCACCCTATAAGGGATAATAATATAATATAATAATAATAAATATTAATTGAAGATGACTCAAACATAAAAAAAAATATTTGTCTGCCTAGCCACTCTGGGATTACAGGCGAGCTATAATGTTGATGAATGAGACAGCCCTTAGGTACAAATAAGTACAGCCTTAAATTTCTTCAATCTACAAAATATATTGCCAAACATAACGGCACTACACAGAGGTGTAAAATTGCAAAGTAAATTACGATTTCCTAAAAAAATTGATTATTCGGTGTTAAAGTGTTAAGGTATTAAATCTCTTGGCTCGCGCCGTCGCGCGTCGGTACTTGCGCAGGCGCAGCGTGTAAAAGCAGAGTTATGTATGCTGCCTTATATGGAGCGGATTGGGTGCTCGGGTACAAAGTGGTTTGTTAATGAAACTGTGTATTGTCGTGTAGTTTTTCATTGAGTTGATAAGAAATGTATTTGGTGTAGTTCACGTGATAATGGTATGTAATTCTGTAGGTAGTACCGAGTTCCCTGACGGTTGGCTAGTTTTCAACCTTATTAATTAGGTCATAAGGGTGAAACGTGGCAGACCGTCAGTGAAATCGGTAGTACAAAGAAAATCTGTAACTAATTTATCCATGAAAAGTTAATACGGTCCAGGTTTTGACGGCACGGTTGGCGCAGTGGCTGAGCGATTGACTGCTACGCTGAGTGTTGCGGGTTCGATCCCCGCACGGAACAAATATTTGTAAGGCCTACAGATAGTTGTTCCGGGTCTGGCTGTTTGTGTTTGTGTATGTGAGTTTAAATGTTTGTAAACGCACCCAAAATACAGGAGAAATTCTTAGTGTTAAAAACAAAGAAAAAGTTATTCTGGTAACGCTATTCCATGCATCTATCAGAGAAATGATACCAGGGTACCAAGACGTCTTAAAGTAGTATTGTTTAAATGTCACTCCAGTGTGCGAAAGAGATGGAACTATAGAGGACGTCTAGCGCCATCTCTTTCTTACTCTGAAATAAGATTAAAACAATACTGCCTTAAGCCATCATGGTACACCACGAGATGTCAAATAATTCCTCAATCAAACAAGTTTTTCAAACAGCTGCAACTCAAAACGCATATTTATCGTTCTGCGCTTGCCTGTACTTGTCAAGTTTATAATAATGCTTCCGTTTTGGTCGCATTGAATATGCATAAAACGGTGCGGTTCAGTAATGACGGGTTGTAAGCACTTTTGTGTTGAAGTTTACCGTTGCCTGTTTTACAATAATTTTGTTAAAATGTTATAAATATGGGTTATCATCCTACGTATTTATTTATCAGAATTGGCGAAAACGCCGCATGCACAATGAACTGTGGGCTAAAAACAACCGCTTTCTAAAACCCTGACATAGACAGAAGGCGTCACGGCAGACCTCGCAGAAGATGGCGGGACGAGCTGGACAAAACCAACGACCAGTGGTCCACATTGACCCTGGATCGAAACAATTGGAAGTCCTGGGGCAGAGGCCTTTACCCAGCGTTGGGATGGCGCAGACTAACAGTTTATGTATCAGTAAGTGGCGGTGATTGGGAGTGGTTTGTTTTAGCAATGGACGTGTTTCGGCTGAAATGAGAATTATCACAATCACTAAGTACATATATATTATAAAACAAAGTCCCCTGCCGCCGCCGCGTCTGATTGTCTGTCCCTCCCTATGTATGCTTAGATCTTAAAACTACGCAACGGATTTTGATGCGGGTTTCTTTAATAGACAGAGTGATTCAAGAGGAAGGTTTTCGTATTTAAGTTGCGGGCGGGCGAAGCCGCGGACATTAGCTAGTTTATTAATATTAGAGTTTGAATATTTTAATTAAATAAGTCCCCTAAAACGCCCGCTTTTTATCACTTCTATAGTGTTTTAGCTGAAGAAAAAAACTATCTGGCAACAGGTTGATGTTAAAAGACCTGCATAACTAGTAAGGTGAAGTTGTAAAAACACAAATGAACCAAATCATCAAAAGAACTAATCATCATCATCATCATCAGCCTATTAATGTTCCCACTGCTGGGACACGGCCTCCTCGCTATGAGAGGGAATGGGCTATAATCCAACACGCGGGCCCAATGCGGATTGATAGATGACACATGTCTTTGAATTTTGTAGTTTTAGGACATGCCGGTTTCCTCACGATGTTTTCCTTCACTGTTTTGAGAGTAGCGGTGATGAAATAAATTACACGAAGTAATGCGCCTGTCTGGGTTCGAACCCACTATTTACCGTTCGTAAGTCGGGGCTACCACCACTGGGCCACCGCTGCTCTCTAATCTCTAATGAACTAATCACTTCGCGACAAAGGAACGTAAGCAAAAATCACACGGACTTTTAATTAACTTTCTGCTGACCCCGCCAATTAACCGACACAATAGCCCGATACACAGAGAGAAGCATTACAGTAGACACTGTAATTTCAACCTTATACGTTTATCAATAAGGTTTTAAACTTAATTGACACAGGAGTTCCCTGAAACATACCCTACAATACACTGTAAATCTAACTTTAACCCAGGGAGTTAAGTTTTATAATTCCATGTTATGTTTTTCATAGATCTTCACGCGAGCAAGGCTCTATAGTAAAAGGTTTTTGTTCGGTCGTAAAAAAGGTGCATTTAGCGAAGATTATTATTTAAAGGCAACTAATAAACCACAGGCAGGCATGGTGGTAGCAATTTCAATTTTACAGCACCATTCTTTCGTCTGTAATAAACAAGTTATTGCCAATTGCTTGCAAGCCTTCATGCTTTCTTGTGAAAAAAAAAAATATATATATTATATTATATAATACAGTGTGACCACTTTAAGTTTTCAGTCGAAGATGGCATTGCTTGTCAAGAAAAAATGGCATCAGTATGTCAATACTGATGCACTTATTTTAGTTCTGTGTTTTCTTGCCTACACGGATAAGTTGGTTGACGGTATAGTTCGGTTCAAACTTAATGGCGGCTCGGAAGTTAGCTGCGAGTTGACAAGTTGGAAACTTATGGCATTAGAGGCTCTAGCTCTTGACCTAATAAAATCGTACGCTTAGTAACAGAACTCAAATAACTAAAGTTAGTAGAACTTGCACATACACTAAAGAAGAAAAAAAATTTAGTTCCACCCCTAGGACGGTCAAATTTGGAGTACCACAGGGCAGTGTTTTGGGACCACTTTTATTTATAATATATGTAAACGATATGCCTAAGTCGACAACTAATCGAATGATACTATTCGCAGACGACTGTACAGCTGTTTACAATAATGAAAGTGATATAAATACCAGTTAATTAATTGGTTAAAAAGCAACAATTTAATAATAAACTTTGAAAAAACTAAAATAATCCAATTTAAACAACGTAAAAATCATAAACTTAATTCTTATAAAATTGAATATGAAGGAAAGGAAGTCGAATTGACCACGACAACAAAATTTCTTGGTCTCCATATAGACAATAATTTAAAATGGCAGAGTTAGAGAGTTATATAGTGTTTGTCTGGAAAAAACTATCACAATCCTCTTATGCTCTATTTATGTTAGGAAAAAAAGTTAGTCTCCCGACGTTACTTGTGCCTTATCACGGATATGTTGCTTCACGTTTGAGGTATGGTATCATCTTTTAGGGCAATGCTACTAACTGGGATAAGGTCTTCAAATGTCAAAAAAGATGCATCCGTGCAATATGCGGTCTACAAAAAACTGAGAGCTGTAAGCAGTCTTTTACAAAACTAAAAATACTCACAGTACTATCACTGTATATCTTTGAAATGGCCCTTTTTATCAAAATACATACAAATTTATTTGAAATAGTGACGAGACCACGCAATAGAACTAGATTATTTACAAAACTAAGTACGCAACATAAAACTACTCTTTATGGGAAAAGTACATTTGCCATGGTGCCTAAAATATATAATAAAATTCCTAAAGACATTAGAGACTGCAATAACATCCTAATAAATTATTTAAATTTCTTAACAAACATTCATTTTACTCATTAAAGGAATTTTAAGACTTAAAATGATTTTACTATGCTTTTATTACTTCTTTTCTCTTTACTGCTCTAACAGAACTGTTAATGTCTGATTGAGCGCATTGTGAACTGGATTAATAATTGTTTAATGTTTTATTATTTTGTTTTTTATTTTTTTTATAAATTTGTATGCCCATGAAGCTAATCACAGCATGAACTCACTGTATATTGTAAGACCTTTAATGTAACCTGTGTATCACAAATAAACTGTTTGATTTGATTTGATTTGAGTGACGGTTTGCGCAGGAGTAAAGGTGCAAGCTAGCAGCAGGCAACACGAAGCCGCCGCAGACGACGTGTCGTAGCGACACTACTGGTTTCTATGTATTTGTATGAAATTCCCTCAGAAGCAAGCGACATGAAGCTAGCGACGCGTCGAGCGGCAGCCGCAAGTGTCGCCTGACCGCAGATCAGTAGTGTCGCTGACGCCGAAATGCCGGGTTCGAAATCATGACTGCAGTGACATGAGGCGGCGACATGAAAGGACGACACGTCCGTCGTCTGTGGCGGCTTCGTGTCGCCCGCTGCCAACTTGCACCTTAACGCTTTAAACTTTATGGCGATTCGGAACATCTAATGTAAAGCTGCCCAGACAACTATTTTAGGTATCAATGGAGCGCAGATGACACATCGTTTTGTATGTATAAAAAATATTTTAATCTTGTTGAAGGGTGTGGTATTTTAACAACACCTTTCAACACGATTAAAATATTTTTTCGATTGCATTAGTCTGTCCAATGCATGATTGACTTTTTAATACTGGTACCAATAAGGCTACTAGTTGACTGGTGTACTTACATAAATCATCACCCGTGGAGGTTTTAATGCCACTTGCACAAAACGGTTATCGTTTATAGGTGGCCAGTAGCATAAAACATCAAACTTTGATGGCCACTAACTAAATAATAGGCTAGAACTTACTGTTAACCATTTAATTCACGTAACAGTACTTTACACTTTTGTTCATTATAGCTGCTGAGACATGATCACACCAACAATCATCATCATCTGCCTAGCCTTTTCCCAACTATGTTGGGGTCGGCTGACAGTCTAATCGGATGCAGCTGAATACCAGTATTTTACATGGAGCAACTGCCTATCTGACCTCCACAACTCAGTTAGTACTGGGTAATACGATACCCCTTGGTAAGACTGGTTGTGGCTGTTTTCGGGCCACTGACTAACTGTAACGACTGTCAAAGATCTACACATGACAGCCGGGACCAACAGCTTAACGTGCTTTCCGAGGCACGGAGGAAACTCGGTATGTAAGGGTGGTCACCCATTCACAGACCAACCTAGGCAAGCACGGCTTAACCTAAAGATTGACCCGAGTGGCTGTCACTATTTAGCCACGAGCTCCTCACCAACAATACAGGGTGTAAACAACCTCATCACGAAGCCGTCAACCAAGCATCTGTACATAAACTAAGTAACTTTAAGCAAAAATTATTGCTGGGAAACGATTTTTTTTTTATGGGGTGTAAAATCATGTTTTTTGTTAGAACTCAATGTAACGCACTCAAAACATTGTGCTGATGGATAGATTGAATAGTACGGGGGTCGTGGAGGTGTTTAAAGTAAAAATCTTATATTAAAAACTTGTATTTTTAAAAAAACTTGTCAAAAAGTTGGAATTTTGACCCCCAATATCTCCGTAACTAGAAGGTTCCCAGGTATGGTGTAGAACAAAAAAATGATCGCAATGATGGGGAGAACAAGTGCCTTTCGGCTTCGTTAAAAGGTTTTTACACCCTTTATATTAATAAATTATTATTTTCCTTGACATTTTTTTTAAGACTCCTACGACTCAGCCGAATCTATACAGATGCAAATTACTTAATAGCACACGGTCGTATTAATTAATCGATGGCAAACATAAGAGAGATAATGGCTGGTAGCAACTAATAACACAAGATCAGTCGAAGATCACACGGATGGTACGGGTCAGTGGCAGACGAGATGGGCAGACCACATTGTCGCCATCACGTTTGAAACCTAGATGGAGTGTGTAGATTGGTAAAGAGAAAACTTGTACTCTGCAGTGATTGAAGTAGGGCTGTGGATGATAATCAAATTAAATAACGTGCTATTTATTGGAGACCACCATATTCTGATGATTAAGAGAAACATTTCGTAAACACAAATAGTTAAAAATTATTATAGTAGTGTTTCTGCACAAAAAAAAGCCCAGCTACTAGCTACAGACCTCACCTACCGCAGGCATAATAACAAAACTGAAGCAAAAAGTCCTAAACACATGTCTTGCAACCTGTTAGCTGTGGGCCTGTTATTATCTGTGCTGATTACTCGTATTTAACACCACCCAGCACGCGGGAAACATAGAACTCTATTAAGTTCGACTAAATCTGCATACGTAGGCATGTCTTTGGCTTAGTTGAGAATTGAGATACACACTTACTACTATGTTAATACTAAGTTGTGAGAACACATTGTTTTTTCAACAAACTTGTTTGCTTGTTGTTACTTGTTACTTGTGAAATACTATATTTTTTATAACAATTAAACAAATAAACGTTATTCTAGAAGCTCATAGGAATTTTCAAAATCTGGTCTTTGTGTCCACAGAATTAGAAGTTGAAGAAGACTGTATGTGGTCTTTCTGACACACAGGTCAGGAAAATTAGTTTAATAGAGTAAATAAGATAATATTTTAATGTAGTTTTGATTTATGTAATTTGATTATCGAAGAAGGTAGAAGCATCGGTCTGTCTACCTGAGATGGTGTTTTTTCCTTCTTCGTAAAAAATACCCCGAAAAGAATTCAAAACGTAACTCTCATAATAATACTGTTTTACTACCATGCATGTTCTTAAATGATTAGATTTGATTTTAGAGGCCCTACCTTCGTTCCATCTCCCACAATGTGTAAGATAAAAAAACAGACAAAAAAATCTCCACAAGTGTGGTCTAGCATAAACTTTAGTTATTTACTAGGAATAAATGTCAGCCCCACGTGATAAGGTCAAATAGTCTATCCAAGTTTACAGGCCTGTAAACTATCATGCCCGCTTGTCCAGGCTATTGAGGTGTATGGCCAAACGGCCATTACTTATGGCCTACGAGACAGGAAATGGTGGCCTTGTAATGAGGTGGACTTTTTATCGTTTTTTTATGCTTTTTTGTTTAGAATTTGAACGATTATTAGCTAGAGTTGATGTTATAGCGAATTGCTGTTGTTTGTTTTCACCAGTGAAAGGCTTAGACCGAATAATTTTGATTTATGAGAACTGAAAAAGACTAGTTACTTGTAATTATTGTCTACGTGTGAGTGTTTTCTTCGATTTTTTAGGGAAGCAGTAAACATTGAAGATAAAGTTTTTTTTTACTTTGACCTATACATTGCCTACATTGTTTCTAGCGCTCGAGTAACTACTTAATATTATATAAAACAGAAAACTAGCCTGTGCTTATCTTTAGACTGGAAACAAGGCACTGACAGACTCAAAAATCTTCTTTATCGTGTTGATAATGAGTAACCTGGTGTCAGAGCTGTTAAGCCGCCCATAGGCTTTTGACTTGGCCTAACATGCCGTCGAGAAATATCTCTCAGGCATGCTGGTTTCCTCACGACGTTGACTCGAAAAGGGAAATCCACGAAAGTGACCTCCCAAGTGCCAATACGGAATGCCGAAACAAACATTAAGTTATTACAACTGTTACCTATTTAGTCTAATTTAACGTCTGACATGTCTATTACCATACAAATAGGTATTTAACTTGGACAAATATAAATTTATTTAGCTTAGTTTAATGTTATTGTCTAAAATATGGCCGGAGACTGACAGTTTTCCACCATGTTGGCACTAATTTACACCGTCAGGCGCAAATCTTGAGAAGAATTAATACCTTGACCATTTATTAGTATTGCCTTGTTGTCAATGCACTAGTAACAGTGCAAGGCTGTTCGAGATTACATTTTGTTTTTAATAAAGTTCTGGTTCTACCAGAACTATTTCAAAAATAGATGCCATTTGATGAAGATAGTTCTGTCTATACAACATTTACTCTAAATGTTGTTAAATTTACTCTCTGACAGCGCAGAGGTGCCTACTGCCTAAGCAGACGTGTCTAGAAACTTAAATTTTTGCACGAGTGCATGATAGTGTAGTAAAGAAAGTGAATTTTAAGGAAGGATTTTTGAAAATTCATCCCCAAAATAGGGATTACAAATTCGTATATTTTGAGAGGTATGTCGCGCTGAGCGCAACTATACAGGGTTAGTTTTCAATGACTAGCCTAAATTTAAAATTAAGATCTAGATATCAAAACAAAAGTGTATTTAAATATTATTGTCGAAAAATATATAAAATAAAATAATAGCATTCATTTGAAAATGTCTTAAAAATTTGCTAAATCATAAACCTAGTGGGAATCAATGCACTTGTGTGCGTGCACGCACCGTCAAATTTATGTGTGCACTAACTGCTACCTATCTAGGTTGTTAAACTGAATTGTGATGTTGCACGTCACACGTTCGCTTTTTAGTGGTGGACAGGAATGAAATTTTATTTAAAAAAAATGTTTTTTTTTTCATCATATCGAAAATATTATCGATTCTAAACCATCTCTGAAAATTTGGCCGTTCATTGAAAACTTACTCTGTATTCTACTTCGTTTCTATACTCCCAAAGGAAGCTTTCCACGTTCTCCAAGGGATAAGAGGCAACATCGAGGTCCTACGTTCCACCAGTGGCCATTTCCAAGACATTTGGAGCTAAGACTCGACAGCAGAACGCACGAAAGAATTTAAATACTTCAAAAAGAACGGAGGTAAAAGCCAGTTTAAAATTCCCACTCATCATGACAATGACATATGTATAAGGCCATTAACAGCTACAAAAACATAACCTACATCAATTTAAACTGTATAAAGATTAAAAACGGCGAGATTATAAACGACTGCCATTTTTTTCTTATGTCGCTGTGTAGCGCAAATTGGCCAATAAAAACGTTTAATTGAGACATCGAGCCGAATACACTCGGAATCACATCTTGATCTTGTTTATGGTACAGAGGTGTACGCAAGTCTTAAAGGCATTGAGTTTATTTTGGTGCACGAGTCAATTTAGAGATATTACTTAGATTAAACTGAGAACTGGATTAGACTTGACGTAGTTAAAAGCTTAATAAAAAAACCCGTAGAAAAACTATTAAGTGCCTATAAATTATTACCTATAAGCTCAGACCAAAGAAAAAGGTAAAGACGGAACTCTGCGAACAGAGAAGTGAGGCCGGTTTCGTAAACATGTTGTGCATTTATTGAGGCATAGTTTAATTGTAGTTTGATGTAAATGTGTGCGTGTGGGCGTGTATAAACAGAGCGAGACATAATTTGACGGGCCTCACTTTGCTGTCCGCAGAGTTCCGTGTTTACCTGTTTATTTGGTCTGAGCCTTAAAGAGGCTTTGTCATGGAAGATTTTGTTAAGATTAAGAGACACGCTTACCTATATATTACTTCAGTAAAAAAGCCTAAAGGAGGATGTGATGAATGCAAAAAGTTACCCAGGAGTAGAAAAGAGTAGGCAAGGAAAAATAATTACATTGGAAAGTCAACAGCTGACAAGTAAAAGCCCAGAAAGACTTCTGGAACTTGAGCATTCAACAGTACGTTATCTAGAACGAAGCGAGAGGAGGCACTCCCCGATGGCTATCGCACGGATTACGAGCGGTTACAGGTGGACTGGCTTGTATAGTACGTGTATAGCCTGTACGGCCCGTTTGCACGATTTATGGACATGTCTTACAATGTGCAGTTGTGTTATTCGCATTCAATGAGGTTGGAAAAATTGTCATGGCAATTTTTGGGCTGAACATCTAATTAGGAATGCAGGAGATAATTTTCTCCCATAAGCTGGCACTATTTAACGTTTAATTAAAGATATTGGAGGCAAGTCTAAGGAGGTTTAAGGAAATAGCACACTAAGGGATCGTGAGCTTGTCCGTTACGTTTCCGATTAGTGTGCGTTGCAGTAGGGAGTTTCATACAAATAATACTGAATAGTTGATACGGTGACGGTCCTTTTTCGAGTTGATATGTGTGCTTGTTTTATGTGACCTTTACCTATAAGTGCTCAGGTGATGATGGAGTTATTTTCATTTTTTTTTCATGATTACTTACATAAAAAAAAAAGTTTTGTAAAGAACTCTTTTCATTTCCCTTGACTCATATTTATTACTACTACAACAGCCCATAACGTCCACTGCTGGACATAAGCCTCTCCCATGATGGGAGGAATTTGAGATCGCAGTGATGAAAGAATAACAGACAACGCTGCTGCCCATTCTCTGGTCTACGCAGGCGCAAGGTGTTCTGCCTCAGACATTAGTCGCCTTATACGACACCCGTGAGTGTAATGGGTTGGTTCTATTCTACTCTGCCGGATCGACGATCACATTTAATTCACGTAATAATACTGATTGCCATATTTAGACAAGGAAGCCGAAATATATGAATACTAGTCAGTTCTACAGCAGCTAATGCCAAAACAAGGCTATAACATTATGTCTTAAGCCTTTACGTTAGCGACTTTGAAGTCAGTTATGTTTTATCCTAAAGATTAATAAATATTTTGAGCAAAACATGGTTATTACTACTTCGTCGTTATAACCTTTAATAATGTTTTGTTTCCAATTATAGAATTTTAGAACTGGTATTTTGGCCTTAGCAGGTGCACACATTCATATGGCACCAAAACACTTTGAATATTTTGTAGCAAGTTTGAGGTTAATCAAAGTTTTCGGAGAGCGAGGATCTGTCGAAAGGGATATTTGTGCATGTACACAATTCTCACTGCACTTCAAAGACGTTTAGTTCGAACTGTGGAAGGAGATCGACTTTATTAAGTATCTACCTAATAGAAACGTATATTCTAAAAAAAATGCGCATTTGTAAAAGGACGCTAACAGTATCGACCAATTACATAGCATGGGGATAACGTCATTTATAATGGCATAGAAAACATAAACAATACAGAAACATGTTATTATAACAAGTACAAGGAGAAACCTAACCAATTATTATACCAATAATTAAAATAGCACACCTAAACTATCAATCATAATTAAATCATAACGCTTATACATTAACGAACATCTGTTTAAAATAGTAACACCTCGTTAGTCCTCAGATACAGTCAACCACGTAACAAAGCATCACTTGAATAACAAAAAACCACCCTTTCTCTTCGACACAAATTCACTGCCAATGTCAAATAGTTACCTTATACCTGCAGTTGGCTGTACTTACATAGTACGTGTAAGCATTTCCCTAGAGTAATTTACGATTGGTACAGAAATACATTGCTAACACTTTCTTGTTGCTACGTTATAATTTAGTTAGGAAGCTGATGTTGTAGTTTTATTAACAATGGGACGGAATTTCTATGTATTTGCGAATATATCATATATTATTTGAGCATGAGGTCCTGGTTCAATTCCCAAGTCGGACAAAGTGTTTAAAGGTTTTTCTATCAGGAATTTCTTAGTAGTAGCCACGGAGTTTGGATTGTTGCCCAGTTGATGGCAATAGGCTCGCCCCCTGTAACATGGGACTTAAACATAACTGGCGAAATGTGGGTGTAGGTACTAATGGGCACAAGTCTGCCTAACCGTTCGGAGATAACAGGCGTGATGTTATGTTGGTTTGATTAAGAGTTGATTTAATAATTTAGAGAGGGCTACTAATAATGCTACGTGAATTGACATTGATAAAGATAAAAGACAAAATAATGAAAAGAGTTATAGAGATGTTAGAGAAATGAGAGATGATATGGGTGTGAAAAAAGTGAATGTGGATACAGGAATAAGTACAAGACGCTATCAGGTTGTCTAAGAACTATTTCTAACTATGATTAACTTTGTCGATGGCCTACTTGAAAAGAAAGCAGAGAGATTCAACCCCGGTAGAAATACCATTTAAATACAATATTCCTTAATTGTTTATTAAAATCAATGTATTATCACCTTTCCCCACGATATAAATCAAGTTACTTTTTTCAGATTAACATTCCAAACGATACAATAGCAAGCAGGTGTAAGACACGACGAACTAAACGCTGTTACAACATGAGTATTGTATTAACAAGGCGACATAGAATTGCTACAACCACCTACACGATTGCGAACTCTAATCGCGCGTTTAAAATTAAACAATGTTTTGACTCGCACGATGTAAACGCAGTTTAAAAATAGCCTAAGCATTGCTCTTGTTGTGTCTAAAACTCAGCTTTCCTACTTTAGACAGGCAAAGTGTTGATTGTTTAGCCGTTTGCACGTGATTACGACCAGGACCGCATGAGTAGGAAGTCGTCAGTTTAGTGAACTGTTGTTGGAAGGAAAGTTATGAGGGAAATTAAATTGTTTTAAGTTTTAAATGTGAAAATAGATTTGTTTTAGGGTTATGGTTTTTGTTGATGCTGTGTTGATGAAAACCCACACCCATATTTCGCCAATATTGTTTAAGTTTCATGTAATATGAAAAACTGTGACTGCCTCACTGATTAAGTCAGATGCAAACGCGACTTCTGATTATAAGGTCTTGGGTTCGATTAGCAGATCGTGCAGTTTTATTGGGTTTTTCTATCAGGAATTTCCCAGTAACATCCACGGAGTCTGGATCTTTGATGGCAAAAAGCTAGCCCCCTATTACATAGAACTGAGCTGGCTAAATATGGGTGTTCTATTAGTTACCACTCTGCCTAACCCTTCGAGGATAAGAAGCGTAATGTAAATGAAGCCAGTTTAAATGTTAGTCTAAAATCCTGTCAAAATACCTTCCAGATTGCTACGTTCGAAAACAACGATAATAATAAAACAATAAATAAAGAAATCAATTAACAAGATGTACGGAAATCAAATAAAGAGCTCGCAGACGTGTTTAATAAACTCGAGACCAATAGAATATCTCCAAAGAGAATTTATGAATAAGAAACATATCATCGACACAATAAATTTAAACAAAACCGCGGGAGTCTTCAACAGCTCAAATAATAAAAAGATCGCGAAGTGATGAATAAAAATGTGGGTGCAGAACATGACATGGTCGGATTTATCGACGACTGTGCTCATGGGACCACCGGCCGAGATCTCTACCTACCACCGAATGAACGACGGGTACACACGTGCCATATTACAAATCAGATTGAGAATAAAAATACAGGAGGTCTCTTTTTGAAAAGTCACGACTTTGAAAATGATTATAAAGAAAAGGTTGAATACTCATGAATTGGCAAGTAATATTAAATCTGATGTTTAAGTAAAATTAACTGGATCTCATCAAATTGTTATAAAAAGAGGGGAAGGGGGGGGCTTTCAGTAGGAATCTCAGTAATTAAAAGTTTGACTATGTTTTTTCGTATTGTTGATGTGTTGCTGTAAGTTTGTTGTAACGCTTCCCAGCAATAACACTATGAAGTAGAAAACGGCTGGTGTTCTGGGGTACCGTCCGACTAATGCCAATAAAATAACTTTTGATTTTGTAGAACTTTCCTCATTCTCCGTCTGTGTGTGCCACCCGCACTTTTCCTCTTAAACAGTAACGACCGCAGACGATTTCTTTCAGCACACGCGTTCGCGATTTATCGACAATAAACGTAACGCGCGAATTGACTGCAGAAAGAACTAAACGTAAGTGATAATACCTTGAAGCTTTTGTATGCAAAATGTTTACAAGATGTAGGTTAGTGATAAAAGATTATGATGATGCAGTACTGCGGTGGGTCTTTGCAGAAGGACCAATTTAATAACCAAAAGCTTTTTTCGTTTAAGTACGTGTGAAATTATTAATGAAAATTATGATGTCTGCGGTGGGTAGGAATTTATATAGGGTTTTATATTTAAAACCTAAAAAGCTGAAAGCGATTTGGAAAATAAAGCTGGATTTGAAATGATAAAACTGTAGTATTCTTAAGTGAACGTTAGATTTCAACGCAGTGAATTTGAAGCTTGAAATATAGAGGCAGAATTCAGCCAGTCTCAAAAACTGGCAACTCAGAATTGAACTGTCAGTGAAGCAAATTATTAAAGCTTAACTTACTCAGTGAATACCCACTCACCACATTCAAGCTAGGAAAAGAGGTAATCAAATCCTTCACACAGAGCCTGAAGCTAGGGCTCAATAAATTTAATTGAAAACCGAGTCTATGAATCATATGGCTGGTACGGTTGAGCGGCAATTTTGCCGTGTTTGTGAACTGTCGAGCTATCAATCTCAGTTAATTGCTCGCTAGCGCCTGTTATTCTATTAACTTAGCGAAACATTTAATTATCATGGCTTTATTAGACTAGTGGTTTGTTAGTTAGTGCACTTGTATGTTTGATATCTTTTTCGCTAACTTCAATTGTCATGTCTTGTGTATTATTATCTTTTACGATGACTAAAATATGACGTCTTTTGTCAATAAAATTGTCTTCATATGAAGTTTAATCTAACCTAGTTTAAAGTATCGGTGTTACTATCGGCGCATTATCTTCTAATGATGATTTGTAATAATTTAATTAAATATGTCCGTAGTTATTGTCATTTCCTAACTATAAATGCTGTTAAAAGTCTATTCTAGCACAAGTGTCTTCTAAATTGTGCTTCGTAAATTATTTACAAACTTACCTTTTCATACCTCATGCATGAATGACTTGTCACATTGTCAATAAATAAATTCTACAAAAAAAAATGTCCGACTAATTATTTAGTCTTTGAGATTTGCGAGTACTTCTATGAAGTCTTAAACGTGTCAGTCAAAGCACTTATTTACTGAATATATAATCGAAAGGTAAATTCGTTACCGAGCAAAAGTCTATAAATATCACATGACGCAGAATTACTTCCATGATTACTTCAAACCTTTTAATGACAGGTCTATGATACAAAGCGATAATCAGATACAATAACGCAAAACAAACTTATATTTCTTTTTCAAAATAAAACTCTGTCAAACTCAACCTTATTTCTTGAAGTTAAAGTTCAAAATTAAAAAGGCATTATTTATCGTTGGCGTAGGCGATGTGTGTTTCATTGATAGAAGATGACAGAATGGTTTGAAACATTGGCGCCAATTTGCACCAATCAAAACAGTTGGTTAAACTTGACCTGTGAATTGGAGAAATGCACTTGACAGTTCACAATGAAGTTCAAAGTGTCTATAAGTGAACTGGCGACACTCATTTGTCTGTACTAAAATGCTGCATTTGTACTTGCTTTGCTATTTATAGAACAATTCCTAGATTTTAAACATTGCTAAGGTTGACAATTCATGCAACGGTTACACAGACAAATATGTCATTTCTGACATGCTGAGGGTAAAAACATTATGTATTCGACTATACTAAGGTGTCGCCAGTCCTTTAAATTGTTGTCAAGGGTGTCGTTCCTATATATCATCGCGGGGCCACCATACATCTTTTCACGGCGTTTAACTGGCTCACTTAGGTTCCGATTTGCATACAGAAACTGTTTTAGTGCTCGTTAGTATAGGTACGCATGATCAGTTTATTTACTCATAATTTAATCATGTCAAACATGGCTAGGCCTCTTACTTGCAGAAATGGAAATAAAATTATAAATTCCTAATTTACCAGAAATTCTACTTCCGCGTTGTGGATTATGGCCAACTCCGTCTTTTGATTTGAATCAATATTAAATTCCTATCTTTGACTATTGATTGATATAATAAGGGTTGATATAAAAGACGAAAATAAAAACATTTAGTGTTTTTCTCATTCAAATATCACAATTTTTCACCAAGCCAATCGTGCAACAACTTCACATTTATGAAATGTCAAAAGAAATGCCAAACCCATTGGCAAACTCAACTCACGCGCAGCTCTATCAGTCAATCACAGATCTTATCGACGCGGCAATAATCATGTCATACATTGACCATTAAAACAATTAACAATTCATTACGTGCTTTACATGGTCCTATGGCGATCGCAATTTGTTCTGACATTCACTTAATTTGATTCCATATATGGACCAGGTTATCAGTTAGATCGGGTTTATAGAATTAACTATGGGTATGGCTACATCATTCATAACGCAGATATCGAGTTTAGGTTCAATAAACTGTTCATCAAACGGAATGTTGACTTTATCAAAATCAAACCAATCAACAAAGTGTTATTATATTTTGATAATATCTGGACTTGGCTAATTCATAGGACTTATATAGCGTCGGATATGATTGGCCCGCTTGTATCATAATTCAATAATACCTTTAGTGTTAAACGAATTGAAAACATCATTTTGTTTCTGTTAATCATTTAAGATGGTATATTATTTTAAATGATTAACAGAAACTGGCTGGAACTGGCTGTCAGACTTTCGGGACATCTTTTTTAGTATACTAAAAAAGATGTCCCGAAAGTCTGACAGCCAGTCTTACTATATTACCCCGTACTAACTGGGTTGTGGAGGTCAGATAGGCAGTCGTTTCATCTTAAATACTGATATGCATCTGCATCCTGTTAGACTGGAAGCAGACCCCAACATAGTTGGGAAAAGGCTAGGCAGATGATAATGATAGTAGAAAAGATGTTTTAAATATGTCTGACACAAAACGCATTGAATGATATGTGGTGCAAATGGTCCTGATGGAAAAAAAAACAATTACTGAATACATCAAGCCAAATGAACAACTTTCTACAATACTAAGTGCAGTTCTAAAGATATATCCGAAATTAAATCACTAAAAAAAGATAGCAACGAAGTCAAAAATCAATCAAGGGACATTCATAATGATCACTTAAAAGCTTCAAAGTGAATCGCCATAATAAGTAAAGCCGTTTAAAATCTAAATTGAGATGAGAAGAAGCCAAAACGCCGTCTGTTTCAATGAAAGTGCTCGAATGACAGAAAAAAATAAGTGATGACAAATTAACAGCGACGTTTGTCACGTCGTTTGTCATCGGCTGTAAACAGGTTTAGTCATGGCACTGTTATTATAATGGATGTTGGGAATTCCGAAGTCATAATTGGCTTTGATCAGATTGAGATGTAGATTTGAGTTTCAGTCGAGGTTTTTTTAGGAATTTTGAAATGGGACGTTGAGACGTGAAAATGATTGACGGGACCACTGAGGGACGGCCCACTAATGTAAAAAATAAAATGCATACTTATTGCAAAAAAAAAAGTGAAAAGAAAACAAATTGGTTTGCCAAATTAAAGTAACTAGGTACTTTTTCATTCTTACTTTTGGATATGACGGATTACATTGATAACTTCTTCTACAATGATGTCAAAAATATTTGGCTACTCTCTTATCAGCTTCATTATTATTTGCTACTTGTTCACAAAACACGTTTTTGCACTCAACAACATCGATTAAAATCAATGCTCCCGTATCGACATATTTCTAAATTGCACCAATGAGCAAGTCATCTATAGATTCATAAACACAATTCTTTCAACCATTATCATTACTTTTTATTGTATTTTCATAGAGATTTATGTTGATCGATTTGACATTTACGATTTTTTTTAATTTTCTGCATTGTTTTTTCAATGCCAAAACAATAATTGATAATGACGGTAGTAACAAGTAGTTAATGATAGGTACCTTTGTAATTTTGTTCTTCGTAACAGGTCAAACGTTTGTGATGTATCTGAAACAAAGGAGAAAAATTTTTAATTAGTTACAATAGGTTTGATTGGACGTAAATGATTCGTGACGTCATTGATTGGTTGGGTTTTTCTTTCTTTATTTATTGGTCATTCAAGGCAATGGCAAAAATTGGAGAATAGAATAAGGAAGTAGTTTTGTGATAGAAGGTCAGAGTTACTCGTAACATTAGTATAAGTAAAAGAGACTTCAAGTCTCTTTTACTTATACTAATGTTACGCAATAGCAATGGAAGAGTTATGGTTAAGAGTTTATTATCTACACGATGGCGTTGAAAACAGTTCCTGCAAAAATGGTAAATTAAACCGTCATTTAACATGCTTAGCAGTTGAAACATGAACTTTTTAACCAACTCATACATTACGGCTATCAACAGAATCATAATTTCCGATTGCACTATTAAATCCTTCATGTCCCGTTACTCTAACAGTCATATATTCGTCTAAAAGCGAAATCACCACTGGCTCCAACTCCGTAGATGGATATTCAGTTTATTATAATCCGGAATCGTGACTCCAGTCCCAGATATTATCGGTTGACACCGAACTAGCTTCCTTGGGTAAGGACGCCAAATGGGCACCTGTTAACCAGCAAATCCGTTATAATACGTATATTATGAAACATGAATTACGGTGTTTTCGAGGTAATGATGTAGTTAACAATATTACAAAGGCTGCAGTTATGATAATTTAGACTTTAGATTCCACGTAGTCGTGTAGTGGAAATTAAGTTATTTTAAAATATGCTTAAATGAGAGGTCAGACTAACTTGAACAAGAAGGAGAAGATCATAACATTGGTTTATACGGACTGAGAGCTCAAATATTAAGAGTTGATGGTCAACAGTAAATGAACACTATAGTCTGCGCCAGATAAGTAGGAGTTAAAGGTAAAGGCAGGGGGTGGGGGTAGGGCTCTTTCCTTAATTTCTCTGCGTAGGTACCCCGACAATACATTATGAATCGTTTTTTATTACTAGAAAAAGTCAAGGATCACGTTAAAGGTCGTTTCGGGACAAGTTTATGTCATTATTTCTGTTTTCGGAATTATGTATTTGAATAAATGTATGCGGGTTAATGACCTTTAATTCCTACTTGTCTGGCGCAGACTATAAAAGAATGTACACTAGAAGAAGAAGGGTAAAAAAAGACACAGGTAAGAGCGGATGAAAAGATGTTTCACTTAGAATTCATGAGACTGTGTAGCTGTTTTTACTTTAAGGCAAAAGCCGCTTGTCACAAATTGAGAGTTTCTGCGAGTACGTAGTAAATAGCTACAAATAATTGGATACCGTTAGTTTTAATATGTGAAATCATTTGCAACTAGCTCTTTTATAAGCATGTTATTAGACAGCTGAAGATGAAGCTGAAGCCACGATACTCAGACTTTCTTTCATTCTGCGAAAACCACATTCAAAAGGAAATCTTAATATCCTACAACATAATCAAATCATCTTCACAGATTATTACATCCTTTCCTAGCATTGCGTGTAAAATTGAGTTTTGACATTTCGTGAGTGAGTTTACAAACTTGTTGCCAAGTCTTGTAAATAGTGATGCGGTGGAGGATTATATTTCCACTGTACACGTGGCGCTAGCGGAAGAATTTGTGCAAGTTATTATTATGGCAATATGTGTCGCACGTCTTTCTACATCGTTCTCACATATATGTATAATTTCAAAATTAATGATGTAACCAAGATTTTGTAACAATATTTTGATTCAAAAGAGTGTCCATGGAGTTTCTTGCCCGTTCTTCTCCATAGAGATCTACGCTAGGGAATGGGCAACTACAGTACTTTCTCAAGTTATTATGCCTTGTGACTGGGACTGTAGCTTTGTTTTTTATTTGTAAATTTGACATTCAAAAGTGCCGTAATGGTCTAATTGAAATAAATGCTTTGAGTTGAGTTGAGTACTTTCTGGAGGTATGATTAACCAATGTGTCCTGGTGATCTATTTATCTTAACACTTCACTGAAAGTTGTTGGACAAGGCTTGTTACAGTCATATCAACGGTAGTACTTATAAAAAAGTGAGCCGTTGCGGGACGCCTGGCAGATGTGAAACATCGAAATTATTTTGTACTTATAAAAGAAAATACTTATGCTGGAATCGAATTCGAAGTCAAGAGATTGTAACCCAGAGCTTGCCCCGAGACCAGCTGACTTGTTGTAAACCGTGTCGAATATGTAGATCTTATGCTAATTAAAACACGCGATTTTAATTTACTTTGCCACGGCATGCGTCGCGACGCTCGCCACGCGATTTTATTGTTTTGGTTTACCCGCGCCTATCGATGTTTCACATCAAAAACAGACTGTTTTTGGTATGAGCAAGTGTCCTAAGTGGCTTAACATTTCTACAGTCCTTCAAAGATTAGAAAGCCGTAATGTGTTTGGTCTTTATTAAATCTTTGCATAATATTATAGTCTCAACATTTCAAATGTGTCTAACTGGGTGGCATCCCACTTCTAAGATGTCATTTCAAACCTATATCAAAAGGAAACTAGTTATATTTCTCGATTTGCTTACAACATAATTCTAGATAATTACGGTTAGGGTCGATTTTCCGCAGTGCGATATGGTACCACCATGAAAATCCATTTTGCGAATTCGTCGGTATCAAAATGGGAACCTTCGCGTAACCATAACTGATAAATTTAAATTACTTCACTGACAACTGTAACAAACAACGCAGCAGGAGCTCTGGTAATGTTGTATCACCTTTACTTTTCTATCCATAGCAAATTCAGCTTTAAAACTGGGCATTTAAAGCACATTATATCATACAATTTTGAGAACGTTTAGGCCATACACAGGAACAGTTTTAAAGAAATTAGAACTTAGAAGACAGCGGACATTCGATTCAAAATTGATTGCAGTTTTAAATGCGTATATATAGAAGTCCATTTAACAAAGTATCACTCCTGAGCCACACTAAATTGTACAGTAAATGCAATTCAAACATTATGATTTGTGATAATTATAATTAAATGCAAACGTCAAGTGCATGGCATTCATAAATCAAAGGATAAAGTACGAACGATGGATTTAATCTTAGACAAAATGTACATTCGTTCTCTAGGGGAGTTTGTTGAGAGTATGACGCATTTGCTTTTAGATGTAGATGATAGTAATATTATAAGACAAAATCACAATGTTTTATAAGAACTATGGTCACAACGAACCATCATCAATACCTTACGAGAATACTTCTGTCAGTCTAAATTCTTATGACCATCCATTATAATTTCTCAGTAGGTTGCTATTAAATCGTGGTCGTTTCTGTTATAAGGCTTTCATAGAGTCCCCCAGCTTGGTAGTCTCCTTAAGGCTGCGTTTCCACCCGAGCTAAGCGAGGATGCGTAGCGAGGGATGTGTGTAGAACTTACCAATCACATAGATAGAATAGCTCGAGCTGTGAAAAAGAAGCGATATTATTGGTTAGTTTCACACACATTCCTCGCTACGCATCCTCGTTCATCTCTGGTGGAAACGCAGCCTAATACGGTAGCGGGTAAAATATCTAAATATAAAGAAAACAGCATTCCAAGAAAGTTCCAACTTGAATTTCATTTCAGTGGAGTAGAAAGTGCTAACACTCCGAATTAAGGCAAGAGAATTAACCCATTTGATGACTAGTCTCATACAAGAAACCAGAACTAAATCCACAACCAAAAAACTCCACCTCCCAACACGGCCCAGTAAAGATGTTAAACAAGGATCAAAAGTGGTCAGCGATTACACAAAAATCCAATTCAATTACCACGTCTTTTGTGATCTGAAAGCCGCCTTTGAGACCCATAGCCAGCCGAGTACCCGAATAATCAGATTCAATATTTGTTCTGCAATTTGTTTACCCTTCATATTGGGGAGCAGGCGCCCTCTAGTGTTACTTCCAACATTAAAGAAGTTTATTTCATGAGAAATTTCGTCAGGACATCGTGGGAACGCAGGCGTACCGCAAGGGTCAATATTGGGCCATACAATTTCATTGTCAAGTTTTTGGTAGCGTTAGTGTTGTATCCAAACAGAGTTGTTGCTGCTATCCGCTTTTACACCTACGTTAGCGTGATGTTTATATTTGTGATTAGTCTGTGTGTCGCCCTGCCGATATATAATGGTAAATAATGCATTGTTGTGGGTCAACTTTTATGACTTAGAGCTTGAGATTCGTCATGGGTGGCTTATGGGTTTCAAGCCTTTTTTTTCGAGTTTCGTTTTATATGGTGCGTTATAAATTAAATGGGTGAGTTTATGGAATTTTTAATTGTATTTTGATAAAGATTCTGCTTTATTTGGAAATGTTGGAGACTTGAAAGCATGTTCGGTAGATAAAGACGTTGCTGATTTTCTTCTACAAAGTTTTGTTAGTAGATATGGACAACCACTGCAAACAATTTTAATCTGTCTTCGTAAACTAGGAAAAACTACTTCATGCTCTAAACATTCACAACCATGTTCCACACGAAATCTACAGTTGTTAGGTTAAACGTTTGTAACCGCGTATGTCCTCAAAAAGCTAATTCTCGACTTAATCAGTAAATTAAGGTCTTACTTAACCAGCAAGTTTAGCTGCTACTAAACCACCCTTCAAACCAGGTGTGAAAACATGACATCTGCTAGAATCCCTGCTGATTCTGACAAAACTCCACACATTACCATACCGATTAAACTCATTGAGCATTAATAAATCTGCAATTAATTAACCGCTTGCTTTTAATTTAATCAATTAGTCCCAAAATACCGAGCGCTATCGAATTAGGTATCGTATAATGAGTGTGATTGATAGGCGAATTGTTAGGATTAATATGTTGCGTTGTGTTTCGTGCGAATGTGAAGGACCAAAGTAAAGGGCTGGTGAGTGTACGGTAGTCTTGTTTACCGATTGCTAGGAGTTGTACACATGTTTGGATTGTAAACTTGATCAAGGCTGCAAAATTCTAGTAATGTAAAGGAAAATGGAAATTACTGGACGAACAAAAATAGGACACACTGAACTGATCGATGTGTCCAAGCTTAATTATAAACTTGTAAATTGTTTTTTTTTAACGATTTTTATTAACTAGACGAGGCCGGTGTTTCGTACCTGACTACTCTAAGACAAAACAGCCGAAACGAACTCAGTCTCTCTCTATAGTCTATTTTAAGGTCCTGGCATAATCTATGGTCAACTCACATGAGGACTATGCAGATACTAATCTGCATAGTCCTCATGTGAGTTGACACATCAAAAATGAAAACCATTTTGTTAGCAATAACATTTTAACAAGTTTTTCTCTCATAATTATAATTTCAACCGAAAAACGTCCACTGCTGGACAAAGACCTCTTCCAAGCAACACGATAACTGACAAATGCTTATACTGACTGGAAAGGTCCAATCAAATCTGTGTGGTTCTATGACCAAATCTGGGTAAAATGTTATTGCTAACAAAATGGTTTTCATTTTTGACGTTTGATTTGTTTGAATAATGATTCATTTCTTATCTTAAATATGAATCGTAATTAATAATTTTACAGTCGAGTAACTTACATAAGCTACTTAAGTAAACAGCGTTTGTTTAAAGTGTTTGTGTAAAGTTAAACCTTATTACAAATAAGGTTAAAGTTAAACCTAAGATAATAACTTATGCTGTGCTTAAAGGTAAGAACATTGCTAACCAGCAAGGTTGGTTCTGGAGTAAAGCTGGCCGAATAACATCTCTCATATCAAGGCATCATGTGTAAAACAAGACCAAAATAGATTCAGAGAATTCAAATGCCCATTTCGACACATTTAGGCAAGTCAGTCACATACAAGATCCTGCTTCTCAACAACCTAAATACCCAAAATGCCTGATAGGCTCCCACGGGACTATCCGAAATGACCTATTTCACCCGAAGACCACTTAAATCAAATATACTTGTAACTGATTGCGATGTAGGGCGGTGTGTTGACAGCTTGTCTGTCTTGCACCAGTTCATTGGATTAGCATTCTTCACGCTTGGGCTAATAGGCTGGTACAAAAACTTCGTTAGCGCCGAGCGACATATCAACATTGACAGCGACAAGCTACGCATTTACGAGTATACTAGGACTGAGTTTGCTTGTTTAGAATCATTGGAGTGAATGAGTAACGTTTTGTGTAGTTTGGTTCAGGTTTTGTATGTGTTGTATTGCCTTGAATTGTCTTCATTCCGATTTGATGTAAGAGTTTACTTTTCTGTCCCCCAAAACTGTAGTTCTTGATTTCTTAGGTGTGTGAGTCTAATTATTGCAATCATATATTTTTACTCGCAGAGATGACACAATTTTCTGATATCCAGCAGGTTCATCATAGCTAGGGTATGTAATTAAAACATGCATAACTCTTCTAATTCAATTATAACATACAGTTCTATTTCCCACCACAGTTTTATTGAAATGTTCCTGGAAAGTCCTGCGTTCAGCAGATAGAATTTACAAGTTGATGAGGAAGATCCCAAGAAAAATCAATAAAATACAAATAAACTGCTTGCCACTCTGCATGATATTAATGCAAAGTTTATACAAAATAATGAATGGTTGCCAATCATACCATCAATTTATAAGACTAATAAGAAAACACTTATAGGCGCCACGTTATGCAACTCTCGCAACTGGTTATTAAAGACAGGATTAATCATGAAACGTTCTGGTTAGCTTTTGCAATTATGTGGTAAATTAGTTTCCTTCACTTCCATGTTAGCCTAGTACTCATAGGAGTGACAAATAGTTTTAATGGCTTGTCATCCCGTATTTGATATTCAACTACTTAATGTTGTTGCAATGTTGAGAGCGAGTAAGGCTCGGTTCACGAGTGTTGATAGGTTCCTGTTGGTATGAGATTATTGACGCAATTAGTTCGAGGAAATTGTATCATTATTCTGCCCGTAAAAAATATAAGTTCTAAAAATATGAGCGTACGTATGAAGATACAAGATGGTCTACACAAGTAGCAATCACTTTCGAGGAGTTTCGTACTTCAACAACGACTTACGGGTTGATGTAGCTTAGTAGCTTATCAGCTAGTATGTAGAGTGTTAGCTCGTCAGCCCCATAAATTAGCACTTCCATCTTTATTATCACTGATAGAATGTCACTTGTCAGCTGGCCTACCATCTATGCCAAAATCATCATTACCTGTAGTCTCTAATTCAAATTAATTAAGCTTCTCCACATTGCATAATTAATTGAAAGTCTTTTAATGCTAAAATCAGACTACGTTTTGAAAAGGAATACTCTCCTTTCCAGTCTCAATTTTAAAACAAAGGAAAAGAAAATCATAACACAGACTATGCAACGTTCCAATAGTCATAATATTTACAAAATGCGTTCGAAAGACGTGGGAAGCAAAAACATTGCTTAAGTTATTCAAGAGCCACTCTACGAAGCAATGCTCGATGATTTGAGACTTAACCGATTGTCGCTGTATCAATACCTACTAGAGGTAACCAGGAAAATCGATATTAAATCGATATCGATATGTATCAGATTGGTAATTCTAATTTGTTTTTAAAGAATTTTGTCAAAATGGAACGAAGTTGTGTACTGGTGGGCCTAGGACGAACGCGGAAGGAAATCTATCTGTGATTAAAGCTAGCAAAAAGTTAAACCAAAATACTCTGCTGCTTACTTTTTTCTACTTTACTTTACTTATTTTCGATTCAAAAATCTTTAAAGTTTTCGTCACGCATTCGTGCTAGGTACTCAGTACGGTCTTCAACGTGTAACGTGGAATCTAATAAGAAAAATACATATGCTTTACATAACAACAACAACAACAACAACAGCCCATAACGTCCACTGCTGGACATAAGCCGTAATCTCCACGCTTGGCAGGCGGATTGGAGATCGCAGTGATGAAAGACTAACAGAAAACGCTGCTGCCCATTCTCTGGTCTACGCAGGCGCAAGGTGTTCTGCCTCAGACATTAGTCGCCTTATACGACACCCGTGAGTGTAATGGGTTGGTTCTATTCTACTCTGCCGAATACCACACGGCTAACTACATACATATGCTTTACATATTAATACTGTATTATTCTCATCATTAAAAATCTTATGACCTAGTAACACCGCACGTGTAAATAATCCTGGCCATGATTATCTCTATCCAAATCTTTCGCAGCTTTGATAGGAAGATCAGTAGGCAAATCATTTACAGCTTCAATTTAAATTGTATGGTCATCAGTAAGTATTCAAGTCCCAGATCACACAGCATTTCAACTTTAGATCTCTCTCTATCCGCATTGTAATGCGATCTATCGTCTTGGTCATAATCAAATTAAATATTGTGTAGACCAATAAAAATGGTCGCTTCCCTTATTATCGCGTTTCACACTTGACTGTTGAGCTATAATTACTCAAGTTCTCATAGTTCCAAGGGGTTCGTGTTAAAAATGTTATTAGGGTGTTATACATTTGGTAGATGAATAAGCGTCCCTTGACACTTGGCATGAATGAAGGACATTTTATTAGTACATGCGTCTATTTTTATGGGCAACGGTGTTTTCATTATCGCCTCTACACTGTGGGTGTTAAAGAGTTTAGTATTAGTAGTAGGCTTGGTTTCAGTAAATATTATTCTTGGGAGCATTACTACGCGGTTGTTGATATCTAAGGGCAGACAGGTCTTATAAATGAATTAGTTTGAAAATGGTCGAGACCGTAAACCAATAGGAGGATACAAGCTGTCAGAGACGAAGACGAAAAGAACAAGTTTGATGTCGTGTCCAAATGATCGTGCAAGCACCTACTGAAACGGTTTCAGCAAAAAATGGTTTGAAGTAGGTATTAGTTATATAGCCATTGCAGACTACCTTTTGTCCAGATAGCACATTTTCTAACTTTTAGCACAATGAATGAAGTACAAAGACAAATCCTTTGACTTTACAAAACAACAAAGTAAATCAAAAAATCTCTAAACAATCAGCTCAAAAACCAACTAACACACATCCCTATATCCAAACCGCTATGAAAACATAATTAAATCCTTAAAAGGATAATTAAGCAATAAAGGACCCATTTGTAACCATCGGTTTACAATCCCAAATCGTCCGAGAAACGAATCGAATGCAATCGATTGTTTTATCGATTCCCATCATTACGGCGCCTATGATGATCATGGGTGATCAGGGGTTTATGGTGATATTAACGGGTTTCTCATGTTCTACCGGCTTGTAGTGTTAAGTATAAGTAATATTTTAAAGGATCTCATAAAAGGATGTTTTAAAAAAAGTTTGTTTTTGAGTAATATTATCCTCAACATCTTTTTCTTCAGTGACGGATGCTTGCTTGCAGGGTCTGCTCATAATGATAAACAAGTATTTGTAAGATTTAAGCAGAAGTGGATGTTTTACTATTAAAAGCATTTCGATCAGTAATTTTCCTATTATAGGTACTACTGGATTAAGTACTGATCGGATTAATTTACTATGAACATTATTTAAAATAGCTAGAATTTTTGGTATTTGATGCATTCGTCATCTATCCTATGGCATTCCTTTACTGCCTTTTTATGCCTCCTTTGGCATACTTAGTTTCAAAATGTTTCTTAGTCATTTGATGATACTCCATAATAATCTTGTACCGTAACTCACCACAACCGTAACTTACCACATTTACCTCATCAGAGGTTCCGTTAGGAATCCAACTCACCCTTTTATTTAAATCAGACTAATGATACTTATAATGATGGCCAAACACTTCGGGTGTGATAATAGCTCAATTAGAACTACTAAACAGTTTTATTGTGGTAATTAACTTATTTAATCGTTGGCTGCGATCTTGAGTAGTAATGTGTCGTAATTGGATATCTGCTGTTTATTTTGTGTGTAATAAGTGATTTCCTACAGAATTATGCTCAATTTTGTTTTTATTTACTCGCCTGTATAATCGCCTACATTGGTCCCACTGCTGAGACATAATCCTTCTCACTTTGACAGGTTGGTAGATGTCAAACGTTTTGAAACTTTTGGTCCTAAGACATTTTGGGGCCTAATAGACCAGTGCAGCAGTTCGAAGCAGTTTTTACCAAACTGCTTCGAATAATAGACCAGTGCTGAAAATGGTCAAAAAACGAAAAAAAATATAGTAGGATGAAACTCATTGGAAATGAAAGAAAATATAACAAAAATGAAAGAAAAAATAATTTACGGGCGATCTGAGGTCGGGAAGTGGGAGCTGGTCGGGAATTGGGAGGAATCCCCCCCGGGTTAAGGGTAAAAACACGGTTTATCTGGATTTCCGGCAAAAGTACAACTCTTATAAAAAAAGTTCAAAAGCAAAGTTGTAGGTAATAAAAAGATCTAGAACTTTTGAATTTACAGTGAAAAAAAACATATTTAAAATCAAACAAATTAGTGTGTTTGGGACATAAAAAGGTAAGTTTCCACTAAATTTCGTGAAAAAAAAAAAGTTTTGTAAAAGATAAATATAAAAAACCAAAAACTTTATTATTTGAATTTTTTACAAAAATTTTGAGGTTATGTGAAAAAAGTGTGAATCCAAAAGTTGTAGATCATTTTATTACCTACAACTTTGTTTTGCAACTTTTTTCCATAGGACTTGTAGTTTTGCCGGAAATTGAGATAAACCGTTTTTTACCCTTAACCCGGGGGGGGTTCCTCCCACTTCCCGACCCCCTCCCACTTCCCGACCTCAGATCGCCCGTAAACGCCTCGCCTCGTTTCATTTTAGTTATATTTTCTTTCTTTTCCAATGGGTTTTCTACTACTATGAATTTTTTCGTTTTCAAAAATTATCTGCACTGGTTTATAATGGGGAGTAAGTGTAGTCTATCACTACAAAACAATTTATGCGTATTGTTTTATTTTCTATTTACATTGTTTCTTTTTATTCGTTCTTATTCATCGTCAGCCTAAGCTTTTTGTCATATGGTTTATTCTTTTGAAGTTCTATTGCGTGGAAAGGCGAAATTTAGATGCAGTACTTTGACTAACTCTATATTTAATTTTAACTTCTCCGTTTTACTAAATGGTGGATTAGCCAGGAAGAATATTATAAAGAATAAAATGAGTCAATCTTATCAGAGACAACGTGTAAATGCAACCACTTGTACATTACATAATCAGTGTACTAAATAAGACAGTTGGGTGCATAGATACCGACCCAGCTTTTCGCTACAGACTGACAAGACGCATTAAACTGCATAATGTAAATACTCAAAGCAAGGTGCAACACGATCATAAAATGTTTAATCCACATGCAGAACGAAGTACTAAGTATCAAGTCTTAATTTCTTACGTACAAATCTGTTGATTGCGTTAAGGCTGGTTTAGGGTTATCGTCCAAGAGGACTTTCTGTTCATTGTAGGCTTTTATTCATTGGAAGAAAAGTGAACGTGAAAGTAACCATTTACTCGGAGTTAGGCGGTTTTGGCACATCACAAACTCAAATCACAATGAGTATTCAGCATATCATAGCAATATTATAGTACAGGGGACCCACGCACAATGGTCCACTTTAGGGACTAAGTGCGGAATTAAAACCCCATAAAGATAAGTACAGGGGACAGACGTGCCTTACAAATGCGTTTTTTAGATAACCATTGGTTGCGTCGTGTACAGATCGCCATTGAAATTTGAAAACCCTGTACCTTGCTGGGCTCCCCCAGCAATGCTCAACGCTGAGGCTCGTATCCCTCAAGGAGATGAGATGAGAGAGATGCCTTTAGCGTGTGGTCGCTTAGTTTTCATGCCTCTGGCTGCAGGTCCTATACTCAAGTCACTTTCAGGATATTAAGGTTAAGCAGACGACAACCTCCTAGGTGACCTGCTGGATCATCATCTTCATAATCATATCAGCCCAGAATCATCCACTGCTGGTTAAAGGCCTCCCCTTTTTCTGCCACGCTTCTCGGTTCTGTGCGTCCCTTATCCAAGTGTTTCCCGCGACTTTGACCTACTGGATGCCATTCACAAAAAAACTGTCTTCTCATTTGCTATTTGAGTTTGTATCTTGGTACTTTTGGGTAGCGTCATGGACGATAGGCCTTACTTTTACTTATTACCCCATACACTCATACAATTCGCGCCGAGCTTTTAACAAGCTATCTGGTCTGTCTGTCTGCGAGACGTGTAAGCAAGACTGTTACTCAAAAATACAGCTAAATAAATTACTTCACGCTATTTAGTTTAGGTTCGGGAGCAGTGATGTATGGTTGCGGTTTCTCGGGTATTTTGTAATGTTAATGTAAAGCGTTAGGTTGGATCGTAAGCTTTAATGTTGGTTTAGAAAATTGGACCGTGGTTGTGTGGTCTTTGATTTATAAAAGGAGCTTTATTGCATGCAATCTTATTCCTGTTAAGGTCGTTTCTTTAAGTAATAAACTAATAATTATAAAATAGCTCACAACTGAATCATAACAATTAGAGATTTTTATCATTGCTTTGAAACGGAAAGATTTCATCGTCGTGGGCATGTCAATTTTTGGTTGCAAAAAGATTGTTAAGTGTTGGTATTTGCTGCAAACAATTGCTTGGCATTGCAAGAGGTTCATGTAAAATTTGCTAACAAGCATTTGATTGGGTATTTAGGTATTCGTTATCAACAGATTTCATATTTTCGTCGCAGCAGGTTGTAGCAGGACTGAATTTGCGACGTAGTATTGACATGGCAAATAATTCATCTGTAACCAAAGTAGACACAATAGTTAAACAATGGCGTCACGCCGATTCGGCAGGGCTCAACAGACGGAGGGTTAAGGTACAATAAGTTTTCAGGAGTATAAAGATCAGGGTGTATAGTCCTCTCCCCCCCACCCCTGTTGTGGGAGGATCTTCCGACCAGACGGGTGTTGGCTACCAGCCCGACGGTTGTTGTATGGCTTAGCTTGATAGCGCGATGGAACATTTAAATTCTTAATTTACGTTATAGATGTCGTCAGCGTTCCTTTTATCAATTTGATTATGATCGCTACAAGTTCACTAAAAAGATAATGATGAATAACCTCTTTAAATTTTTTAAATGGCCGTTATTGTCTTCACTCAGAAAGTAATAAGCTTTTTGTAGTGGGTCACTGTTGTTCGCCGCTAACTGTCCTATTTTCGTGTCGTAAAGAAAGTTCATTAGAGCAGAAACTTGTGCTTTAAATTTTACAGAACAATAGCTTCTAGACAATTAGGTAATGTTGCAACAGTTGTGTCGCAATTTGAGACCGTAATGTATCTTATGTAATTTTGTTAGTCATTTGCGGAATAGAGGCAATACAGTAACATAGGTTGGATGACTTCAGATTTGGTCGCTGGTGCAAACTAATGTTCCCACTGCTGGGGCACAGGCGTCCTCTCGTTGCGAGGGATATCCATAAATAAATTAATCAAAATAGCCTTTACTACCCAATAATTTACAATCCTATGTTTTTTAAACTTAACCTACTAACGGGTCATCCATCATCTCTGGATGAAGGCCTCCTCCATCAGTTTCTATCTGTACCCATCCTGGCAGGGAGGGATATCTATAGGCACATAGTATTACTCTTTGCCTTGTATGCCGATTGTTTATCGTCATTTATTTAGTTTTCCTCATTTATTTGGGGTCAGAACAGGAAGTCTTTTACCAGGTATCTGTAGTAGCCGGCCGGCATTTAAACATTCACCTCTTTACTAGTTAATTCCTCGTTCACACTGTCTACCCATAGTTACTTCGATATTTTGGTATTAATCGGAAATTGAGAAGGATGGGGATTCTTTTACAATTTGATTCATCATCATCTCATCGTTAATTAAATGATTGGATTTTTTATGTCTGAGGGGCAAAATTGTGTATTAAGTATTTGCCTAAGTGACGCCGAAAAACAAATCGCTGTGTGCGATTATTTTTGTATGTCAGTATACCATAGAGAACTAGGCTGGTCGGAGTTGACTTTTCCGACTTCATATCAGATCCTTCGCATTTGCGCACTGTAGGTGCTGCAAGAGATTATCTTCTGGGGATTATGTCATGCAGGTAGGTGGCTGCATTCATCTTGTCACTGATACCATCATAAGAGAATCTAGTTTTCCTAATGATTACGGAAACTAAACGGTTGTCGTATCGCGATTTGTAAGACTGGAAACTGGATTTTGATACTCGTAAAAGCAAATAGAATTTACAAAAAATCCTTGAAGTTGTTACTGCAGTAAGTAATGGAGATCATTATGACGAACTAAACACTGACATAGTATAATACGTATTTGCTATGTGAAAGAGCATTCCTAATCGTATTATTATATTAGCGTAGAAAGACAAGCACTTAGCCAAGTCGCTGACCGAGTGTCCTTGTTGGCTACTACCCACAAAGCACATGCACCCAACTCTAGCTGACAACTGACATAAGACCTTGAACACACTAGGCCACACAATGACAGCTGAATAGCTAACAGTATGTTTACAAACAAACAACGTAAGAAGACACAGTCACGAAGCGAACTAGTAAGAACGACACGGCTTGCCATAATCTTTTACCAACAAAATATTCTGTACATACATTAATTCTAGTTTCTGATGATATCTATAAAATTTACGGCCCAACCACAGTGCAAAGGCGAACTAGTGAATAAACGAACATAATGTAACTGATACTGAGATCTAACTTGAGATTATTTTAATGAAGGTTTTGTTGGATTTAATCAAATCAAATGACGGCAATCTGTCGTTTTCTTGATTACGTAAAGCGATAGTATCGCGCGATGATTGACTAACTGGTTTGAGGTTAAGAGGATGTACTGTGGTGTACCTGTGACATTCATACCTTGCGATTCATGGTAAAGGGTTTATTTCACTGTCAAGTCTTTGTTTGAAATCCTAACCTGTTCGCTACTGCTATTCTAAATGTTATCATATAGTATTTTTAATTTTTCCATCAAGAATTTATCAGTAAATACCAGCCACGGAGTTTGGATTTGTGCCCGGTTGATGAGACTCTCCCCTTTTTAGACTCGCTCCCTATTACATGAGAATTAAACATAACTAGTGAAATGTAGGAGTATTATTAGGTACACTACACCTCTACCTTACTCTTTGGGGATTACAGACCCGCTGTTATGTTGGTTAAAAGGATCATAATTTGTCATAGAAAGAAGTTTTTTAAGAAAATAAATAATTCATTTACCTTAACGTGGGTGTCCTATTAGGTACGCCTCTGCCCTTTCCATACCCTTCGGGGATAGCAGGCGTGATGTTATGTTATGTAAAATAAATTACTTTTAATTTAGATTTGAAAATTCGAAATTGAAGAGAGATCTAAGTTATGACTTCTTTGCCCCTGTTATCTTTGTAACGTTCACTTGTAATGTTGCATCACCTCACAAATATTTCGGCTGATAGGTATTTCATAACTATGTAATAATTACCGGTGTACATAACAATAGGTAACACTGCTATCAGCTGACGTACTGAATGAAAGAATGTATATAAAACTATTAAAATGGCTGATTCACGATATTCTTTGTATGTAGGTATTCGGCATATAAGGTGATGACATAAAATATTTGTAGTAAGAGTTGAGTAATGTCACCACACCCATTAGGTCATCATCATCATCATCATCAGCCTATAATGTTCCCACTGCTGGGACACGGCCTCTCAATGAGAGGGAATGGGCTATAATCCAACACGCGGGCCCAGTGCGGATTGGTAGATGTCACATGTCTTCGAATTTTTGGTTCTAAGACATGCCGGTTTCCTCACGATGTTTTCCTTCACCGTCTTGAGAGCAGCGGTGATGAAATAAATTACAGAAAAATAATGCGCCTGTCTGGGTTCGAACCCACGACTTACTGTTCGTAGGTCGGCGCCGCCACCACTGGGCCACCGCTGCTCTACCCATTAGGTAGATACAATCATTGAATTAACGGCCATAGTACATAATATACTTATGTTGCGCAATATTATTTTAAAAATTGATTGATTTTGAAAAGTTCTAATTGATATGGCCATTTGTTTATGTTGATAGTGGGTGCTCCCTGTGACATGATCAAATCACAATATTAGTGCTTATCAATACCATCGTCATCATTACAACTCAGATTTAAATATCTGGGCTGGCCAGGCAACTCAAAAAAATAATTATGAAATATTGTAAAATAATCTTTCGCAAAATTAAGACTTTCTATGAATTACCAATTAAAACAGATAGGAATAATCCCTGTCAATCAATCAACATTTTCGATTCCTTAACGAAGATAGTCCTATTTTATTTCATGCCTTGTCATTCTACGTGTTGCAATATTTTAGCAGTCCAAAGGTAACCAAGTAACTCTTATCTTGCCCGTTAGACAATAATTATAATCGTAACGAGAAATTAAATACCTACATCCATACAAATTCTTATCTGTCACGATAGCAGTTTACTTTGAATTTCGATTTTTATTACTTTTTCGGCGCCGCGTTTAAATCGATTACTGATTGAGGGACTAGATGTACTTACAGAAAATAAATTCTTTTATGACTACTCATTTTGTATGTCGCTTTGCAGAATGCCTATACTGTCATAAAATGTTGTGTGTATGTAAAATGTTGTTTTGCTTTAACATCTTGATGAACTCTATTTTTAGTAAGAATCACATCAAAATTGGCTGTGACAGACGGACGGACAGACAGGCGGAACCCTCTCCACGCGAGTTCAACTCGCCCTTGACCGGTTTTTTCACCAGCAGAATGTAGAGATTTCAAACAAAAACCCACAGATTAAAAAAAAAAACAGTATTTAGACGTGAGAATTTTCGATTGCAAATTAGGGTGCTTTTTCGATATTAAGTCAATACAGTTAAAAAAAAAAAATATTTTAAATCAAAAAAATTACAGTATGTTTGGGACATAAAAAGGTAAGTATGCCCTTAATTTCGTGAAAAAAAATTGTATTGTAAAAGACAAAAATAAAAAAACCAAAAACACGAGACAACAACCACGGCTGCCGTCGACGCGCCGGGCGGCATCCGCCGAAGCGTCGGCGACTACCGTCGACGCTTGCAGTTGTGGCATGCCGCGTAAATGTGTGTCGACGGCTGCCGTCGACGCCACAACTGCAAGCGTCGACGGCTGTCGACTGGTGGCGACGGCTGCAGTTTATCTGCAGTTGGCAACGTGCCGCTCGTCTGTAAGAACACTATGTTTTTTGACCATTTTCAGAGGTATCTGCACGGTCTATTGTTCGAAGCAGTTTGGCAAAAACTAAATCTCTATTGTCTGTGAACCCAGGATTGGTTTCAATAGACATAAACTAGGTAAAAAAGTGCAAGTACAATGGCCACTAAATTTAAAAATCGAATAGAAAAACAAAACAAACCCATTCACATCACTAAATAATTCTGATGGATGGGCGCGGCTACAGTTAGAGTGGTCTAGTTTTCACTAGATGTGAACCACTCTCTGATTATTCTAGCGTCTTACACGTGGTGATGAGTACAATGTATCTATCTATAATCTATATCAGGAGTCTAGAAAATATGACCATTGATAGGTGGGGCAGACTTGATGCGGAAGTCGGAGGACAAAGTATTATAAAGCAGGACTATACCATTATTACGGAGGTAAAGAATAAATCTGCCATTCTGCACAGAAAAAATACCTGTGAAGAAAACAAACATCATTCATACTTACGTTCAAAACTGGCGTTTGTTGTCTCTATGCAAAAATGCTCGCTTTCAACATGTTTTGAATTCAAAACACAAAACAAATGAAAAACACAATAGTACCATCCTTGCACCTGTTACAATAATATCTGGAAGCGCTTCAGTAACAGGCGCCTATTGTCTTATAAACATACACATACATTTGCCGTCATGCATTGTTGCCTGAGCGCAGAACTTTAAATCATCAGCGCTTCTATTAAGGAGACGCGTGGTGACATGCATCAATGACGTTTACTTCCGTGGTACAATAACCAGTTGACATTAATTATCTCTTTTTTAAAATTTATCTTATGAATGAAAGTAGAAGGAAAAGTCTGGACAATATTGAATTGGCATAGTAGGTGGAAGAGGACATGCTGGGCCGACCCCAAATGAATTGGAATAAGGGCAAGAGAATAATCGTGATGATCTATGCTAGCAGCTTTTTTCGACAGGAACACACCCGGCAGTCGGATTATGAAGCCTAAATGCACAAGTATTGGCTTTCACGGTTTCTAGAAGATATTCCTTATCGAGTCGCAAATACTAAATAGCAAACGGTACAGTCCATTAGAAGAATAGGGGTAGGAGGAGTCAAGTAATGCAGGGCTCTGACTGAACGGATCTTTAGTAAACTGATCCGACACAGGCGGATCCCGCGGGATCAGTCAACCTAATGATTTTTTTAATTGGTCAACAACATACGTCAACACATTTGCGCGTAATCGGACGATCTTCATTTGTTATGAGTTTTTCGAAGTTCATCGTCATATTTTTGCCCTTGTCTCTTGTACTTGGGGACGGCACATGTTTTTTTTTTGTTTTAGTTCTTCGTACACTGCTAACTGCAAAATTTTTCGCGCGGAACTTCTGAGCTCACCTATCCAGTGGCACCATGAAAACATCGAGTAGTCTCAAACTTAAGACATGCAGATAACCAAAGAAAAACAAATCGGGTGTATTTGTTGAACGTGCAAACTCCCACTACAGAGTTATTTATATGCAAATCAGTCGGGAACAAAGTGACATACGGTCAGACCTGACAGATGTTACCTGTCAGGGTATTACCATGACATAAGCAGGGGTTAAGGACCTGACTGTTGGGTCAGGTGAAGAGCAAATAGTATCGAGGTATTGTAACGTGGGAATGGGCAGAACTGTCGGTGATTCATACGTGGAAGTTCTTTTGTTGCGCCTGACTTTGTTATGTTTCTAGGAATAATATTGGCAAATTATCTTAACCTGTGGTTTTCTCAATCTGTTCATATTTTCTCCGACAGTTGTATGAAGATTTCTTTGACACACGCCAAATATTTAATTTCAGCGGTTGGGGCAATATCATCATGATACCAAAGGATACCTCCTCTGTTGGATATATGCCTCACTCAAAGGTTCACGTTTTACGTCAAGTCTTATGCTTTTTGCATCCAGAAAATAAACATAGGATACACGAGTAGGTTGCTAAAATCTGGCTCATGGTAGTCTCAACGATTGAGTTAGTAGCATGTGATTGATGAGACCCATGGTATTATCCCGCAATGAACTTAATAACTAAATAATCTTCTACGACTGATTTTGATGATAGGCATTAAGTAGCGAAAATTTATTTACAAGTTACTTTCACACATTTTCTGTTCTAAACAGCACTTGACGTCATTTTTGTAACTTTCTGACAAATATGTCGCATTGCCAGTTAAGTAGGTCCCAGATGAAAACATAATGACGTCATTACACCCAACACGTTAATCGACACTTCCTCATCACTATAACTCCTCACATCATAATGCTACAACCAGCAGAGGTGAAAGCCTTGGCCATAACTCATAACTCGTAGGAAACTTGTGCCTACAACGACCTACTCGAGACCATGATTTATGTCTTCATGAGCTAATAATGCATACCTATTTGCGATATTGCACGTGAGCACAGCTTATAGATTTCAATTCGAATTTTATAGGTTTTGCCAAGGTTTTAGTGAGCAATTATAAGTGAGGCTTTAATCTAAGTCTAGAGTAACGGCTTTTCGAAGGAAATGAGAAAAGACTATTCCACGCTTTCTATGTTTCACTTAATGAACCTGTGACTGAAGATAACTTTGTGTGAAAAGCTGGACTGAAATTACATATTAAGATACAGTGGTCAAAGATATGAGCATTGGAGGTCAATACTATTGTGTAATATGTATAAAAGAAGACCTTTGGCCTCTTCTTATGTTTGTTAGACTAGATTTCACTAAGTTAAATACATACATATTATGTATTGGTTTCAGTCACTTCGTACATCGAAGACAGTGTGTCTTCGATGTACGAAGTGACTGAAACACTCTAAATCAGTGGTTCTTAACCTTTTAGTCATGGGGGACCATTTGACAAAATTTCTGTCTTGCAATGGACCACCTAGTTGGTTTATTGGTTTGGATACAGTACAAAACGTAACTGCCCACAGATTTTTTTTACGATTTATTCACATTACAGCTCAGATTTATAAGAGAGCGCAAGGGTCGCGTTGTGACCTATCTTATTTTTTACGATGGCTCCGCGGACCGCTTGGGATGTTTCCAGGGACCACCAGTGGTCCGCGGACCACCGGTTAGGAACCACTGCTCTAAATCAAAGAAACGACGGATGGATTGTGTGAAAGATGACATGTATGATAGAATGGTGACTACTAAGATGAGGAAAATAACATGGTGGACCAACCCAAAATAAATTGGGAAAAGAGGCAAGAAAATAATGATGATCAACAGAACCACAAAACGCACTGGCAGTCTCTGAAGTGCATTAATAAATGTTTGTTCTTGCCTCGCCTTACTAACTAATACTAAAGCAGACGCCAATACAAAACAAAAAAAAAAGAACAATTACAGACGGCACAAACCAACAGATGACCATTGTGTGACAAAATCAATGTCAAAGGATCCACAAAGACAGTCATGTCTACTGATTGCGAGCAAACACATCAACGAAACAATTTACTCTACAAGATTATTGTTATCGAGTGAATTGTTTAGTAGCTGATAATTTCCGTAAGTTTTGTTGTCACAAATACGTAGGACGGGCGTGAGACGTGACAATGTGACAAAGGTGTCGTGACACTGTGAGATACTAAGTGTCAGTGTCTATACACACATTGTATGGACATTAACGTGGGAATCCTTACAGCAGTTAGCTTTGTTTGACTTGTTTTTACTACTGAATGTTCATGCTGAAAAGGTGGGTAAATACAGCGAATACTTGAGCTTGTAGAATAGATGTGTTAATTTATTGATTTAATAGAGGCACCTGATAACTTATTGCTACATATAATATAAGCAGTAAGCTGTATTTTTATCTTCCTGATTCGCAAATTTTGTAGCCTATTTAGAGGTTGGTTTGTAGTTAAGCTAGCAAATTGTTATTGGATTTTTCCATCAGGATTTCTCAGTAGAAGCCACGGAGTCTGGATTTGTGCCCAGTTGATGGCAATAGGCTCGCCCCTTTATTAATTTCTGAGTTTTGCACGACAAGAATATAACTGACGAAATGTACTATAATTAGGTACATCTCTACCTAACCCTTAGGGGATGACAGGCGTGATTTTATGTTATGTAAAGCTAGAAAACCATACCATTGTGACTGAATATTTTTTTTAATTTTAAAACAACTAGCGTACGTCACGCGGTTTCACCCGCGTAGTTCCCGTTTACATGGGTAAAATGTAGTAGTACGGGGATAAAATATAGCCTATGTTACTCGCTGATAATGTCGTTATATCCATTGCTGAAAGAATTTAACAAATCGGTCCTGTAGTTTTTAAGTTTATTCGTAACATACAAAAATACAAATCTTTCCTCTTTAAAATATTAAGTATAGATAACGTGGTCCTCGAAGATGTAGTAAGTTATGGTCCCATTAATAACGGGCTCCTACCGACAAGATAGTTACAGCTGGTCGTAGTGAGCTGAACAGGCGGACTCACATCGTAGATGCTACAGCCGATTCCACGGGCGATGATACCAATTCATTATTCTCATCCATCCCTTCAACTCGCCCATCGTACATGACAAGAAGAACAACTACCTTGTCCACCACTACAACGCTTGACAGTGTTGTGCAAGAAGTCAACCTTGACTGTGAGCTTGCACCCGCTACAAGCACTCCTAGAACACGCAGACGATGGACACCAGAAATGAATAAGTTCATACTGCGTACTTATCTTCAACTTACCTCATTAGATACAGATAGAAAAACTTATCTTGAGCCGCTCCACTTGAAATTTATAGAGAAATACCCGAATATGCAAGTCAGCAGACAAAGAGTAGGAGACCAGCGCCGAGCTATAATTAATAACAAACTACTAACACAAAAAACAATAGATGAAATAGAAGCTGAAGTCAGAGAAGAATTAAATCAATTACAAATAAGTTCTCAAACTCAATTCCCCACTAACCATACTCAATCAATAGCCACAACTTCACAGACACAATCTACAACACTGGACACACCGAAGGCTCAAAATAAAACGCAAACTCGAATGAGATGGACCAATGAACAAAACGAAGCGATCATGCGGTCATATTATCGAGTAACAACTTTGGAGACTAATCAAACGGTATATCGAAAACTTATGCATGAAGATTTTATTAGAAAATTTCCCTCACTTGCTCATTTAAGTGAGCAACGAATCGCTGATCAAAGAAGAGCAATAGTTAACAACAAATACATTAGCAATGAAAGGTTAAATTCACTAAAATCAGAAATATGTAACGAATTACAACTAGAAAATAGCAACCATTATAATGTAGCAGTCACAACTGATGTCAACAGCATTGATACCCACTCAAACGCAAACAATATAGAATTATATTCTACAGAAAATCCAATAGTACAAACACTGAATTACGATCAACTAGATATAGCAACAGATATACTACACAACCCTCAAACAAGTCTAGATAGGGACCTATTAATAGATGAAACTTTCCAACAGACACACCAATTTTACATAGCAACTAGTCCTACAAACAGAATGTACATCCCCAAACAAAAACCGTCTAAAAATTTGGCCAGAATAGTAGACTACATCAATAAAATCACACTCCCTGAAATCGTAAATAAGGACACTGACTTTCATACATTACAGACTGCCATATACAGTGCGGCATGGACCGCAGCTAAAGTCAACGGAGCGAAGTTAACACTCCAACCTAGGGAAATCAACACAAACACCAATACAAAAAAGATACATACGCCGCATTGGCAGAGGCGTTTGGAGCGAAAACTAAAAGACTTACGATCAAAGATAGGCAGGATGACACAATTTATTAACGGAAATAGAAGCAGAAAAATAATAAAATATGTAAAGCGCATTGCTAAACAATATGAAATCCACACCATACACGATGCTCCAAATACACAGGCAGAACACACATTAGACACACTTAAACAGAAACTCGCAGTCGTAACAGGCCGGCTACAAAGGTATAAAGCGTGCACACAAAGGAAGCAACAAAACAACCAATTCATTCATAATGAAAAACTTTTTTATCGCAATCTAAGACAGACGACCACTAATGCTCACAATAACAACACCACTAATACAGATAGTCACACCAATCTGGACCCAGAAGTCTTACAAAGTTTTTGGGCAGGAATATGGGAACAACCAATCGAGCATAACACCCAAGCGGAATGGATACAAACAGAGCTGACTAATAGCAGCACGAACATTCAGCCAATGTCATTTGAACAAATATCGCCACAAATATTTCATGGGGTGCTAGCTCGGTTACATAACTGGAAAGCACCTGGTTCTGATCATATTCATAGTTACTGGTACAAAAAATTCACAGCTGTTCATTGTTTTCTTTATAATTACATAAATAATTTCATTCAAGACCCTAAATCAATGCCATCTTATTTAACATTGGGCACAACTTACATGATATCAAAAGACTCGAACGACCTCTCTAATCCAGGAAAATACAGGCCTATTACATGTCTGCAGACCTTATACAAAATTATCACATCCTGTTTATCAGAATTAATATATATACACACCAATAATAATAACATTTTAGCCGAACAGCAGAAAGGATGTCGAAAGTTTAGTCAAGGATGTAAAGAACAGTTGATCATAGATTCCATAATTCTTAAAAAGGCTCAAAAATCCAAAACTGATCTTTACAGTATGTATATTGATTACAAAAAAGCATACGACTCGGTTCCCCACTCATGGTTAGTACAAATTCTAGAAATTTACAGAATACACCCAACAATTATCACATTCATGAAAACTATCATGGAAACCTGGTCTACTGTCTTAAGAATAAATAGCTCAAAAGAAACTGCGGATACCCGCCCAATCAAGATACAACGAGGTATCTTTCAGGGAGATGCACTGAGCCCATTGTGGTTCTGCCTCGCCCTAAACCCTCTATCAAATATTTTAAATTCAACATGCACAGGATTCTCCTTAGAATATATAGCCAGCGATGGACAGCGCGAGGTACAAAATAACGCCTTAAATCATCTATTATATATGGATGATATTAAATTGTATGCAAAAAGTGAGAGCCAATTGAATGAACTAGCAAACCTTACAGAACAATTCACTAACGATATCAAAATGGAATTTGGTATTGATAAGTGCAAAATAAATTCAGTTAGAGCAGGACAATACTACCAACACCAATACACATTAGAAACAGGAGAACACATAGAGCCATTAGACGAACATGATACATATAAATATTTAGGATACAACCAATCACGCCAGATTAACCATAAAGAAACTAAACAAAAATTAAAACAGCAGTTTCAACACCGATTAAATACTATTCTAAAAACACAACTTTATTCAAGAAACACAATAAAAGCAGTCAACACTTATGCAATACCTGTACTTACCTATTCTTTCGGAATTATCAACTGGACCAAAACAGACCTAAACAACCTACAACGCAAAATAAATACCACCATGACCAAATTCCGAAAGCATCACCCAAGATCGTGCGTGCAAAGGCTAACACTGCCAAGAAAAGAAGGAGGCAGGGGGCTCATTGACATTCAAAACTTACACAATAAACAAATAACAACCCTTAGACAATATTTCTTTACCAAAGCAGAATCTTCTGCACTTCATAAGCAGATAGCAAACAACGACCACCACTTTACACCTCTAAATTTAAAAGACAAATCCGAACAGCAAAACCAAAAAGTAACTGACAACAAAACCAAACTACTTGAATGGAGCCAGAAGTCTTTACACGGAAGACATTACCAAGATTTAAGCCAAATTAATGTCGACAAGGAAGCGTCGAACGCATGGCTTAAACGAGGCGAACTCTTCCCGGAGACTGAAGGCTTCATGCTCGCAATACAGGACCAAATAATCGAGACTAAAAATTATAGGAAGCACATTATTAAAAACCTAAGCACTGATGTGTGCCGAAAATGCAATAGTTCACCAGAAACCATCCAGCATATCACAGGCGCGTGTAAATCAATAGCCCAGACAGACTACAAACACAGACATGACCAAGTCGCTAACGTGATACATCAGAAACTAGCACATCAATACAAACTAGTAGACTCCATCGTGCCCTACTACAAATACATCCCCGAACCTGTGCTGGAAAACCCTTCGACAAAATTATATTTTGACCGAGGGATTTTTACAGACCGAACCATACACTTTAATAGACCAGACATCACATTCATAAATAAAACAAACAAAGCTGGATATCTCATCGACATAGCTGTACCAAATACACACAACCTACAAACTACGATTGCAGAAAAATTATCGAAGTATATCGAATTAAAAGACGAAATAACCCGCCTCTGGCATCTACAAAAAGTAACAATAGTCCCCATAGTGCTGTCCACAACAGGAGTAATACCAAAACAACTCCACCAGTCCCTTACTTCTCTAAACCTGCCCTCTAACACCTACCACCTGCTACAGAAGGCAGTGATACTAAACACGTGTAGACTGGTGAGAAAGTTCCTACAATGTGAATCAGACAACCCGCACCAACATATCCACTTAAACATTCCCTCACCTCACTTCCAAGCTACAACGCAAAACTGTAATGTACCTACTACTACCCCCTGCTAACCCAGCTGATAATCACTTGGCTTAGGCCCGTGCTATCAGTAATTTCCGGCTACCCGGTTAGCCGAGCAAAATAAAGGAATAGATATAAAAATAATAATAATAATAATAAAAATATTTTTGTTGACACAAAGAAAAAAGTAATACATTTCCATTTGAAACCCTGACTCCTGTGCTAGGTGAGACCTGTGTTACAGGAGTCAGTGTCTTCACCCGTTTTTGGTACTAATGTTCACATCATTTAGCATCAGAAATAAAAAAAATAAAAAATCAAAAAAATAACCATTACCTACAAATAATGCATGCGTGCTCTTGTGTGGTGAGTGTGTGTGTGTGTGTGTGTGTGTGTGTGTGTGTGTGTGTGTTTGATGTGTGATGTGAGTGATCGTGATTGGTGGCTGGACTTGGGTTTATTAGTCATCGCGAGTATTGTTCTTTAATTAAGTTTTCCGTCTGTTGGTAATCCAGTGTTTGAAGCCAAGTATTCAGTTTTATCTTTGTTTTATTTTTTGTTAGACCCATTGCATAGACTGAAAATGTAGGTACTGCGTGGTTGATCACTGCCTTATCAGAGCAGTTTTTTCTCCGAAATGACACTGAAGCGATTAAAAGCAGATTTTAGCCAACTGTTAAAAGTAACCATGTTTCTTGCCTGCCCGGTGCTTCTTCATAGGAAACGACCAATCCGACCCGTGCAATCTTATCTCGTACCAACGTTTGTGCGAAATAACATACTAATTTTAAATTCTAATTTGAAAGTAGGTATTTGTTGCTTATTACTGAAATAATGATTACCAATGATAATTTTAAACTACAGTCACATGACTAAATATGTGTAGTAGGAGCAGTTTTTATGATGACATGGTGTAGGTCAGATCACCCCGATAGTATCAAGTTTAACCTTCGCACACACGTGTCAGGGGTATAACAAAGAACAAGTGCTACTTATCACCCGTCTGCTAAAAGGACCGCCCCGAATCTTTCCTGGAACGCCTTAAAAACCGTAGTAAAATGTTTTTGGGGTCGATGAAGAGGGTCAAGAAGTTATGTAGGATTACGTTATTGATTAAATAACAATGTTCAAACCCTAGGCTCCCTGAAAGCGCGAAAATAGATTTTGAAGAAATAGTGCTATTTAGAAAACTTGGAAAATGAGAAAACTGGAGGTACATAATATACACAGTAAGTCTGTATCCGCGAAAGGTCTAACCCTAGACCTGTTATTAATCAATCAGTTCAGTTCTCTCCATTATGAATCAATCAGTTCTGTCAGGCTGTTTAAACGCACCCAGGACCGACTCATAAGAATTTCCTAATGTGAAGCTTACAAATAAAAAAAACACTTATGGTTTTGTTTTAATCATTAAGATTCATAATTAAGATTCTACAGCTCAAAAACAAAATCAATCCTTTTTTCTGTTATCAGTTCCTTACAGCAGTGTTATTTAAGCCCCTATACACACATGCCTTACTTCTTCAGACACCTACATTATTCAGGAAGCGGTCTCACTTTTGTCACCTGATGACTAAAGAATTTGGACGTCTGTAAGCACCTCGACACACAGGTTATGTCTACGAACATGAGATGTGACGAAAAGGTTCTCGGAAGCAGTCGGTTGGTCACTAGCAACCTTGTACTGCTGATATGCCGTGGTATGCAATATACGGGGATTTTTCTTTATATATGATTTGTGGCCAAGTTTAAAAGTGCCTTTGTTAGTTGTAAGTTACAAAGTAAGGTATTATGCCACTTTGGATCGTAACAGTTAAACAAATGTCCAGAATATTAAACATAGTATCATCACTTTTTCATATGCGTATGGCAGAGGGTGTTCACTTTTTAGTGCACCCACAATTCGCCAGTTATGTTTAAGAGCCATGTAATTTGCGACCCACAAAAAATTTCACAACCTATGAATGAAATCCAGGGACCTACTCTTAATTCGGGACCATTACCTCAAACCCGCCACTGCTACTTGTACTACGAGTATTATTACTATGTGCCACTGCTCACAACCACTAACATTTACACAATGTAAATGTGTGTATGTTTTTCACCCAAACATAACATTTAAGATTAGTTTTACTATTAATTGTGACTTTGCTAAACCTCTCAGGTTAACATAAAAGCTGAAAACTACTTAACTAAGTTTAGCAGATTTGGATGTTTACTTTTGATTCATAGTGTTATTTTCCAAGTTTTAAGGATTAAAATTGATTGACTCTGCCTCTGCGTGTTTGCGAAGTTATTGCTTCCAACTTTCAAGGTTCTATATTGTTTCCTGGTCAAACCAATTTGGAAATTATTCCACGGGATCATACTTCTGGGGTAAAAATTCTCCTATTTTCTCACCCAATCACTCAGGTCATGGTCTACCGGTGTGTAATTTTCATGGAAATCTTTGTAGCCGTATAGTCGTGAAAAGGTAACAGATAGACAGAAACGAGTTACTTTCATGATTATTCATGATTATATTTTTATTTCAATATGGGGTTATTGGTAACAATGAGAAACGATTTCTTCCTAGGTAACTCATCCCAACTTAGCTTGTTGCGTTCAGTTATCGGATTATGGAGTGTTATCAGAAAACTGAACGCTATGACGATGAATCTGATACCTTGTAAACTGAAATCAAACACCGGACCTACAAACTGACTTTTGGCTTTCTGGCAATACATACCGGCTTCCAGAAATTAACCAATCCGGGTCAAGTGTCAACCCGTTTGTATTGTAGCGGTACTACAAAAAACATAACAACAAGATGGTACACAAAGTACTACAGCCCCATCTATGACACAAAAGAAGAACTAACAACGAACTCCTAAATGGCGATAATTAATTATTTAACTTCTCCGCGACTTAAGAGGGCCCTTCCCGGCCCGTCTATCGTCAACGCGAGCATGGTCGAAAAGCTTGTTGTTTCATCCAGAGCCACAGCGGTGGTATTCTTTCAACTGCCCTGTCTTACCTGGCCCCGACACCGCACTACTCGTCACCGGCACACCTCATACCGCCTAACGCGAGGACATTAAACGCAAAATAGTGTTCGAAAATTTATAAAACTTGTTCCAGGAAATACGTGTTTTTGAATAAGTCTTAGAAGTTTGTGAAAAAAATATTTGTCATTTAGAATCTTCACTACATTTGCAAGGCTTCTATCAGGATATTTTCTTTAATTTTACAATTTATGAGTACCTACGTGATGAACGGCCAAAGTTGAAGTAAAATTTGTGCAAAACAGCAATTTTTGGAGGCTTATACTGAATTTGTTTCTACAAACTTTTAATTTTTGCTTCGATAGAAGCCTAGATATAGTGCACAAGATACCTATGAGTGCAAAAAAATTAAAGATACATGTGTAACAACGGCATAATCACGCACGAGCGTTTGTCAAAATTCTCGCGAAAAATATAGCGGGTTGGCCGCTCTTAAGACCGTATAGAAAAACCCGACAACAATTTTACGGGCAGTGGCCCACCAGGCATAACACCCGTCTGGTCGGAGGATCTTCCTTTTTCTATGGGCGATGAACAATTTTACACCCTTTTTCATTACCCCTATAGTATAAACACGGAGTTAAAGGGTTGAGCTCTCCCAGGCACAGACTGGTGTCCAACTCGTACTTAACGAGTGAAGAGTGATTATTCAGCAAGCGCTGATAGGTCCCCACGCTTAAGCCGCGAGCTCTCCCAAATAAGGCTAACAAACATAATACTAAATTGTAAACAATTGTCCTACAACTGCCTGCAAGTAGGTTAATAATATCTGGACATAAAATTACGGGTCGTGATGCTATTATTCAGGTAACCAACGATAAGGACCGTGCTGTGATTAATACTGCCAATTATAAAGCCTGTTTCGCAATAATGTTAACAAAGTACCTAACAGATGGAGATGAAATCATTAGCTGTAATGACGTTAAGGGCATAGAAAATTGTTTAACTAGATTTTGTAATGTAAATTGTATGTTTAAGTCTTATGTAACAGGAAGCTGCTTTCAACCTGGCATAATTGCATGCTTCGGGATGCTTATTTCTGATAGATAAACACAATGTTTATAAGTTTCATCGACGAAATCTCTAACTTCATCTGAAAAACCATATACGTATAAGTTAACAAAACTAATTTCGTGTTTATTAAAACCCAAATAAAAACAGTAGATATTGACGAAAGATATATATCAATGGTTTTTGAGAATGATTTTCCAAATCTCTACTCGGCGTAGTATAGTGAACAGGAATAAACCAAGCCAACTTACAAGCACCATACAAGCAAATTAGCATTCGAAATAAGACATCAGTTCTAGATTTCCTCCTTACAACACTCACGGAGATGCCCGTCGCTTTATTCATTGCCTGTTACTTTGAAATTAAATACTCGAAGCAAAACTTGTAATTCTATTAGAAGCTTACCTTACAATATCTTACTTTCCCCAAGTCTTGTAGTTGTCACCGCGGAAGGCAAAATAAAGGTAATCGATTGCCCGATAACAGAAAACGTTACGAAATATCGATACTTAAACGATATCGATAATGTAATCTCGATAATAGTGTTGTGAAATGTCACCGCACTATCTTTGAAGGAAGCTTGGTTTAAAGTTACGAATTAGTTAAAAGTTGTGTATGTTATAAGGTTAATGATAAAAACGATATGATAGCTAGCGGTTAACTTGTAAAATGTAAATATGTGATGTGATACGGGAACCCGGAAGACGTTTGAGAGTGATACGATGTTGAAATGTTTAAATAAATTGAGCTGGGAGCTGTCGGGGATCAAGAACATGTTGATTTGAAAAAAAGGTTCTGCATTAATGTGATTACTTTGATGTTACCATAAACCGATCGGCTGCATTTTTGAACTTTTATCGAAAGATATTTTCTGTTGTGAGCACTTCTAGTCCCCCAAAACTCCGGTTCTGCACCACGCCTATGTGTTTAGCTGCGAAGAAGAACTGTCTGTTAAGAAAAGTTCGACATTTGTTGTGGCTAGGTGGAAGCTTATTTTCAGTTGTGAACGTATTTCAACTCGCATCAAACTTTTTCGTCCTAATTATGGTAATATCCCTATTGCCAGTTGTGATACAAAAGCAATTTAAGTTTATGACAGAAGTGTAGAAGAAAGTAACAATTCAAAGATAAAGAAAATTACTACGAACTTTTATTATGAAGGTCTCCTCTCAGACGCCCTGTAAATTATAATTGTGGGAAATAGGCCAATGTGGAGCTCTTCGAACATGACCTTATTGAAATCAATAGCAACATACACACTATGCGAACGAAAATAATATTTGCACATTTTAATGTTAATGAACTCTGTAGCATCTGAAACATAATCCCGATCTCTTAGATAGGCTTAAACATCACATAAAATCAGGCCTGGAATCTCTGAGGGTGAGACAGAGGTAATAATCTAGTACACCCACATATAGCCAGATTATCTTTTAAGTCCCATCTGATGGGGCGAGCTTATTGCCTGAAAATGGGCACAATAATGATGTAGGCTCCTAGCTGATACTGTGTTAAAACTAGAACAAAATGCAGTCTAGTCTAGTGTTTATCCTTTGTTAGGCACTACGAGGAATAAAATTGTGTCTGAAAATAAAAAAATCAAAATTCATTAATCTACTAATATTCTATCAAAGTCCATTGCTAGACGGACATAGCATCTCTCAAGTTGTGCTAGCACAGCTGCTTCTTCAACCTCATCACGAAGTAGCTTTCGTCTTTTAAAGAATAAGCCATTCCGAGAGCATACCCTTTTTTTCGCCGTAAGCCATTTTACGAATAGGTTCTTTATCTACTAAACCCTTTTTAGTATCTAATGCCAAGTTGCTTTATATTGGATTAACAGATCTATATGAATTAAAGCAGGGTCTTCCTATACAGTAAACATCCTAATTGCCGAACGTACTACCTACTTATAGAGTAAACATTTTTAATTTCCAAAAAAAAAAATAACGAATGGTTTTCTGAACAAACATAGCCTTTTTTTCCAAAAAGCTCAACAAAGAATGATGAGTATATTGAACAATAACGTTTCCCATAACAAAGATGTATGGGATTTATATTGGGCAAGCATTTATTACGTGTACGACAGTGTATCCAATGCGAGTATACAAACACTTAATGAGGCGAAAACTCAAAGAAAACAAGCTATGAACACCCACGCAAATTCCTTTGGCGATCGGAGAAAGACCAGTTCAAATTGAACAAACCAGCATTTGAATTTAAACTCTAAGTTTAAGAAAACAAAGATTAGTAAAGCACGTGATGGGGTTATGGACTATGGTTATGCTGGATGATAATTTAGTTCCATTTATTGAAAATATCGGTATACTGGATAAAAAAATTGATAGAATTCGTAAGATGTATATGTTGTATTGTGTAACGGATATAGAGAAGGTTATGATTTAAATAAAGAATAAAATATATTGTTCCAGTTCAAGTATTTCTCTAATGAATGTTGATTTGGGTACCTAATCTAAAAGATTTGCATAAAACCGTGAAAACAAATCAAGCGCCACTTGAAATACAAAATCTTAAACTATGAAATAAGGCCAACATACATGTACGAATGTAACATACATGAATAACTCTAGGAATGTCAAACAAAGTAGCGTTTTGTTCTTGAACTTTTAACAATTTATTTCTGATCCCAACTACGATTACATGTACATGCAAATAAATATCAAAACCACACATTCAACCTCGCTTGATACCAGTTAAGATAATTGTACATTTAATATCAATAATTCTGATAAAAGCTATTTCGAAATACCCGACAAGCCTAAATAAAGTATTTTAAGACAAAGGCCTGAAGCCAAACAATAATTCAATAAATTCTTAGAAAAGTATTATCTCCAAATCAAATTAACAAACTAAATAAATTATGACCCAATTAAAATAAAACGGGATCCAATAAAGATGATAATTTGCTATCGATATTTAAATCGTACCTTATAACTTGAAAAGACACCATTAGTAATTAATAGCAAAGAATTCTATGTTATTTTTGTTGCTACTTCTACCTCTTACATTTTTCTCGGCCCATTCAAGGGCTATCGAGTATTGCCACCGACTCAAGGACTCTTGGAGGCGCCAACGGGCAAACCTTGAGAATCTGTACCACTATACATTTTACAACTTATTCAAGTCACATGAACTTTTACTCTTTCATCATAAGAGTCTTTTTTTTTTTTTTTTTTTTTAAATCTTTATTTATTTAGAGGCTTTTACCTTACAAAGGTACGTCAGCCTCATCATATCCTAATCTAACTAATTATTACACGTAATTATAATATTATTAATAGAAAAGTTATTGCGTAAGCGAGGGAGATAACGATGCAGCAACCATTTCATAAATCATCTTCGCTTCTCCCGAATTAGGTGAAGATAATATTCTAATGAAAGCCCCAACATCATACATATTAACCTTTAACTCCCGCATCACTATCTCCCTCTCTCTCCTGTTCTTTTCACATTCCACCAGCAAATGTTGGACATCTTCGACTTTATTACACACTTGGCAATTAGGGGAATCGACTTTTTTCATTAGGTATCCAAATTTCCTGGATGGAAAATGACCAGAACGCAATCTATGTGCCATAACAACATGAGACCTCTTTGTATGACTTTCAGCAAACCAAGGGATTCGAGGAGGCTCACTTTGCATAGTCTTATACCATATGCCTTTTTCTTTAGACTTCTTGTCAAAATACTCCTTAAAACGATAGTAGCATATGTTTTTGTAATAGCCAAGTATTTCTGTGTAAAACGGAGTGATGTCAATTTCCAATCCTTCTAAAATAGCTTTTTTAGCAAGCATGTCAGCCTTCTCGTTTCCATGTATACCAGTATGAGATGGAACCCATTGCAATCTCAAATTAACGTCACTAAGTTCATAAAATAGTTTAAGAATTATCATAAGAGTCATTATCGAGCGTTTCCTCATTACAGACATGATCCTCTTCATGCAAATCTTCAAGAAAAGCTTTCGATTTCACAGCTATGTTGTTGTATTCAGTTAATTTCTTGGAAACTAGTAATCTTGCTTTATAACTTATGTATGGAAAATCAGTTAGTGAACTCGTTACTCCGATTGTGGATGTGAGACGAGGAATCTTGCCTATTTCATTATATCACCCACGGTAATAAGCAGTAAATTGATACTTCAAGTTATAATTGAATTCTTGACCAGTTTTATTACCTTAACGCAGTTATTTGTGGTTTCTGGTTAATTAAATCGCATTAAAAGTGAAATCTATTCGTGCCTCATTTTCTCACCAGTTGAGCTAGAAATGCATATTATGAGAAAAATATTGCTTACAGCAATCTCGAATTATCAGTCATTCAGACAGCCTTCAAAACGCTTACAAAGGCAATGCCTCAGTTGCAAGAACGACCATCGAACATTATTTTAAAACGTCTTCTCGCACTAAAAATAATTACATTTTAAACGGAGGCGTTTAAAGTACACGCAACGCGGTCTTCTTTGATACAGCTCACTTTTTAACACAAAGCGATCACTCAATTGCTGTCAACAAAAGATAAGGCACCATTTCATTTTCACTTACAACATTGAGACAGATGCTAAAGCATTGTCGACTGTATGCCTTTGATGTTAAACCTCACGACTTCTTTGGTAAATGTCTAAAGAAGTTAATGTGAGAATGACAGATCGAGGGCGTGAAGGCAGTGCCTCAAGTGGCAAATATTGTGATCCTTTGTACGAAGCACAGAAAAACACTTTATTCGAGATAAAAACAAGTAAAACCAATAATTGATATTGTGAGGAACTGTATAATTTCAAAGTGGCCAGTTACAAATGGATGATTCAAGCTTTTTCTTCGGAATTCAATTTTTTGTCGTCGCTAAAAAAACTTGTGCATTACTACCAGTTTTTTGTGCAGCTTGGGATTATCTGCTACTGTATGTCAAGACCACTTTACACATATCAGTGTTATTAATAGCTTAAGAAAAAACATTTACAGCAAAACAACTTAAACCCGACTATGAGTAATAACCTCCCACGAACACCCTTTAAATAAATGATAAATTATGACAAAGGTATTGAATGATTAATATCGACAGGACATTGAATAGACAACTTAATAACTAGATTAACAGCTTTAATTTGAATAAAATGAATTTTGGAAACCATTGACACCTAAATAGCGATTAAACGTGAGGCACGTGTGCTTGCGTGTGCTTGCGTGCAATCTTGGTAAAGAATGTAACACCTGATATTTGCATAGACTACGGATTTTGGTGCGATAAAGTAGCCGGATGCAAAAATAAATTGTGTAGGTTTGGTCGCAAGCACTACTGCTGAGGTCTCCGAATGTATCCCTAACGTACCCACCTTAATTCTAGATTATTGAAGAGTTATTGGTTTTTTACATTACGGTTTCCTTTGTAACATCCCTAGATTTGTGCCCGCTTGATGGCAACCGGTAACCTTTCAAGGACTGTGGGCATGATGATATTGTATGTTGTGTAGAATTAGAAGCTGTCAAGCAAACTGTACTCAAAGATGGAACAAGTGACCATCACAAAAAAGACACTCACCTACATTTCTTCGAACATTGACAGAAAAAACTGTGTCACGTGTATCATCCTTTTGGAGTCATGTTACTGTCTTGTCATTGTTCAAGCTTTTTGTCTCAGGGACACACCGATTGCCAACTTTTCCAAGTACAAGATCATTCACGCTTACAAGGACCACTTGAAGATGTGATACGAATGGACAATGTTCGAGAAGCTTTTTTAGTCCTCTCTTTGTTCAGTGGCGCCAAAGGTTTTTGAAAGACAGTGTATTATTTTGGGTGTTGAATAGAAGGGTGTGTGTGATTCATCTGGTATCTGTTGTTTTAAATGTTGAGTTGTGATTTGTAGGCCTGTTGTAAATTATAGATTACATGGCGCCACCGAAGAAAGAAGAAAGACTTTGAAGTTGGCGAAAATTGCGTTGCATGAGTCATTTAACAACCGTTGGCTAGGGGAGACAATGACAAAATGCCGACAATGACGTAAAACATAGAACTATCTACCAAAACAATGGGTTCTACTAAACTTATTTAAACTTAACAAATCTGTATCTAATTCTGATCACATTAACACGTCTTAACTTGAGAGTCAGACAATTTCACAACAAAATAAATCCTCAGATAATAATATATTACCAAAAGAGCGGCACCCATTAAACAATTTCCATTGAAATTAAAACCAACCCAAACAATTACAAACAGAAATTGATAGTGACAAATCTAGTGCACTAAGTGACAAAACAAATGTAAGACATGTTGAACTTAACAATATTCATATAGATAAAGTTAACTACGTCACTTTAGAGAAACCTTTGGACAAATTAGGCAACGCACCAAGGGGTTTCAATACAAACGAGGTTAAATGTCGGTCCCTTTTAAGCAAACGTTTCGAAGGAGCATTGGTTTGCTTTCTAGCCCTGACGGCACAAGTAATGAAGGCTAAAATGGGTGGATTACTATTACCATATTGAAGCATCGGTAATTTGAATTTCTCTTTCTAATATCTTTATTTGATAAGGTTATCTTTTGATTGCGTGTTGAGCTTTTAGTATGAGTTCATTAGACAACATTAATATTAGAAGAAAGTGCTGGATGTTACTTTGAATTATTTGTTTGGGTGATTCAAATTTCTTTTCGGATGTTTGTAATGTTTTGAAAGTATAACAATGTTTATTTATCAATGCTGGGTACCAGAACCCAAATATGTACTTCCAATATCAACACTTATAATTTTAAAATCAAGAATTCTAAGTAGCAACTTCTTCAAGAAGTCACGTCCATTAAAGGACTTTCGCACATAAATTGGAGTAATGTTCATTCAAATCAAATTCTGTCGGTGTTGGAACAAAGTGTCGGTATTCAAAAACCGCACCTTTCTCAGAAAACCCGAATGTTTTGGGTCTTATATTGATTTCTTAGAACCGGGAGGGCTACGGGCACAACAATGGGAACGTAAAGTGAATTGCGAGCAACACTTGCGACCAACTAGCGCTGCGGTGGTGGTTTACCGATGGCTAAACAGCTAAAACCCTATTGTTTTTGCAATTGAAAAGTTTTAAACCGAATACCTACGTCAACTTAACGGAATGATTTACATTTGTGTGATTTAAATTTTGTACTGGCGTAATTATTGCATCAGGGTTGTATGAAAATTTTAATGAGGCTCAAGAAATTGATGATCATGAAATTGATTTTGTTACACGTAAACTATTATGCTAAGCGTCAGTAAGTATTCGTAGCAGGAATCACAATTACTGCCGTAGGAAACAAATCTAGAAGCCCCGAATCTGTTCTAAACGACATAAAATTTTACGATAATTTCGAAACCCATCGTCATGTCACAAGATATTAATCGATATAAATGGTAACCCATTACCCAAAGCCGGCGGCTAATTGAAAATTTATTCGATTTATAAATCCAATCGGTTGGTTTTGATATTTGATTTATAAAGCTAATCGATTGGACCTCACGAGTCGTATCGATTAGTACTGTTATGGTAACTCTCATTTGTTCCTCTGTCACTTTATGTGCATAGAGAAATTTTATGATTTGTTTGTGCCACTTTTTATTCTTCGTACTGTCTTCAGTATAGTTTGTAGACCTCGCTTGCTCGTTTGAAAACTACTTGTTGGTTGTTATGTTGAGCTCTTGTATGAATAATTGGAATTTGAGTAGGTACTGGTTTTTTAAATGCATCGTGGAGTTAACGGTCATCTATTCAAGGAAATAAAGGGTGGGCATTTTAATTGTCTTATGTAATTTAAAGTTCAAAAAGGACTTATTCTCCACTTAGTTTGAATATTTGAATATCTAAATTGACTAGCAATTTACCGATTAACTTTCAGAAAGCGGAATTTCTTTTTTTCTAGAGGATGATTTTTTGCAACAGAACTACGAAAATTAAGAGCCCGTCCTTACAAGTTATGATTCATGTTTAATCAGATTAAAAAAATCTATAAAGTGTCATAGACTTTTTATTCTGATTTTTAGACCAGTGGGTCTAAAAATGATAAATTATAATCGACTAATATTAACACTCATCTACTATGTTAATCAGGTGTACCATCACAAGGAGTATCAAGTATCCAGCTACCTTCTCTTGTAAGCAATAATTTATACACAAACACCGATGACAGAAACTATTCTAAGCTATTAGTACTAGGCGTTCTGTGTAGCAAGATCGATGGCAGAAGAAATGTAACATTTAATGGAGGCACGAAAAAGGCGGGCAACAGTATCACGAACGAATATTAAAATGTGATGAACAATAGCTAGTCTGAGAATTTACTACCTTAAAGAATCTCTCAAATCAATACGGATAAATTGCGGACGCGGCTGTGGACACTGGAAGATACTTTAGAATTTGTATTAAGAGTTCTAGGAGCGGCATCCACAAAATGTCCTTACTTGCACATCATAAAAGTTCAAGGTCCATTTTTGTTATAAAATGACTGTAACAGTTAACCATTTTGAACCTCATTGAAGTTTTCAATTTCTGTTAAGACTGGCAAAACAATGACGTGGTCAAGTTTACCGGTATATTTTCTACTTTTACTTTTATTTCATAAATCTCGAGCCAGCTTTGATTCCAGTGAATAAAAACCCTTTTTACAGCACATTGTTAACCATTAAAACCGATATTGGAGACGAAAAAAGTAGTTCTAATTCGGTAGATGGCTACAAGGAATCGTAGCGTGCAAATATAAGAAGGGACCCCACACGCGCCCTGCAGCGCTCTGTTACTAAGTAAACAATTATGGAATGAAGTGAAAATAAAAAAGTAATTTATTGTTCCGGCCAGAGGTTAAGGTAGGAAGGGATTTTATGGCAGCCCAGCGAGCAGTGCCGAGGGATTTACTGTTTATTTGCAAATACAGTTGCACGTGTCAATTTTAAGTCAGAACTTTTTTTATTTACACTGAATCGGAATTAAAATAGATGTGATTTTAAAAGTAATACTGTTAGAGCCCTCTGTGGACGGAGAGGGAGGGAAAAGCCAAAGAAGAGATGAATGGATTGTATCAATAATAATAATTATAAAGACAAATAAGTAAATGATACCGTGACGGACTGTCATAACGACGATCCTAGTTAATATAAGACAAGGACAGTAAAATGATGATTATTAAAAGTGACTTGTGTATCTCCCAGTAAGTTCGTTGATAAGGTCAGATAGGCTATTGTTCCATGTAAAATACTGGTATAAAGCTACATCCAGTTCGACTGAAGGCCGACCTCAATATAGTTGGGAAAAGACTAGGCAGACGTTGAATAAATTGTGTGAAAGAACTACTGAAGGTTAATAGAGATATTACTTAAAATAAAAAAAGACACTGCGCCTTTGGCTAAATAACTTGCGATCGAAGCTGGACGAAGATGCAAATAATATTGTTTGAATCTTCACCCAGCTTTAACCTTACTTGAAGTAATTTTATGATCTCGGTAAAATCTTATCTATCAATCGTCATTTAAATTTATTCAGTCATATTTTAAGTGAAATATCATTATATTTGCTCGATAATTGTTCAGATTAAGTGTTTATGACGTTCCATAAATCTAATATCGAGGTATTAACCACTACTATATTTAGGTCAAGCGTTGTTTAGAAGTGTCATAACATAAAATTAAATTGGGTCTTAAATATGTACTTATTGGATAAATAGCTGATTAATTCAGTCGTAAACTTTATGAATGGCAAAAGTGGAAGGAAGTAAGGATTAAGAAAGACCTTCGCGGCATATATGAATCGTTGCGAACTACCTACTGAAAGAAAGGAAAGTCTGGCTCAAAGCCAGTGACAACTAATACATCTTGTACATATAAAACGTCTTCATTATCTGCTACACTTACTTACAACACCATGTAGGTACCTGGTAAGAGCAAAGTGATAGAAATGAGCCAAATGATAGGAGTAGCTGTTATAACAGATAAAGCTTTAGGAGAAAATAAAATAATTATCTTACTGAATTGCATTTTAGAATAAAAGCATATTTAAAACAAAAATAAATAGTCGCATAAAGCTAACGCCATTATAATTATTCAATTAAAATGGATTGTGTCCCACGAACAGCCATGGTCAATTGTTATAAGATATTAGTATAGCATAAGAGACATAACAATAATTTAGTCAATGAGAAACACACGGAATATAGTAGGGTTGATGAGTTGAAATATTCAAACACAGACACTAACAATTTAGGATTAAACAAAACGCAAATACATAATACAATACATAATATGTCTCCTATTTTTGCAAGACACAAAAGTAAAGAGTTATAAACGACGGATAATAACTAATATCATCTAAGATCAATCAAAAAAATGACAAAGACAAAGAGACATTCAATCAGCGGTAACGATAAGTCAAAAATGTATGAAACTGATAGAACCTACCGAAAAGATTATGGCAATCCCATCGAAAAGTGTTGTAGAAATGCGGAACGTTTTAACGTGATTGCCAGTTGTGTAAGGCGCACAGGACTTTTTTGTGGTCATGACAGGAGGAGCAAAACTGTGACCAAATGGCGTCCAAAGACTGGGTAAAGAAATGTTGATCGTCCGGCGGTGTAACGGGTAGATAACATTGTTGCCATCAAGAAAAAAAGGTGGAAAAGTCTGGATGAGACTGGTACAGGATCGTGAAGAGTGACACAAAACGAGCCCCAGCTATGCTCTGTAGCAGTGGGTAAATTCAGGCTGTAGATGATGATGAGTAACAAACCAACCATTTCAAGTAACGTTCTGGTTGTATTCAGGAAATTATGTACTTCCAACTTACATACAACTATAGATATAGATGACACATATAATACAAACACTTTATATCATTCAACGTTAATTATAAGGGTTAGGTACTGTAAAACATTAATTGTATAAACCACTATTCATTCCTCCAAGTTATGGGAGTCAACTCGAGGGTTACTGTGATAATTATAACCGACGTGATGCCGTCCAGTTAAACACTATTTATAAACTTGATAGCAGTGATTTTCTAATAACGCACGTGGCTGATAAATGTTCTAAGTGATATTAGAAATGCAATGTGTGAGAATGACATCATGTTAAATAAGAGTAATTTGTCTTGATCATTCAAGAAAGTACCATTGAATGGTCGTAATGTATTCGTAGAAATTGCTTCGACTGTCAGTATTAGTTAAAGGGACAATCATGGTAGTATCCATTTTCTTAAACAATCAGGCCATAGATTCAAAACTAAAATACAGTACTCTGCAGATGTACGAAACAATGAAATTAGGATACTCGTAACATAAAGCCACAGAGAAAGACTAACACAAAGCTAGTATTCCAATGATAGTGACACAAAAAAAGACAATGACGGAATTACTAGTCTCAGTAATGAATCACACAGTACAACATTTGAAATTCCAAACCAAAATAATTAAGCATTACACCGACCAGAAGTTGTATAATTCTTGTGTCAGCCCTGTCCCTCCACCAGTTGATTTAAAAGCTCTTACAATGAAAATATTACGCGATGTCACATAACTTAGGCGCAGGCGCGTGCCTTAAATAGCCTGCAGTAAGTAAATATGGAAGATGTTGTTTCTCACTATTTCTGATAGAAATTACTGGAAATATTTGTTGTTGGTTCATGATTTTGTTGGCACTGTTTGGTTTAGCAATCTTCTTTTTGTGTGCGTATTTATCAATATGGGGATTTTGAATTTAGTACCAGTAGGTAATCATTAATTAGTTAAATAAAATTATTATTCATTTATTCATTAACAAGTACCTTGTATCTGAATTTAAACACAGAAATTATACAATTACAGTAGTCACACTAAATAAATTACATTTAAAAAATAATCAGTTCACAATTCATCAAATGTCGACATGTAAATATAAACAATATGACAAAAAACTTCAAATTTAAAAATAATAACAATAAAATAATTAACAATAGATAAATTTGATACATTGATATAATTAATTAAAAATAATAACATCAATAAATCCAATGAAATTAAACAAAGTTTTTTCAATAAAAATAAAAATTATAGTTAAATCAAATTACACTAAACACTTATTCAATAGGAATTCCTTAAGTTTTAATTTGAAGGTGCTACTGTAGACAGCACTTTTTATGTCTAAAGGCAACCTGTTAAATAATTTTACGGACTGGTATCATGGACTGTGTTTAACAATTCTTAGGTTATTAGTGAAGTTTTTATTGTTCAAGTCCAGTCTACGGGTGCCTTCCCTTATCTGCCGTTCTTTTACTGTCTCATAGTCTTGTATGTATTTGGCCATATTACTTCAAAGTACCAGTACATAGAGACTTGGTACTGTAAGTATGCCTAAACTGATAAAATGTTGTCGGCAACTTTCCCTTTGTGAGATGCGGACCATAGTACGACTTGCGCGTTTTTGTAGTACGAAAGCTATTGTGCTTTATGAGGAGGAAAATTTAGTCTGCGTCTCTGTCACCGGAAGCGGTGAAGAAGCTGCATCATCATCATCTTCGTGTCCTTGCCCCATGTTACTTGGTGACCCAGTCGGGGGAACATTTTGACTTCTTCTTCAATTTTCCCTTGTCATAGTATCATTTACTCCCTTTTCTTTATACAGTCTATACAACCATACTATTGAGATTTTAACCTACATGGAAATCTTTGGCTTAGAATATTGACATAGATTGTGCTACATCATCTAGGTTATTTTTTTCATCGTTATTTTGAGCGTCACCTTCTACCTTTCGGTTTTTAACATTTTCTGTTTGAACAAGGTAATATTGAATGGTTTTAATAAAATTGTAGTCTTTTGATATTATTGAATTAACATAATTATTTAAGTGCACTATTTACAGTTCAAGCGGCTTCTGAACTTTTTGATCTCTGATCGTTAAAGACATCAGGAAATTGAGAAATATAGATAAAAGGCCTAAGTGAATCTCGAATAAAATTATGCTGTTAATAAAATATGGAGTTACTTTTGGAGCAGATGTTCCCAATTAGTTATCAAATAATTATATATGGATTTACTCAAAGATCCGCTAACTTTAAATACACACTTGTGACGTAAGTACTTGGCTATTTACCTATATCAAGGCCAAAAATAGGCCAATTATTTCCGAATATAACTTTTGACTGTTCTATCACTCCCGATAATAGAAATCCTTACCCCAAAATCTATATATAAATTCCTAATGTATGAGAGCTGATGAATTAAATAAAGTAAACAACTTCAAGAAAATCGAATCACCAGCCAACCACTTCCCTTACCATAAATTAAAAGCACGCAACAACAAAAAAGAGCTAAAAACCGAAGTGTCAATAACTAAAAAGCTGCTAATTATAAAGGTTTAGATAGCCAAATGGCTATAAAATTTATTGTCCATGGGTTCTATGCGGCTCCCGTCGTCGATTTCCATAGTTCCCGATTGAAAGCATAAAATGCATCCGGTCGATCAGAGTGACATTCCAACGGACACGCGGGTTCCATACGAGAGTGAAGAAAGTGTTCCGTCTGAATGTATGTCTGTTGGATGAATATCGATTGGGTTTGTAAGGGTTGATAGCTTTCTTTGCATAGAAGGAAAATTGTGTAGATGCTTAAAAATACTGGTTGGAGAGAATATAAGTGAAAACATTGAAAAAAGACTAGCAGATTTAGGTAATGCATCTTATATTACCAAACATGGATATGACTGATTTGAACTTAAATGTTTGCGAAAGGTTGTTGACGAAGCTTTTAAATGGAATTAATCCATTGAAAAGCGTTGTAGAAATGAAAAAGAAGAAAATAAAAAAAACGTTATAAAAGCGACTGTCCCTGGTGTACACCTAAAGAAAACCCAAAGTTTGTTTAAAAAATATTATTATTAATGATTATGAATAGCAGAAGCAATTCCTAAAGACGTGTACGTTACCGAACATTCATAAACAAACCAGCGAGTCACAACTAGTGCCTCATCAAAAGTCAATCTTAATCAACAAGTTGTGACACCAGCCGTTTAACCGTAAAATTAATTGAGAGTTCTTCCGTTATTACAAGAATTATCATATCAAGTAGTTTTCGGCGTGAAACACCGCCTTTTACTTAATTTTAAAACCATCCGTTTCACCACGCTACACCCAGTGAATTCCAACAATGATATTGATTCTGTTAGCCTGCGTTATTCCACTTCTGGGCTCAGATTTCAAGTTTCTTCTATCCAGGGCTAATGGATGGATCCAGGGATGAGTTGGACAAAACAACCGACCAGTAGTCTACACTACTGGTCGGTTGTTTCGTCCAACTCATCCCGCACTCATATACCAGGTCTGCCGATACGCCTTCTGGCTGTGTCAGTTGTCGGCTAAGTGACTATTCTGGTCCACACCTCATTGGGCATGCAAAATTTAAATAGCTGAAATAGTTATATTCTGTTTAATCAATATTTTAACTACTTTAGTTTCTGTATAAATTACATTTTTATTAATTGAGTTTAAGGTATATAATAAACCGGGGTTGCGGGACTGTTCGAAAGAGATACCGTGGCCCCGGAACACAAAGGGCGATGAAGGAACATGAATGGGTTTTAGTCAGTAAAAGTCCGAGACTCCCTCCTGCTCCGCCCAGAGCAAGAGAAGACATTTGATAATATCCCTTCCGAAAAAAAAAAGGTGTACCAACTTCAAATACACAACGTATTTGAAGTTGTTTTTATTTTTTGCAAAAAAAGTTTTTTATTTTTCCCTTTTTAGTTGTAATATCCTACGAGTATACATTTATGTATTTTAACATAACATAACATCACGCCTGTAATCCCCGAAGGGTCGTGCTGAGGTGTACCGAATAGTACCTACACCCACATTTCACCAGTTATTTTTAAGTCCCATGTAATAGGGGGCGAGCGCTGGCGCAAATCCTGACTCCGTGGCTGCTACTGAGAAATTCCTAATGGAAAAATTCAATAACACTTTTCCCGCCCTGTGGATCGAACCCAGGACCTCATGCTCAGTAGTCGCCACCACTAGACCAACAAGGCAGTCATTTTTTTTATTTTGTTAACAATACATGTCATGGTACAAGGCTTATCCCTAATAAAATGGAACCTAACATACATAGCTGTCGAAATGTGGGTGTACTGTACACATCTGCATACCCCCTCAAAGCATACAGGCGTTATGATATATTATGATGTTGTGAAAACAATAAACATCCAAGCGATTGCAGCAATCACGACCGATTTACCGTCTATAATTGAAGAGTTCCATTGTTTATCTCCGAAGAGCAGCATCAGATCTTCACCAAATTAAAACGGGACCACCGCGAAGTAATTTCCTTCCAAACAAAAAAATAATCATCGAAATCGGTTCACAATTGGCGAAACTATCGCTGAACATACACCCTACATAACAACATATCCTCCTGTTTTTGGAAGTCGGTTAAAAATGTGTATAAGATAACGATTTGCATTTATATTAAGTGGGAACCAAGAAACACAAGAATGTGGAGACTCCTAAAACAGCAGTTATGGGTGGCAATGATGATATTAGATAGACAGACTAAGCTACCATCTAGCAGATAAAAATACTAGAAAATTGATTTGGAGATCGTGAAAATGTAGAAAAAGAGATGATGTGAAGTGTGACAATGTGTGAAGAAGATTTGATGAAAGGAGACATCTACGATGAACGTACGAAAAATTATCGGAAACACCAAATATTTATCTGCGGAAGCGTTTGACATTTCGGCATTTGCAAGAGTATTAGTCAACTCATTCATCTATCAACATTTATCAGTTTCGAGAACAGATAGTGTAAACAAAGTAATAGTTATTATCTTGATATGACTACACAAATCCCTTTGGGCAACTGTAATGCAAAGTTGGGGAATCGGTCGCTATTTCACAAGTATGCCCCGGCTTTGTTCGCTACAATTTAAGACTTACATAGATTTGGTTAGCGAGACATTGCAGTGCAAATTGAATTTCTAAAAGTCGTATAAATTGTATGTTGCTTGATTTGTTTGTTAGTTGTTTTTAGATGACTTGTTGGTTTAGTGATCGCAAGCGCACTAGCAGAGTATGAGATCCTGAGTTCGATTCCTCAAAGAGAGAGGAGACTTTTTAGAAGTTTTGAGAATGAATTCTCAGTAACAGCACATACTCCGAATTTGTGCAGTGTTGACCACAAATGACAATAGGTTTGTAACCCATTTACTGCTATAAAGCGTTATAATTGAAAAATACTCCTTGTAATAAAGTCCAAATGCTCCTATACACATTCCACAGTTACTTATATTTGTTGCTACGTTATTAACGTTTCGTACACAGTGATTCGGATTCGGATATTCGGAATAATTTAGCGAAAATTAAACCAAAGGTACCTCTTTAATCCATATTTTCATAACATCTTACAACACAGTCTGCAGTATGTCTGGAGAGCTCAGAGTCAAGACAAAGAGACGTTCTTCTAGCGATAACCATTAAGTAAAAGTCAAAAATGATTGACACTAGCTACCGAAAAGCTTTAAGCGTGAAATACACAGAGAGTGGATGCGAGTCATAACGGTGGGTATAATTTCGTGTTTAAATGGACGACGACATACAGAAATCGTGCTTCACGCTTAAATGTCAATTAATCTGCAAAATATTTGCAGTAAAACGAACAACTTTGAAAGCGATTGCAACTTGTCTAGGCCCTCTAGTTTTTTTTTTTCTGCCACCCCTTACTGCTGATGATTTCTGAACTGTAAATGTGTTGTGTTATACTATTTTGACACTAAAATTAGAGGTTAGTAAAAGCTTACTAGTGCTAACAGTAATTGCTTAAGATTTGTCAAAGTGCACATAACTTTGTCGTTACGTCAAACTAAGTTGGTTTTGTAATGGCTGCTTTAAAGCATAAGCGGTAGCGATTTTAACATTTTAAAATGATTTTATGTTCGTGTTTCTTGTTTTCGTTACTGTAGTTTTAGTTTGTGAGAATTTAAACAGCTAGAAAATATTTATAGCTAACAAACGATACAAGGTCTTTGTTACATTTTCTTTGATTGTAATATGATTATTTTTGCATATTGTAAAGACAAATTAGAATGTTACAAATTTAATTATTGTTGGACCATCTACATAAGAATGTTTGAGGTTAAACTAAGAGTGTTTTAGCAATGGTTTAATATTTCCACTGCTGAATAATAGAATAAGCATAAACTGGAATCTCGCCAAACAACGGTGAAAGTAAAGCAAAATAACAAATTACGCAATTTTAATAATTTGAATGAAATTATAAATCTCAATATTTAATAGGTTTTTATTTACATAATTGGTGGCAATTTAAAATACTTTAAATTTGTATTAAAAATATATTTACGATCTGTGTAATTATGCAATAATGTATTTTTTTATTTTATTTTGCAGTTTGTCAAGTGTTATTTATTTAAGAATTATTGAATTACTACGTGTTATAAATTAAAGTCGTTTTTAGTCGGCGAAGCAAACAGAGGAGGGTCATTCGTTTTCATCAACATTTAGAGAATTAATTTGAAAGGTCAAGACTGCTAGATGCAACATTTTAATAAAGATGAACTGTAAAAATCTGGTTACCCAAATAGCAAGTACGTCGTAAGAAAGTTTTGCCAGAAAAAAGAACTAGAAAAATTCTATTATTTTTAAAACCTGTTGTTTGTTTTCGTGTTCTTCTTTTCATAAACGTGTCTTCTAACCTAGAGACACTTTATACAAAATCCTTATTTTATTGCAACTCAACTTTATTCGGATTTAATTTAACTTTTACTCGGTATTTAAAACAAAACATTTCTATTAATATTATATGACCACACTTCCCGCTACAAGTTTCTCCCTAGCGCCGCACCCGAAGTGCCCCCAGTACAAAGTCATCAACATTTCAGCACTGGGCGGCTGCGCTTGCACACACTACTGATTTATAGTTATTTTGCTCTTGAAACTATCTCGCGCCTGATTCTATTTGAGGGTGCCACTGAATATGTACCGGCCTTAATCATAGAAACTTAAGCTGTGGGGTGTTTTATTGTTTGTCTGGAAATTAGGACGTAAAAGACTGTTCTGTTTTTAGTTAATTCAATTGTCTATACTAATATTACAAAGAGGAAAGATTTTTTTGTTCCTTTCCCATAAATTATCAGGATGTAACAAAGGCTAAATTATATTTATACTCGTATCACACAAATTAGGCAAGCTATCACAAGTTTTGCGAACGAAGTGCTAGTTTGGTCATAATTTTGATAAAGTTTAGTAATTCTTGCATTGGATGGATCTCTCCAGCTCACGAGGCGGTGGGTTGTAATGATTGTTGATGTAATGATTAATGATTTAGGAGCAGAAATGAGGTCAAAGACAGATTTGTCTGAGCTAGTACTGTAAAAATGAAGAATCATCATAAAAGTCTGGCCAGTTTAACAATTCAGATTAAAATCTGGTTGGTTTGCTTTCTAGGTTAAGTCCGTTTAAGATGTTTCTGAATAACTCGATGCTTATAGTTTATTTATGCTTTATTCTAGTTTATTGTTAAAGCATGGTGTGAAAAGTAAAGTTAACAGGGCATAATATACTAAAAGCAAATAGGTTACTTAAACAACAAGATTATAGCTAGCAACGTGAAATCACGCCACGATAGCGCCTCGGAAAAATAATGTGGGCGTCGGAAAAACTACCATTCGGTTTATCGAGGTTTTTTATGGAGACTACAGTTGTTAAAAATAATGTCTTAATCAGAAATAACTTATATAACATAGTATTACACCTGTATTTTCCCGAAGGGTTACGTAGAGGACACACTTTTATGTTCAATTCCCACGTAATTGGGGGTGAACGTATCGCCATGTTTGATGGCAGCATGGTCTAGATTTATGGTTTATTCCGAACCTAACCCGAAATCCTAACCAGGTCGCGGGTTAGGTTAGGAACATGAAAAAAAAAATAGAATTTTATTCCGAACCTAACCCTATTCCTAACCTGACCCGACGTATCGTTCCTAACCTAACCCGAATTGCGATAAGGTAGGTACCTATGTGTCAAATCAGAGTTAAATTTTTACAATACGTTATCAATCTATATATTACATTAACAGTTAACGAAATAATTAATAAGTGCCCGTAGTAAAAAATAATAACATTTTGAAAAGAATCATACTTTGAACTTACTTTATACACACACATACGGTAAAATAAATTATTATGAAATACTAAATTTAAAATGAAGGAACTTTCGAAAAACCTCCTTTTAAACTATCAGGATCTCCTCGCGAATCTTGGTAACGCCTGTGCACTCGAGGAGCACATGCGCCACCGTCTCCTCCGCCTCCATGCACGCTCTGCACAGGGGACTGTCAGTGATTCCTAGGGTGTGGAAATGTTTATTCAGTGAGCAGTGTCCTGTGATGGTAGCCGCCATCAGACGCAGGCTATCTCTGACCAGGCGCAGAAGGCGCCTGGTCAGCTTTGTATCCAGGGATGGCATAGCTTCCTTGGATTGCCTGCAACCTGGTGTCGAGGTCCACCATTTCTCCGCTTGTCGAATACAAGCGGAGAAATGGTGGACCTTGGTGTGATCCTTTAACCAGTTTCTCGAGATCCTTAATTGGGACGTACTTAGGTTGGTCCTAGGCCAACATATTTTATAATAATTTATCTTACCGTATGTGTGTTTATAAAGTAATTCGCAATTCGGGTTATGACAGGAACGATACATCGGGTCAGGTTAGGAAGAGGGTTACGCTCGGAATGAATGTTATAATTTTTTTCATGTTCCTAACCTAACCCGCGACCGGGTTAGAATTTCGGGTCAGGATCGGAATAATCCAGATTTATGCCTGGTTAGGTTTATGCGAGATCGAATCAGAAATGAAGACATCCGCAAGAGAACCAAGGTGACCGACGAAGCCCGAAGAATTGCCAAACTTAAGTGGCAGTGGGCAGGGCACATTGCTCGCAGAACGGATGGCCGATGGGGCCGAAAAGTTCTAGAGTGGCGACCGCGAACCGGAAGATGTTGCGTTGGAAGGCCTCCCACTAGGTGGACTGATGACCTGGTGAAGGTTGCGGGAATCCGCTGGATGCGAGTCGCACGGGACCGGTCAATGTGGCGACACTTGGGGAAGGCCTATGTCCAGCAGTGGACGTCTTTCGGCTGAAATGACGATGATGATGAGGTTTACATCCAGGAATATCGCAGGATTATTAATACGAAGAGCGCACAGATGTTAAATTATGATTTAATCCCAAATAGTTATGGGAAACTTCATAAAAGATATACTAACTAAATTATCTTATTCAAATGCAAATCTCTTTCTCAGAATTAAAATCACCTCCGAGAAATTGTAGGATTACAATGTTAGAAATAGGCTATTCATAATCACAATCGATAGGCTCAATAAAATTGTCATTTGACTTACAGAATCCGTAATTCAGTTGACAGTTGCTCCACTGTAGCCCATTGACACAGCAACACAGTTACATTGAGCGTCTGTGGTGGTGGGCCGGCTTTTACTAAAGCTGATCAACCTACGTATTGAGTAATACTAATAATTCTATTAGATCATTAAATATGTAAGTTTTTGCGTCAATAAAGATTTACATTTGCTGTAATTTTCGCGGAATAAGGATGTATTACTGCAAAAGTTACTCATAAAGTTACTTTTTGGCTAAATATTACACCCCCTGAAACGAACTATAGACCCAATAACTATAGAGTTATGTAGGTACTATATTTCTCACTAATAATTAAGGTTATTTTTCCAAATTATGACGGTATAACTAATTTAAATGATTTTCTATTAAATAAATAGGTAGGTTCTGAAAATATCTAGTTGGATGCTTCAGTAGGATTTACCTAAATGCTCAAGATATTTGTTTCTCTACTTAGATACGGTAACAAGAATATGCACTTTACATATCAGACTATAAACGAGAAAATGGGCTTCCTAAGGTCCACTACAACGGACGTTCAAAGCGAAAACTGTATACCTAACAGAAGTAGACGAACACTGTAAAACAGACGAAGAATTTTCCGTTACAAAAAAATGTTCCATATTATTTTGACTGTTAGGTATTGCAATTTTGAATGAAACAGCAGATTTTTTACTATTGGAAAATGTAGCAATTGTGTAGCGGTAGTCAATTATTTTAAAAGCTGTTGTGTCAAGAAATAATAATGTATTCATGTAAAATCCATTGTTAGACTTTTACGTTACGGTGTACAGTGTGTTAACTTTATTTTATGTACTGAAACAATCAAAGTAGTAGTAGAAGGTAAGTCTAAATAAGATTACATACGTAAAGTTTAGGTTTCTCAGGTATGTACAGTTGAACGCTACTAGCAATATGTTATGCGGTTAACTAGGCCGTTATATATTTATAATTTACGAGCCGTATCGAGCAAATTATATGTATTTTATATTATACAACACCCTGTGTATGGTCGTTCTTGCGTATGTTATGACTTTGACTTATGAGGTTCGGATTTGGTTAAGTATTTCGTTGGCGAAGTGTTAGTTTAATTTAATGATTATTTCGATGTAAAGTGGAGCGTTTTCGTAATTTTCGGTCAATATTTTGCTTAAGTTGAATTAGTTTTTGGCTTAGTTTTTTACTAGCTCCTATTTAGTTCATTTAATGATTGAATAAATCACATAAATTAAAAAAAAAAAACTGAAGTAAGTTTCCGAGAAAGTGTCACGCCAAAAAAAAGACATGTCGTCTACATGCGCATAGACATAATATCTTACGTACTTTACACGTAAATATTTTCCCACTACTTTTCAAAAGTAACCACTTACCTGTCAATTTTAATGACGTCAGTGTCCACTTAACACACATAAACAATAATTTTCACTCAACACTTTTCACTGGCACTCAATAAAAAAAGAATTCAAAATTCCAAAAAAAAAATCAGATCACTAATCAATCCTCATTTGAACTGCAAATAAAAAGAGATGACACATTAATCGATTATGAATATCGATGTTTGTCAGTTTGGTATCGATCGTAGATGGGTGCGTGTTTGCGGGCTGCGTGTGCGTCGGATACTGGCGTATCGGTGCGCCGGCGCACGCCTATTGCGCTTGAACTTGGCAAAGCTCGCTGAAAAGATTTTTGCATTTGACTGATGAAGCTGCGTTTGCACTCGACTGTGATGTATTGTTATCGATGTTAAGGTGCGATTTTAATCGATTAGAATGTTGTATCGTAGATCTGAATGCACATCTATCATAGTTTTGGATACCTATCGTGTTATTTATGTGTGCTGTACTTCAGCATTATCTTGTACGGCTGTCAAGATGTTATTTGTAAGTACATATAATCAAATGGTTTAGAAATCAGATTTAGAAGTTCATTGCGTGTAATAGAAAGTGTTTCTAAGTGAAATTAGTGGTGGTATATCACTGAGCTACATGGTTACATTGATTTAAAACGGATAAACTTTAAGTGTATAGAGTTATTTTTTTGTATTGTCAAAAAATCTTGTACTTACGCCATTATTGTAACACCTGCATTCTATACAAAAAAAGATATATTATATTATTATTAAACTTTGTTTACATTGTCTATGCTAATAACAATGCTTGAGTAGTGAGTGAGTAAGAAAACATAAAGGTAAAACATTAGGTCAAAGAAATTATTTCACAGAATCACGCATAATGCAACCAACTATACATAATACGATTATTTTTCCTTCCTCCCCATGCACTTAAAACAAATAATAACGTTTTTTTAAAGCATTTAAATGTGCGGTCAAATACTACGGTCGCATGTGTAATGCAAAAACGGTGGTGTCGCTAAACAATCATCGTTTAAACCCGAGTACCTGCGCAAAGGTACCTAATTAGTATTATTGTTCTCTCAAGTAACTGCTATCATTCACGCAACTTTCAACCTAGCCTTCAGGCGTTACAGTTGCTTTTTGAATGACGAAAGGAAAGGACAATTTGTTGTAGATTATTTTCAAAGTAATTTTTAGTTTGCGGGTTATTATTATTGGGTAAGTACTTACACTCAAGAGTTGCTTGTGTAAAGGATTCTAGGGTTGTGTATTTGAACAAATAAAAATACTAACTTATTGGTATTTAAACATAAACATAATATTCTGAAAGTGTAAACGTATGTAGGTACGGGCCATAGTTCAAGAATGTCTGATAGATCGGTCAGTATTTTCATAAAGTTGGGATGCAAATTATCGATAGACGAAACGTCACATGTTACGTCTCTATCCATTCTAAGCCGTAAATATGTTTTTTTTTTAAGTAAAGAAAGAAAAACAGCACAATTTCCCAATAAATGTCAGAATTTACTGACTCATAGGTAATTTTTCAATTGCAACCTGGAGCCTAGTCTGCTATTACCATAGTGTCACAATGATCTATCGTTGATTTCATAATGAAATCATCATGATCATTGTGAAACTTGTCAAAATAAACAATTATGAAATTTTCATAATTGTTGATTTTGACAAGTTTGGTAATCTACTATTAATGGCGTCATATTGAAAGAAATAGCATAAAATGGTAATCTCGTACACAATGACAAATGAATGACTGACTTACGTGGTAATCTATGTAAAAATATATCTAAATAAAATCTGGCATGACTAAAAGTTTAAATTTAATTCTAGTTTTTCAAAAATCATTTCCATAAACAGGTTTTATAATAATGGCAATACAACAATGTCATTGTATCACAATTCTAATACGAGACCATTGACCGACCAATGATCGACCATTATGAAGTTAGCACATTACGAACTTTTAACAAAATGAAAATGGCATCGTTCAACAATTATGAAATCAATGATAGATCATTGTGACATTATTGTAATAGCAGGCTAAGGCCCCTGGCATGCAGTCTGGTTTTGTGTCTGATTAGTAATACTAGGTTCACCCCTATTGCATGGGACTTAAACATAACATGGGTGTGCTAAAGGTACACCTCTGCCTAACCCTTCGGGGATAACAGGCGTGATGTTGTGTAAAGTAAACAAACTACATACAAAAGGTTTCACCAGACGAGTGTACCAGGGTACCATAATGAACACGGAGTTAGGTTGCTTCTTCGTCCCACACAAATTGTAAGTTAATAGACCAACTTACACGTGGTAACCACACACAGTGTTGATAACAAAGTAGTCTAACCACAACTTATTGGTTTAGATACTAACTCGTAGCTTTTACTTAAAGATGATGGGTTTTACTTTCTATGAAAAACCGGTATGTTTTAGAAACAAAAATTTGAAGACATGCGACATCTCCTGTTTTACCAACCTGCTCTGGGCTCGCGTGGTGGATTACTACTACCCTGTGTCTCAGCAGTGGTAACGTTATGGGCTGATTATGTAGTCTAGTCGTTCTACCAGTGTACCTACCAGGGTAGCATTTATGAACACGTGGGTAGGTTGCATCTTCGTCCCACGCAATAGTAAGTTAATAGACTCACTTACACGTGGTAACAACGCAGTGTTGATAACAAAGTATTCTAATATCTATAAGAATAAATTGAGTGGTTTTGTAAAACCACAGGTTTATTAGTTTAGACACGTGCTTGAGCTGTTGTTGTTTTCATTAGCAGGTGAAAGGGTTTCATTATTTTAGCTCGTGCCGACCGGCAAATCTGTTTGGCATCTAGAATAGCTGAATCGTGTTCGGGTCAGCTCGGCAAAAGCCGAGTTCGAGCTAAGCCGAGTCATCATCAATATAGCACAATCAAGGATCGAGTTTCCCAAACTTCTTTCTAAGCTGTCCCTGAATGTGCCACCACGCCTTTGTCGCATGAGAAATCTTCTTCGTGCTCCTAACGCTTGCACAGTTTACCGTAGCAATTCTTTTTTGCTGCGTTCAATCAAAGCATTTAACCAAATTAAAATAAACTCGGAACACCCATCAATTGATTTGTTGAGCGACAATTAGTACTGTCTTGTCTAAAAACATTGTTGTTTGTGAAAATTTATAATTCATTAGTTATATTTAATAGTATTTTAGTTATTTGTATCATTATAATTGTTTGTATTGTTAGTTGTAAGCCACCCATATAAAATAAAATAAAATAAAATAAAATTATCTGCCTAGCGTTTTCCCAATTATGTTGGGGTCGGCTTCCAGTCTAACCTGATGCAGCTGAGTATCAGTATTTTAAATGGAGCATCTGCCAAGTCATCATCACGCCGACATAAAATGTGTATTTAGCACTCTCATCACTCTTTACATAGAAAACTACAGATATTTTCATAAACTACAATTGGTGTCCTTTTTCCAAGTAACTGCCGTTAAGCCGTTATGAGCTAAATAATATTTAAAAAAATATCTACACCTTTTTAAATGACCAATGTTTGAGTACTAAATTCGGCACGTGACAATATTTAAAAATATTCCGAGATAAGTTTACTTTTGAGCTTAGAGAGGTCAAAGTATTTTTATTCCTATACAGACCGGTAGTGTCCATGAGGAAACTGGCGTGTCCTAAAACCAAAAATTTGAAGACATGTGACACTGTATGTTATTTGTGACATTTATACTAATATTATAAAGAGGAAACATTTGATTTTTAGTTTGTTCGTGTGTTTGTTACGATTTAACTCTAAAACTAATCGACCGATTTTAAAAATTCTTTCACCATTAAAAAGCCACGTCTTTACTGAGTAACATAGGCTATATTTTATCCCCGTACTCCCGCGGGAACGGGAACTACGCGGGTGAAACCGCGTGACGTCCGCTAGTGGCGTATAATATTATATAGTATTGTATCTATGGTAAACGTGGTGGATTACGCCCCCCTCATCACCTGCGTAGCCTTTTCTCAACTTTGTTGGGTTCGACTTCCAGTCTAACGAGATGCAGCTGAATACCAGTATTTTACATGAAGCGACCGCCTATTTGAACCCCACAACCCAGTTAGTAACGTGTAATACGATACCCCTTGGTAAGACTGGTTGTCAGACTTTCGGGCCACTGACTACCTGTAATGACTGTCAAAGATCTAAAAATAACAGCTGGTACCAACGGCTTTCCGAGGCATGGAGGAAACTCGATTTGTAATGGTTAGGCAACCATGCACAGACCAACCTAGGCAAACGCGGCTTAACCTGAAGATTGATCCGAGCGGCTGTTATTATTTACCCACGAGCTCCTCGTCTCTCTACTATATTGAGTACAGTGCATCCCATTAGTCAGAGCCCGTAACCATTCATTAGTAATATTCTCTAATCTTACCTGCAATCAAAACATTTTGAAAGAAAAACCATGTAACTACTACCACTAACTCAGAACCTTACACCGACCTGACTAACGAGTAAAAAAAACCAAAACTGAATCCCTGAAAAACATCTTCTAATCACAGGGACGAAGTAAACAGTTAAACACAAACGCACAAACCCATCTCGTGTCACAAACACCAACACAACCCATCGCTACACACTCACTCACAAACACACATACACACACAATCCCTTCCACGGCGTCCACGTTTAGATGACTGTAACGTCAAAGCAACGCATGTTATTGGAACTGTAGCAATCACCTCTTGAATTACATAACACTGTTTCCATGCATGAACAACTTGGTACATGTTATAGTATGAACATGTTAGTACATGTTGTTCTTGTCATCGGTTCTGGGGAACTAGGGGCTCCAGGTTTTCCCTAGCGAATCTATACGAGGTGGCATGAAAGCCTAGTTGCATGTATTTTAATCATAACGGTTGGGATTTTGTGTGTGGTACCAGTGTGAGAGAAAAGCGTTTGGATATCTGAGCTTGAAGCAGTATGTAAATTCAACATTAGTAACGGGTAAAGACGATCGTGGAATTTACATGTATTTTGAGAAATTACAATGACTGTCATGTTACTAGTATCACAGTCACGATAATCTACACTATATATAATAATATCTACAGTATATATTAATATGTTAAAGAGGAAATATTTGTATTTTTGTATTTTTGTGTGTGTGTTAGTAATGAATAAACTCAAAAACTACTGCGCCGATTTCAAAAAATCCTTTACCATTAGAAAGTTACATTCACCCTGAGTAACATAGGCTATATTTTATCCCCGTACTCCCACGGGAACGGGAACAACGCGGGTGAAACCGCGTGACGTCCGCTAGTAATAATATTTTATAGAGGAAAGATTTGTATTTTCGTGTGTGTTTATGTTTGTAATGAATAAACTCAAAAACTACTGCGTCGATTTCAAAAATTCTTTCACCATTAGAAATCTACATTCACCCTGAGTAACATAGGCTATTATATATTTTGTCCCCGTACTCCCACGGGAACGGGAACTACGCGGGTGAAACATTATATAGAGTTAGTTGCCCCCCGGCGAAAGTAACCAGATTATATGATTTAAATACTTCTGGATGAATAAATTCATAATAATTATTATTTTGATGATGATGTTCCAGATTAAGCAGCTGGGTTTCAGTATTACAATTACCAATGTAACCATAACACCTTGTGGGGCGAGCCACACATTCCAAGTAAGCTAGTCTACGCTTTCTGCTTATAACTTGAGACGAAACCTCTTCAATTTTGATATCCACCCGATGAATTTGTCACGGGTTCTATGACAAAGCTGAGTTCAGCTGAGTCTCCACTCACAACATGAATATTTATTGCGTGTACGCTGTTGAATAGAATGGATGTGATTGAAATCCAAGCAGTTGAAATGTGGTGGCTATATTCGAAAATCGTGTTGGGCGTATAAAATAAAGTTTGGTAAAAAAGCTGGAAGAAAGAAATGGTTATACTGTTATAGTGTAAGTAAAGTTGATCATCGGCCTATTAATGTTCCCACTGCTGGGACACAGGCCTCCTCTCTATGAGAGGGAATGGGCTATAATTCACCACGCGGGCCCAGTGCGGATTGGTAGATGTCACATGTCTTCGAATTTTTGGGTCTAGGACATGCCGGTTTTCCTCACGATGTTTTCCTTCACCGTTTTGAGAGCAGTGGTGATGAAATAAATTACACAAAGTAATGCGCCTGTCTGGGTTCGAAACCACGACTTACTGTTCGTAAGTCGGGGCCGCCACCACTAGGCCACCGCTGCTAAGTACAGTTGGAGGAATTACGTTTTAAACCTACAATGCTACATGATTTTTTTTTAAAGTGCGGAAATTATTCATGAAGAATATATAACTTTCCTGAAAATAATGTATGTTGCTAAAATAATGTTGTATTCAGAATTCGATGGGGCCAAAATCAACGATAAACTGATGGTCACGTCCTCAAGTTTTTTTTGTTGCTCAATGGGCCTGCTCTTGACCCCGATCACGCCACGGAAAGCGATGGATGCGTAGGTCTATGATGGAACGAGCGTGCCCAGAAGACTCCTGTTTTAATCATTCTTATCATCATCTGTCCACTGCTGGATTCGACTCGATTTTCTGCAGCTCCTATCCAGCTGCTGATGTCGCTTCAGCTTCGAGTAGTTTAATGTCATCCTTCCTTACGCTTGCCAAATCGCAGTCTCCACTCAAGAACAGATCTACCCCAACGGTCATTGGTTCTAGGGCTAACATGTCCCGTTCATTGCAACTTTAGCTTATACATGTAGCAGCTATGTTTATGTACATATTATGCGATACATAGGTACCGCAAAGGTAAGGATAAACCCTTTGAAGTATTTATAGCTCGCCGATGTTAACGATTCGTTTCCGATACGATAAGAAATCGAAACTGCTTGAGGTGTATCGATGCTAATCAGGTGGCGTACTTAATGGGCGATATATCTTAAGCTGGGTACACACAAGCTACGCAAAGTTACAACTTCCAGACTACCTTTAAGATGTGCTCACACGATCTCTTAAATTGCCCAATTTTATGTCCCGTTTGGCAATTATACAGCTTTTACGCTCAAGTAGTGTAGTGTCTTGTATAGAAGAAATGAATTGAAAGAAATTTGTGCTATAAGATCACCGCGACGAACAAGTGAGGAACGCGTATGTAACTTAACGCAAATCGCATTACCTTGGACGGGGCGTAACGTAGTGCGTAGTTGAATTGTGACGTCACAACAAGATAAAACAAAAGTTACAAGTGCTACCACGCCGTATTAACCAATATGAAGGAATTTTAATATATTAAACTATAGAGCGGCCATCCATCACCAGCCATACCATTGGCAATTGTTGCCGGCCATAAAATATTCTGAAAGGATTGCCCGTGTCTAATATTTGTAGGTACCATTTGATTTTCCTGTCAATAATGATCTCTAAAATAATGAGAGATTTTGATTTGCTGGAAAAATGGCGCTGAACTTGGTAAGTTACCTACCAGGTACAAGGAACGTAACGTAAAAAAAAACGGATTTTATCAAAGCGCGAGAAAACTAGGTTATATTCGGAAGCTTAATCAAACGAAAGTGTCAGTCAACGAGCGTATGTGACGAGACGCAATGTTTTTTTTCCAAGCGTTATAGGCTTTGGCACTAAGTAACGTAGGTAGTCATTTCAACGCCATCTAGAGAGTTCTTGGAAACTATATTTTTTTTTAATCCCTTAAAAAGAAAACCTCTCATTAGGTTAGCATAATAAATTATCTTGTTCTGGAAATCTAGTTTATTTCTTTCGCAAGATATTTTTGAGACTATTCGTGTAAGCAAAGCATTACATATTGATTAGCTCGCAAGTACCATTAAATACTCAGACGCATGCTACGATAGATGATGTATACACCAACCTTTAACAAGTACCTAGGTAGGGTCGCAAGTATTAACATTAAGGTACATGTGTACTTATGATTTATGTTATAGTTCAACTTTTGCTCGTAACATGGTTCTGACCTCGTTTTGATTTAGAACTTGGCTATTTTATGTGTATGTTAATAAGGGTAGCGTGGATTTCGAGTGTGCTACTGGGAAGTTCAGTGGTTTATACTAGTGAGGGATTGTGGGTTAAGAACGTATCGGATGAACAAAATTGTAGGAAAGACCTAGCGTAGACATAGTGACGTTCTATCAGGCAAAGCGATGATAGATAAATTAATCAAAAATATAAAAGACTGACATAGTCTTACCAAAGGTATCGTATTGCCCAGTACTTGCTGGGTTGTGGAGGTCAGATAGGCAGTCGTTCCATGTGAAATACTGGTACTCAGCTTCAACTGGTTAGACTGGAAACCGACCCCAACATAGTTGGGAAAAGGCTAGGCAGATGATGATAATGTTGTATGAGACTGACACTATAGTAACTGACAGCTACCGAAAACCGTACATCAGTTCTTTTTGACAGTCCTTGTGGATATATGAGAAGCGTTGAAAGCAATTAATAATAATAATAATAATTTATTCAATAAGTAGTTTGTACATGGTATACAAAGTTGTCTTATACAACTAGATGTCATAAATAAATAGAACCAGTACAACACATGAAATGGGTCATAAGACGCCCTTTCCTAAACTAGGCAGAAAATCTGTCTGTATCTTAGGAAAGTGTAAAATATTGGTACGTGCAGTAGGCGAACAAAGTACTATATGTTAAATAAAGTATAAAAAAAAAACAAAGATGAAATAAAAACATGAGTGTGTGTGGGTGCATGTGTGTGTGGGTGTATGTGTGTGTGGGTGTATGTGTGTGTGGGTGTATGTGTGTGTGGGTATATGTGTGTGTGGGTGCATGTGTGTGTGGGTGTATGTGTGTGTGGGTGTATGTGTATGTGTGTGTGGGTATATGTGTGTATGGGTGTATCGGCGTGTGTGTGTGTGCGCATGCGTGTGTATGTGGGAGCGCTCATATGCCTGTGTGTGTGAGTAAGTGTAAGTAATTAGCTACTTGTCTAGTCAATGTAAATGTATAAAACTAAGAGGGCGTTGTATAAATGGCAGAAGGTACGTAGACTGCAGTTGCCGGCAATAACTAACACAGTAAAGATAATGATGATAACTCATAACAGGAAACAAGGCACGTTGGAGTCCAGCAGCTTAAATATTGAAAGAAAATAAGAGTAAAATTGTTTTAAAGTTAACCGAAGAATATTCAATGATCTCAAAAGAAATCCTTCAAAGTGTAAACAAGTGCAACCTTCAAAAGATTTCATTCAAGGGATTTTTCTTTACTTTAATTTTATGAAAATCGTAAAACATGTTGAAACACTTTTTATTGTTCAAAAGAGTTACTGCTCGGGTTCCGTTTCGCAAAATGGCGCCTGACTTGAATACTCAATTTCCAACAAGAAAAACTCGTTTGATTTTATAGATATTCTACGTTTTTGTAATAAAACTGTGAATGGGCTTCTGTGGTTTCACTTTATGAATAAAATTTACGATAAAATGGTAGCTTGCCTTCCGATTATACGTACTTACTATTAGGTTGTCATAACTGTTTATTAAAGACTTGAATTATTGCACTAAATACCTTTTGGCATTTAAGCTGGATATCTGCGATTACAATTAAACGATGAATTACGATTGTAATTGTGTTAACATTGATATAGTTATAATAATAAACTAGAACAATTAGATTAGCGCCCACTGAATATCCGGAACAAGAGTTTATTTAAGAAGAACATAATTTAAATGCTTTTAAACCGACTTCATAAAGATGGAGGTACGTAGGAATGTTCGTCTTAGGGTTTCGTACCTCCAAAGGTAAAAAAGGAACCCTTACATTTCCTTGTCGTCTGTCCGTCTGTCACCACCGGTTTTTTCAGGAACGGGTGAACCTAGCAAGTTGAATTTATATCAGATACTGTCTATAGTCCCTACTAGGTGCATAAAAATCAAGGTCCTGAGTAAGCACGATAAAAAGATATGGGAAAATTTAGATTTTCGCGAAAACTTGTAAGTACCAACATTTACCTTAATTTTCAACTTTTCTTATCTTTCTGAATTTTCCCTTTACTTGTGCTGTAAGACCTTGCTTTTAACCAAAATTGACAGTTCTAGGTCAACCGGAAGTACAATAGGTTTTGGGTCGAAAAGCTATAAGGTAGTTCCCGTTGACCTAGAATCACGAAATTTGGCAAATGGCAAGGTCTTACAGCAAAAGTAAAGCGGAAAATCTGAAAACCGTAAATATGTAGTATAATAACAAAAAAAAAGGCGATTTTACTATTACAAACTTATTATTTGCGGTTGGTGCAATAGCCATTTCTAGGGATCGAACAGCAAACTTAAGGTTTGTTCTTCCTCAGTCGATACAGTATGAAAATCTAATTGGAATGTAAGTTGGTAATAGTCGGGCTTATTGTATAATCAGCTTGCAATCCACTATACATTTTCTTGTAGAAATAAATAATTTAGTACCTTTAGTTTCAACTTAATTCCTCATCGATTCTAAGAAGAAACATTGCAGTTATGCATTCCATATCAGTAAAACAGTTTAATTTTAGCTCGTAAGTCGTCGATTGATTGACACAAACGGCTGGAATTTAGCATTTTTGTAAAACAAATAGCTTTAGCCGGTAAGGTGAATGGTCAGTCAAAGCGTGCGACGTGCGGCGCCTACGCACGTCTGCATGTTCATCTGTCTGTCTGTCACACGCGTGTAGGGCTGGAACTTTGAAATATTTCAGTAAAAGATACATCAATAAATTAATGTCGTCGTTCTCGTCAACCGTTGTTTTATGATTTTTAGAATTGTTTTTTTCTTTTTCATAACATGTTCATGAATCTGCTGTACTCCTGAACGTCAAGGTGGAGGTATACCTATTATACGGTCATACTTAGTCAACAATATATAAAATAGAGCCAGCGAAAAAAATACTGCTCTTGTAAGGAAAATTCTTTCGTTGCGGTCGCTTCGTGGTCATCGCACAGAAAAAAATATGCAAAATCGTCCATCGTGTTTTATCACTTGACGCACAAATATGAGTATACTAGGTTATGCCCGCGGATTCGCCCGCGTGGAATTCGGTTATGTGCCACGGGATCGTACTACAAGGATATAACGTATCCTATATGTCCAGGTAATAACTACCTGTGTGCCAAATTTCATCCAAATCCGCTCAGTAGTTTTTGCGTGAAAGAGTAACAAACTTTCTCGTTTATAATATTAAGATTATTAAGTAGGATTTGAGTAATTCCAATGACAAAACAATGCCTCATTCACCTTTCAACAATCGTCAAACCCAATTTGTGCCCCAGCACCCATAATAGGCCACTGAAATTTGTAACTAGCCTAACAAATGGTAATAGTCACTAGGCCCCATTTCACGGTTAAACTTAACCATTAAGTTTCGACAGTTATCTAGTGTGTTTTAACTGAAGTAAGCTACTGGGTTTAAGGTGCGAAATTATAAATAGGTGTCAAGTTTTGGAATGTCGAGTGCGAATTCTCTGATACTGGTTGGAATTCGAGAAACAATATCGATTTGAAGCAATTGTGTCGATAATTATTATAAGTGTTATTGCACCTCCTAATTTAAATGGGTTTTCGCTAAGATTTATTGAGTTGATCTGAGTTATTTGAAGATAACAGTGTTCTAAAGGTTTCTGGCATATCTTTAAGGTTTGATAGCCTTATAAGCGTTAATCCTAATGAGGTAGTAAGTACGAGTTATTTACTTTGATATTTACCCACTACTTGAGTAGTTTTGAAGTTAACTGCAATACACAGACCTTATAAAGTTATGTCACCCAAAGTTTTTTGACCATTTGCAATTTAAACAACACAACTTATGACGTAACTTATCATCAAACATCAAAAATTATTTATTCGACTTCAGCCACATTCGAGCAGCGGTGGCCCAGTGGTGGCGGCCCCGACTTACGAATAGTAAGTCGTGGGTCCGAACCCTGGCAGGGGCATTACTTTGTGTACTTAATTTATTTCATCACCACTGCAGCTGCTCTCAAAACGGTGAAGGAAAACATTGTGAGGTAACCGGCATGTCCTAGAACCTAAAGTCAAAGACATGTGACCTCTACCAATCCGCACTGGGCCCGCGTGGTGGATTATAGCACATTCCCTCCCATAGAGAGGAGACCTATGTCCCAGCTGTGGGAACATTATTGGCTGATTATGGTTATGGTTATGCAGTAACGTCAGTAGTTAGGTCGATAATGGAAACTATCATTGGTGACAATCATACAGATTCATATGGTGAAGTATCAGCGAGAAACTCCATGGTCACAATTAAGTAATATGAAAAACATGTTTTTGCCAACCCTGTCTCCATTACATATTTGTTCGCGCCTTTATAAATATTGTCAACATCAATAGTATTTACATACGTTATTCGTAAAACATTAAAATAATGTAAAACTCGGTACTTACAACTAGATTTGCTGAGCGAGTGACTAACTGGCGAAATATTCTAAATAGCCAGTGTATTTGTTTGATATTAATAGTTTGGGCACGTGACTACTTTCGCGCTCAATTTCGATTTCATATTACATATAGGATTTGGTGTTCTTGATGATTTTACTGGCTCATAATCATGTTTATACACTGTGATTATGCAGTTTGAATTTCCAATTTCCAGCTTTTTTAAAAAGCCCATAAGTACTGCCTCACTGCACGCAAAGGAGTATCTCAAGTCTTTCCAGGAGCCCTGGCCCCGCCCCATCATACACAATGACAGCTTAGGGCAGTTTCTATCTACCTGTTCCTATCAAAATAAAGGGATATAAGCAGACTTGTACAATTAAAACACAGAAATGAATTTACAGATGAAATAAAAATTACAGCTAATTATAAAAAGACCTACCTAGCACGCACTCTAAACTTTTCAATATATTTTTCTATGAGTTTGTATCATACCCAAATTACAAAATAATTAAATTTAATATACATTATTGATTCAGGAGTGACGTAACTACCGTAATACTATTACTTAGATATTTAGTAAAACTTCGAAGGTAAAGAACCTTAAGTCCGATAACACAGGGTTAAGGAACTACATTTGTTAAAAAAAATATCACAATATAATAGCTAAGTAACCATCATAGTCATACTTTATATTCGACAATGATACGCTATTTACTTTTTAGACACGGTCAACTTTAATATCTAATTTCGGGTATGTACATCCTAAATGAGCTCTAGTGAATATTTTACAAAATGTGACATAAGGCCCTTCACTTTAAGACATACCGTGGCCCCGGAACACAAAGGGCGATGATGGAACATGGATGGGTTTTAGTCAGTAAAAGTCTGACACTCCCTCCTGCTCTGCCCAGAGCGCGAGGAGTAATTTGATGATTTCCCATCCAAAAAAAAAAGAAAAAAAGGGCCCTTCACTTTTCACCTACTAAGTATTTTCTTCAATGTCCCGTGGATTTGTTTTAAGTATCCTTCCCACAGATGTTATCAACAACTAACTAAGCATGAACAAACTAACGCACCAGTCTTATGAAATCGGAACAAATCAATAAACCAAACCCTTTTGTACAGTTTTAGAGCTATTAATAAAGCTCTTCAATAGTTGAACCGTATCGTCATCACCCAAATAGATGTTATCAGTACTGCGGCAATGAATGTGCTGCAATCAAAGTTTGTCATTAAAATATAATTATGGCATTTCAATTGATCGCCTGTGTTTATAATGTTACGCTACAGTGATCAGGTGCTGAACTTTCTTTGTTGAAAAAATTACACCAAAAGTTGCCTTCTGCCTAGCTTTACCCAACTACGTTCGGGTCAGCTTCAAGTCTACGCGAATGCAGCTGCATACCAGTATTTTACATCGAGCTACTTATATTTCTATAGATCGGTTAAAAATAAAAGATGGAATTAGAGACAGTCAGTGTGGTCATACCCTTACGTTGTTTAATTTTCCACATTAAATTGGCATAGTAACAAGTAATGTTAACATAGTTAAATAATTGTTATTACAACAACGTTAACTATTTCCTTAAATTATAATTAAAACAACGTTCCAGCAAATTGTTTTACATAATTAGGTGAGATTGTTTTCATAACTTTGAAATTCTGAAAAAGGTCAATGACTTTCACTGTTTAATGTAAATAAAATAATTCCTGTTAGGAGTTGGACACATTTTCATTGCATTTTCATGTCAAATTTTTTTCATTCACACTTATACACTTAGTGATAGGTTGTAAATATCATCATCATTATCATTTGTTGTCTTTTGTGGGACGGGTCAATTTGGTGACACTTGGGGGAGGCCTCCGAGCGACTCGCATCCAGATCTAGATCTCCGCAAACTTCCCCAGGTCATCAGTTTTCGAACGTCTTCCGGTTCGCGGTCGCCACTCCAGAACTTTCCACCTTATCGGCCATCCATTCTGCGAGCAATGTGTCCTGCCCACTGCCATTTATGTTGGTTGTAAATATAATTATTATTTTTGGGTTAAGTTAATAACACTGGTAACAGTATTGAAAGAATCGATTCGCATTCCTTTTTTTTGTACAAAGGAATATCTACACTTTTTTTGTGTTTATTTAACAGTACATGTTGTGTTCCTCTTGGTATTTGCTAAATACTTGCCTATCTATTTTCTTTATTTCTTCTTTCCACAAGCTTTAAAGGTTCATAATTTGATTGAGGTTTAAATTATGCGAAGATTGTAGCTTTCTATTTCTACATAATTAATCACTGAATTAATTTTTCTACACAACCAATAAAACTTATCTCCTAGCCGTCCAAAGTTTTCCCCATAAAACATTTTCTTCTAACTACAAAATGTTGCACACATCTGCAGCATGCGCACGCGCTGGTGGCGCCGGCTTATTATGGATACAACTACAACATATACTAGATATATAAGTACACTACGACACAAACACCCACTATTTAGTTTTACTCGCAATCATAATATTTGTCGACGGTGTTTACATTGTAGTGCTGTTTTCTACTATGAACTTGACTGGATTCTAGTTTTAATAGATTTGGAATTTTAAGACTTGTGTGATTAGAGTTGTTTTATCATGTGCTCTATTTTTTTTAAAAGCATTTCCTGTATGAAAAGCAGGGTGGAAATTCCTCATCCTCTAGAATGGATAAAGGGCGATACTCCGACCGAATGGTAACGAACCATAATATGAGAAAGAAAATCATCAGAAAAGGATTTGAGAATCTCCGGACGGATGCACCGATGCTCATCTTGAACCACGCTTTAGGCGAAGTTCAGAATGAGAGAGGGGTGTTCTAAACAGATATATATATGGAGTTTCTTGCCCGTTCTTATGGAGTTTCTTGTCTGTTCTTCTCCATAGAGATCTACGCTAGGGAATGGGCAACTACAGTACTTTCTCAAGTTATTATGTCTTGTGTCTGGGACTGTAGCTTTGTTTTTTTTTTTTGTATTTTTGACATTCAAAAGTGCCGTAATGGTCTAATTGAAATAAATGCTTTGAGTTTGATAAGGATAATGATAAGTATTTTAATTATATTCATAAATAAAGCTGGCTAGCCGCGGAGATGGCTGATGGAGCAAGGCTTCGGCCGAGTGCTAGCCAAGGTTAGACCAAAGAAACCAGGGCCGTTCTAAAGCTCGTTGGGTCGACGATAGCGTCACGTCGCGCATAGTCACGGGAAACACCTGGACATGGGACCACAGAACCGAGAAGTGTAGCAGGAAAAAGAGGAGGCCTATACTCAACATGATGATGATGAATGCAGAAACACTATTCATCACATAACCCTTTGTTAAATTTACACCCAACACAATCCACTGAACGACATTTTACCATGTTACAGAAACAAAAGATTCCTCCATTATATCAGCTACCAAAACGCATTCACCTCACCATTCAACCATACAACGGTCACGTTCAAATAATTCTATTTTTACGGGTATTTCGGCTCCAAACCTTTTGATATAGCGCACGGTTTGGGACGGCGGCCCTTTGATCACACACGGTGGCCACACATAAATCGTAAGTGACAAATTACTGATCAGACCAATGTTATGTTAACTTTCTTTGTTTCGAAAACGATAAAATTAATGCTTTATTAGTAATGTTGATTTAATTTTGTTATTTGGAGTATTTTTTCATGTTGTAATCGGTTTTTCGTGGGAACGGCCGTTTGAGGCGTTAGTTAGGTTTGTTTTATCTGGTCCTTTTATAAATCATAAACAAATTGGTGTAACTATGACATTGCTTATTAAATTAGGCGCTTTAGCATTAATAATTTGGACAGTCAATCGGCAAGATTTTCAGATTTAAATATGGTCCACTACAGGGATTAAGTTTAATTTTATTTAGTACGCTACCTACTGATTCTGACTGATGAGTTAGATGACATCCAACATGCGTTTTTGCTAGTTGAGTCAATTGTTAACCTGTATAGCTGTAGAGAACTTTGACAGAGGAAAGAACCTTTGATACCTATCGAATAACATGCCAAGACAAAGAGAGAGTCTCTCTTTGTCTTGGCTTGCAAGAAAGAAAGAAAATATAAAGTGTTGGGAGAACGAATATCTTCTTGTTGTGCTAGCAATCTTTTTGTGACCGTGACTGTTTTACAGCATCGATAAGGTATTAAACTAACTAAATCACTAACACATTTATGTCAATCAAATAACTGTCGCAGCGCTAAGCCAGAAAATTGCCACTAAACATTCAATAATGTATAATTCGAGCATGTAATAAAACTGCGCGATTGAAAATTAAGAGACATTAGCAAACGTTCATGTTTCTAATCGGTTGTAAAAGTGCCCATTACTGGGACTAATTACGAATTTATAAGATAATTGCAGTCATAAGCAACACGTATTAGATATTGGTAATGACTGTGTAATCATTTTAATTACCTGAATATTTTACGATAAGGACTTTGACCGTTTATCTTGCCGTATATGGATAAAACTAATATGTAATTATAGAATACAATTTTCATTGAGGATTGAAAGAAAAACAAGAAGTGTGACTAAGATTGGTCATTTTTCGAAGGTTAGTCACGGTCGACGACTGCCGTCGACGCTTGCAGTTGTGGCATGCCGCGTAAATGTGTGTCGACGGCTACCGTCGACGCGCCGGCGGCAGCCACCGACGCCACAACTGCAAGCGTCGACGGCAGCCGTCGACAGGTGGCGACGGCTGCCAAATCAAAAATTTGAAGACTTGTGCACCAATGCACACTAGACGCGCTTGGTAGATTACGGCCCACTTCGACATTAGCTGGTTGATAATGCCAGTTTCTTTGAGGGAGACGAATCGATCTATACAGGTTGACCTTTTTATCACTTTCCAAAAAAAATGGGTATAATAGGTGAACGGAGTAGAAGCAAATGACATACTTATTTTTTTTTTAAATAAGAAAAAGAAAAAGTAAAAAAAAAACGAAATTCATTTGAAATTTTATAGTTATAATTTTTTTTCAAAATTTCTCTTTCTTTGTTCTAATATAAAAAGTTTACTTGAAATTTGTAGCGTTTTTTGATTATGGGTCAATTTTTTTTCTAAGCTGTGAAACAAAGAAAAAAAATCTAGGTATGCCATAAGCTTCTACTCTGTTCACCTAATATACCCATTTTTTTTTGGAAAGTGATATAAAAGTCATCGTGTATAATTCAGGTAATGTGATATTAATAAATATATGCCGGATCCGGTCATGAGTACGGACGGGCGAATGGATCGAAAGCGCACCAGTGGTGACATCACGCGACCTACTTACCAGTTTACCCCACCATGGCGGCTTTTACAGAGTCCTGATGTTAACACTTCGCGGCGAGGCGGACAGGCTGGGTCTGATCGCAGCGGAGTTAAGACGTCTTGAAACTGTACCCGATTCATTGTGCCTAGTGTTAATGTGTGAAAGTGTAATGTCAAGTACTTTGTTAGTCTACTCAGTGTATCTGTTTGAAAAGAGTAACCATGGAGTTTCTTGCCGGTTCTTCTCCATGGAAACAACCAACCCGAACTGTGCAATGTGAAATAAAATAGTGTGTCGCATCCAGTGTGTTTTCATAGCACGAAACCCATCTTCTGCCCACAAAATGCTCGAGCCTAGCGAAATATTATAGTATTATGCTATACCTACACTTTATATTCATCATTCATAATACTATTTATCATCCTTTTTATTTGTTTATATTTTTACACTCAACAAATCGATGTAATTATGACTCATTAACTTAAAAATTGCTGAAATAAAATATTATCATACAGTATATTGTGACACGCCAAATTGTCAAACTGTCAATTACTTTTTAATTCTCTTCCTACCTTAGTCTATGATGATTTTTTGGTATGTAAAATTTAAATTATTTTTATCAATATGTGTTTAGCTATTGTATTTAAAGATTATTACGATTGTTTACTAAAAAGCTTAATTTTAAATTATATTTATAAAACTCTTTACGCACTCATGGATATGTCCTGGCCGACTACACTTGTCAGATGAGATGATGGCCACAAGACAACTAATATTTGAAAATTTAAAAAGGAAGACTACTTTGAAAACGAGCTGACGAACCGCTGGAGGCAGTCTACCATTGAATCTGAGATAAGAAGCATCAGAAAACAGGTTGGTTTTTGCTGTTACATAATATCTATATTACCCAGGGGATTCCACTAAAGATTCCGCCTGGTGCCTCTTCTCCCGATCTTCGGAAGCTATCTACGGATCTGGGACCTCTACTCCCGATCTTCTGAAGCTGTCTTGCTACTTCGTGCTTCACTACAGAGCTGACTTGGTGAACTCTGAGATCTGCACGACGCCCTTCCTGCAGAGGTTTCCTGAAGCTAAACCTCGAAGTTGCCCAGGTATTGACCTGATACCCTGACGCCTGTCCCCGTCTCTCCTACAGTGCTGAACTTCCTAACCAACTCAGTGCGTGAACTATAAAACTATCCTAGAGTGCGTTTTTAATATTTAGCTGTATTGTTTTATTCCTAATTCTAATCTTTTAAATTAAATTTTAATTGAACAAGTCTGCTTATCCCTTTATTTAATAGGAGCAAGTAGATTTGTTACAATATATCCTGACAAACACGACATATATAAGTATCGCTGGACATTATATTATTATGAACGTCAAGCTAATCTCTTCTCTTCTCTCTTCTACAACCTTTGACCACCTTTGGCTGAGTGTAGGTCTCTTCCAAATCTCTCCACTTGTAGCGATTTTATGTCATGTCTATCCAGTTTCTTCTGCCAACCTATTAGTGAATACTAAAGTGTCTTAGTGTCCTTGGCTTGCCCCAGCTCCACAATACACTACACTACGACTTCATTCCAGTCACATTAACGATCTCAAGTTACAAGCCTTTGACTAAACCTGCAAGCCTGCCTCAGATTCACATTCACATTAATCATCCCAACAAGAGTGCTTATTTAACTTGAACTAGGTACGTTTCGAATGCAAAACAAGTCATAATGCCTAATTAAACCAGTTAATAATTCAGTTTGTAAGACCGCCGTAACGTAAATATCAACAAATGCCTTAGCCCACAATACCTTGAATAGGGTTACCATCCGTCCAGATTTGTCCTGACTTGTCCAGCTATCTGACCTTGTATCTGGATTTAGTCCGGCCTCGTAGTTTGTTCGGATATCTATGTTTAGAAGATTTTCTTAGAAGAAAAAAAAACAAATGACTATCGAAAAAAAGTAGAGAGTAAAATGGCCAGACTTTTTTATGCAAATGTCGGGTTTAAAAAAAAAAAAAAACAAATTTCAAAACAGTTACCCTAGTCGTAACGTAAATAGTTGTTATCAACCAATGCGCTAGTCTACAATGCTTAGAGTCCTTGATCTAACGTTAAGAAACTCGACACCGAACTGCAGTGTATCTTGATAGTAGATTGATCGCGAATATAAATTAATTAAGTAGCTTTGTTTGTTTCTATTATGGTAATTATTGTATTGTTTTGGCAAGTGGTTGAAATTTACTGAAAGATTTAGGACTCTAGTTAAAAGACAGGACTTTGTTATCTCTTATCTGATCACCTTTATAATTCGCGGAATTACCAATGACTGAGATTGCCGATGAACTTTAAAGGAAATTCACTAATGCTATCTCCAATCTCAATTATAAATGTACCGATGATGTAAGTAAGTATGATTTGTTAATAGCGTTTACATTTCGCAATAAATTATGCGAAAAAAGAATAACACGAAGCGAAACAACGACAAAATCAGAATTAAATCAATCCCAATCAAAGGACGTGAAATAACTCAAAGATAAAACATAATTCTTGACATTGTCAGAACATTCGCGAAGAACAACATGTAACATGTGGCGAATAACACGAAATAGTTACAACGCGGCCGACACCTGAGTCAAAACAACTATTATGTCAATCATTCGGCTGCTCGTCCGATTTGTACGCGGGGCTGCAGTGATCGCGAGTCAGAACTAATGCTGAAAGTGGTAATGATGACAACAATGAGGCTGTAGAAAATAATGAAGCTTAGACGTTAATAGACCTCGATAAAGTCTAAAAGGCGTTGACTATCATAGAGATTGCAAAAGCATAGTCGACGACAACAGAAAGTAAACTAATAAGATATGAAGAGTAAATAAAGACCGAAACAGAATTGGAAAAAGGTCATGATTGTATTGAAAAACACCCCGCGCTTGATTCGAAACCTATTAGTTAGAATTTTACACTGAATACGGAGATGCTACAGATAACTGGCGGCAATTTCGTACTTTCTGGAATATTGATATATGTATTATTTCCTTGTAATACACAACTCAGTTCCGATAGTGTTGTATCAACTACAGCATTACTGAGATATCCTTGAAGTAAGATTAATTCCTATCAGCAAGGAATTTCCAGAACTCGTTCACTCGCTACATCCGCCACCATACCTCAGTCCACAAGATTCGCGTTACAAACGCGTCGGTGTATCGCGTGCACTCAGATCTTAATATGTTACAATTTGCGACGCCCGAACGCTAATCACACGAATTATATTCATTTTGTAAAAATTATAGCTTTCACTTTTTGAATGTCAATGCACGCTATTGTGGACTATTTAGAGCAAGGTTATCGAACTAAAGGGAAATACCAGAATTGGAGATGGCATTTTTTGGAGAACACTATTTTCTTCTTTGAACAGCAATGAATTTAACAATAGTAATGATAATACACATGGATTTGGAATAGAAAATTAATGACAGCTGGCAAAAAGAAAACAAAAGAAAACACTTATAACAGTAACAGTGAATTAAGGCGTAGCAAAAGGATGTGGGTCACAGCGATAGTCACACAATTCATATTATCCCTCTCTGGCATTATGAGTATACCTTGTATCACTTCAAACGTTACCAGATTCACATTAATGTATCTCAGAAACTGGAATTCAAATCTACGCACGTACACACTACATTTTATTGAACGGATTTTCCCTTTCAAACCGAACTCTTTGGCGCCACTCTATGATAAAGTTCGCGTGGATTAGAGCCAACACAGTTTCTACCAGGGATTACACAGTATTTATTATTAATAACTAAACTCAAAATATAGTTTTGTGTTGATCTGTTCTTAACACTATCTTAGTGATTCCGCATGGTTTATTAGGCCATATTGCGTGCGTCATCGTCATGCCCCGGTTACAATATAACTGGTTCTAGACCGATTTAAAGATTTATTTTAACTTCATCATTATCATCTTTTTATCTCAAATTATAAGGCTGTTAAATATCTTGTTGTCCAAAATCTATCCCCTGTTAACTGTCATGTCAGTGTTTTTTTCAATACGATTCATCTATCTTTTCCTTCAGTTTTATTGTCCTTAACCTTGTAATTTCCTACTCAGAACTTTTTTTACTGACCGAAAACAGAATGTATAGAAATTGCCAAAAAAAATTATGGATTGACATCTGCCACCGAAAAGCTTATAAAATGTCAACACTGAAGTCGTTGAAGAAATACGGAATAATTTGAAAGCGATTGTCACTTGTCCAGTGTTTCCGGCATTAATGCAAAAAAAAATTACATTCACCAAAGCTATATAATATTTCAAAGTAAGACCAAAGCCTAGTTTTGCTATGAAAGTTTAGTACGAAAATATGATGTGGGATCAGTTGCTCTATTTATTGGAGTTAATTTTGTTTTGCCGACCTTTATAGGGATTAAGGAAACTTGGACTGCTCCCAATTGTAATAAGTATGACAGTAAAATTTTGATGTTCATGTTTTTGTGACCTATTCTTAAAATGGTAAGACCTAGTCACCATAATTTAAGTGTCAAGGAAACCGTTGCACGAATGGTTATCCAGTAAGCTACAATTTTATCTAAAAGTTTTAATTTTTTCTATGATGTTCATGGCATATAATTTTTTTGCTGTGAATATAGACACACACACACACAGCACACACAGCTTGGTTAAGTGTACAACTGATCTAGATGATGAAGAAGATGATGTTATATTATTTATATCGAAGACCCGAATGACGCAGTGGTAGTGACGCTGCCTTACGTTCTTAGGGTCCCGGGTTCGAATCCCGGTAAGAGCAAATGTTTGTGTGATGGGCATGGACATTTGTTTCCAAGTCACGGATGTTTATATGTATAATAAGTATGTATTTACAAACAAAAAGTATCTATGTAGTATATCAACCAGATAGTTGATAGGTTTGATAGGTTGCAGTCCACGACACAAGCCTCGTTGCTTAGTGTGGCACTAGACGGCGCTGTATGTAATGTCCAGCGATATAATTAAATAATTAGCGAGATAATTAATCGTAAACCTGGATTAGGTAGTCAAATTAGATAAATATCCTCTTGAAGTCGTAAGCGAAGATACAAAAAAAATATTATAAACAATGCATAATCAACATATTCAGCAAACGCAACAACTATCACACACCCAAAGGAAAACACAGGCACCACATTAATTAAAACAAGAACTGTCGAAACCAAAAGTAAAATCACTTAATTATTACCCAAGTGGTATTGTTATCGAGAGGCGGTCGATAGCCTTGCGAGTAGTGAGAACTTAGTGCAACAATTAACTATTATCAGGTCTAGCCTGTTATGGCACAATATACACATCTTGATAACGACAACTGGGCGGTTTGGCCGGGCTTTGGGCTTTGACATGAGTATTTGGAGGCTCGATAAGATATTGTATTAAGGTGTGCTGTGAATATTATATAAGGTGCATTTAGATTTAGTGAGGTGATCTTGGATTTGGATCTAAAGACAAATATGAAAAATCTTGGAGTGTTTGGGATAATACAAGTGCAGCTAATAATGCTGGGTGTGATTGTCTCTTTGACACAAAATGTATGGCGAAAGCGCACAAAGGCGTAGATGACAATGATGTGATTCATAGAAAAAGAAAAAGAAAAAGTACTAGAGGGAGAAAAAATTACAAGAGAGTAGAGGAGTAATAACTGGATGTATTCAGCTGCATCTGGTTAGACAGGAAGCTGACCCCAATATAATAGGAAAAAGGCTAGACAGATGATGGTGATGAAGGTTAATATACAGTAAAATCTATGCATACTATCCGCTCTTATTACTTGCTAATCACTCACAACACCAACAGCTAGAAACGGCACATTCCTTCAAACACCTCACAAAGATAAGCAAACACCAGCAATATGTTAAACCACACCACACTTATCGCACTCCGATCTTCATAACACAATTATCGTTGAGAACCTGACTGGCGCCAAACGCCAGTACCAACCAGATCAAGCGCATAATGAGCTGAGAATCGATATCGGACCAAAATAAATCAAAACATTGTCGGTGTTTATCGAGATAGTTATTATGAGTAGCCATGATAAGCGGCTTAACTGTGGGTTAGGTAACCTTAGGTGTGAAAACCACTGCTCTTAAATTAGCTAAGTGGCTTTATCGAGTGGTTCTAATGCTGAGATAAATGGTGCTCCATTATGGTTTGTTGACGTAGACGTCGCGAGTTTGGTTCGCGTGCTTGGTGATGTGTTGGGGGTTCGCCATCTTAGGAGCACGTCATAATTTTGTGATGAGGAAATTCAATGCCATTTGGTTCTGGACAGTCACTTTGACTATGTGTTTTGCTGTGCTTGCAAAGCACCATTTTAACATTAATGTTCATTATTGTACATTATTTGAAATCCAGATTTGGAAAGACTTTTTGCATTACCGGTATTTTTTTGAAGAATGTGATACTAGTTTTCTTCGAGTGTACGAGTATCATTATAAAAGATTCTGTGGTTTTATTCACAAATCGCAGCATTTTGCAGACTTTATAAATATTCGCTGCAGTTGAAGTTCGTGTGTATATACAGGGATTTGCATTTGTCATAAGGTCACAATTTGATATAAGGTCAGTTATGTCTTTACCACCGCCGTCGGTCCTGTTGGTAATGTAAATATCTGTACCTAGTTGAGAATATTTACGATATCCTTACAACACCTGTTACGTTCCGTTATCTGTATTTGTTATTTTAAGCAGGATATTAACTGTTGCGTCTTAAAGAGGGTCCGTTTATAATTATATGAAGATTTTAATTTCTTTATCAACCTTTACTAAGTTGTTTACGACTCAAACAGTTCTAAAAATGGTCATATAATATGTTTCGGATTTCCTGTGACATCTATGCTAAAAATGGTAATATGCAGACTTGTTGTAATGACATGCATCGCAATTATGCCAAAGGTCTAGTTGTAGATGAAGTAACTTATGACCTTTGCTGTTTTGGCCCGGTTGATGGCAATAGTCTAGCTCCACTACTACATGAGTTTTAAATTTAACTGCTGAAATGTGGGTGTACCTAGATACTATAGATTTATTACAGCATTTATTTCATTTTATTATTCGATTACAGGCGCAATAATATTTATACAGTTTAATATAAAACAAAGTCGCTCCCGCTGTTTGTACACTTAGATCTTTTAAACTACACAACAGATTGTAATACAGTGTTCAATAATAGATAGACTGATTCAAGAGGAATGTTTATATGTATCTGTTGCACCCGTGCAAAGCCGGGGCGGGTCGCTAGTACCAAATAAAACCGAACTCTTAGGTCTGTCAGGAAATGTTAAAACTTGTAGGAATGATAAAACAATTAATTTAATCGAATGCATTAGTACAGTATTATGGTTATTAGGATTGTTGGCTAGAGCTCAAGTATCAGTAGCTATGTATGTAAACTTGATGTTCATATCTTCTAAATATACTGTTTCAAGGATTGCATCGCCATTTAGTACAATAATAACCATTCAGAGAAGCTATTCTGCTGTAATCCTCCCGTCTCGGGGATTGGTGACCACATAGGTTATTTTAAACGGATACATTATTGACATAGGGACTTCGCGCACTATGCGGCTAAGGCCACGATTTCTGGCTAGACCAGCCGCTATATTGAAAACCAACTTTCTTCCTGGTCGGAACTTCTGCGGTCAAAAATCGTGTTTGTGGCCGCATAGCATAATCAGCCTATATGTTCCCACTGCTGGGACACACGGCCTCCTCTCTATGAGAGAGAGTGAGCTACCCAGTGCGGGTTGGTAGATGTCATATGTTTTAGATTTTTTGGTTCTAGGACATGCCGGTTTCATCACGATGTTTTCCTTCACCGTTTTAAGAGCAGTGGTGATGAAATAAATTACACAAAGTAATGCGCTTGCCTGGGTTATGCTGACTGACAGGTTCATCCAAAAACAGAATCCTAGAGTAAAGCTGTCAGCTGTTTTACTGTAACGATACCTTCACCCTTTGACTTTTCATACTCACATTCTCTTTCGAAATCTTTGCACCTTATTATATGCTAAGAAAATAAAATCACATAGGTACCTACTTTCTCATCATATGTGTTTATTATATCGAAATCTCACGTTTTATCACTGCACGGAAATTCTTTGATCTCATGTTTAACATAACTTTTATTACCACCACAAGATTTCTTGGCTATATCTAGTTTACGACTTTTTGAAATCATCAGATATCAATGTTGTGAAATTTGAATCTGTAAATCGTAATTGGTTCGGGTACTGCGTACAAAACAGAATGGTAATTGAAAAATTCCACAACTTTCCAGATGACTTTAAACTTACACTTAGATTCTAGATAAAAGCAATACTTACACCATTGTTAAAGTAGATGGGTGTATGACCGACGATTGCATACCAAAATCGACGAAATTACTAAAAACAAAATTACTCAAGGAAACCTAAAATTTCTATATAATTACACATTAATCTCTTTATGCCTATTAGATCCAGGTACCAGAGCATTGCTAAAGGTAGGAAGATGTATTTATATTATTTTATCTTGTATTGACGGAACTGCTTGCTTTAACAAAATTACTCAATCATACCTTAGACTTTGTATCTCATTACTCTCTCTTTATCATAGTCTATTAGATCCAGGTACCAGTCAACCACTCAACAGCTGTTCCCGGTAGCGGCCACTCCATCAATACGCCACAACATTTCACTACCAAACCATCAGCACATCGAAACTCGAGCTGAAGTTACCCGAAGTTCTGCGAACTCAGTAATCGAGATAAATAATATCGATTTATATCTATCATTCGAATCGCGTTGATTTGTTAGCACTTGGTCATATTTCCGCTGAAGTTATGAGCGATCGCGAATCGATTCTGCTAATCAAGACAAATCGTTGTCTCTGTTGTCTTAAGATATAGGTAGGAAGGGTCAGATTCCAAGAGGTGGAGATTTTGTTTTTCCATTTCTGTATAGGCAGAAGTTTGGAAGTTATTTTAGAGCACTTTGTTTTTTGTGTCAAACGCAAATGAAAGACAATGGGCAATTTCAAAGAATTCAAAAGGTGAAGCTATAGACAAAAGACGTTAAATCATAGGAGACCATCCGTATGATTTTAATAAGAGTGACAAAGCCGTTTCAGACAGCAGCACTTAACACAACTCAATAAGCCATAGATAATAAAAAAGAACATCATTCACAAATAGGATGCCTTTACATATATTATTCCATTTTACGACAAGCACCCACTAATTTATGAATCCACTTGCAACAACGTCTGTTTTAGTAAGATACGCTACATTTCACTAGACACTCTTCAATAATTCCTTCTTCACACTTCGTAAAACATACCGACACGCAATACAAACCTATTTGTTCTATTGTCACCAGCATCAAAGGAGTTTAAAACTAATTAATTAAAGAATCTAGATCAACGGACTATCCCAAAAACAAGCAAAATTATACCCTAATCTATACAAATAATGTGTCGATAGAGCACAAAGTTGCTTGCGCATACTCTAAATACAGACAATTACAGAACATTACATAACATAACAAAACAAGAAAATGCGAAAACAAAAGATACGAGTGAATGTATCAAAGAGGATAACATGATGCTGTTTGGTGTCTACGACACGAAAACGATACGATGTATTTACTGTTCCACAAAAATAGTAATCTCATATTCTCATTTCAATTTACTATTGCTAAAATAAAAGCACGGTAAAAGAAAAGCGCTCGGGTACGGAAATGGAATCATAATATTCATTTCAGATTACTTCAATTTGCTGAAGCCAAATGTCGGCTATTCATTAAAATACCTGCTCATTTAACACTTACTAACTAACTCTAGTTAATAACTTAATAATAGAATGAAGAATCGGTTCCGCGATGTGACTAATGAAAGCTTGAAGCTTCCTATAACACAAAGTTCCAAGTAAGTCAACCTGCAACTCCAAATCTCTCCATAACTCTAATATTAAAATAGACAAGATAGAATGTCGGGCATTATAAACGTCGCCACGTGAAACAAATTGCTTAAATCGGCCGTTCCGCACACGGCTCGTTGGCTTCTCTCGAAATAGACTAGACACAAAACGATGAAGCGTCTATTGTCCTACACATTTGTCTACAGCGGCTGGGTGTAACTACTGTTTGATATATTAACATTGACGAAATTTCATGTGCACTTCCGATCTGCATGTGTGGCTGTGGTTATGGGAGTGTACCGTGCTTTGTTTCTCATGAGATGGTTTATGGTTGCTGTTATGGTTTTAGGTACTTGTGCATTGCTCTTTTCCTTTGATTTATTCTTGTCTTGTCTTGTCTCTTGATAACCAGAATAGCTTTTGCATTTTTGCTTAAGCCCCTTTCTTCTGCGACATTGTATACTTCATTAGTTGGTGCTGTGTTTTTTAAAGAAGTATGTTGAGTTGCAGGATTTCGTGCTTTAAATACAAATTTATTAAATGACATTTTATTGAATAAGAGTGATATATTCCTAGACAAAGACCACACGGCAACAAAGTTAATTATTTGCAAATGTCGCCATAAAGATCTAGTCACCTAATAAATATACAATATTTGTATGAAATTGCCATTTAATTTGCCAATAAACCCACTAACCGAGCCGTATTATGAATTCATCTATACTTACTAAAATTCAAATCAAAGAAACAAATTGAAAGATAGAACTTTGTTATGTGGGAGTATCAATAATAAGAATGTAATAAAAGACACCGTACAAAGGTTTAATGAAGCGCATAACGATGTAATTAAGCTAATCAATCATGAGTCTATGGTTGATGATGAAGACACTACAGATAAAAGCGAAACCAATCGCGCTTTGTTTATGGTAATCAATGATTGAGTGGATGTGGTTGAAGTTAAAAGTGAACTTTTGATTTCATTTAAAAGTGACCTGCAGTTTTAGTTACACACAGTAATCGAATCACGAAGTAAAGGTAAGAAATACAGTTTTCTATAGAAACATCCTTTCCTTTAATATTTACTTAAAACATTCTTAGGCTGTAACCTAGGGTAGGTTACAGCCTAAGAATGTTAGTATTCAAGAAAATAGAACGCTATTAAATTGTATCATAATTAATTTTCTAGGAATCTCGGAAGCACTGAATATTGCTGAATATTAATACAATTATCGTCCTTATTTTCGAAATGCAGTTTTTATAATAGTCAAAATTGTACAACCATATATCGCTGTGAACTCATCACTTGGACCAGGTTCCGACCTCGAAGAGTGTCGTATTGGAATCGATCCGTTCCTTATTGGACAATTTCCAAATGGTTTAAATTATGATACATGTGAGTGATGAAAGGTGCCATTTGAATTAATTAACGTAGTAACGTATCTTACATTTGCGAATAGGAAGAGAATGTCATTTTCAACCGTAATTTAATAGTGTTCAAAATAGCCAATCCGGTTTTGGTTCCAGACGAAATACTAAGAATATTCTGTTGGGAAGGGACAACGTATGTTACGACGGTGTTTCACTCAAAGTTGATCAAGGATTGGTACTAAATGCTGCGCATTTGAACAAATCAAACGTTTTCATGATTTATAAGATTTTTCACTGTCTGTTTCAGTCTATACTTCAAGAACTTCTTACTTTTCAATATATTCTCGCTCGTCATTGTAATATCTCAATTATTCGGCGTCATTACAGGAAATGATAAGTCACAACAATCATTCCCTTTCAATCCAAGATCAAATTATGCAAATAGTCTTATTGTGATATTTGAAGTGGGCGAACAATTCAGCTTTCCAATAATTTCACCATCAAGTTTGCAATTGTAATGTATACTGAAATTAACGATAACTGCCTGTGGTCTACTTAGAATAAGGCCCAAAGTGTCGCCGACTTAATTTAAAATACATAAAATCAATTAGCTGTTGTCATTGGCTGTCAGCAAAATGTCCGCATTCACAGTTAGGATCGCGACTTTGATTCGTGTATCGAGACCACACGTTGTGCGGCCAATGGCTTTTGGCTTAAAAAAAGTATCGGGAATGGATGATTTGTTTAAGGTTCCAAATTCAAATTTTTGTTTTTTTGTAGTTGTTAGATTGGCACAACTGTTTTCCATTTTGGCGCGGAGTTTGAGTTGCATCTGTTATTTATATTAAATACAGTGCTGGTTTTAGTAATATCATATATAGTGTGTATTGCGAATTTCATAATGGACAAAAATATCGAACAAAGAGTTTGTCTTAAATTTTGCATCGCCAATGGAATTTCGTGTTCGGAGTCACTGAAAATGTTACAGAAGGCTTACGGTGAATCGACTTTATCAAAAACTCGTGCTTATGAGTGGTTCAAAGCGTTCAAAAGCGGTCGAGATGTGATGGAAGATTTGCCTCGCTCTGGTAGGCCGTCAACGTCTGCAACTAAAGTTAACATCGCAAAAGTGAAGAAAATAGTGACTGAAAATCCCCATTCAACTCTGAGAGAGATAGCCGCCGAACTTTCTGTATCTCACGAGTCGATCCGTACCATTTTAACTAATCATTTGGGCATGAAACATGTTGCTGCTCGGCTAGTCCCAAAAGATCTGAATTTCTCCAAAAACTCAATCGCATGAAAGTCGCTGAGGACATGCTAGAGCGAGTCAGTTCGGACCCAACATTCATGAAACGCTTTGTTACTGGTGACGAGACGTGGGTTTACGAGTTTGACATGCAAACTAGTCAACAAGCTTCGGAGTGGCGCCTTCCAACTGAACCGAAACCGAAAAAACAACGCCAAAGTCGATCAAAAGTCAAAGTCATGTTGACTGTTTTCTTTGACTATCGCGGAGTTGTGCACTCTGAATTCTTACCGGAAGGTCTAACGGTAAATAAAGAATATTATTTGAGCGTTATGCGGCGTTTAAGAGAGCAAATTCGACGAAAAAGGCCAGATTTGTGGAAAGAAAATTCTTGGATTTTGCACCACGACAATGCGCCTTCGCACAAGGCTATCATTGTGAACGAATTTTTGACCAAACACTCAACAAATACCATCCAGCAACCACCATATTCACCAGATATGGCTCCTGCTGACTTTTTTCTTTTTCCTAAACTCAAATTACCACTTCGTGGCACCCGTTTTCAATCGATAGAAGACATAAAGGAGAATTCGCGGCGAGAACTGAACTCAATTCCGGAAGCAGCGTTTAAAAAATGTTTTGATGAATGGATTATTCGTTGGCGCAAGTGTATCGTTTCTAAAGGAGCATACTTTGAAGGTGATAAAATAAATTTGGATGAATAACAGACATTTTGTGTATTATTGATCTTTTCCCGGTACTTTCTTGACAGAGTAGTACAATAATTTCAGTACGTAATCTCAACTGATGTGTATCATCATTTGGGACCCTGACGAAATTTTACTAAACAAAATAAACAGTCCCGAACATGACTTTTACCCTGTTATCGTTATTCTAATTAGAGTACACGAATCCCAATTAGGTAAGTTAAGAACAGTGGTTTCTAAAGATTTTACTTTATCCAATATAGATCAAGCCATAAAATTTAATTAACTCCAATAAGCTTCCATTTAAACGACATAAAAACTAAAGCAACGGCTACAAAGAAATCTTTAACAGCAAATTAACCGCTTTAACAAATCAAAAACACATATAAAGCCACTGAAACGTAAGCACTATTTGAACATGCTCGTAAATTTAAAGAGATGTATTCAAAAATACTGACAGCATAAATCAGATGGCTTCAACGCTGTGATAATAAACGGCGTCCCACGCGACTGTAACGTCCACTAAACGTTACGTACAATCGTAAACCACTTAATAGTGACTTGTATCACACCACTAGCTCCTAAAATAGTTTTAGCCAATTGTATCCATTTCTATTTTTATGATCTTAATTTAATTTGGAATTTTACGGTTGTTAAATTCTGTGTTTTTTTACAGTTGTCCTTTGGCTATAAGAAACTTTATTATGTTTTAAGTAGCTTGTGGCTAGTCGAATAATTGATGTCTCAACGGAGTGCGCACCAATTTTTGATTTTATTTCAAAAGCAGTGGTGTCTGATAAGTTTTGACATGGTATTCTTAAAATTGTTTGACATTATAACTATATTATTTTAGAACTGTATAATAGTATTTTAAAACTGTTTAGACATGATATTTGTAACTGTTGGGCACTATATTTTAAATTTCTTGGAATGTTATTTAATAATTCACAGTTTTTATAATTTTATGTAAATTGCATGTATATTCAACACAATGTAAATTATTCACGAATAAAAAATTAGTGAATTATGAATGAATGAATTTTTAGGGTTTCATACCTCAACAGGTAAAAATAGAACCCTTTTAAGATCACTTTCTTGTCCGTCTGTCACCACCAATTTTTTCAGGAACGGGTAAACCTAGCAAGTTGAAAATTATACCAGATACTGAGGTCTATAGTCCCTATGAGGTGTATATCTACTAAGCTAAATCTATAAAAATCAAGGTCCTGAGTCAACCCGATAAAAAGATATGGGCAAATTTAGATTTTTGCGAAAACTTGTAGGTACCAGAATTTACCATAATTTTCAACTTTTTTTTTGGCCTTTCCCTTTACTTGTGCTGTAAGACCTTGCTTTTACCAATTTTTTTGTCAATTAGAAGTACTCTATAGGTTTTGGGTCGAAAACCTAAATGGTAGTTCCCGTTGACCTAGAATCACGAAATTTGGCGAGAAGCAATGTCTTACAGCACATGTAAAGGAAAAAATCTGAAAACCGTAAATATGTAGTTTAATAACAAAAAAAAACGCGATTGTACTATTACAAACTTATTATTTGTGGTTGATGCAATAGCCGTTTCAAGGGATCGAACGGCAAAGTTAAGTTTGTTCGAAACCCTCGGTCCGACTCGCTCTTGGCCGGTTTTTTTTATTTTTACAACCATGTTTCCGTCAATCTTTTTCAACAGTAAAAATTTGTTCTAAAAGCAAGGTGTGTCCTGACAAAATCTGTACTAGATAAATATGACCTTCACACTAGTTGTTACAAAGATGCACTGTCACCTCCTACCTTATTTTTTTTTTTTTTTTCGGATGGGAAATCATTAGATGACTTTGCCCGCTCTGGGCGGACCAGGAGGGAGTGTCAGACTTTTACTGACTAAAACCCATCCATGTTCCTTCATCGCCCTTTGTGTTCCGAGGCCACGGTATCTCTTTCGAACAGTCCCGCAACCCCGGCAGTCACCTCCTACCTCCCTTTCGCTTATGTATCCACCGCTAATAAACTGTAAGGTACCTGTGCCACCTCTTTTAATTTAATTGAGCTTTTGGATTCATGATTGCCGCAAATGTAAAGACGTTGTTGCCTTAGCATTACTAACCTGTGTTTTTTTTTTATCAACAGCTACCTGATTTTCATTCTGATTCAAGTAAACCCACACTTAATGTTAAATGAGGTAGCAGATCAATATTTTGCTAAACATCACTTGAATCTTTGTGCAAATAAGTAAAGTGGACATATCCTCCTTATTCAAACAGTAATCGCAGAAATAATAACAATTTATCATGCAACTTCATAATAATTGCAATAAAATGATGATTACGAAACATTTCAACTTATCTCAGGCCACTTATAGCATCAAGCACCAAATGAATTGACTTCATAAAGATAGCATCCATATTAGACTGCCTCATTTAAAGCCAGATGAATATTGTACTCTTGATAATTACATCCTCCGTTTTGAGATGATTTTTAGTAAGAATTCAGAAGTTGTATCCTATAAAGGAGGTCCCGCTACTGGTTTGGAGTGCCGCAAGGAACTGTCTTGGCCCACGCTTGCTCCTTATATTCCACCTGATTTACGACGCTATATTCGGATAGGCAGCGCTCGTATAGTGTAGGAAATGTTGATTGTAACGTATTTAAAATATTGTATATGTTAGTGTAAGAAAAAAGGCAAAATAAGAGATTACGAAAAAGTGCTTAGGATTTCTCAATATCATTAGAATAAAATTTATTCTTAATATATACGTTAAATACTTTTCTACAAAGATATCAGTTCCGGATATTAATAATTAAGATAAAATTAACTTTTTTTACCGTCTATTAAAATAAACGCCACTACATCACCGCTAAAACTAACAGTATCATCGAAAAAATATATGTTTTACTACTTCATTTAGTTAAATCGGCCAGTTGGACCGGTTCCTTATTACAAAGCAATATATCAAAATGCGAGGGAGGACATCTGTTAAGACTGTGTGTGGTCTACAGGCTACAGGCTTACACTGATAATTATTAAGTTGTTAAACCAAGATTTAAGTTAGTTCTGTACGATAAAATCGTACCGCCTCTGGGTATAATAGTAAATTTGTTCGGGATTTGCATTTCAGTCATGTTTATTGTGAGATTGTTATCCATTTCTGTAATGGTGAAGAGATAGCTTTTTTAAATTTAATGTTAAGAGAATTTTAAATTTTTTTGAGAATTTGTTCTTGTTTTTCGTTGTTTAATAGGGTTTTAATTAAGGGGCTCCCCCATGCACACTAGCGCTACTTTAGTAAAAAAATCAGAACTTGTTAAATACACAATTAATATAAAATCTGATTGACAAAATCAATCTTTTGGTCTTCTAAATTATTTACGTCTGCTTAACTCATTAAAAAATAGCTCGCTGTCGTTACAGATACAAAATAGAAAAAAACGGCCGTTTTTAGCAATTTTTCTAACTGTAACTACAGTGAAGTATATTTTAATGAATTAAATAGACGTCAATAATCTAGAACTCTAAAGCATTGGTTTTTTCAATCAGATTTTATATTAATTGTGTATTTAACGAGTTCTGTTTTTTTAACTAAAGTGGCGCTAGTGTGCATGGGGGAGCCTCTTAAGCATTTAAATTTAAATGTTGACAGTATCATGTTGCAAACTCTAATGTCCAGCAGTGACAAAAATGTGTATGGCAGTAGGCAAATTGGTAGCTAATAGTTGTGGTAATGACCTAAGTTTACAGTGCTTAACCATTTTGAATGTATAGGATAAGAATAAACTTAAATTGTCACTTACGGGATATCTTCCGTGATTAGCTTAAAAACAAATAATTATCACGGAAGATATCCCGTAAGTGATAATATAAGTTTAGTTTTAAACCGTGAAAGCTTAAACAGTGTTTAAGATAAGAATAATTTATTTTAAAAAAAGTATTACAAAATGTGTACATTTAGGCGCAGTAGGATTATTTATTATGCAATGGCATAATTAGTACTTACTTGTATGTGTATTAAAATCATTAGTGCCTAAGAATCAATCTTGATGACAAGATGGAGATTATATCATAATACTAAATAAAACATTCTTTGTCAGCTTAAAGAACCGTTCATAACAAGCAATAATCTGCCAAGATTATAGCTTATTGTTATCTTATTTTCTAGTACCCACACAAATCAACTCGTAATAAATAAAATGGCTACTTAAACTACGACTTTAAAACTTACAAGTTCATTATTCTTTCTCTTCTCATTGTCAAGTACTTACATATACTTGTCTACTAGAAATACTATAAAATCCACATCGTAAACATTGACAGTCACACAATATTCCATATCCTCGATCCTTATTCATGCAAAGGCGACTGCCTAAAGCTGTCAGTAGTGTAAAGTTATGTCAGACACAGGGACACTCAAAATGCCTTCCATAAGTTCTACAGTCGCCATAAGGAACAGGACATTCCCTTTATCTCTGGCTAGACTGGTTGTGAATGAGTCATGAGGTACTTGATCATAAATTCGATGGAAAATTTTCCTTTCAGTATTATCGTTAATGGTTTGCGAATTATGTTCGGTGATTTTGGCTGTAGTGTTCCTTGAATTAATGTTTAGGGATAGTTTGTGAGCTAACTCTTTTGTGGTAAGTGCTTTCTTGGGTTTTTATTCTGTTTTGTTAGTTATGTTAGTGGAGGAATTTTATTTCCGTATTATTTTTCACTGTCTTATCATTTTTCGTAAAAGAGTATTTAGATCTGTAATATTTACATATTTTTATTGCCATACTTTACACGAGAGCATAGCCCTATTGGATTATTTCCTGTTTATCAATAAAATAAAATCCTATTCATATCTATCTCTTAACTATAGCTAACCAGACTTGTTGAAGTTAAGCTTCTCTATCCCTCTACATTGTACCCACAACGTTTACAAACAAACAACGGTGCAGCTTAATAAAATCCATGAAATGTTTAAAATAGAACTTCCGTCTGATTCCTTTCACAGTTACCCCTATATAGTTCTATGTATATTGTCACTCGCTGACTTTCAACTTTCAGAATTTGTAACAATTGTCAACTTTAAGTTAATCGGGAACCAGATTGTAACTGCTGTTTATCATATCGCACAAACGCCGGAGGGAAAGTATTATTTGTAGGTATTATTTCGTGTCGATAAATGGGCTGCGAGTTGGCAATCTGTCACTATAATTGTGGCATTTATCATCATTTAGCCATAAGAAGTTTCCCGAAGTGTAAAGTCGTCCATAGCTGCCAAATCAGTCAGACGATTAATCATGCCCCATAATTATTTTTCAAAAACGAATTGTTAACCAAATACATAATATAAGGAAAGGAAGCGTCCTGTAGTGTCTGCCTACTCCCTTTGGTAAGAAGAGTGTGAGCTTTTTTTGTAAGTGCAGAACTATGTAGACGGGCCCATTATGGCTTCAAGCACAAAACTGAGTAATTCTTTGCAAACTATGGAATAGAGATTCACCTCTGATAACTTCAGAGGCGAATCTCCCTAAAAATCAACTCAAATGAAGTTTTAATGCAAAAGAAGCAGCCCCACAGCCTAATAAAATCGATCCAGATGCACCAGAACATAAAGCTGAACAGTATAATCCCACATGCGAACTACCGCACACTGCACATTAAGATCTAGACAATGGCTAGGTCATTGGCAGTGTGACGTTCTAGTATTATAGCACTCACCTGGACCGTAGAAATAAAGGATATGGTATGGTAGTGTGGCATTAATATAAAACTGAGCCATGCCGTACACTAATAACCTTGTTTTGGTGTAGGACGCACCAGAACGAGGACGTGACGTCCTATTAAAAGGCACATCGATTTTAGAACAGGATTTCACACACAGCGACCTGTGACATTTTACAAGAGTGTATAATTACTATAAGTGAAGAAGTGTTACGTTTTCGAAAGTTTAGCTGTAAAGAAACAATTTAATATTAACCACCACCATATTAGCCAGACCTTACGCCAGTAAATATGGCCATCAGCAGGCCTCAGTCTCTTGATGTGAGGAAGAAAGGGAAAAAGCAAATATTTATTTGTCGCAGGGACATGACGTGCATGTATGTAACATTATACTGCAATCTACCAGCTTTAAATGAAAGCACACGACGTGGTAAAACTTAGTGTTTGAAAACTAACTGAAAAAGATTGACGAATATTCAGAAAGAGAGTCAGGCGTTTCCAACATCAGGGACGTACAACGTAAAATACTACGCTTGCTAGAAACCGGTCGTCGATATGAACTGTGTGTTAATGCTAATCTTTAGGGAGCCGGCCCACTATACATGTTACACCCTAAGTCATGGTGTACCGTATTTGGTCTATATGTTGGAACGTTTATAGGCGATTTAAGTGATTGTAAACCTAGTTTGAAAGATTGAATTGGAAATGATATTTCTATTTATCTATTCACTGGTCTGAAAGGATGTAGACGTATGTTTTGTGCTGTTTTATGGTTAGTTTACCAATAGCACGAGAAAAAACACCGGGTTGTTTTTCGAAAACTTCCAAGCAAATTTTTCATGCCGCTTTGTTTTCCAGTCTTTCAAGGATTAGGTGTGAGTTCGGTCACAAGTATTTTATTTTTTCTTACCTCCAATTCCATCTTACTCTGACCAAATTGTTTTTTTTCAGTCGCATCTAAATTGTCTTGATTTTTATTTTTATTTCAGGTAATTCATCGTAGTCCTCCATGTTTATAGGGACTGTGTGCTCTCAAATATTGTGTTAGTGGACCATGGTACAGGAAATTTTCTTTCAGAATAATACACAATTTCGTAGAGATTAAATATGCTTGTATCGTTGTTCCGTGTTAGTGTACGAGTATGTTAACATAGCCACGACACATGTGATTTTTACGCGCGCCATGAATCACGGAGTAAGTGCGTACTAACCGCTCACTACTAGATCGCAAGCGCATAAACCTTACTATGGCGGACTGTAAATGACACCGACCTCGGAAAATTGTTTATAGTTCATAGAAAACTGCCTCGACTGCCTGATTGCATGGTCGAAAGACCTAGAATTTGATTTCCTGAAAGAGCAAAGTGTTATTAGGTTTCATTCACGATCAACATCTTATTAGTAGTTTGGAGTCTAGATTTGTGACCAGTTGAAAGCAATAGCCACCTATTACGTGGGACTTAAACATAACTGGCGAAATGTGGGTGCATATACGGTACCTCTGTCTACTTCTTAGAAGATTACTGAAGATAACTTTACGTTATGTGCATAGGAAAATGATACCAGTGGGCCTAGCCAAATTGGCATTGAATCAGTGGTAATGGTGATCGAAAAGTCACAAAAGTATGAAATTGTCACTGTTGAAAGCCTTCTGGACTTGAAATTTTACGTGTTGGTAAAGGATTTTTTATAATAAATGTTAGTTTACATTTTGACTATCTCGTTGGTCTAGTGTTCGCAAACGCAACTGCTGAGGACCTAGGTCCGATTGAGGATCTAGGTCGGGCTAAGTGTAGTTGGACTCTGGATTTGTGCCCGGTTGATGGCAATAGGCTCGCCCCCTATTACATGGGACTTAAACATAACTGCCTAACCCTTCGGGGTTTATTGGCGTGATGTTATAATGTTAGAGTTTAGATAGTACCGCCCCAGCAAAACGTGGGTGTGTCATAACTTCCTATGTTTTATGTTAATCTAAATGCCCAGTATCAAATGTCGGATCTAACTTGAGAGTCTAGCCAAAAAAGCAACATACACCGTGACATATAAATTAATTATTATACCATCTAAATATGGCTGAAGGCGTGAGTGAGGCATTTAATTAATAAAGACGATCAATATGAATAAAAAACCGTTACGGATCGTACCATAATATTATGCCAATAAATAAACAATTCTTTGAAAAAAAAAACAACTAGATTTTGATCTTATATACCTACGTAATCCCCACATAATGATGATACAACATGAATGGACTGCGTTCAATACTTTACTAAAATCAATACCAAGAAATACTGTACACACAAAAAGAGCAATAGACAGGTAGGTTTCTAAAAGTCGTTTGTGTTTGACAAGGATCTCTACAAATAACGTATATTCTTTATTTGTAGCGATTCTTGCCAAACACAAACGACTTATATACCATTAAATAAAAGTCCGACGTTTCGACCGGATTGCACTAGCCTTGGTCGCCGGTCGAAACGTCGGGCTTATATTAAAGGTAAAATTCGCGATAAATACCCGTTTACATATGTTTTATAATGTGACTTATATATACTTATAGATCGCTGAATTAATAATTTCTGTATTGATTTAGCAAAATGTATTTTGGTAATAGATTTGGTGATCATTATTATCAGATTTGCATATAAATCACTAATTAAAATACAATCAAATATTTGTCCTACATCTTTACATCTGTTGAGATTAGCATAAGATGCCCAAAAAAAAAATACAACATGTCTTATCTCCTTATTTGACGCAAATTCGTAATGATTTAGCTTAAAAAATATGCTCATAAAATTCTTAAGAGGTTTCAGTAACAAAAATGCCACCGGAATAATAAATCTATGTTTCCATATGCGACAGCAACATTTTAACGGCCTCGGGCCAATAAAATTTCGTTTTCCGTCGACGAAGCTGATTGGTCGACAGATTACTTAGTTATCAATAAATATTTATTGGGTTTATGTCTTTATTTGACAAATCTTACAAATTGTGGCCAATGTTTCGTATAATCCGCATCGTAAACGTGCACGGTTGGACCAGACGGACATTTGGTATGTAAATGTATGATCTACCTAGGTTCAATATAATGGCTGCTCTAAACAAAGCCCACGTCACGCTTCATATTTGAATATACCCAGTTTGACCGCCATTAAGTTGAAACTGATGATCCAAATACCATAGTGATCGAATCAGCAGGTAATAGAGCAACCAAATAAATAAAACAGTGTAATTAATGCCTTTGAAAAATAAACTGGACTAAATATTGAAGAATTATTTGTAACTCCACAAGTTTATCAACCCGCACTGGGCCCGCGTGGTGGATTTATAGCCCATTCCCTCTCATTGAGAGGAGGCCGTGTCCCAGCAGTGGGAACATTATAGGCTGATGATGATGATGATGATGAAGTTTTCATAAAGTTAAATACCTAAAGTCATCATCATGTTCCTGCCGTTGTCTCATTTTATAAAGTCAAATACTTAAACGATATAATATAAACGATTTGACAAATTCATTGTTTAACGGATTCATAATCTCTTGTAAGCCAAAACATCAACTTTCCATTACATTCCATTCATCTTATGTATTGTAACTGGACATTAAATACAAAATTTTCCCATACATAACTACAAAATTCCTCCAGCAAAACAAAGCAAACGGAACATTTTCAATTATGCCAAGAATTTGCCTATCAAAATATCGTAAAGTCTGGTCAATGGTAAATCTCGCTTTTTCTCACACTTAACGTCAGGCACGTCACTATACGGCCATAAAGATGTCCCAACACTACCTTTTATGGTGTCCAATCTATCAAAACACCGGACGATCTAAGGAAATGCTTTCAATGTGTAAATCATTCATCGGAATTCACTCGTAAAAGTTTTACGAAGTAGATCTTGTGTTATTTTGATGGGCGTGCAAATAAGAATATTTTGTTTGAAAATATTGGATCCTTGTACGAACGACAAATTGTTCATCTTGCACTGTTTGTCGGTAGACATACTGATAGATATGGCCTACCAGAGTAGACTACAACTACGTCAACTACTAATCAATTACCTATCGATGGATACCTTTAGTTTGCCAAATCACACCTCTTGTAAAGTGGTAGGCACGGAAAGTATCATACAAAATCTAAAGCATGAACGATGGATAGAGAGAACCACTGAAAAGAGAAATAACCTGAACCTACTAGTAGAACTACAAAGTCGAACCACGGGCAATAAACGTTGTCTAGCAACTTTCCACGTAAAAACGGACCCAAACAGTCAATAAAAAACAACTAATTTCTCAATTTGCTGGTAACACATCCAAGTTTTATACCACCAGCTGTAAACTAACCAAAGCCATCAGATAACCACTTCCGCATAACCAGAGCCGTAAACCGAGATCGTCTTAGCCTTGCGACATAAAATCACAAACGAGATAATCATATGAAAATGGAGTATCTGCGGCGATGTGGCGCCTTGCTCGTGAAATAGTCCTGGTATTTGTTCGACATCTAGCCTTTACGACTTCTTAGATGTGCAACTAGAATAGTCAGATGTTTATGCCTGGTTCCCAAGGGTGCATGTATATTGTGCTCTTGGTATCTTTCAATCTATAGGTTTGCGGAAAAACCGTATGTTTTTACTGTTTTTATGTGCGAGCTCGAACAGAAGGAACGGGACTATTTGCTCTAATGGGTATAAAAGTACCCTTCATCATCAGCCTATAATGTTCCCACTGCTGGGACACGACCTCCTCTCAACGAGAGGGAATAGGCTATAATCCACCACGCGGGCCTTCGAATTTTCGGTCCTAGGCCTGTTTCCTCACGATGTTTTCCTTCACCGTTTTGAGAGCAGTGGTGATGAAATAAATTACAAACTCAAACTCAAACTCAAAGCATTTATTTCAATTAGACCATTACGGCACTTTTGAATGTCAAAAATACAAAAAAGAAAATCAAAGCTACAGTCCCAGTCACAAGGCATAATAACTTGAGAAAGTACTGTAGTTGCCCATTCCCTAGCGTAGATCTCTATGGAGAAGAACGGGCAAGAAACTCCATGGACACTCTTTTAAAATCAAAATATTGTTACAAAATCTTGGTTACATCTTTAATTTTGAGATTATACATATATGTGAGAACGATGTAGAAAGACGTGCACACTAAGAGCGTCCAGAGTAAAAGATTAGATCAACAGTTTACGAATAAAGTAATTAAAATGAACCTTGGCAGCTAAGAGATGACCAGTCCCAACTGACAGCGCCCGTTCACAAACATGACGCATGTACACAAAGTAATGCGCCTGTCTGGGTTTGAACCCATGACTTACTGTTCGTAAGTCGGGGCCGCTACCACTGGGCCACCGCTGCTCTCTTAACGAAGTACTCTTAACGAAGCCGAAATACACTTGTTCTCCCCGTCATTGCTATTATATACCTATATTTTTTGTTCTACAATTTTGATCATAAAAATGACAAGAATTTCCCAGGAGAAAGAGTTTCCCAGGTATGGTTTAGAATCTAGACAATACCTGGAAACCTTCTTGTTACGGAGATATTATCATCGGTCAAAGTTCCCAAGTTTTCACAAGTTGTTTTTTTCAAACCCCCGACCAAAAAAGAGGGGTGTTATAAGTTTAACTTGTCTGTCTGTGTACCTGTCTGTGGTATCGTAGCTCCCAAACGAATGAACCGATTTTCGTTTAGTTTTTTTTGTTTCATATATCTTTTATAGTTTTTAATCTTACTTTAAATACGTCCACGTCTCACGTGCTTTTCAGAGCTGGATGCATCAACACAATGTTTTCAGCAGTGACTCCTATCGTTAAACGTGATTTTTCACGACAAAAAGAAGTGACAGTTCCCAGCAATATTTTTTGCGTAGAGTTACTTAGATTAATGTACCTACAAATCGCTTGGTGGGCGACTTCGTGAAAGGTTCGTTTACATCCTGTATACGCAGCATTAAAGTATTTTTCACACCACCTGCTCGAAAATGTCAAATTATATGTCAAGCAACCTTAACATAAAGTGAGTCATTAATGGCCGGGGGCACAGCCGGTCAATAATGTTGTACTGGATTTCATTATGATTTGAATTTGGAATCTCACATGCTCAGCTAAATTGGCAGTATAGTACTAACAAACACCCTTTGGTGCCAGAAAGAGGAAAGCTATTCTCGATACCCTTACTACGCGTGGATGATATTCTCGATTTCCTACAAAACCATAACGACTGCTTCTTCATATCGTTGCCATGTTTTCAAAGACATAATATTGTAAGAATAATTAGATAACTACGAACCATTTTTTAAAAGGAATGGAATAACATTAAAACTGGCATTAATAATAACAAATACCGTACCGCGCCGTAATACCGTAATAGTAATTGGCTGTAACATTAGTTAATTATTCTTACTGTCTGTTTATTTAATAAATACTTTGTTTTTCGTACTAGGGCTATTATTTTCTCACAGTAGGTGTAAAAAGTAGAGTATCCTCCTCTGGGCTAAAGGTGTCTTTGCCTTGGGCTAGCTTGAATCCCTCGCTGCATTCAGGATTCTTGTATTAACTCTTAACTCCCTCGCTGCGCTCGGGAGTTAAATCCCGAATCCTTCGTTGCGCTCGAGATTCAATATAACGCCCGTGACATAAGACACAACTTAGCCCCTCGGTGCATAATCTACTATTAATTTTAGAAAACGCATAAGGCCCACAAAATCAAATTAGTTTTATGGCCTGGTCTATGGACTTTAAATGATTGATGTTTGAAGGGCTCTTAGCAATTTCAAACATCAATTATTTAGATTCTAGACCAGGCCATAAAACTAATTTGATTTTGTTAGCTTTATACGTTTTTTATGTCTTAGAGAGCCACAGTCGACCCAAAAATTGGCTATGAGCATTGTGTGTGAATCATTTATCAAATCCCTATCATCCTATTCTTTAAGTTAAAAGTTGGAACAGTTATTTTAAGGTTGTAAAATAATCTACCAACAAGTCTATTTGCTACCAATGCCTACAATCGTCTGCTAGCATTTACATCTGCGTCTGTTATCTCTGATTCTCTTGCGGATACAATAGTATAGGATAAAAATAAAGATTTTTACGACAATCCAACGAGGTGACTGACACAGGCGTCACGTATTACTGTAAATCACATATTTTATTGTTATGTCTTAGTTTTGACTCTTGTGCTTGTCGTCTGCAAGCTTTTGTGGTATTTTTGGATTATCTACGAGAGTAAACGTATGTGTGTGCTGGTCATAACATTCTGGTTTGTTTAAATATTTTGCATTTTATTTTATGTGTTGACTATCTTGTTGTTTCAGTCATAACATGTTAACAAGCTTGCTATGAGAGTATAATTTCATTACATCGAAGTTACTTCGGTCGAATCGTAGTTAATATTGAAAAAAGGTTAACGTTGGTATGGTTAGTAGTAACTTAATTTCTTGATAAAAGTAGCAAAGACTTTGAAACCGTATTTTGGTAGGACGCCAAATGATATTAGGAAGACGGGAAACTAAGCTGTCTGTAATCTGTTGACACTCTATTCAGTAATAGATTAGCAAAAGGACTTGTCAACAGACACAGAACCATTTAAGCAAAATATGTACGTGTATGTACACACAGAACCGGGAAGTGTGATCGAACAAAGGGGAGGCCTATACCCAAAAGTAGGTGATTCCGAGTTGATATGCTAATGATGATGATGATCAACAGCAAAGAATTTGCTCCGTAAGACGAAGATAATTCTGAAAAAGTTCACGAACCAATATATATATATATATGCATATCGGATCTCAAACATGAATAAAACATTTAGTGATAGCTAATCCATCTGCTTACAACAATGATAATCCGAATGTTCCAGTTGGTCTTAGCTCATCTAAGCACACGAGATAAACCCTGGACTTAATACCCTCATGCCGTACTCCTCGATCCGCAACCTAGTTCCAGATTCCATTGTGTATGAAGTATAGTGTATGTTTAACATCATCTTCACAGACTCGCGTGAGTTATTGCGCATTTTATGTTGTTGTGACTGGTAGTTTCATTTTAGTTTTATTGACTAAGCAGTCCTTTTTGGTACGCCATTGTCATTTTTATGGTTGTTTCTTTCAGCTTTAATAGCTCCTTTTATTATGTTACTGATATTAATGGTCTCAATCTCATGAGTTATTTTTTTCCTAACAATCCTTCTCGTCTTCTTAATTCCGTTTACTACGTACATCTGCTTTTATTAGAAGGAATAGAATATAAAATGCCAAAATTATAAAACATTAAATTTTTCGATTCAAAATATGGAACTAGTTCATTCAGTGAAATTTATTTAAATCTTTATATTACAGTATAGAATTACAAATGTATCTTATTGCCTTAATTACATATTCAAACGTTTAATGTATCGTGTAAATTATAACTATAATCACCTTTTAAAATAACATTAGGAGCCAAAATCTCTATCTAAGATATCATTTGAAAAAATCTGCGATATTTCTACTTAATAGTGTATCATAAAATGTTCATAATGTGGCGGCATTTTATGAATAATACTCATGAATATTATTCATGGAGATACACAGAAAAAGATGTGTTTGTTTGCATTTATGAGTCACGTTTATGATTCTTATGGCTGCCGTATTTATGGGTTTTATAACTCGATGGAACGATGAGACGACACATACTTTATATATTTTCGGTGCAATCAATAGCATGGGAAAATGAATGGTGACAAAACACGCTTTAGAGATAATAGATAAAAGATCAGTTAATATTACTGATTCGCATCATAATTAGGTATTACAATTACCTTTTTCAAACTAACATCTGATCCTTTACCTATTAAATAGATTACGCCCGTATGCTTAATAGTTTTCTGAAAAAGCTACGTGTGAAACTTTTTGTAAAACCACCATTCAAATGTAATTCACCATGAAAATCATGAAATAAGTACATGAACTAAAAAAAATGCAAATCGTAGGAATATAATATGCAATCGACGAAAATGGGGCAGAAGAGCACAATTAGCCCGTAAATAATATAACACAAGCAACATCGGCTACAAGAGTTAGCAAAACAGATCTTTTTATCATAGTCGAAATGCCTGTCTTTGCCAGTATCGAATTTTACGACAATTTTATGACACAGATAAATTCGGTTAAACCGGGCGTTTGTACAAATTGGAACTTTGATATAAAAAGTCAATGAACCGACATACTTATATAATTAATTACATAGATTTTTAATTGCGTGTTAGTTTTGTAATAAAATTTAATGAGGTCAATTGATTCTGTACACGTTCTTCGGTATTTATGGTCGCCTACATGGAGTACTTAAAGGCGATCGCCCACGACGACATTTTGTAGCGATGATATTGTAGACAAATTAATGATAACAGTCGCATGGGTCGATTTTCAAAGTTAAGCCGCTCTTGCCTAGGTCGGTCCGTGGATGGGTCGCCATCTATCACAAACCGATTTTCCTCAGTGCCTTGAAAAGCACCTTAAGTCCCAGCTGTCATTAGTAGATCTTTGACTGGCATTACAGGTAGTCAGCGGCCCGAAAGTCTGCAACCAGTCTTACCAAGAGGTGTCATGTTACGTGGGTCAGCAACGCTACTGTATCAATGAAATCGCACGACTGCGTCTGACGACATCGTCGGGAGAAAGAAGAGTGGACAACGCGTAGAGATTCACGCGTTGGCATCGCACCAGCATCGCGACTGAAGTGTGAGACCAACGCGAAAGTAACGAAAAAATTTCGTGGTTAAACCTTCACCACGTAGGGTGCAGGTACACCGCCAGTGGAAGCATCGCGGCTGTTTTGCGTTTGTATCACTGAAAAAAGTCGCTGTGGACGAAGGCCCTAACATTTGCAATAACGCTTCTCAATAATCCTAACTGACAGCTTAAGGATATGATTGCTGTTATTATGCTCAATAATGTCTGTTTAGTATGATTCAAACTATAAACAATAATTGTTGTAACACTCTTGTCTTGGTAATTTTGAATAATTTATGAAGTGTAGTCGTAAGTTAATTACAATAATTAGGTTAGTTTTAAGTGTCGTTGTCTGTATCCGTTTTATTTATTAGCATGCTTCTTTTTAAATCAAAATCGCATTGAATAATTTTAAAAACCTCTGATTCTTCTTCCTGTTATCGTCAATCAAATAATTTATTACCAATTAGTACTAAAGAATTTCTGTTCAATTACAGCGTCCACCGCACTCATAACTTCAAAACCATCATAGGGTAAATACTTCCTTATTGTTTAAACTTCAAAAGTCAGAACTAATTGGAGTAAAGAATAATCGTCGATAATAATTCGCCATTCAGCTTATACTTCAAAAGAAAGCGAATGTTGAAATTTTAACCATTCAACAGAGTGTAGAATGTTTTCGGACCTCAGCTAAAGTTCATTCACTTCAGACCCTAAGGCTATCAACAAACTGACTATTACTGCTCCTCAATTTATGATTATCCAAAACTTTTGAGACCACGACGTGTGAGACCGCCTTGCACATACAGCAAAAGAAAATTAGACTGGATATGCCAACTGCAATAACGAACCTTAAAGCAAAGGCTCAGAATTCAAAAATGTCCACAGAGATTCTTAAATTGGAATACCGGAGAGTGTTAAAGGATCCCAAAATTATGAATTTACATAAGCAAGTACAAAGGATAATGAATCTAATTTGAATGGAATTAAAGAAGACATCCTTTTGATTGTAGCAGAGCAGAGAATTGCCAAAAAATCTTGATATCTCAATCGGTATCGATTATTCTCGCGAAATTTATGACCATGTAACTACCAAGATCAGTGTTTGTTAAACTTTAAACTGCGCTCTTGTTTAGCGATTGTTCGTTTTGCGAAGGTAAATACATCCCCCCAAGTCCGGGCTATCGATCAGCATTGTCTTATTGCTTTTGTTTCAACTTTGGATGGCCCTCCATTAATTGCAGTGCTTGCTTTGAGTCTTTATGTATATTTAGGGTTTGATCTTGACGTATGTTAATGTATTATTATTCTCTTTTGGGACTTCCAAATTCATGTTGTAGTCTTTTATTCCTTTGATTTTGTGAACGCTTTGTCTTTAGTAAGGCTACCTCTCAAGGTCTCTCTTGGTCTTGCATTTGACAACGCAGTTATTACGAAAAGGTTTTCCGTAGATTGACTGTGGCGATAAATAAAGAAGGTCCATTCAGAAGCAGACATTAACGGGCTAATATTATGACGTTTCCTGCATTCAGGGAGAAGCCAATAACTAAGAAGCATCGCAATAAGGTGTGTTAGACAATTTTATTACTCATTTGGCTCAAAGCTCACAATATTTATGTAACCAGTGGTAACATTTAGCATCTAATTAAATTCATCAAGTTCGTTATTAACGATGCAATAAATATAAACAAGTTCATTATTTATACTATCTTGTGTATCCGCCGCGCCTGCGCAATGAACATTGTTTAATGTTTTGCAATTAAAGTTTTACTGGAATATCGGGTAATTGTTTGCGTCTTACTAATCAGCATCTCCACCTAAGTTATTTGAGAAGCTGAAGTTAGTTATTGTAAAGTTCCTCTAGGGCCGGTGCAATCTAAAGTTGAATACTGCACGAATTTGTCCCAAAAATAGAAAGCGTTCGTTTTAGGCAAAAAACTATCGTGAGTCTGTGTGTCCGTGTTGCATAACCCGATACATCCAAAAACATAGATTTTCCTCTAAAAAGTAATGTTATGGCCAAGAATTAATTCAGCTTAGCAAATCCGTGGGAAGTGAACAGTTGGTCTGCCGATAACATTATCAGTAGGGAAGCATTTAATGGTGACCCCCGTGGTCTTAAAGCCATCGAATATTTAAGTATTCCGTTGACGAAGTTATATTTCCCGCACTACAAAATCAATAAAACAGCTAAACATAAAATATAAATTGGCGTTGAAGATATAAAAGAACAGGTAGCTGATAGTTATAGAAGTCACACAAAACCTGGCCATAAACAAAACCATTTACTTGGAAATAAAACTACTTGACTTAAAAGAAACAAACTAGCAGAAGCATATAACAATGAAGACGATGACAATGAAGGCAATCAAATAGATAACTTACTTTAACTTGAAACTGCTATGCATGAAAGAGACAATATCTCAGTAGCTTATTATAATTAAGACGATGAGAAAGTAGTATCAGAAAGGTGGGAGGTGAGAGGGATTTAATCATTAATATCATCTGCGAACGTGCAATTAACATCGACAGTTGGTGATATGTTACGTTCAAAGATCATAAGTGTTTATAAAACAGCGTGGATTTATCCATTTTACACTACTAACATAAACGTTGATGTTTGAAATAGAGCTGCATTGTAATTCCTAGGTATAACAGAGTCACACATATTCTAAAAGACGATCTAAGCATCCGAATTTATTACTTTAAGGTCAAGAATAATCAATGGAGAGCGAACTAAGACAGAACTTACTTTACAAAATTATGTATACGATTTAAATATCATTGTTGGGTAGGCGTAACGACCGAATGATTCCAATAAATATAAGAATGAAAGTGGAGTAAGTAATAATGGAACAATATACGGCGATATACCATGTTAATAGACCTATTTAAATTGATATATTCTACTTAAAGTCATGTTAGGCACTAAAGTAGAGGTTTTTGAAATCAGATATTACTTGAGTAGTGGAACGCGCCTGTTTGATATACACACATCAAAAATGTCTAGGGATCAAGCATTTTTATGCGGATTTCTTGAGATTGAGATGTGGCTTTGTAATAAATTTATGATTTTATAAATTTATATGGATCCTTTTTGGTGCATTTCATAATTTGAATCAGGAACTCTCAATCAAATTCGAGTAAAAGATGAAAATAAGCTGTCAATATTTTCCCTATAAAAACATACAACGCATTGAAGACATTATTAGTGCTACTGTTTCCCTACTACTGATTAAAACCAACGTTATTATGGAGCGGCGACGTCATTTAAGCAGGGAAGAAATGCTCAGAGCCGTGGGAATGATAGAAGCTGGTTCCCGGCAACGTACTGTAGCTTTAGCTCTGAATACAAGTCAGAGTGTTATCAGTCGACTTTGGACACGTTACCGAAGCACTGGTACCGTGGCTGAGCGCCATGGAGGACGGTATCGCTGCACCACACGGAGACAAGACCGATACATTCAAATCTTAACTCGAAGAGCTCCAACAATAACCGCCATGATGTTAGCCGTGAGGCTTCATCACTCTTCAGGGAACTTAATTAGCGACCAAACAGTCAGAAACCGCTTGCATGAAGTGAACCTTCATTCCCGAAGACCGCTACGGGTACCACCTATAGCAATGCACAATCGTAGGATTCGATATCAATGGGCTCTTGAACACAGAAATTGGGCAGAAGAACAATGGCGTTTCGTGTGCTTTTCTGATGAGTCTCGTTTTGGTATGAGACCGGATACAAGACGTATACGACACTGGAGAACCCCTGGACGCCAACAGCGATTAAAATCCTGCCAGGAAGTCCATCCTTATAGTGGTGGAACCATCATGGTATGGGCGGGTATTTGGATCGGCGGAAGAACTGAGTTGATTTGGATCAGAGGCAACCTCAACGCTCAAATTTATGCTGAGACGATTGTATCAGACGTCATCGTTCCTCTACAAGTGCAAATCGGTCCCTTATTTCAGTTAATGCATGATAATGCACGACCGCACACCGCAAGAGTTGTAAGACAGACTCTCGCCGCAGCTAACATCAATGTCCTGCCCTGGCCTGCTCAGTCGCCAGACTTGAACCCGATTGAGCATGCATGGGATATGCTACAGAGAAGAGCTCTGCCGAATATGGAGGGTATCCAGTCGCAAGAAGACCTTTTTTTGTTGTTGCAACGAACATGGGCGGCCATTCCACAGCGTGATTTGGATGAACTCATTTTGAGTATGCCAAACCGATGTTCTTGTGTTGTTAGTGTTCGCGGTAGAAACACGGATTATTAATTGTTTAAGTTACCCAATAAAATTTTAAAGAAAACTGTTATTTCAGTCTTTTTTTCGAACTTTAATGTTAGTGGTTCAAATGTCAAAAATCCCTTTATTAGGAAAATGGCAAATTTCTTTATTAATGCAAAGGTGACTTGGTTTATCGTTACTGTGACAAACGAAAACACTTTATTTGATGAATCCTTAAAGAAAATTTTAATTAATATCAATCAGGAGAAAAGTTATTGCAAAAATATATGTTGATCCCTAGATACTTTTGATGTGTGTAGTTTGAATGTCCGATTGTTCATAAATAATTTTCACACTACTTGTTATAAAAGTTCGCTCTAATGTTTCATAATTATCTTGAAATACATGATTAAGAGATCCAGCTTGGTGAAAAAACATGCCTCATCATAGCATAGACGTAAAATGGCAATAATATAAAAATAGCTAAAATAAAATTCAATGACAAATTTATTTAATATTAATTAAAACTAAATTTTGATATAAAATAATACATTAAGGGTCTACTATAAAATTTTATGACCAGTTCGAACAATGTTAAACTGATCAATAAATAATTATAATGTTCCACATAATTATTAGTTAGTTTGATATTGTAGGTGGTGGTAGCGTGAAAGAATGTGGAAATGATGGGGTAAGGTGTTGGAGTGGTGGATCAGAACCGTCCAAAGGAGACAAGTTAGGTGACGAGCCAGTTGGAATGACGACCTGGTCAGAGTGGCAAGCAAGAGATGGATGCGGAAGGCTCAAGGCCGGGTAAAGTAGTGCGCCATGGAGGAGACCTAAATACAACATTAATGTATTTGTGATAGCAATCTCTTTACTAGAAGGTCGCTGTTACAGTTTAAGCTCAGATCATGAAAAACACTTAGATCTTTGTTTAATTCTAAAAATGTACTACAAGGACATCGACAAGGTGAATATAGATTGAACAAGACAGAGAGAGGAAGGACATAATTATATTAGCAAAGACATTCAAATGAAGTGAAATGTTTGTATGTGCATATATTTAGAAAGGCTTATCATTGAGATGACCCGATGTTATCTCCAATCTGATTACGACAGGTTGTCTAGATTCATTAGTGTTCAAATTATTTTTCTTTAATACAGGTTCAGTATCATTGCTAGCGAGAATGAGCTCTGCCCAAATATCTACTATTTAAAATCAGTTTCATGAGGTATAGTAGATTGCACGTCAGTGATGACACTTTGACCTTTGCCTATCTTCAGGTTTCAATTAAATACGATGCCAGCTTATATTAGTTTTGTTGCATACAGATGAGTTCTTGCAATAAGCTCTCATGAGCTTTTACTCATGTAAAAGTTCAGTGGCAATCTGTAAGTAACTTTAAATTAACTCTGCAGAGCAGAAAATGAAAGTGTTTTCGTGGAAACACAAAGTAAAACATAGAGAACAAATAAATTGCACATATACATGTTTCTAAGCCAGCTTTCAAAAATTACTGGCTGTAGCAAGTCTGCAAGCACAGTAGTAAATCTCGGCAGTTTCTTTACGACTTGCGTAGGTCGCGCGAACACCAGAAACAAGCCATTAAAATCTCCACAGTCATGATCAAATTGTAGTCTAGACAAATTCCTGGAATCCTTCCTACCATGCGTCAACTAGTTGCGCTAATTCATAATCATGAAGTAGGTCAGATGTGTAGACGGCAGACATCTAATAAAATTGTTTGTCTAGCCTTTTTCCATTATTTCGGGGTCGGTTACCTCTTCAATCAGATGCCGCTGGCCTATCAAAATACAATATATCATACATTGTCTGCCATGCTCTACATCCTTGTCTCTATATCCATCTACCAATATTCTAAAGATAGACCAATTGTCTGCCTTTCGTAGAGTCACGCTTAAATTGTCGTACGAGAATTTAGATCAGTACTATAATGTGATCTAAGAGCCAGGTTTCGATGTTAAAAAACTGTCTCTTTTTCTCGATCTAACAATCCTGATTAACGACCGATCTTCGGATTCTCATCGATACCAACATCATCGTTATGATCCGCCTAAACTTTTCCTAACTGTTGGGGTTAGTTATCAGTTTAACTGGCTACAGCTGAATACCAATATGTTACAAGGTATGACTAACTATCGGGACTAAACAACCCAGTCCTACGAAATTATTGTAAACCTCCGTCACTGGCACCCCACTCACGACGCTACACGCGGCGCCAAGTGTGGTCATTATGAATGAACGGACGAACTGATAAACTTTATTACATATTCTAATTCACCAAACAGGATCCTGTTCCACGACGGTATTTTCCTCCACAATACAATAATTAACTTAATTAAGTAGACTGCCGACTACGTATATCGTGACATTTCTATAGTAATTAAGATATGTATTTCTTTTTCATTAATAAATGTAGATTTTGTGAATAAAACACGGGTTTTTGTGATAATATCCAATATTAATTTGAATGCTAACAGCGTCTTAATAGATAATGAGTTCTATTAACATAGGTCAAATCAAGGGTGGTACGATCTTTGATGAGACGCTTTCCAAAATATTTATAAGTACTTAAACATTAGACAACGTAGCAACGTTATCTTTTCGTTGCCTTCTTTTTTCTTCTCGTTGTCTTAATTATGATTACACATTCTCCTGCCCTGATCCCAATTTATTTGGTATTCTGCTTCTATATTTCTACTAGTTGTCAAATAGGAATGGAAAGAGATGTGTTGGTCGTCCGGCGGCGACATTGTTGCCATTGTAGGAATAACTTGGATGTGGCTGGCTCAAGACCGTAGAGCACCCGCAAATAGAGGCCTAGACCCAGCAGTGGGTGAAGTCAGGCTGTGGGTCATGATGTTACACTCTTTCTTTTCTTCATTCACTTAGTTATTTCCTTCTATTTTTATCGGCATCCCAACTCGTAAATCTGTCACAAGTGTTTTCCAGGACACTAAAATCTACTGTCACATCCACTCAATTTTTCACAACTCTCTTCATCATCATCTGCCTAGCCTTTTCCCAACTATGTTGGGGTCGGCTTCCAGTGTAACCGGATGCAGCTGAATACCAGTATTTTACATGGAGCGACTGCCTATCTCACAACTCTCTTAATAGCTAATAATGAGAGGAAAGAAAGGAATTTTAATGTTACCAGCCCTAGCACTAACAGAAGCTTTCGAACCAAAAATAAAGTAATTAAGAACTTATCAATGTCTATCAACGGCCATCAAACCAAATTAGACAGAGACAAACAGCATCCAAACGATCCTTTGACACAATTCTTTCAACTCTTTAATTCGCTGCCATACAATCTTCATCCTTATTTCTAAAAGTATAAGGTGGTATAAATTAAGCATCTTTAGGAATGTCAATCTTTATTGAGATTTTCCAAAAATGTTGGTTGGAACACTTTATTGAAGTGTGGTTAATATAGGATTGGAAGAGAATGCTTTTCGAATGTATTTGTGGGGTGACCACAAAATAAAGTAGTCTCTTGGGAAGAGGGTTTTGGACCAAATAAATAGTGTTTGCAATTGAAGATTACACCCTTTTTTAGTTTAGCAGTACCTACTACATACTTTGTTTCAAATAGATCAGAGTGGATAAGTATTAAATTGTATAATGTATGGGACTCCGACGCTTAATCGGTTACCGCGTATTCACATCACTGCTTCCACCCTGTATCACCTTACTTCCCAATATAACATTAGCATGTTCGTCTCAATCTCATTAAATCTAAGAACTTCATGATTAGACTGTTCTAATAAAAATTGGCATAGTATCTATTCCACTTACTTCTCATATTGTTACCCTTTCTCTCGCCTATCGTTAAATTCTAGTAAATCAGCGACTGCTAGCATAACGACCAAGTCCGAAGCCACTTATTTCCCCAAGCTGAGTTTATTAACTAGACATTACTTAGTAATCGACTAGCAAAGGAATTTGTTGAAGGAAGTCTTTAGTTTTAATTGGTTATACCGTTATTGGACTAGATACTTTACTTCGTTCTTCGATTCTATTGTTTTGAGCAGTCGTCATCTGCCAACTATTATGGGGTTTTACATGGGACGACTGCCTATCTAACCTCCACCCAGTATTAGATAATACGGTACCCCTTGGCTTACCAAGCCTACCTACCCTACTAGCTGTCAGACTCTCTCGACTACTTGTAACGACTGTCAAAAATCTACAAATGACCTGACTATGAGCCTGGACTAATTTCCGGGGCACGGAGGAAACTCGGAATGTAATGGATTTCGTTTAGAGCAGTATCATTGTGTTTGTAAGCTAAGAGCTCACCTCCTGCTGTTGTTCAGACAACTTGAGGTATACATAACATATTTTTCTTTCTTTTGTAGCTCATTTCTTTATTCTTTTTTCTTCAGCAAACACTTTGCCGGTTGGTGCCAATTATTCAGAGCACAACAATATAAGCTGAATTTGCAAATTCAGTTCGATAATTAAAAGTTACAAGCTCCGTTTGTTTTTACGATGTCGGCAAGTGATCATTTTTGTTGAAAAAACAGTGTAATTACGTGCGACAGAAGTAAATATTCCAACTAATTTCATCACTGCGCCAGTCTATAGTTAGTAGGGAGTATTAAATTTTAACGAGCGTGTATCGTACAAATGAGACCGCAAACAAATAGTTTGAAGCTTTTAGAGTTCTTCACGGTTTATGAAAGTATTTAAACACTTTATCCATGTTATAATTCCGACTTATTTTTCAAAGTATTTCAGCTAACATTCTACCAAGTTTTGAAGAAAAAAGACAGTTTAGACTGGATGCATGCAGTAGAGTTCCTACTCCACCACATGCATCACAGGATTCTAATGCGGTCTTATATAGTCTTCTTTATTTTTAATTAGAGGCGTAACTTGCCTACTCCATGCCTCGTATGGTTTCCGCCCTTAAAGCTTGAGGAAAGTAGGTCAGCATTTTTTTTATTTCAGTCACTACATTTTGAACATAACATTTGGATCGATATATACGGAATCATCATTTTCCTGCCTTTGTCCTATGTTACGATATATAGAATCATGCGAAAAAAATACCGTGGATTGCCCCATTCTAATAAAATGAAGGGATTTTATAATAATATCCTAACTATTAGTATCGCCCGTATATCACCCAAATCACCCATGATCAAAGGCAAGCGTTTGTCATTGTACGCCGGTAGGGGACGCCCGCGTCGGTGATTAACCGAAATAAATAACATATCAATGTTGTCTGGCGAAGAAAATAGCACTTTTAATTCGACTGCCAGACAGCACTAATAAAATTATGAGGTAATTCGGATGAAAATGTTATCACGTCGGGCTTAAATGTTGGAAACCCTTTCATGTACCGTGATGGATTCAGTATTTTAAACACAAAGAGTAAAGGAAACGCCTTGGACACAACATATTTTGTTGTATACTATGGACTACAATATCATGTGAACTACAAAACAACATGAAAAAACAAGAGGAAAATATTAAAGCTGTCTGTCAGTCTGTGTGCTGGGGCCAATTATTCATATCAACAAAGACAAACATATCGAAGTCTTCAACAATCATTATTTGAGGAAAAACAAGGTTTTTTTAAAAACCTTACAAAAATATGCTACATAAAATTCCAATACTGCATCATTATGAACAAACTATGGTCATAGTCAATTCTTGTAAGGGCCCGTGCCCGTGCCCTCTAACCCTAGTAAAATTGAATTTGACAAATGTTGACATAATTTGAGACAAAAGTTCAGTAAAACGGTCAAAGTTAATACTTTTCTTAAAGTTAATAAAGATGTTTTCGATTCAACTGAGGTAAAACCTTTAATTAGCGGATAAACAATTTCTCTAGCTCCTTCTAGTGTTTCATGGTTGATTTGTATTTCTTAATGACTGGTAATACTCATTAGCAAACGCACTTGTTTAATTATACAATCAAAGAAAGAAAGCGAAATTTCCCAAAAGGTGGCACCAGGTTAAGTAGAATAAGTTTTAAGTTTTTTTATGTACAATCGAAGACTTGCAGTTGCCTAGAATAAACATAGGACTTACTTAAGACCTAATTGACTTGCCAGCTCACTGCAAATCAATCCTAGATGAAGATGACGAAGTAAAACTTTAAGTTTGTGTGTCCCATGCTTTAAGTGTAAATACTTACATACCTATCCTTTCCTTCATTTCAGCTTTGATTCAATCTGAAAAAGAACAAATCAATGATTAGTATTAATTCAAGACGGTTACAGAAAATATGGAGGATAATAATTCAAAGACGTGCAAAATACGTTGTAGATAATCCTAAATCTATCTGCAGCTAAAGTTCATTATGGTAAAGTGGCGCTTTTATCTACTTTATGTGAGTAAACATGTAATAAGTCTCTATTATACATATATTAGGAGACTCGTTTGCCGTCGCATCGGCGCCTTTTGTGCCCACTAACTTCGTATCTTTATTGTCAAGTACAAGTTTTCTTGCTAACGCCACTTCTAGGGCTGGCAGAGCATCTTAGTTAGTTGTCTTCACAGTGACATCATCATTTTTATTTTCTTCTTTCTCTACTAATTCAGTGCTTTTAGCTGTACTCAAAGCTTTCTTTTGTTGTAATGTTCCTATCACTTTTTCACACAGTCACTTCCAAGTGAAATTCCATTGCTTAACAAAATGTTTTTAGTGGGAACCATTCATCATCACTCTCCTGCCCTTATCCCAACTTATTTGTGGTTGGCGCAGCATGTCTTCTTCTTCCATACTTCTCTATTACTCGTCATCTCAGCAGTCACTTCATTTCTAGCCATATCATCCTTCACCCAGTCCATTCATCGTTTCTTTGGTCTTCCTCTACTCTTATAGCCATCTACATTCATACTCAACATTAAGTCGGTTTATTCTATGGATTTACTGTCAATGTTATTTAAGTAGTCTCATTTGGCAAAGTTGGCGTTGTCAGTAAAGTATCAGTAGTAAAACTGATTTATTTTAAGGAAGCAATCTTGTGTACTTACAGCTAAACAGTGGATTGTATTCTGTTTAATCATTACCTGATTTTAATGCCTAATCATGTTAGTAGTTCGCACCTTTCTCCATTTAGCAGTTCCTGAATGGAAATTTTAATGAATTTCAGCCGCTCGCAATTTATTTGGCTATTGACAGCAATAAAACTATAATTTACTAGATTTTGTCCACGGCTTCATCCATGTCTAAGAAACATAATTATTTTTATCCAATGTAACTCGGCAATAGCTTTCCATCAATGAAACGTTTTTTCAATTTGTTTTCGAGATTACCTGCTACATCTGCACTTACAAACTTTAACACTTTATAATATTATTATAGAATACATGCGTGAAAGTATTGAATCTGGTTGACTGTTTAAATATCCTGTTCGTATCAAAAAAAATATTTAATCATAATCTATTGTACAGTATTGTAATTTAATGTTTTGGTAACCATAGCCAAATTCTTATGGTGTATCGTGTCGTAAAACGCGTGTTTTCCGGCCAATTTGCGCCTCATCAGACATACCGGACACGGACAAATCGCGTCATAAGCACCAACACGTCCCGGATAACTTGGTTGAAGTTCTCATACTTAGCAATACCTTTGACAATTTACTTGTGAGTATGAGTAATAGTCAAAAGAAAGAAAAAGGAGAGATAATTAATAATGTAGTTATACGGCGGTTAAAATGGCGTTGACTTTACGCCATGCGGATATGAGAACATTATTACTTCAGAATAATCCATTGACTCATCAGCGGCAAAAATACCAACAATCGACATTTACGGTCAATAAACAACAAAAAGCAACAATCAAATAAATCTATTAAATAAAAAAATAAGGCATTCTACACACGCGCGGACGAACAAATAAAGCGTCGCGGCGGCTAGACGTACGCAGCATTATCGCAATATGTATGCGACTGGTCGCGTCGATTACCGTGTCAATATTGGACCACCGCAAGTCGGCACGCTCCACTCAATCGCTCAGTTTGCAGATGATCTAAATACCGTATGATTGTGTGCTTAGTTTGTTAATGTGGGAAATTAGGAGGGATTTTTTAGTAATCTGTAGATATAGGAAGAGCTACTGGTCCATGAAGGAGCTTATGAAGGGAAACCTTCCGTTGTCACTAAAGCGAAAAATCAAGGACATGTGCATTCTTCCCATTTTGACCTATGGATTACAAACTTGATCTTTGACAAATAATCAAAGGTCCAAACTCAAGGTCTGCCAGCGTGCAATGGAGCGCAGCATTCTAGGCGTTAAACTAACCGACCGTGTACGCAACACCACACTGCGCTCCAAAACACAAATTACTGACGTTGCTCAAAAAGCCGCTAAGCTGAAGTGGGACTGGACTGGCCACGTCTGCCGCATGCCGAATGAGCTGTGGGCCAAAATAACCACTTTCTGGAGCCCTGACACAACCAGAAGGCGTCGTGACAGACCTCGTGGAAGATGGCGGGACGAGCTGGATAAAACCAACGACCAGTGGTCCACATTGGCCCTGGATAGAAAAAACTGGAAGTCATGGGGGGAGGCCTTTGCCCAGCTACTCAGCAGTTTGTGGAATAAGGCTGGCAATAATAATTATAATGAAAGCCTAAGGCAGGAAGTGACATCATATCAGATCATCTCCCAGGAGTTGAGTGATATAGAATGAGTAGGTACTCGTTCTATATCACTCAACTCCTGGGAGATACTCTTACTTACTCTTAGAGAGTAGGTACTTCTTTTGCTTAGGCGAAATTAGATGAGGTACATTAAAGGTGTAGTAGGCAGTGTATCTAGCTGACGTATCATTTTATAAGCGTAACCATGCGATCTAGCATCAACGGTCAAATTTAATAAACTATACGTATTGTAGATGATAGCTTTAATTCTAAGCTGATCATATTATTGCAGTTAACATTTACATGTTTGAAAGCTTAGGTGTGCAAATTCTGATAGAGAAAACCAGTTGCATGAAAGAAGTTGGATCTAATGGTTACGAAAATGGCTCTCACCCTGCATCTTAATGTATCATTCAAATAACTATATAGCTTAGACTTGTTTTACTTTACCTAACTCTTGGTTTCAGAGATTGTCCCTCTAATGAACACACTCATAAACTGTCCTCTATTAAACCCTAGTCTCTTGCCACAAATCCATCTGAAGTACTCATTTTAGATTAAAATAATGAATGTTTAACTTTTACCAATATGGGCTAACGATGTTTTCGTATTAGAAAACGATAGTAAAGTAAAGATAATTGTAATTGACTCAGACAGATATAAATCTTGCAGTAAATTACTGCACTAACTATAAGACTCATTATTTTTACTATAAACGCTTTGTTATAGTTAAGCCGTAACAATACAATGATACATACAATTATGCCGACGTTGACGTTGACGTCGCCGACGATGTGATGACGCCGTTACATACAATGATGGTTAACTTTCAAGATTTTATACATAAATCTTTGCTTTATTAGGATATGTGTGTTGTCTATAATTTTCATATGTAAGTACCAGTCAACCATGGCGAGCAGTTAGTGTAAAAATATATCCTGAGCGCACACACATTTAAATTCAATTTGGAAGTGTACTGAAAAGGTAAAAAAAACCCTATAGACCAAACTCTTTGTTCGACTGTTTCAAAAAGATGCGTAGACACAATGGTTTACTTTTAGTACAGTCAGTTTAAATGTAAAGACGAAACAATCTCCTCCAAGATAAAGAGAGACTTGAATGTCTTACCAACAAGTAACAATGATATAAATTAAACGTAAACTAACGAGTTGCAGGTACTTGCAATGTCAATAAAGTTAGGATATCGGTTAGGGACACGACTATCGCATTAGCCTTAGATGAAGCAATTACACTGAATTGTTAAGATAAAACTAAACGAGGTGCTCGTTAGAATCCCTTCAAATAGAAGGTCTTGCGAAATGGACATTGCCAAATGTGAATTCGTAAAAAGAACCAACTATTTTACTACATAACCAAAAATACTTTAATGCAAGAATAACACTTGAAGCCTAGATATGTGAAAGGGATTTTGAATTGGCTGAAGTAAACGATAATGTAAATGATTTTTTTCCAAATACAAAGACTCGGCGATGTGGTGACGCTTGCAAGAAAACTATGACAATTGCAGGACGACTATGCCCAACTTTTGGTGGCTTTCGACTGGTGTGATGATAATGAAGACGAAGTTCAAGTCAGCAACTAACTAAATATTGCCAAAAGGAACTTTACAGTGGATAAATTAAAAGATAAATCAAAAATATGTAACATAAATATCAGATCCTCGGCGTCAAAGTATTTTGTCTGGAATCCTAAGCTACAGCCCATTGAGAATCCTTCACGTCACCTTTATTGCCTATTGATCAGGAGTGTTTAATAAAAAGCAATGCTGAAGTACATCCGCGTGTCATTTCGTGTCATTGGATGTCATAAAGATCATTCCATTATAACCGTTTAACCGTCGATGAGCGCTCGTTGCATGCACACAACTCTAGTGGCGCCAACTACGCGAAATTACCAACTTAATTTCATCACCCAACAATCGTAGATCAATAAAATTTGAATCTTATGAAGATAAGCATATCATTCAATTTTGTAACTACTGCTGTTTAGCAACAGCAAAGTTATGTTGGCTAGAGCTTACGCGAGCTGACTCCATCGTTGGATCCGCACAAAGTGTTGGCTCATTTCAAAGCGACCAGTCATACAAATTGCACATTAAACGACGATTTAAACCGTGCCTTTCCTTTTACAATTCGTCATTCCGTCTCGTGTGCTTTACAACGGGATGGCGCGAATTGAACTCAGTTTTGCAAATTGTTTTCGTACGTGTATCGAGAGCTGATCAATCGATTTGAATCGATTCCGTATTGGTATCGATGCACGTCTTTGATGTTAGAGCTGCAACATTGATTCCTTATTCGATAAATTACAAAGTGAAAACTATGTTGGTTTTGCGCCGTTTAGAGCGTGCGGTGAATTTGATGGATGGTCAATGCTTCCACGTACCTAGATGAGATTGATATGATATGTAAATAACTTGAATAATTAACAGATCAGAATATTTCTTCTCCTCCACGTTTATTATGCGCACAGCCAAAGTGTTGAACTCTCTGCTCTCTATCTGTGTTCCCTCCCACATTTAACCCGCCTACCTTCAAAGCAAGAGTGAACAGGCATCTTCTAGGCACATCCATTCCATCATAGACCTCAACCATCGATTTCCATCAGGTGTGATCGAGATCAAGAGCAGGCCCATTTTGCAATAAAAATAAAAAAAGTTTCATTTCGGAACTAAGTCTTCGTAAGTCTCTCCATCTAGAACGTACGATGTACGTAATGTTCAAGCTTTTAAATACGTAACCACTTCATCATACCCAAGTTGTAAGGCCTAAAAGTTGCGAAGGTTGTATCGTCTGATTTATAGCGAGACTCTCCGAGACAAGATGAGACATAACTTACTGCTTAACGACCGCACATATTGACAAGTCTTTACGTCATTAACAGTGGAGCAAGATTTCTCAAATTGTTAGACTTTATTTTCGCTTTCTATACCATTGCTTGCATTGCAGGATTATATACAGTTTTTAAATACAAAGTTATTTTTTTAACGATTCTTTAATCTCCTCAGTTTCAACTGGAAGGTTTTTCCATAGTCATTGTTGTTAAATTTCCGATGGAAAGTCTTGAAAATAACTTTGACTTTTTGAGAAAAATTAAACTGACGTTTTAGAAAGTGTTGATGTGTGTTAAATGTTTACAGTATAATAGTAAGTTCCATTTACTATTCAGTTTTCATTCATCAAGTGTTGTGACATAGTTGAGCTAAGCGCAACTAATTACAGCTTTTTTTTTTTTTTTTTCGGGTGGGTAATCATCAAATCACTCCTCCCGCTCTGGGCGGAGCAGGAGTGTCAGACTTTTACTGACTAAAACCCATCCATGTTCCTTTGTGTTCCGGGGCCACAGTATCTCTTTCGAACAGTCCCGCAACCCCGGCAGGCATCGGCCCTTGCGGACCCCTGCCTTTTGCTGACTCTCTTTGAGGCGCGCGTGGAACACGAACGCGCCGTAATTACAGCTTTCGGTTTCAATATTTTGTCGCTTAGAACTAAGACTTTTAAGACCGCGTTCCAACAATTTCATTTGTTTTCTTTGCATTTGCTGGCACAAGACGGGTGTTGCTTGAGTAGTTCTTGGCCAAGAGATAAACAAACTTAAACAATAAATCAAACACCTACCTAAAACATTCATTCATTCAAGTGTAAGGCCTGAATTTCTGCTATGCTAATGTCGCGTACGTCGGTTGAGCGTACGAGTTTACATTGTATTCTATATACCTATGTTAGCCACCAAATTAAACACAGTAAAGAGTAAAAGGTGCAATTAGGTATAATAAGTAATTGGATCACGTTACAATATTTAGGAAAAAAGAAAATAATGTAAGCCGCCCCGTCGCTAGCCAACCAACCATAACAAGCCCCTAGCAACGGGGTTGCCAGATCTGTCGCCAGCATCACTCCTCCCTGGTAAGAACCTAAAGTCTTTGGTAAATAGAATACAATGTATACTCGTACCGACCGACATCAGCGTTGCAGAAATTCAGGCCTAAGTATTTTAGATATCCATTTTGTAACCAAACCGCATTTACTACTGAATCAAACCAAGAGGATCAACCAAAATTGAAAACACCAATCCTTTAGAAAATCTGATCTGGCTGCGATATGCGAGCATAGACAAATAACTTTACTCGATGTTTTACTTCAACAAGACTTAGCACCTCAAATTCTGCTGTTCACTACACTCTTACCATAATTCACAAAGCACTTACCGAGATTTTGTCTCCAACATGCTAATTCTACGACCTACTTCAAATCAGTACCGATCACAGATAATATAATACTTGTACCGATATAATTCCATTTTAGTATCGATATTCAGGGATAATCCCTTCTTGATACTTTACTACCAACTTCCATTTACAGTCGTCAAAATTCATCATTCGTTTTATCAATCTCAATTTACAGAACATAAGACCGAAATTCGATCATCAAAATGTTTTGACAGCTGCAAATGTTGATTGGTTTCTGATCAACTGTCAACGGTGCGTCAAAATAAAGGTGTGTTTATACAATACTTTACGGCTACTGTTGATCGATTTAGTATTGGGATTATGAGTCTATATTTATAGCCGTGGCGACAAATTGTATGTGAGAATCGATAGTCAAAATAAATTTCGTGTGAGGGCTATAAAGTTTATCTTTTCTAAATTTGTCAAAGTAAATAAAGTCATAAAAAGTGTTTTGCATATGCAGATGAATGAAGTCGTAAAATTAACTGTTACTGTGACGCCCGTAGGCGTTTCTTCTAGCACCCGTTCAGTATACGCGAATGGGAAGTTGAATAATTAAACTAAACTTATTCACCATGGAGGAAAATGGAAAATACATTTAATATAAGTAGCGTCAATTACGATGACACTATAAAACATGGTTTGGTAATTCAAGAAGAGCATGACATCAACAGAACAAAATTCTATTAACAGATTGCTTCAAAAGACAGCCCAATTTTGAGATTTTCTTACCAAGTTCATAAACTCGAATCAACACAGACGGCTATTAAGTATGCGTGGCTACACATGTTCTCTACCCATCCTTGATATTCTAAGGTTCTTCGAATCATTATTTATTATATCTTCCTCCTTCAACACTTTATTAATAGTCTAGGGACTATTAATAAAGTGTTGAACTTATTATTATTAACAAATGTCATCATCATCAGGGCTCCCCCCCACTTCATAGTTTCAAGTCTACCCATATCAACAACAGTTTGATAGGACAGTTCTCAGTACCCATTGTTACGTCTAGATGACAACTGACACCAAATCATGTAACTGATACCTTTATTACTACCGCGTAATCTGTTGCCACGTCAAAGGTGTGGTCGTGGGTATAAATATACCACCTCATATTGGTGGGTGTGATGAAATGTAACTAATAATATACTACCTAACTCGAGTTTACGCAAATAAATTCTCATGAAGTTTGTCAGTACGAGATAATAAAATACTGACTTCTCTCATACTACACCAGTAGTAATTTTTAGGGTTCCGTACCCAAAGGGTAAAAACGGGGCCATATTACTAAGACTCCACTGTCATTTTGTCTGTCTGTCACCAGGCTGTCTGTATCTCATGCACCGTGATAGCTAGACAGTTGAAATGTTCACAGATGATTTATTTCTGTTACAAATAATAAAAATTAAAAAGGGCTGGGGAGCCCTATTTAATTTTTATGGAACCCTTCATGCGCGAGTCCGACTCGCACTTGGCCAGTTTTAATTTTTTAAATTGCCGATGGATTTCGATGTGGAATGATGATACTGAATATGTGGTAGCTGTTTGTGCTTCGGTGTCCTTTCCAAACTATATAGAGATGGCCTGTCAAGTATACCAATGCCTTCCATAGTAGTACTATTTTCCCAGATTTTCTTTCAGAGATGAATTAGATGGATGGATCTTCATTGTTGGCCGAAATATGAGTTTACTTCGGCCAACAATGAAGATCCATTCATCACATTAGACAAAGAGCTTTAAATAGTCAATTATAATTACCTTGCGAAATCAGATTGCTGACAACCCCAAAACACCATCTACTCCAAATTCAACAAAATCCAATTATACTCCTGCGCACTTCATAACGTGGTTTTTACTACTCCGTGGTTTCCACTCTGTAACGGAAAGTAAGCCCAAACTACCAACAGTAAACAAAGTAGGAACCCAGTGAATGAATGATTCATTGAAAATAGATCGAAGACCGATGAAGGCATTCGTTTTGCGTTTAGATTTAGATGCTTCTGTGGGTGGCGGACGTGTAGGTGTACTTTGTGCTTGGATCAATAACTTGAAGCTACAATGGTTAAGTAGTGAGTTGAGTTCTAATTTAGGATGATAGTTATGTTGCTATCTTAGATTTATCTGATCTAATTTAGTCTGTGAATGTTTGATGTTGAATAAGTTTTCATTTCTGTTTTCATAGGTTTTCATCAAACAAGGATTTTGTAGACAGTTATGTATTTACGTCACTCAATTTCATGGGCCGGGCTATCTTTCTAAAGTCAGCCAGAAGGAGAAAGATTAACTTCTCGCTAAAACATAATAATTATTCATAAGCGTCTGATCTATTAACTCAGTTGCCAGGTAACACAAAACTGAAAATAAAATCTGTTTATCACTACATTAATAAAACCATCCATCGCCTGCTAAAACAACACAATAAACTAAAGCCGTCAAATATTCTCTAATAAAACGAATAATTATTCAACAACATCTTCATAAACTACAAAAAACATGAAACAAAAAAAACTCGCATAAAACTGATTTATTAGTTTGCAACTAAAAAGTAGCTTTATCAACACTATTTATATACTTCCACGAAGTATCTGGTACTATCATAGATTTTTCCACGTTATTTACGAAATCACAATAAGTATTAAATATTCGCGTTGTAAGAGGATCAAAAGAAATAATTCATCCCGTTGTAAAGGCTAGTCTTCACTCACTGAGCAGATATCCCGGGAACCAGGATTAGGAATCTTGTAGGCAACTCGTAAAAGGGGATATAACGTAGCCGTGTGTTTGGAATCCGATATTTGTTTATCCTTTTATTGCACTTTATAGCTATTTAAGGATTATTCGAATGGAAGCGTATTTTAGTATCATCTGTACACGATTTGGTTGAGCTTGCAATATTTTTATAGCTGCAGTGTTGGTTACAATAACAGACAAAGACATTTCAATAAAATGTGTAATTTATTCGGGAATATTATTTTATTACAGCAGCTGTTTTACGGACTTGAAGCAATACTGGGGTAGGAAACATATTTCATCAATGAAGCTTATTACCAACTTAAGCATGCCATTGAGCTTTGCACTACGAAAACAAAATTATTTATATAACCTTCAGTAGAGATCACAAAATTCATACTAAATCAAAGAATAAAATATGCCCCGGGGAAAAAGATACGCAAGTCTGCACCTAGCCTTCTTTTTACTCCATTTTACTATTTGTTTGTTTACAACACGACCTCTTTCGTTTCATGTAGCTTTCGCAATTTCTTCGGAAAGTTCATTCATAGAAGAGCACCGTTAGTAAAATATATTTTTGTTTACACATCATGCTCATCTGATTTATAAGTTTGCATCTTAATTCCGATGAATAATGTGTTTTTGTAACATTCCGCAAAATATGAAACAGAATTAGAATGTTTTTATTATATTACCATAACTATAAGTTCAGCGTAGTTGAAGTTTTGGGACCATATCAACGTTTCATTCTCATTTTAAGCTTTTATTTTGCGATTGTTTTCGGGTTGCAGCAGTTTGTATTTTTTTACTTCAATACAATGTCAAATCTCACTACTACCTAAATTCTTAGCCATATAACATCCGTACAATCCACACAACTCTTCAAATACCATACGATGACAATAGTCAAGGGAATCCGGTAGCTAACGTTAGGGGTAGAGACACCCACGCACTATTTTATGGGTGGTCTATTTACAGACTCGAATACGACAATGATGAGACTGGTTAAAATAGGACTAGGCGGGTCACATTTCCAGGATTTATCAGGACAGATAGGCCAGAATTGTCACACAGTGGTCTTCTGAAGACGGTCGTCGTCACCGAGGCGGGATCAAGAAACGCGTGACGATTTGGACTCGTTCCTGACTGTTTGGCCAGTGAAGGCAAAACACCGGGAGAGTTGGAAAGGAATGGGGGAGGCCTTTGCCCAGCAGTGGGACAGATCGGCTCATAAAATGTGACTACATTCAAATTTTAATAATACCATAGCCAAAATAGAAAATTTTTAAACTATGTTCTGAATATAAAGCTTAAATTCATTCATTCAATGCTTAGTTTTAGTTAAAAACATTCGCTAGCAACAGAGTATGACAACTGCAGTTATGATGAATCAATGTCATTTTCCTCTGCTATGTGTAAAGGGAAAGTTTGTACGCATGTTATTAAATCAATGGGGTTTATGTTTCTGTACTCGTGAGGGTATTCGGTCAGGAGGATAATATAATATGCTAAGTTTGTGACTAAGTAACAACGGTTCTCGTCAAATGTTGTCCATTAGTTACTTTTGTGTCAAAAGCGATTCATGAAATACAATGAACTTTCTCTGGTATCTAAAAGCCTAGTCCATTTAACGTACATTCTAAACATACGCTATGTTGTTCTATTTTATTCGTGATCTCAGTAGTCAGGGGTTTCTAGGCTAACGCTATCTTTCACAAAGTCCATCCATCCAACCGCCGTTATCTCACTACCAAAAGTAGATCAGATCTGATAATTCCCAGAAAAAATCTAAGATTAGAATCTTTCGAAATTGGACTTTATTCAATTCACAGTTACGACCACCCGATAACAAAGGAACCCAGCAAGTGCTAATTTTTATACGATAGAAATTCAGAAATCCATTATGCCGGAAAATGGTTATATTGACAAAACATACAAAGCATCATCACTAGAACAAATATCGAAGCACAGAGTCATGACTGACTCGGGTTCGATTTGATTAAGAGATTTAACACAGTCAATATGAACTAATAAATTTCAAAACACTGTCTTCATTGATAATGCAAATGATAATGAACCTTATACTGTTGATATCAAAGTCAATAACCATGATGATGAAGAAGTACGAGGCGAGGTGCCAATAGAAATGTTTCATAATGTTTACGAAAAGGGAGTGTTGGTGAGTAAAGATCGATTAGTTAGTGACGAGTTCCCTAAGTAGCAATTAAAACAGTAGGCGATTAAATAGCATGTGGTATTTGGAACTTGGGAACAGATGTTGAATTCAGATAAATTTACTGTTAATACAAAATCTTGGGTTTTCTTGGTTAACTGATTACAGGCAGCATTGTTGTATAATTTTGGTATATTTCTTGTCGCATTTAGAATTCTTTTCAATTCGTTCTGGGATCTCTATGTGGCTTATGGAATGTTACTCGCCAGTTGCTTACTCCCATGCTCCAGTACTCACTACTCACACTACGAAATAAAGTTTTCGGGTTTTCCGAAATTTCTGTCAAGTATTGACTGCAAATTGTAAATCATAGTAACTAAACAGAGTCATCATCATCATCTGCCTAGCCTTTTCCCAAGTTTTATTGGGGTCTGCTTCCAGTCTAACCGGATGCAGCTGAATACCAGTATTTTACATGGAGCGACTGCCTATCTGACCTCCACAACCCAGTTAGTACTGGGTAATACGATACTCATTGGTAAGTAACTAAACAGAGTATAAATGGTTTAAAAACTAATCACATGTAATTTGAACTTGCTTCGAAAACTTACTAATATAACAAGATTGAGCAGGATATAAGCACATTATACATCACACATCTCAAATATTTTTCACGACTGTTAAACCTATACGTGAAGATAATATAGAGAGATCTGTTAGCAACTCTTACCAGTTAGTAAACATCTCTTTCAGTAAAACCATTAAGAAGCGAGCGGAACTGACGGAGTCCAAACAAAGAGGCACAACAAGATACCGGAGATGATTGAAATACACTTACGTTTCTTTGTGTACACCTAGCCTTAAATGGTGAACAGAAAATACTTATGTGGGATAGCGATAGTTCATTGATACAGCTCAATATCTAACGAAGACGTTAACTTACGAACCTCTGACTGTGTTACGGAAGTAACTACTGCCACTACTAATGAAAAAATAGGAATAAATGAAATTGTCAAGGTTTAAAAGAAATATTTCTATAGATAAAACTCTCTTTCGGAAGGTTTTGATTTTTTATCCATAGCACCACCTTTCTACAAAACAGAAGTAAATTTGTATGTGGCACTTCTCACTAATTTTTATCCCAATAAAGCATCTAATCCATGCATTAATGCAGATGGAGTTCACAATATCGCATTTTTTTTTTTTAAATCGTAATTTGTCGGTTTAACGACTGTAAGTCTCTTCTCAAAACTTTTGTTTATGCATTACTGCTTTAATTTCCCTAAGTCAACTTTATTTTCTCATATCTACTCAGATTCATGTCGCATATTTACAAGTGTCAAGTTTTACAACTCTTCCGAAGTTTCAATAATCCTCAGTATGAAGAAACCATGATTTGTTACAATAATAGGATCAATGTCAATGACTCACTAACTTCCAAATCTATTACGAAATCCGTTAAATATTTTATGTTTACGAATAAATATAAACAAGCTGAACTTCAAGATCTTAATACTAAACATTTGCATTTCTATAATCTCCACTTTGAATATTTGGGGCAAAAATGTTACTTTCAAAGTCAAATTTATTTTTATTTACATCAATAAAATTAATTTGTTCGAGTTCAAAATTACTTAATTTGAGATTAGCAGTAACACAAATATATTAGTGGATTTCGATAGATAGTGAGAATGTTATAAGCGTGATACTACAAAATGGCTTCAGTTCTTTCATTTGAAATAACAATAAATTATTTTCTTCCAATAACCTCAACTCACAAAGGATTAGGAACAAATGACTTCCTTGTATCTGTAAGTTAATTAGCTGCCAGTACGTCTAAATTACAAAAGCTTCTAGCTAAATGAAAACTATAGTTATTACCTACTATGACTTCATTCAGTAACTCCGTAAGATTTACTGGTGCAAAGACCTTCGACCTTTAAGTGAATTATGCCCGGCTGTTACTTAATAACTTAATCAAAACAATGACCATACGATCCACGTATTGCATTTGCGTGATATTTATTTAATAACATGTGTTAGTTATTATGATCGTATCCGGCAGTGGCTGTCAATGATTTATTGATTTCGTAATCTGTTTATGTTTTGAATTCAGACTGCAACAGGGAAACGTGCTTCCGTGGCGCACTACCTGTCAGTTTGGAACGCAGGACTTTGAATTGTGGTTGATTCTTCAATGGGGCCTATTGTTAGAACTTTACCTGGGACATTTGCATCAGTAATTATATCTTGTTCATTTGATTTATCTGCATTATCCTTGATAGTTTCAATTAACTATTTGGCAAGTGGAATATTTTACGCAGCATCAAATCTTTCCTTTCAAATTATTCATCAAATCGTTCGTCAAATCCATCGAAACTGGCTTCAACGATCCTGTAATCCATCTCGCAGTATCCCAACCAATAAATCAGTAGTTGAACACTGATCTGAGAATGACCCACAATCGGATCGCACAAACTTCCTCGGAATGACAAGCCGACATACTGTTTTCCATCCTACCGAAATCGGCACGGTAATAAATGATAGAAATAATTTATTACATCATTGGGATAAGATTTATATTAACGTTAGACCACCAACAAACACATAAACATTAATTACATGTGTCGTGGCTAGATTTATTACACCGTTCCCGTTCTTAGAAACAATATGTACAACAATAGATTTGGTACTGAATGCGTATCATCTGTTAGGGTATGCAGATGTAATTAATTTGTGACAGGAGATTGTCAATCAGTTGGTTGCACTTTCAAGAAATCTCATTAACTGCAAATTACTAGAAAACAATACCGGCGATGTGATGTGGGTAAAACAAGTAAACCAAGGAATAATAACCTTGTCGTAACTATGAGTACAATCGCAAACAACTCGTCTTAGATGCCACAATGCGAGTAAGATATGCAATAGCCACGCGGTCATTGTTTCCTAAAAGCTTTTATGATAAAGTTAAAGATTACTAAACACTTGTAAGTATATTATGGACTCATTTATTAGGGTGCTATTGAAAATGAAGTAACCTATACATGAGAGTTGTCGAGAATCGAGGTAAAGGGCGTGCTAATGGAGAGGCTTATGTCCAGCAGTGGACTGCTATAGGCTGATAAATTGATGATGAATAGTAATAAAGACATTATATCAATAGCACTTACTTCATAAATACCCTTATAACATTAACGTACAATAAAAGAGTCATTAAAATTTTATCGTGTGAAAATAATGGTCTCTAAAGTAGTTAATTATCTAATTGTCATGTCACAGGGCAGTTCGTTTATGACCCGAGAGCTGTAAACATGACAATGCTTGTCATTTACCAGTGAATACTGACGATAAATCTTTGACTTGCCGATAAACATTTTATGGATTTGTAATGGAGGAAACTAGAAATGATTACGTCTTGTTTATGAGTAAAACATTTGCAGCACCGTTGTTCAGTTTACTTGTTAAATAAAATTGATAATTTGGGAAAGTCGAAGAGTGGTCTTTAAGTTGGAATTCCGTTATCAATATTGACTGCCAAGTTACCGTAGAATCTGGTAGTGCTTTATTATTCTGGTAGTCACTTCATCTAGTCTAACAGTTAAGCCTCTATTTAAAAAAAATCAAGGAACAAAAGTTACCCACACATTACAGTTTCCTACATAAAATTCAACTTTTACTAAACTTGAACTTGACTCAGGACTTGTCTTGAACTCAGGTTAGCAATGTAAGCGGTTGATGACTGAAACATAAAATGTTTACTGCCATTGCATCAAATTGCAACAATCGTAAACTAAAGAATTTCATCGTTATCTAACGTTACCTTCACCGTTTTCGTATCGTTGACTTATTGTAGATGAATTAGTTAAGTTTGAATAAGTTGTTTGTCGGAAACGGTTTGTGTAGTTAGGAATGATTAGACCTAAGGAGTTTTCATAGAACTTCATTTGGCTTAGGTACGTTTTCTTAGTAAGTGTAGCTGCTACTGGCAACTCATTCTATGAATTAAGTAAAGTCTGCATAATTTCTACCGAAAACATCAACAGATAGTTTATTGTCACTATACGTTCAATTAGTTTGATTTGAACAAAACCGTTGTTCTTGGGATTTGACAAAATGGTACCCACTAATTTATAATTATTTTATATGAGCTTTAATTGAGTTTAAAATCATAGGGCACAATATTGCGAGCCAATCCGATAAAAATTAGACTGAAATAGCGAAAGTCGATAATATTGCCAAAAATAAATTTATTTGCACACTTCTTTTATAAATAACAGAACCAAATCAAGAAGTAACTGATAATGTTGGAATCATACCATCACAGTACATAAATGGTACAGAATTACAGATCACTGTTTCCCAATATGAAAACAAACAGGCCCAAATAAGCACACGGATTGAACATGTCCAAAATAGAGCGGACTTTAAACGTGTTGTAAATACATGTCGGTAGATCGGGCCTGATTGAAATATGGATGCAATGCGCCTGCGTGGTATTTGAGGAAAGATTGATTCGGGGAAAAGATGTGATGCCGAGTTTGATGGTTTGTGCCTAAATGGCGGAAGCCTTGAGGAGGGCCTTGAAACTGCAGAGTCCATTGGATGTAAGTTCTAGTCTTTTCGAAGTACAGTCCACGGGCAGATCAGTGCTAACACTTGCACTATGAGAAATGTTTTACCGTATCAAATTGTTATCGCGGATGTGCAGTTTACTGTACTCCGCAAAAGACTGGAACTTATTAAATAAGGGATACATGGAGCAGTTTTTTATACTCTATAAAATCTTTTACTCTATAAAATTTCGTTACCTTTACTTTTATCTTAAACTACAAACTGAGCTTTAGTCTAATCAGCTGTTACCAGTTAAACATGATAATGCCACTTTCGATGAGAGATTTTGTTACAATGATTTTACACTAAAATTGCAAATCACTTGTTTGCAATATCGTAACACATGACAGACAACTGCGACTGCTGCTACGGTGTTTATTTACAAGTGTGATCTGTAAAGCATGAAGTAATCTTATTGAACCAAAGAACACAAACAATATTACGCCACGATCCGATATCTACTTCTTTTCAGATTCGTAAAGCGTGTCCTACTTTTAAGTCCTGAACTCACTAGCAAATGGACTAAGTTAAAATTCCAGCTGTGGTGAGAATGTCATACCCAATTAAACCCATTCGTTCCATTTGCTGTCAATTTTCCACCTGTACATCCTGAGATGCATCCCATAAAGGCTATGAATGACTGTGCCCTGAATGAAATGTTGTTCCTCAGACGATGGGAAAGCTATTGGCTTGCCCATCATCGTATTTTCTTTATACTCGTATATGTTGTTCTGCGTGTCCTGTTTTTTCATACAATTGCTATTGAACGGTACTGAAGACGGTTAACTCGCAGCCGAATTATTTTTTGGCTCAATTGGCTCTGTTTACACGCTAAGATGAAGACCTACTTGCTTCAAATGACCCGTCTGCACATTTTAATCTTTGTACAAAGAAAGATAGACTTTCAACGAACGCGGAGAGTTTGTGTTACCGCTGCCGTATTTATTCATTTACCTAATTCCGTAATGAACTACTATTACACGTGTTTTTACCAGCCTGATTCTTATGGAGTAGATACTGTATTAATACTGGTGCATTGCTTAAATGGTTTTGCAAGATTTTGGTTGCTTATGAGTTTACTTTGTCACTACGATTTCAAAGCAGATTAGTTTTAAGAATGGCTTTTGAAAGGTTAAAGAAGAAACTTATCATGCAAAAGAATACTGTACTTCTTCTTACCTTTCCTTGTTTTTGATTTTTCTTTATTGGGGCTGGCCTCACTGTCACATGAGTATATATCTTTTACTGAGAAATGAACTTTCACTATCATCAAGGTAACAAAATCTTCCGCTTCATATTCTAAAGGTCATCTCTATTGTCTACCATCGTTTTATAGACGTTGTCAACAGTAAACGCGTTATTACCAATATAATCCACATTGTCCACCATTACGGCACTAAAGCACCAATAGCTGTGATATATCCTACGACATACTAACAGTGAAAGCACTTCCGTCATTTCCATCGATACAGTTCCTTATTAGAACATCAAAAATTCTATCAGGGGCGTACACACTTGTTCTGATCGGCAGTTATTTGCAAACAGTGTTTATTGAATAATAAAAGTTAAAAAAAAATACCTACACATATTCGGATTTCATTCATTTGATTGGAATCTACCAATTTCGGGTCCTGGCCGGGCCATATTAGCTATAGAACCGTTGGGAAGACGTGTTCTTGAGTGGAGACCGCGAATCGGCAAGCGTTCGGGCTCGATTGAGCGACGATCTTCGCAGTGGCTGGTAGCAACTGGATCAGAGTTGCCGGGAATCGAGTTAAGTGGAGTGCGATTGAAGAGGCCTATATCTAGCAGTGGAGTGTTGTAGGCTGATGATGATAATTGCCGAGACATATTCGGGCTGGCTCAGCCCAATTCGAAGCTAAGCCGAGCAAGTTTTTCCCGAACCTTTCTGCAATTCGACTTTGCCGTTCTGCAGTGCCAAATTATGCCGTAACGAACATGTGTGTAGCACAGCCCTTACATTGCTAGTATGTATTATTTTTATTGCTAAGGTTCAGCCTTAAGGTTGTAAAGGGGGTTATTACTGCTCGCATTAACTTTCATTGATTTGTATGTGAATGTTTACGTTTTCTGTAATAACGATTTATTTACGGAAGTAGACGGAACCGGGAGCAAAGCCGGTTGGATTCGAATTGTACTATAAATTGTATTTTATTGGAAATTTGGATTGAGCTGAAGCTATTCGTATCGACGTTAGTAGCTATTGTAATGGTTTATGGGAAATGTTTTCCGGAATGAAGATGTTATAGATTGAATAACAAATAATAATTATGAACTTTACAGAAGGACTCGACAAAGCGATATAAGAATATCGCTTTGTCGAGTCCTTCCGCTGAAAGATCAGCGGTAACGATAATATACCTAAAAGTCAAAAAAATATTAGATTAAGTTTTTATAACCTACTGAAAAGCGTAACACTGCTGTTGAAAGTCTTTGAAAAATATGAATGGCTTCGAAAGCGATTGACACTGCAATCAGGTGATGGCAACTCGATGAAGATATTTCCTCTTCTCCTAATTAAGACGCTGTGGTTACCAAACAACATGTTGATGTCAATTATAAAAATATAACATGTAATAAAGTATGCTTCAAATAGCCTCCAACCGAGATCGACCCGATATCCGATCAGTTTTAGGAAATGTATAAATTGGCACTTATTAATAAATTCTCTTTCAAAACGTAGCCAACAAAATCAGAAGTATTGGCAACAGTTACCAATTACGGGCCTCATAAATATAACAAAAGCGACGGCTACCAATTACCGTCGGGACAATGTCACCACACGGATTCGAACATGTTTCGCTATGGCACAGGACCTACAGTTGACAGCCTTTAATGTTCCGTTATCAAAGAACATGATTTATTGGCATTTTGATTATTTGAATTCAATCTATGTTAATAATGCTGCTCTAAAAACGGTTAAGGATAACGTCGTTGGGAACCCGGTATGTCCTAGAAACAAACATTTTAAGGCATATGACATCCATCAACCCGCAGTGTGACCGCGTGGTGTGACCGCATACTCTCTGTCAGAGAGGAGGCTTATATCCCAGTAGTGGGAACTCTATGCTGATTATGCGAATATTGCTTGGCAAAGATGTTAACTTTTGTTTCTAACAGGATGAGAAAACAAAACAAATATTATTTGCTTCTTAGCAACGTCAACAAGTGAGAGTTAACGAGAAACGAGACGAGAATATAGATGAGGTTGTAAACAAATATCTTACGGTTACAAATGTTAGAAAGAAAATAATAAAGGACAACTTTAATCGAAAACAGAGATATTATCAACTTGGTTTAGATAGTGCTTCTAATTTAAAAGCTGCAGCAATGAAACAAAACAGGAGTCTGCCTATGTTATTTAAATTTCCAAACACATTAATACAATGATGCTATTACTCAAGCAGTAACTATTGAAAACTCCGAATAAAGCATTACAACTGACAATCCTGAAGATAAATCACCTGCCCTTGCAGGAATCGGATACTAATTATTCAAAATTAGGTCTTAACAAACCAAATGCGGTGATCACATCATTTGACATTCACGAAGCTATACAATTATCAAACTATGCACCAAGTGACGGTGCCTACAATCTATGGACAGATCTGATTTTGCTGACTTATGCAAATTTTACAGTTGTACGATAATTTTGCAATAATGTTAATAGTGAACAAGCTATGAATGTTAATTTGTTGCGTGTAATAGGATTTCCTTTTGGCATCAAGTTTGTAGCAAGACTTTGAGACCGAATATGATAATTCTAAAGGACGTAAATAGTTTTATAACTTACAATTACTGTGGAATGATTTACGTATGTAAAGTTTAGTGAAGTAATACAAGTGAATGAGGAAGATCAATAATAATATCATCGAGATAAAACATGATGAAAACTTCAAAATAGTAAAGGAGTGTTATTAATATCAACATTTCAACTACACCAAAAGCAATTAGTTTCCCAGGCTCCTTATGCCAATATCAAAGCAACATTTTCCAATAAATAAGAAGCAAAGATCACAGCACACATCGAAATAGAAGTAATCATTAATATCATGATAGAACTCAACAAAATTTGCAACACGCTAACTAATTATCGAGGTGTCAATAGGAAAATGAAACATTAAGTTTAAAATGAGGTAGACACACCAGTTATTGCACATAACCGTTTTATAAGTTGTAATCAAACACTTAACAAAGCTATTAGTTAGAGAAACTAATTATACAAGAATCTTGTTAATAGAATTCCATGTGATTAACATTATGATAGATGTTAACAATTATAAAGGAACGTTGCGTGAGTTTATGACAGTTCGTATTATTGCATTGGATACCTTACTTATAGAAGTTGAAAAAGTTATTTCATATTACACGAATTTCCTGTAACAAGTTTAAATTCTTAGGAAAACTAACAGCAAATCCAATTGTCGGATTGAACACCTATTAAAATGAAAAATGTCAATATGAAATTCGTTTTTATGTTCAATAGCGTTCTCCATTTGAAAGACAGCATAAGTATGAAACCCAAAGCTTTTCAAAGTATTTCAGTTGGAACAAAAATATATACCAAACGTTAATGTACTTTGTTAAAAATATTTTCATATCTCAATAGCCTACGATACCCGGAGAAGTAAAATGCACCAGTGCCAACATTTTTGCCAATATTTCTTCTTTATGACAGCGGTGCCTTTCCCAAAATGGAACCATTAATTAAAGGCCGTGAGAAACCAAACTGACAAATAGTAATTTACTTCTAATAAAGCACATAATATATTGACGTTTGTAAAGTAACCTGCGAAGGCAGACCAGTATTCTTCATTGCTACAAATATTATGCCAGCACGGAGCGTAAACTATGTAAATTCTTACGTAATCCTGTATTACTACAATATTGTGGGTGTCCACGTGGCATAAACGATACCAATAATGATACAAATGTAGACTAGGGGTAAACGCATACTTACAAGCTGTGTACCGGATCACCATCACCTCATCTCGAAGCGATCACCATTCCTTTGAATTAACTCTGGATCGAGCACTTATAAGCACCGTAACCGCATCACCTTGGACTAAGGATTGGCTAGTTAATAAAAGGAAAATAAAATTCATTTGGCACAAACTAAAAGACATAACACACACACTGGTTGAGGCTGGCACAAGACCGTGGTGCTTGGCACAAGCAAAGAGAGGCCTATATCCAGCATGGATGATAATGATTATGAAAAGACAAAAAAAAACTATCCAAAAAAAAACAAAGTAGGAAAATACCATAAATTTAGGTCTCACGATTTCGCCAAACAGGCCCAGTTCAGTAAATGCCAGACAACTACTGCAAGGATGAACACGATGCAGCGTTTACACGTGTGCTAGCTTAGTTCATATTAAAATATTGAGAACTAGGTAATAACAACAAGCAATTCATAAGGAGTGCTACGAGAAATCATTTAACTCCAATTGATTTCCATTTCAAGTTCTAAGTAAATGTTTCTCCAGTGTTTTGCCATTTCTGTTCCAAATCACCTGTCTTATTATTATTTTGATATTGAATTCGCATTTGAAAAGCATAATTTATCATAAATTACTCAAATACTATAATTTAACTTTCACTACATAAGTAAAACTTTATGAGTGAAAACATGAAATATACCTGTTTGCAGTTATACCAAGTTCAAATACTGTACTCTAATATAATTTATCGAACGTAAACTAAAACTGTACAAGTATAGAATCAGAAACCATTTTCTTCACTTGTGCAGACTCATCTGTTTCAAAATACAATTTCAGTAAACCAATTAAAATTCCCGCCAGACAAAGCGAGTCATTAACACACTCATGAATTACTACAATTTAATTAGTCCACTGAGTAGTGCTAATGTGGTAGCGGTGTAAACACAAGAAAAAAGTCCTAAAGATGCATGTTAGTCGCCCTAAGGAATATCTTGTTACAAAGTCGTGAGTGATCTCTCTATTTGTGAATGAAGAAACTAAGAGTAACTAAGCTACCTAGCTTTTGAAACATTACATGTTATATGAACTATACTCGTGTAGATTCACCCTTATTTAGCCTTATTGTCATTGTGATGGCGATATTTTCGATTGATTTCGAACTTATCCTTGGGGAGGTTACACGGTATTGGAACTTACAATAGTTACAATGTAAAGTTTCAATAATAAAAATCAAAGTGGTTCTAAGAATACAGATGCAAAGATGATAATAATGAAACTACTAATGAACTGCGTCAAGCATGGGACACCATACATAACTCACAATTCCATGATGTGTCTGCACGCAACAACATACAAATGATTGCCGTACTTAGACTTATTGCTGGGCTAGTTAATGATATCTACGTACAAGAATTTAATGAATAAAATCCTGTTATTAATATTTATTAGCACGACAAAGGTTAATTGGTAATTTGCACTGCCCTCGTGGTATAACTGCAAATTAACATTTCATTTTCGTGGAATATAAATTGGCGATCATTTGTAGAATGTTAGATAACCGAATCTTATTAGAATATCTGTTTGCATGAGATGCAATTAAAGAATAAGAAAAAACAACCCGGATCTAACCAGATTTTGGGAAACCTGATAAAATATGAAACCCTTATAAAATTCAAAACTTATTTTGCACGCAATAAATCAAAATGAGACGCATTTAAACTTTTGTCATAAACCAACTTTATTACTGCACCATCAGTATAAGGGTAAGTTTAGATGGAGAAAAGATTTGCCAAACAACAGATCTAAAATCAAAGTGTCGGTCACTGGGTCACTGATTAAATTCAAATTAAAGCTGAGTTCCAAACGACGAAATCCGAAGACGTAGACGACGAAGGTCTTCGATATTGGTAGTCGAGTTAGGGATCTAAAATGGGACACCTAGCAAGGCGCGGTGATGGTAGGTGGAGTACAGCTGTGACCGAGTGGCGTCCAAGGAATAGAAAGAGAAATGTTGGTCGTCCGGCGGCGAGATGGGCAGACGACATTGTTGCCATTGCGGGAATATCCTGGATGAGGTTGGCACAAGATCGTGGAGCTTGGCACAACAAAGAGAGGCGTGTCCCCAGCAGTGGGTGAAGTCGGGCTGTGGATGATGATCTTATCTCCGAGTATCCTAACGTTTCCTTCTCTATGAAGGGTATATCTACCTACTTGGTCATACCAATCAGTCTCAATTTCCCGTTTTTCGTGATGCAAAATGGAAATGTCTAGTGTTGAACTGATTTTAAATGTTTTGATGATGTTGAATTATATAAACTACATAATTTGTACTATCCAAGTAAAGGCAAAATTTTATGAAAAGCGCATTTTTTCTGGGTCTGTTTCTTGCTAACAGTGAGTACCCAGCCTTAAACGCCCATAACTCCTAATTACGCCGACAATACGTCAAAACGATCTGCAGTTCTTTTGAATCAGAAAATATATCATTTCAAATATTAAAGCGAAAACGTTCCGTATTACTTATGTCGGCTGAAAGCATTTTTTGCATGCAGTTTATTTCAATTAGTCGGTAAAGACGGCATTTACTCTCGTTGTGGACACGATTTATGCCTGTTTATTATTTTGGTAAAGCGCCGTCGTCTGGCTTCAAAAATAACTTTTGTTCGGATATAGTCGTTTTAAGTCTTATACAGCAGGAAGTTTTTATTATAATTGACTGATAAAATTACTTAAAAGCTAGTCAAAGTTAACGGCAATAATAACTCAAATAATGGTCTCTCAAGAGCTTCCGACACAGTTGAGTTATATTTTATGAATTATTATAATGTGTTGATCAAAGATAACTTTTTTTGTAATTGCTGTGTGATTTTTAGATAAAGAGAATATTTTATTTGTATGAATAAATTCTCCGAATATTTCGAAATTATTAAGATGTTCCGCAAGGAATAAATAATAAATAAATATCGCTGGACATTAACACACAGCGCCATCTAGTGCCACACTAAGCAACGAGGCTTGTATCGTGGACACCAGATAGTTGATATACTACATAGATACTTTTTGTTTGTAAATACATACTTATTATACATATGACATCCATGACTCGGAAACAAATGCCCATGCTCATCACACAAACATTTGCTCCAACCGGGATTCGAACCCGGGACCCTAAGAACGCAATAATACTTGATCCACTACTATTAAATGATTTATAGGTAGTGCTAAGCGCACTTTCAACATGTTGTAGACTTAAAAGAATCAACAGTGTTTCTATATCTTCATAAAATATTAAATAAATCGGTTCTTATTTTTTTGTTTTGTCTACTCGAGGCATAACGTCACTCGGAGATGGCGTGACTCTTACAGCAAAAAAAATCCTCACGACGTTTTTATACACTTGCATCATGCAACTAGACAAAAGTGAAATGGAAAGTAACGTATTGACGTTAAAGTCTGCCAAATCGTATAGTACGCGAAAAATACCGCGGCGCCGCGCGCCGGTGGCGACAGCGATATTTCTGTATCATGAGATGTTTGCTTGTTTGACATTGCGGATCAAAGTGGATCTGTAAACGTAAGCATCTTAATCCTTAATGTGGAGTCGCAAATAAGGAAGCCTGGCTATCCTAGACATACATGTGTTGGATAGAAAGTGATATTGACTTGTCTGAGTGGTAAGACTTGTACAAAGGATGATTGTTTAATAAAGTTACAAATTGTTGTTTTTATCGTGCCGATTATACTATTCACTAGCAATTTTTTTATTTGCAAAATTGTAAAACCATACCTTTTATTAGATCAATCTAATTAACAAACCGAACGAATTGGAATTTTTATTATTACTAAAGGAATCAATATTTTTTTAATGAATCAAACAAACATGTTTTCAACACTAAGCTAGAAGCAGTAGAACTTTAAAGGCTGATTTCAAGAACTTTCTATTCAAACTACAGCGATTAAACCAAATATAGCGACTATTTTCAAACTTTGTTTCTGTTGTTTGTTCTTGTTGTTTATATTGACTGAAACAAGAATGACTTTGGACTTTGTTCTTTCACTGAACAGGTCAAAAACACTGTCTTTATTATTGAACCAGACAGATATGTAGACTAATGAAATGATTCTGGTTACTTGAGCGTGAAATGGCACCACCATCGCCCCATTTAATTTTATTTCACGTGGAAAATCGTTTACAACTCTCTCATATGTAAAACAAGTCTGGCTTTCAACAGATAATAACGAGTCAGTAACCGACAAATTGATGATCCGAATAAAAATTATGAAATGTCTAATTTATCATTGGAAAGTCCTCCAGACGGCCTGTGCAAAAACTGTGGACTGCAGAGGCGGTGAAAGTTTAAGAATTCAAAATAAAATTTGATGAAAAATGTATTGTTACTCATTTTCCTTTAGACAGGTAGCATTAATTTTGAACTTTATATTTGATTTCTTAGAATTGTCACTTCAGCGGCTTTTGTTAATTAAAATAAAATGCTAGACGACATTTAGAAAACGCATTAGTGATGACATTATTTTGATTTTATTCTTGTCGTGTAAGACCAACATTCTGATAACTAGAATGACTTCATTATGTTACAAATAACTGAAAATGAAATAAAAGAATATTATCTAACACATTGTGTGCATCTTGTACGTTGTTAATCTTTTCACTCCTATTTAATTGGACGCAGAGAATAAAGGATTCTTTGTCGATTACGACGCTGTCATTTTAATTAGACTCTGATATATTTCCTAATAAGGTCCCAAAGCTCTTTGTGTTTGTTAAAAATCTTTCTCAGAGAATTTCGTTTCAAATTAATCAAAGTCAAAGTCATGATCGATATAAATTATTGAGCATTAAAACATCGCATTAAGATTGGTATGGAAAACACGGAAGCTCAAGAGCAAATTCCACATTCACACGAAACTATTATACACAGAGCAAATGCAGCAAGATTTTCCACACTGTGACACTTGAAAATCGCAGCATAGAAACAAAAAAAAAGTCAATAATTCAATTATCTTCATTATTTCGTTACTGTTGACACTGTCTACATCGCATGTCATGTAGTAATATAGTAAAGTGCGAGACTGGATGTGGCGACGGCTCTCAGACGCTATAATGAGCTCGTAAAGTGTCGCGAAACGCCCGAAGACCACCGACACCGCAACTGTGCCAACGAATCGACGTGTATCTGTGTACTTACCGCTGTATCTGTGCTCGGCAATAGGACGGGTTTCCCCGCACTTAGATATTTAGTTGTTAGTTTAATTTTAAAATTCCATTTCTGATTCTATTTTATTTTGTTACAATTTGTTTACGGGAAAGTGTCATGTTCCATATCGTCATAAAGTGAGGTTGGAGAATTATTGCACATCGCAGGACCGTTATTAGTCACCATTACTTATTTAGGATGTTTGAGTAAGTTACTGTCAATTATGGTTTATTGAGTAAAGTGTGACTGACAAATCAACCATAAGCTTATCATTGTCTACTATTGGGACATAGGCTTCTTGTTTTTGAGACCGAGTGGCCATTATCTACGTGAAGTTGACTGTTGAGTTCCAAATATTTTAATAGAGAATGACACTAACTTACAGTTTGGTAACAGTATCTTTATTAAACATGTTTGATTTAAACCTCCTCTCCTAAACGTTTCCTGAAATACCAAAGCAATTACTAACAACCATAGAGTTGCGTGTGACCGCCACCAAACTAATTTCATGGTCGATGTAGGTCACAATTATCGTTGTTTCGTGGCTTAAGTCTAGGCTCAAACTAGTTCTATACTTAGTGGCGTTAATGATTTATTTTATGGAACACCAAACTTCGCCGTGTGGTCCACGACTAGAATAGGACAGCCGCTTTTGTAGTGATTTAGTTGACTTAGTATTTATTATTAAGTAGATAAACGAGCTTTAACGTTTAACGTACCCTGTATACAACGTTGTGCCTTAATTCAACAAGAAGGATGATCATGTACATAGGTCATTAAAAACTAACGATCTTACTATAAACGATAAAGAAAAACAGGAAAAAAAGTTTTTGGCCAAATGACAAAAATAAGCAAAATATACACACATCAACACGGTCTAGGGATATTTCATACTCAATTAAATAACTCGAAAAGTACTGGCCGCATTGGAATCTTTTATACACCGATTTGTTTGTAATTTATCTCAGACTAATTCCAAATTAAAATTTTTGAAAATTCTTTTGTTTCGGTGGCATAAAAATGTCTTGATGTATAGGAGAGAGAATTTTCATTTGTGCGAAATTTAGAAAACAATACGAATTACGTTTAGTTACAGTTTTTTTTCATTTTTAAACGAAAGATAAAGTTAAAATTGAGGTATTGTAGCCTATGCAACGCCAACATTTGACGAGGGCGGAGATGTTACGAGCTGTGGGAATGCTGGAAGCTGGATCTGTTCAGCGTAATGTTGCTGAGGCCATAGGGACCCATCAAAATGTAATTTCAAGATTGTGGACACGCTATCGTGCCACAGGTGAAGTAGCGGAGAGGCACCGGGGGCCAAGTCGCATCACTACCCCCAGACAAGACCGATTTTTGCAAATTACTGCGCAAGCACAACCAAATGCAACGGCGACTCAATTGGTCCAAAGGCTGCGAGTGGAACACCAAGTGCTTGTGAGTGACCAAACTGTAAGAAGGCGACTGCATGAAAGCAATCTACGCTCTCGTAGACCACTCCGGGTCCCACCTTTACGGAGAGGCAATCGTGGACGACGATTAGAATGGGTTCGGAACCACGTGGACTGGGGCCGTGACCAATGGTCCAATGTGCTGTTCACGGATGAATCAAAGTTCGGCTTCCATCCAGATTCACGAAGGACGCGTGTTTGGCGAGTTCCTGGACGATGGAGCCGTCTCCAGAACCCTCAGGAAGTTCACCCATACCAAGGAGGAACAATTATGGTTTGGGCAGGAATTCATCTTGGAGGACGGACGGATCTCGTTTGGGTGCGGGGCAATATGACGGCAGAACGATACGTCCAACAGGTGCTGGGGCCCGTAATCTTGCCCCACAGAACACAAATGGGGCAAGATTTCCTGCTCATGCACGACAATGCCCGGGCACACACGGCGAGAACGGTAGCAGCTTGGTTACATACACATAATGTTAGGGCCTTAGACTGGCCTGCTCAATCGCCAGATCTAAATCCCATTGAGCATGCGTGGGATATGCTGCAAAGAAGAGCTCTGAAGGAAGTTCCTGAAAATCTGGCTACGGAAGATCAACTTTTTGCGCACCTCAGAAGGACATGGGACAATATTCCGCAGCAAGACATTGACAACCTTGTTCTGAGCATGCCGAATCGTTGCCGATGTGTTATGAACATCATGGGCGCTTTCTCAGACTACTAACTTCAAGTTTATAAACACAAATTAAATGATTTTTCTATTTTTTTCAGTTTTTACTCACAAATTAAAAGTTCATTCATATACGGTTTCCGTCTATGCTTCATTTTTTTTTCATAAAATCCTGAAATTTTAATCTATACCTTAACCATTATTAAAAAATGGTAGAATATTAAATAACGTATCTTTTAAATATATACATGTCATATAAATAATTAACACATTGATAGTAATTCGCTTTTTTTAAAATATCCCTAGACCGTGTTGATGTGTGTATAATAACAGCTATTGACCCCTGCAAACTAAAAAATATGACTTCTACTATTTATTATCTGGGAAAAGGCGATTACGCTTGTGTTATCTATTAAGATTCAGCGATATCTCTTAAGAAATTACTGACGCAGGAAGTGCTTAATTAACACTTATAACAACAAAAGCGTTACAAAACAAACTGTGTCAACACCTGGCAGTCACAAAAATGTCATAGAACAGGAAACAGTTTTTAATAAACCAATTAATTTTATACATATAAATTAAGTATCAGTTACCCATCGCGTGATGATCATCCACAAATCAGCAACCATACGTTAAGAGGTTTAACCAAAGAAATTTACACATTTAAATAGAATATCATAATTTATAATACACTTAGCTGGATTACAGCCTCTTATCTCATTAGTGATCTTGATTGTAGTTTATGTTGTCTCAGAAGAAATAATGTAGAAATATGATACGAAACGGCTTCAGGTGATGAAGTGAAAAACGACCGAAGTGATAAATGGTATTTAGAGATATTATCAGTTAGAAATAATGTGTTGGTTATAGAAGAGTTCGTAATTTATAGTAATTGATGAAATATGGTAATAAAAAATAATAAAAAAGATGAGAAAGCTAACAATATATTTATTAATAAAGAAGAAGTTAGGTTAAGAGACAAAGATATTGATAAATGTGATGCAATTAGATGGGTGAAACCAAAAGCTTTATTCCTCGGCTTCTCTATTCAAATAAATTACAGTCTCAAGAAGTATGTTTGACAATCGTTATTACGAGTATTCCATTATCAAATACTAGTGTAACTAATTCGTTTTGTGCAAGGGCCAGCATTTATTGCAATGTATATCAATTCATCAAATGCACCACTGGGTTCTTGGCATCAGTTATGATCATTCATCTTTCTCATTGAATGTTCGTGAACGTATATTTGTCAATTATCTGATATCTGAAATTTATCACTTGTGAATATTAATTGCTTCTTTTGAATTCCAGTTGAATCATCTTCTATATTATGATCTGCTTCAGTAACCATACTCTTGAAGAAAACTTAAAACACGCAAGAGTTCTGTTAGCTCGTTTGTGTTGTGCTTAATTTATATCCTCTTTTTATACTTTTAGTGGACTCCATTGTTCGTATGTACGCATATCAGAACTACCAACTCTTATTATTTTTTCCTGATCCCGAATTAAGTTTCCGGTCTACTGCGGTCAGTACGCTTAAAACAATAGCAAATTCATTACTATAATCGAAACAATGACTGCCAGGTTATAAAACACTTCGGCAAAATCCTTACAAATTGGAAAAAAAGTTCTGCCAATTTGCTTTTACTTCACTCTTTTTAATCTTATTTATGTTGAACACGTCAAGGAGCTGGGAAAGTTTGTTGTCCTTTTCTATGGTGGGTTAATAGAAAGAGATGGGTGATTCCTCAATGAGAGGTCTAATGAGAAATGCAAAGGGCAAAAACACCGACTCGTGTTACCTCACCGGTGCGAGTACTTAAGGAAAAGATTTTTTTAACTGCACTTTGTGAAAGCAACTTGTACTACAAGTTATACGCCATGAACGAACACCCCATATTTTAATTTTTACTGTTGTGTTTTATAAAAGTTTCCTTGCAGATAACTTTCAAATTGTCTAGTTCAAGTTCGTCAGATATGTTATTTGTCTTGCTTACTAATTCAGCAAAATAATACATTCAACTGAACTATCTCATCTTTACAAAGGAACATTTATTCAATACTTTGACAATATTATTCTGAATGATTGCCTCCAAATGCATATAAGGGATTACACATTGATTTCCGCTTTGTAACCCTTTGATGTCATTGTGATCCTAACTGAAAGCCACTTTCACGCTTCATTAAAAGCGTACTAATGTAACAACAACTAATGTAATCTGGTGTTCCTCGTATATTTCACGTGATTCTTATCCCATTGTATATTGAAACCTACCATTTTTTAACTTTTATAATCTCTTGATAAGTTTCCGAAACACGATTCTGTTACTTGACACCATTTAATTTTAGTATTCAAAACAGAGTTTAGTATAATTTGCCCATTAGTTATGAGATTCTTGGAGAAACATCTAGAGCATAAGTATTGTTGGAAGTATGATAATTATTGACTACTTCCTTTGTCAAATGATATCGCCTTGAACGCCAATAGTTTTGATCCCAGAGAGGCGTTTACTTTGCGTAAATTGTTTTATGACCACTGTTCTCAAAACATGTCCTAAAATTGAAAATTCGTACACATGCAATATTCACCAAATCCACTGTGGTGGATGAAGCCTCAATGACTTTCATAGAGAGAAGCTGTGGCCCAGTAGTAGGACCATTGTTGAATGATTATGCTTGGTACCTAGAAGATAAGCTAACTAAGCTGAAAACTATGTAACGTCTGCCGACTACATAGAGCATAAGTTATAAATATATTCTTCCAAACACAAAAATAATCATCAAAATCGGTTAACAATTAGCGAATATATCACTGAACATACACATAAAAAAAGACGAATTGATAACCTCTTTCTTTTGGAGGTCGGTTAACAAGTAAATAACGGATAAGATAAAGAAAAGATACTTAAAACCAATTTTGTAACACATTCATGAGAAAATTGAGTTCACAAAGTTTCAAACACAGAGTACAGGTAAAAGAAATTCTAAGCACAGCTGAGTAAGTACACTAATCGCGATTCGTAAACAAACCATTGTTACCGATAACTCTTTCGATGGCGATGTTTGAGCAAACAGTATTGACGCATCGATTCAACAATCGATCTGTCGGATATCGTTGTTATGATTGGATCGGATATTGTGGCAGTTGTTGAAAAATTTAATCATAATAAACTTGATTTTGTTTTGTTCTTTATTCACATGGGAACTGTATGAATGTGGCTATAAGAGTAGAGAAAAAAAAAAAACGATGGATGGACGGTGTGAAAGATGATATGGCTATAAAATTGGGGTGAGCAGAAATCGGAATACTTAGAGTTTATTCGCCTAAACATTAAGAAGTTAAGTAACATGAACATATGACATGAATAATTAAATATCAACATCGAGAGAATCCAATTTGTTGCTTCGCATTTCCAGATATTTCATACCAGTGCCCTCAAGGCCACCCTTCAACAAAGTTCCGAATACATTTGCAACTTAATATACCGACGATTTCCGTGACAAAGTCCCATAAGCTCCCATGGAAACACCATAATTCTTACTTTCTCCGCTTGATCGCGATAAGACACTAATAACCGGGCAATATGCTAATAACTCAATAAGTAACACGTATATTAAACATATTGCTCTTAAAAGCTGGGAATGGGAGAAAAGTATAGCTTGTCAGTTGTTTATCAAGTGTGTTGTAAGCTTCAATTTGGTTGATACCATCAATTCTCACCGTGATGCCGATTCGGATTCTCAGAGTGTAATTTCTTGATAAAAGTTCGTCGTCAGGGAAAGATTTAAACATTAAATTCTCACAGTCAAAGAGATGCCTTGATTGTGAAAATTTAAATGTAAAAGGGATTTATTTAGGAATGCGTTTATGTAAACTTGTAAAGCTGTAAATGTAACAAGAAACGGTAACTAGAAAAGACAACGAGAAAAAGAAAATGCTCTTTTAACAATTGTCCATATACATCTCCTGACTGACAGACTGACAATATTAAAAACGTGACTGGAACAAACTGAATGCGGACAGAGGACAGGTGTACCGCATTTGGGAGAAGCCTATGTTCAGCAGTGGATACGAGTGTAGTGTGTGTATACTATTGAGAGTATAGTAATTAAAAATTTCTTTCCAAAGTAAAGTACCACTATAGTGACGCATTCACCTCATACGAACAAGAATCAGCCATCACGCATATCAATCACCCCATCCTACCTCCGACCTTCGCCGCAGCATCCGTTCTACCAACCAATCAATATCCCCCAAGTGAATGGCGTCAACAATGTCTCCTCCACAATACCTGATTGGCCAGTTCCAACGTAAGACAACCACTTAAATATCGTCAGGCTCGTTAATATGGATTATTATTTTATGGCTTACTAATTTATGTGGAGGCAGCACCGGTAAATACTCAAGATGTCGGCTTTAAGAAGTGTAAATCTGATGTGATGTGGGAATGCGAGTTAATTTTACACTTGTATTCTGGATTCCGATGTATGTCAAAATTAATAGGGCTAGTGTAGAAGATGCTGTGTTTGGTAGTGTCAAAGACGTGATTTAATTTATTTATATGTTTACACAAAATACTTAACAGGACTTGACATTAAGATAGAAGAGCACAAAAGTGGGCGATAATTATTTCTGGCAAAGTAGGAGAAATTCGTTGTTTACCATAGGGCTTAGAAGCAACAGAAAAAAAACGACCTCATAGCAATGTTAATGTTGCTGTGATGAAACTGCTAAAAACACGAAGCACTTTGAAAGCAGCAACATCTATTTAGGCGTCAGGAAACCTAACATAATGAAGAAAGTCTAATTAGGAACACATCAAATCATTAAAGGCATTCGTTTGTTAGCAATTATGAAAACAACTTTAAAATCTTATAAAACTTTAAGTGAATGTTTTCATTATAGTTCTATTTGAACTCAAGGTTATGTTTATAATATCAATATACAAGGACCCCCGTCCTTTTACAGCACCTCATATATTAGTATTAATGCTAACGAGTAATTAAATATATGCGTCACATACGCGAGACCTAATCAAGGTGGTCATAGATTAGTCAACTTGTAATAAAATCCATTCAATTATTGTAAATTGAAATGAATACTAATTAAATTCACGCCTGTAATCCCCGAAGGGTTAGCAGAAGTGTACCTAATAGTACACCCACATTTATGTTTAAGCCCAAGGGAGCGAGCCTATTGCGAACAACCGAGTACAAATCCAGTCTCGGTCAGAGGCAGTAAAATTCTTGAAATGAATATTCTGGACTATCAATTGTTCCAAAAGCTTAAAAAACTCTCAATCAATGAATTCATCCTACCACATCCAAAGCTAGGCAATGATTTCTCTCAAGCTGCACTATTACCCTTTGTTCCGATTTCCGCATTCAGTTTCAGATAACGTCTACAGGTGTCTTAACATCTTAATACAATATTTCACATATTTTTGTGAAATGAATTCATACCTTTTTTGAGACTACTTTCTAGCCGTAAGAATGATCTCTTTAACTGAAACATCACTCTGCTCTGATTTTCATTTTATTTGTGGACTCTGCAGAATGTCTCCTTTCATTTAAATCTCAATATTTACTCCTATTCTAGACTTATCATTTTTCAAACAGACATGTAGTCACCTAAAATGTAGTTACTATATTAAAGAATGGTCAGCCAATGGAAAGCCAAAAAATCTCAGCAATACTATTGTCTAGTGTAAGTTGCTCCAGTCTAGCCGAAACTTGTACCTGTCAAGTAGATCTAAGTTTGAAACGTTATTATCTTGCATAAACGTTCATATCAGTAAGTAACTGACAGCCTATCTGATTTGAGTTGTACTGAAAACATGTAACATACTCGTATAATTCAATTTAGGAAATGCTATTTCATCACATTTCTATATTTACCCACAGTCAAGCATTGCACAAAATACATCGCCATTGTTTTTGCTATTTAAAGTCAAAAGTGCGGAAATATTCTTCAACATACCTAAAGAGCCATAGTTTTTCCAGAACCTCTTACTACTAACTGCGTAAGAGACCATATTCTCAACAGACTACGGTGCACCTACAACCTCTATTGGATTCTTTATCAATTCGGAAACGATAAGAAGTACATTTTCTATTTCTGTCACATCTACATCTTAATCTATACCGAGCATATATGTTAATGGATCAATTATTTAATACCAGTTTAGGTCGCGACGCTGCGCCCGCGCCGCATCGAGCCAGTCGCTAGGATTATCCGTTTATTAAACATGCATGCAGATTATGTGGTCTCTTAGAATAGGTAGGTTCGTAAACTTGTGATAACCGGGTGACATGCATGCTGGGTCGTTATTGGAACATAAATATTGGTACAGGTTTTTGAAGGAACTGAGGAGTTTCTGGTTGTAGACTGGATAATGTGGAGGTTGAGGAGAGATATTGGTAGATTCTCAACCAATTGAAGAGAACCCTGAAGCCTTTTTAAGACTAATGTAAGAAATTTATAAAAGCTGTGATTTGTGCGTAAAACCCTTCCAATCCTTCCAATGGTAATGAAAATAGTAACCTTAACAAAGGGACCGAAAGACTGGGGGAATCTGTTAATGTTTAAACTTTGCTATATTCAATACAGTAATATTCAATTCTTTGCTAATAATGAGTGCGTCTGTACCCATTTCTTTGGCAACATCCCGAGAAGAAAAAAATTTAAAAAAAAACTAGGTTCATCCAAAAACCTCGAACTCGTAAACATCTTAATAAAATCATCTATTACCTCGACTACGACATAAAAATCTTCTAATAAACTTGACACTTTATTAGTAGTTGAATCTTCGTAATTAGTATTTGGAGAAAGTCCCGTGTACAATATCATAGTAGTTAATGCCACAGATTTGTGAGATAACACTTTCTTGATAGAAAACAAGTTGATTAGTACAAGTTGTAGAGGGTGAATGACCTTTTGACCTGTTAATATTGTTGCTAGGAAAGATTGCGCCACTCGTTTTGAAAGAAGAAGATAAATAATTGATTATATTTAAATAATATCACCTTTATCAAGAATTTAAGTTGGAAGCAAAGTCATGTCTAAAATCGAACTGTTTTCACCAATCTCCTTTGACTCTGATTCAGGTTAATCAAAGCAAGTAAAACCTGCACATGTGATGTGGAAATTTATGATGGTTCTAACCTTGAGGTCAAATGTGGCAACCGTTCCGCAGAATATAGACGCAGCCGCGGTATCAACCTGCACATTGCAATAAAGTCTATAGAAGATTGCCACCCAAGTGCAAGAATAGAACAATTTACCTTTTATCGTTATTTACTAGCAATAGAGACACCGATTTCCAACAGTCAAAAATTCATAGCTCATAATACGACTATATGGATTAAAGTTTTGATTGAAAACTTAAATATTCATTGATGTCTTGACACTAGTTATATTTTGAAATAACAAGTAGCTAGCTTACATGTGGAAACAGCTTCTTCCAATAGAGAAACCAACATAGCCGATACTATATAAGACATAGCTGATTGCCAAAAAGCAATAGCTGAAGGTACTAATAACGCTACTGCCCACAATGGTCTTAGCTGGGATATATCGGCTAGCAAGTTACCATGTTCCACAACGTTTACGGAACCATCTGTCGGTCCACAGGGCCTCATTTATCAGAACACAACTACTTACAAGTAACGTTGATGATTAGGAACACTAAACTAAAACAAATGAAAGCTTACACACAAAAGGAATTAGGACGTTTGAAGCTAATATTTAGTTTAAAGGAATAATATTTAAGGGTGAAACTAATATGTAAACAGTAGTAAAAGGAATGATTGTTTGTCTTCGTAATACGGAAGCTGTAAATTCTCAGGAACAGCTCAGACACCTGGGGTAGTACTGTAGAATAAACGATGTAGACTGAACTTAGGTTAGTGTTGGTAGCAGACGGTTTACACGCGGTCGTGGCAGCGGGCTATAGTTCCAATAAAAGCATACGCATTGCTACTAGTTGTACCTACACTTGGAACTAGCTGTCGATTGGCAACACATCTTAATACGGTTATAAAGTATACACATGTGGGAATAGATAGATGTAGCAGCCTCATTCATAGACTTACAGAAGTTATTTGAACTTTTCAGTAATGTATAGGTACTTAAAACCAAAGTTATTTTAACGTATGAGGTAGGTACTAATACAAGTTTGAATGCGTATGTAGGTATTTTTTCCCAACTTGTTTCTTCATTTCACAAATATTAACGAAGTTTCGTAAAGCACCTAAAAGTAATGCTGCCTTTAAAATCATTGACGAGAAGGCTTTTAAGCTAGTAAATAAAAGACAAAAACAGATAACTTCAAGCTTTTAATACCTCAAAAACAAGACCAAAACGCAAATAATCTTGACTAAACAAACAAAACCGTCATTATTTAGAGCGTGGTACAAAAATCTCACCTCATTATAAAATAAATCGAGTGCAAAGATGACAAAATAAAGTCAACAGCACTTTATCAACGCAGCATGCCAAGCTGCCACATAAACCCGCACATGGTGACGTTATGAAATACGATTATGAGCGAAACGTAAGCCCGATTCGATTGTTTCAAAATCATTCGTTTCCGCGACTGTGTTGCGAGTTGCGATCACAATACCACTGTTGATAGTGTACTGTTGTATTTCTTTATTGGTAACAGAATCGATTCTTGAAACTTCGTAGACCGAAGGTAGGTAAGTCATGTTTTGTCGTGCGTGTACAGTGCGGTTGACAAGTCAATAAGTTTGTCTTGTTTTGCAAACCGTTTACTGGTAGGTAATTGGGTGAAAGATTGTAATAAGCTTGGTATATATAACGTATAATCCTGTATTCTTTGAAGGGTTAAGTAGAGATATTCCTAAAAATACCTATATTTCGCTAGTTATATCTAAGTCCCATGTATTAGTCCAATAGGAAGAGAGCCTACTGCCATCCATCATCTGCCTAGCCTTTTCCCAACTGTATTGGGGTCGACTTCCAGTCTAACAGGGTGCAGTGAATATGGCTATCTGACTTCCACAACTCTGATAGTACTGGGTAATACGATACCCCTTGGTAAGACTGGTTGTCAGACTTTCAGGTCACTGACTAACTGCAACTACTATCAAAGATCTACAAATGACAGCCGGTACCAATGGCATAACGTGCTTTCCAAGGCACCCTATCGAAGGACCAACCTAGGTAAGCACGGTTTAACCTAAAGATGGACCCGGGCGGCTGTTCTTATTTAGCCACAAGCTCCTCAGCTTCCTGCCATTCACTGGGCGAAAGCCCTGATTCAATGTTGATACTGAGAAAATCATGAAAGAAAATCAATGGCAATAGTAACCAGGACCTCATGGCATACTCAGTAGTATAGTAGCACTTACAGCCTAGGCCATTGAGACAATCCATTTTGCAAACCGTTTACTGATAATTGGATGAAAGAATGTGATCTATAAATAATTTTAGTAATTGAAGTGGAAGCTGCGTAATTTAAATCTGCGTTTATGGAGTGATTACAGGGAGTGTTATTGAACGTAATCAAGCCTGGACGAGGTGATTGTGGGACTGATTCGACACAACAGATAAATTGAGACAACACTTTATATTAATTGACCTGAACCCGTTCAGATTGACCAGTCGATCATTTTATAATGCTTGACTTGCTTCACGTCGCTAACTCTAACTTTGGATCGCGACTTCACCTACTTGAAAGTCAAATAATATGGCACTTGGCAACAATGTTGCTTTCTATCAGTGTAAGCACTTCTTTAAATCTGATCAGTACTTCATGTGATAACCTCTAACATACGAACAAGTTAAATTCTTAGCGACATTACCTTTAATGAATGATATTGCATTTATAAGAAAAAAATACACATTATAATAATACAATACGGAGATGTTAACCAAGGAATTACAAAAATATTTACACTTCCCGCCACATAAAACGAAAAGTCTCACTTCCATCTGAATAGTTTTTAAAACACGACGTAAATCAGCATTAACATAGCTAAACCAATGATCTTATGAACTCCAACATGTCAGACCAACAGTAATCTTTAACCCCTGACACATCTTTCTTCCATAAAAATAACATTAAGAAAACACTAGTAATAAAACGTCCAGTGAATGAAACAGTTTGTAAGGTAAAGTATCAAAATTCATAAGGTGTTAGCCGATGTTAATCTGTTTAATAAGCATCTTGATACTATCAGCTTGGCTTCTTAGGTCCAGCGCACATCGCTGGAGGCGCAGCGGAGCGCATTTGAAGACAACAATTTAATATAAACCATAACTACCTTGATATACGGTCAATATAAGAAGAAATTCGCACGCGGTACTCGGAGCGCCCTCAAGCTACTACAAGAGCATGCGCGCGACCGTATATCAAGGTAGATAAGGTTTATATTAAATTGTTGTCTTCAAATGCGCTCCGCTGCGCCTCCAGCGGTGTGCGCTGGACCTAAGAAGCCAAGCTGATAGTATCAAGATGCTTATTAAACAGATTAACATCGGCTAACACCTTATGAATTTTGATACTTTACCTTACAAACTGGAATATGGCTGCATCTACATCGAAATGACTTGATTTTCAAAGATTGAGTTGTACGATAAGGTTCGTAGGTTCGGAAATGCAGTAGGTGCGTAAGATATGGGCGGGTGGAGTCGCTTATCAGAAAAACTTGAGCGGTGGGGTGTACCTGACTGTTGTAACACGGTGTGGTAAAGTTTGACCAATTCTAACATATTGTGTAGTTGGTTGAAAATTGGAAAGTAAATTAGGTTCTTGTGTAGGGAGGGAACTAAGATTATTAGACAAAGAGATAGATTATTATTTAAGGCAATGGTCTAAACATATGTTTAATAAGAAATATGTACAGTACTTACAATTTACAAATCTATTAAAATAAACTAACTAACTAAAAACTTAAAAAAATGGCGTCAAAAAACTCCTCCTCAACGCTGTCAACTGGTAATGTCCGGCGTTACCACGCTGTATAGCAACGCTCAGCCTTTTAGGCAATGATCACCTCAGGATGTAATAATACCAGCCTATTACTGTCCCACTGTTGGGCAAAGGCCTCGGAGATGATACGAGCATGAGTACAAAATTGTGGCGTTCTCCATGTTTATTACCCACCTGTACAAATATGATACTACGTTCGGATTTCATCATAAAGACTACTATCAAATTAGATCAGACACTTCCAATCAATTATTTGTAGCAACAATAATCTGGCACAATGAACGAGGCTGCTCTCATAATATACAGAAATTCAAAGCATATCGAACCAATAAACATATACAACTTATTATAATAGTTATTACATAAATATGTACATAATTATCGAAACAGTGGCAATTATCATAATTTCGTGTCGACAAATTCTGAGAATCAGTCGCTATCAGAAGCTCATTCTTTCAATTAATTATAAAACTTCGTTAAATTTAAATCTAAAAGAGTATTCAATATTCAGTTTATGGAAATTAGTGAAATAGATAATATGAGTCGCCGGAATAGACCGGTCAAATGATTTGTCGTGAGAGAATAATGCCGTAATCATAACAACGAATATATAAATTCACTTCTCAACACACAACCTAAACCGCATATATCTTAAAGCTAGTAGCACAGTAGTTCCATAAATTAAAGAAGCTATATAGGCACTTAGAAACGATTCTTTAACAAGAATTTGTCTGGTATACAACAACTAAAAAACCCGACCACTGCACAATCACGATCTGGGGTTTACAAGGTAAAATCGACTAAAATGTAACCTAAAGTCAAAGTTACGTCAAAAAGGTAAATTCGGTTAAAATGTGGCCTATGATACCCGGGCCATAATACAGAATTGATTGACACCTTATTCATCAAAATCGGATCAATAGTTTAGGCGCGTCATCAACTGCTAAACTCATAACCTTTCCTTTTCGCTTCGCCGTAGTCGGGTAGACAAACATTTAAAGTTACCCCTTTTAAAGTTTGTTTTGAAGTTAGTATTTTTTTCCGACGGAAAGAGTCCCATGGCTCGTCATCATCATCATCATCATCATCATCATCAGCCTATTAATGTTCCCACTGCTGGGACACAGGCCTCCTCTCTATGAGTGGGAATGGGCTATAATCCACCACGCGGGCCCAGTGCGGATTGGTAGATGTCACATGTCTTCGAATTTTTTGGTTCTAGGACATGCCGGTTTCCTCACGATGTTTTCCTTCACCGTTTTGAGAGCAGTGGTGATGAAATAAATTACACAAATTAATGCGCCTGCCTGGGTTCGGTTCCCTCTCATAGAGAGGAGGCCTGTGTCCCAGCAGTGGGAACATTAATAGGCTGATGATGATGATGATGATGATGCCTGGGTTCGAATACACGACTAACTGTTCGTAACTCGGGGCCGCCACCACTGAGCCACCGCTGCTCGATGGCTCGTAAATGCATTAAAAGACATAGGTACAATTAATGAAGCAACCTTGCTCTCGGTCTAAAACCCCATCATAAATTTTGGATATATGAAACAAACACATCATGTGGTAAAGAGTTACGTTCCAACTTTGAACAGAAGCCAACCAGTCCTGTGTAGCAAAGAATCTGAAAACATTTATTTTCATTATAATTTTCTAAGTCCCTAACGCGTGTTAATTTTATGTAAAACATTAAAAAACATGACATTACAATAGTCGAGAATTTAGTCGAGTGGGTTTAAAAAGTCCCAACTTCAAAGGAATCTTGTAATAAATGAGGACACGTGTTAAACTACTAAAACAAAGTTGATGTTTATGTCCTACGTCAAAGAATACTCTATTCGTTTTGTTTATTTCATATTTCTGGAGCCCTTCGAGACATTTATTTCCTCCTACTCAAATAACTAAGCAGCAGTTATATTGATTTATTTAAGTACTTAGGTACTCAGGTGGTCAAAATAGTTGTGTTTATTTTAGGTTCGTCTGTTCTACCTCTACTTAGTCTATGACAGTCCCCTGCAAAAGAATAAGTTCTCCAAAGCAGAGCATGATCGATCCTAATTCATTGCACTTGCCAAAACATAATTGTGCAATGGTTATACCCCTTGGCATGGTCAACAACATAAGGTTTTTCTCTATGTAAGGGCGCCAGAACCCGTCACGCGGGCCCAGTACGGTTTTTTTTTAATTCTGGGACATTTTCTTTTTCTCACAATATTTTCCTTCACCGTACAAGAAGGACATATTTTAGTGTGAACCAATCCTTACCGTAATATGATTTTAATATGTACACGGGAAGGTCAAATACCATAGGTAGTATATATTATCACAGATCTCCGTTATTCGACGATTCTTTGAAATCGCCTTGTTTGTGAAACCGCTATAATTTTTCCAAACGACATGAATTCCTCCTGTATCTTGATCGTGTCTGAATATATTTGCAATATGACGAAATTAATTTATGATGCCGACCTACCGCGGTGACACATTGCTGGTTAAAAATGTTTTACATTCCTTTATCTTTGTGCTTATAAATCTTGATGAGTTGAACTCGGCTACAGAATAAATTAATATACCAGAGAAGCCACAGCAGATAAATAATCGTACCTGTATGAGGTGGAACTGGCTGATAATCCTATTATGATAGACTTCTGCAATCAAATAACTTTGCTCTTCTCTTTAAACATTAAATTGACCACGCCATTGCAGTCTCTGTACTCGCTTTGTACATCTGTTGGCCAATCTCTGCACTTGCATGAGTAATTTATCATCGTCATCAGAATTATCTATCCTCTTTGATCGGATCTATGCTTTCGCATCCAATCGATTCCCGAGACCTTTACCGACAGATCATTGGCTCCCCTTGCCTTTAAGTAGAATTTTGAAAAATTGTTTTTTTACCAATGTTTATTCTTTCCTTTTCATTATGTCTACAAGTTATCTAACCTTCAGAAACAGCTTTCTCTCATTGCGCAGACAAACCACGTGTCAATAAGATTACACATGAAAGATAAAGTAAATTCCTGCAGCACGAGAAACGTACAATCAATGTTGTCATTTTTTTCTCCAATCGAAAAATGTGTAGTGAACAAAAGGGATACCAAACAATCCAAAATAAAGGAGACACTCCGGAAAAAGAAATAAAATTGCCCAGCAGACATTATTAGAACTATTGTCACAGGCATCAGTAGGTCCCTCATACTGAGACAGATATAATCATTTTATTTCTAGACACACACGTAAAACACAAATTCCACGTCCGATGTCACTATTTTTATAATTACAACACTATTTCCTAGAAATCGTCTCGAAACACAATTAATTTATTCAAACGAAGCAATCTTGATACTTGCAAAATATATTGTTTAGTATATTTTTTTTTAAATCGTATGCTTTCTGAGTTCATTTGGATTCGTGCCAGCTCTTTAGCGGTTGAAAATGGGACCAGGTTTGGGAGAGCTCCCTCGTCTCTTTGATTAATCGTGTAAATGAAGGAAAGCGGGGTTTTAGCAGCAGATTTGAGGATCAAGACTCATTGGTCCGTTTACGTAGTTTGACATTGCGCTTGCGTTGATTGTCTCAATGTTTTGGTTTTAATCGACTGTTAGTTTGGATTAGGTTTTAAACGTGGTTTTGCAAATGAAGTGTTGTCGGTTTTACTTTGACGTAGGAATATCAATGTTTATTTTATAATCTGTGGCTAGTCGGTTCATTTTATGCTAAACTCAGTGAGCTAATGGCACTTGACTTGTACATTTAACTTGTTTATTTTAATTCTGGAAACATTAAAAGATAGTGTTTAGATTTATATTATCTATGGGCACTTTCGATTCGTATTACAGATAACATATATTAATATAGATTGCATTGATCGGAAGTGGTTTTCATTTCGAAAAACTAGTTCTATTTACGTACGAAACAAAATGTCGGCGGCATTCAATTCACCCGTTAAAAGTTACTACTTCCCCAGTTACCACAACCTTCTTTTTGAGGAGAAAAAAACCTTAATCAGAGTTCCAACGACAGGCATATAATGATTAAGAAACCTACGCTTGAAACACAAGGTAAACAATATCAAACAGTATTACCAATATAGGGAGACTACAAAGCCAGCCAGATCCCCACAAACTATACTTAAAAAGCCTATCTAAACTGCTTTTATTCCACACTTCATAACCGATATGATACCTAAATATAGTGCCTCGTATGAAACCGGATTTATTTTACGTTTTTTATAAAAGAAAACAAGCTGTATAATAAGCTAACTAAGCGAAAACAAACTGTCGGTTCCGCGCCCTCCAATTCGGTGCAAGCGGTTCGCTATGTAATTATTAGGTTGATAGGAAATGGTCACAGAGAGAGCGGGAAGCGAGAATGTGAAAAATGAGAGAAAGATTTTTCCCCGTTACTCTAATCTCCAGCAACTGGAAAGTCAGAACCTACAGTAGCGATAAAACTTGAAAAGTTAAACGTAAATTCACAATCAGACAGGAATGGATATCATATTATATACACGTGTGCAGTTCAGCTACTGTAAGTACAGGTAAAAGTTTCACATCTTATTTGACTACGAGTTTATAAGTTACCTCAGTCAGGGCCTCTCTTTATCTAATTATTTTCTGGAAAACTTTTTTTTAAGCTCCGATCAAGGATGAACCTTGATATCCAAAGTAAAACAATTTTATGCATTTTCCTGTTAGTAACGTTATTGATCGCGAATCGCTTTCGTTAGGCACAGCGCCTCACCGCAGCCGCGCAATTATGCCGCGATAATGGCCGACGACGCGTTTAATGCTGTTTAGTAAGGGCTGCCTCTAAAACTTATTTATTAATTTAAAAATAAATTTTAGTGATATAAATTAATCCGAATTAAAATCTGGTAAATACTTTTTATAAGTGCACAAAGTGAGTTACAATTTATGTCATGACTGCCACGTCGAGGTAGAGTGGTCTCAGACGCGACTGTTGAGCATGTGGTCCTGGGTTCGATTCCCGGGTCTGGGAAAGTGCTATTGGGTTTTTCCATCAGGAAATTCTCAGTAGCAGCCGGCAATAGGCTCGCCCCCTATAACATGGGACTTAAACATAAGTGGTGAAATGTGGGTTTACTATTAGGTACATCTCTGCCTAAACCTACCTATAAGAGATATTTAAAACCTAAAAAGCTTAAGTAAACAAGAAACTAAAAACAACTTATTACCCTAGCTTTCCTGTCTGTTACCATCTTCGCTTTAGGTGGCACAGATGAAACCCCATTAAATGGGTTTTTTTTTGTCATAATTGTATTGTCACTAGCCAATTAATTTGGGGATATCTAGAGAATCAACGAGTAGTCTTAAAGTTTCAAAACCTTAGCACTTAATTGGCAGTTGTCACCGCAATACCTGTGAAGCTTATAATACCAAGATTCATCACCGTTCATACCAATAAATTAGGAAATTCCATTAAATGCCCATACTTTACGTAATACTCGTAAATCAAAGCAACCAATCGTGGACTGGCTACTGTTCCATCTGTACTGTGCTGACCACATTCATAACTCCTCCCCTTTACTCGTCATCAATTATTTTAATGAACCTTCATAAATATTATTGTCAATACATAAAGGTATCTTCTTGTGTTTAAGTCAACTTAAAATAAACTCTACTTCTGTAATAATAACGTACAAATTCTGACTGGCCACGCCCCTATCACTCAAACTGTTAACAAAATTATATAAACATTCCCCGAAATCAAAATTCGGGCACTCCCCTCATTACAGCAAAGGATTAAGGCTCGATATCAAACACAATGACATAACAAAACTGCAAAATTAATTTTGTATAAAATATGTTTTGCGCAAACGCAACTCGCCGACAGTAGTCGGACGTATTCGGGTAAAGTCGCCACTTATACAATGTCCACTGGGTGTTGCGAAAATAGGAAACCTATGTAGGTCTAATTTCGTAACGAAAACACTCGATGAATCATTGAATTTGTGAATAAATTAAAAGGGCATACAAGTCGTGTGGATTTATCAACGTTGCGAAAATAAACTTGATGCGAGAATGTGCATATAATAGAGGTGTCGAGGCTCTTTGCGCAGGCCGAGTGTTGCCGCTCGACTCGAGTTCCTTTTAAGGACTATGGCAACATTGGTAAGTCTGTATCGTTTGTTGACAATGGTGTGTAATGTTGTCGATTTGTTCTTGAGTGGTTCTGACTTGTAATGAGATTTTCGTACACGATCTCGCGGGCTTTCTAGTTTAGTAGATAGAACGGTAGCTATTTATATTGACAAATGTTGTTCATAGTAGGCAGTGCTTTTATTGATATTAATAAGCAGATTCGGGTGAGTAATCTGTACGTTTTGGTTTTGTATATAATTGTGGCCCGGAAAAGAGAGATAGGAAGTAAGAAGATTGTGTGTGTACCTAGATAATTACATTGTACCTGGGTATTGAAATATCATCTTCCAATAAAATGGCGCCCTAAGCCGGAAATAATAGTAATCTAGTACCTATATTAAAAGGGTATTAGGAAATAAGCTAACAAAACTATAAAACTAAGCTGTTCCTATATATTTATAAACCTTACAGAGCAGTGGTAGACTGCAGTAGAAACGTCCTGGACTGAAATTGAAGGTTCTAATTAAGACACGCACTTTATTTGGTGTTCATTATTTCGTCGTCTCTGTCCCTGGTGAATGGTGAAGGAAACCATCGTGAGAAATCCGTCCTAGAACCGAAAGGAAAATAACAATAATAAAATAATAATAAACAAAAAAATATTAAATAAATAATAATAATAACCTAATTGAAAGGGTAGATTTTTATACAAATTTGTAAATGTTTCCTTTCGTACATTTAAGTTCCTGGTGGGTGTCAGGGGATATAAAACTAAGAAGACGAAGTGTCGTCTTCAAGGACCTACCAAGCAGACCCACCGGTGGGTCAGTGGTTCCTGGTGGGTCTCAGGGGATATAAAACTAAATAGTCACATAGATCCTACTAGTCAGTAGGTCTTGGGAGACACATCAGTATTCGGAGACCCACCGGTGGGTCTGCTTGGTGGGTCCTTGAAGACGAAGTGACAATTTTTAGAAATAAGTATGCAATCTTCCAAACCGCACCGGGTTCGTGTGGTGGTACACGGTGGTGGATTAAAATCTGCGTTCCAGCAGTGGAAACATCATAGCTTGGTTATGCTATCTGCTATCACCAAAGTTGTTTACTATTTAATAACCATTGCAGTATTACCTTCGGTCCACTACAAATAAGCCGAGCAATGCCAACTAAAGCTTATTACTGATAAAAATACTATAACAAGTCAACAGCTTAATTAAAAGCGAACTATCAACTCATATCATCCCGCAGAGCTGTAAACATAACTAGAGGATATCTTTACTACAATTCTACTTCTATTTTACTTATGTTAAAGTAAATTCTGCATATTAAGTTCAAAGATAATTATTGTCAAAAAAGATGCAAAGTCATTATTGAAATAACAATATGTTGAAATCGAGGTTTGATGATAGATAAAGCTGAAAAACTCAGTTTAGCGGTATTGAATTTATTGGTACTCATTCAGTCATTTGTACACCAGATGTTTCTGTTACAGGACTAACTCTGAAAAAGCATATTTTTCAAACACTTATTTTATTTATTTTACTATTTATGTACACATAGTATACAACACAGGAAAATACATTAAAAATATTAGTACATAGGAACTGCTTATTTCTTAAGAAATTTCTGCCAGCAGACCTGCAAAAGGAGAAATGAAAAAGAAATGTAGACAATAGTGTGTGAGAAAAGGAAGAGGCTATTTTAGGTAACATAAATATATTTTGAACGGCAGAGCCTATACCCCTGACTGGTTTTATCAGAATGCACAGAATGCTATGAGCATTATGCGCATGTTTTTCGGAACCCTAAAAACATCTTTTTTAGGGTTCCGTACCTCAAAAGGTAAAAAAGGAACCCTTATTTGGGACAAGCCCACCACACTATTCCCAAACCGCTGTAACTTCTGAAAGCCAGAATCAACAGTGGCGACCAACGGAAAAGCGCCGAGATAATGTAGCTTGACCAAGTCCCAGAAAAACAATTAGACTGTCTTGGATCCCGCAACGAAATTAATCAGAAAGATCACTTAACATCTGTTCAAAGCACTACCGTAACTTAAGTACAAAAAACTATTAGTAACCTTCTTAATCTGTTTATCAGGCGGAAATATTATTCTGAACGATAACCATCCAATTACTTCATAAAACTGCAGTAAACATTGAACCCGGTTCCAAGAACCATCGGTTAGAACTGACGACACAATATCGTTAAACTAAAGTACCCCACAGTTACTGTGTCAGTAATCAAGACCTTATTTTAGTACCTTAGTCCATAAAACCAGTGTCAAATAAACTCGTCTAATAAACTTTCTGAAATGACCAAAGAGATGACTATCTATATTCTATTAAAAAAACATAAAATTAATATCTGAGAAAGGAAGTAGAAGAAAATTATGGTCAGTTTTCTTGACATGTCAAGTGGTTTGAAGTAATTATCAGATAAAGACCGGTTCAGTTATCATAAACACACATTAGATAGATTAGCACAAACTGGTAATATAACTAGTCAAACTTACATCTAGTTTCTGTTAATAAAGTTAATCAGCGGTTTGAACTTATGTTTAATGTTGTGATTGGTTGATAACAATAACCACAACTTATCTTAGATGTTAACTTAATTTTCGATAACATATTAAGAGCCAATTTCACTGATGAAGCTGACCGCGATCAACACATCTAAAGTAAGAGCTCATATTGTAATTGGGCTCTTTAGTAAACTGATCCCACACAGGCGGATCCCGCGGGATCAGTCGACCCAATGAAGGCTGGCTCTTTGTAAGTAATTCTAAGGCAATGATGATAGTGACAGTTCTTGAACGCGATTAAGATGCTCAGATCGCATCTCGTTTCATTGATGTAATTCGTCTAAAGAGTCTTCAACAAACTGTCTTACATGTTGTTATCCCAAGTCCCGTTAGGACGTCAAATAGGTAGACGTCATATTATTTTCTGATACTGTTACCCTGTATCATCTCACTGCTGGGCAAAGGCCATGACATCCAGTTATTTCGATCCAGGGCTAATGTGGACCACTGGTAGTTGGGGTTGTCTATCTCCTCCCGCAATCTTCTACGAGGTCTGCCGCGACGCCTATTGACGTCTTACGTACTATGATAAACAGTCCATCAAATGAATGGCTAGGTAACATGTTACCGTGGAATTCAGTACATGATCCTAGGACCCAGAAAAGGAACCTTTCGCCCGTTATTGAAAAAAACTCCTGCTTCATACAAAAGTGCAAACATTTCTACGCTGAGGTATCTACAGTTAGTTGCGGGACTGTTCGAAAGAGATACCGTGGCCCCGGAACACAAAGGGCGATGAAGGAACATGGATGGGTATTAGTCAGTAAAAGTCTGACACTCCCTCCTGCTCCGCCCAGAGCAGGAGAAGTCATTTGATGATTTCCCATCCGAAAAAAAAAGGTATCTACAGTCATATCTACAGTGTTGAAACATGTATGTACTGAATTCATGGTAATAGTTCGCACGTCAATGTCCCGTACACCATATTATATTAAAAAGTCAGACAGGCGCCAATATAAAAGGTTTTCATTTACCGGAAACTGAATTTAAAAGTATTGCGTTTCGCGATACTACGAGTATCACGCGACAAAACCATCAAGTATGCTATCTGGTTGAGGAAACGACTTGATGGCGCTTAGAATTGTCTGAAAGCAGAATAATTCCCTGAGCTGGCGAATAAGGAAATACGAATATTTTAAATACTTTATTTACGTAACATAGCCGGCGAACTCCTATAGATTACTTCTGTCTAACCTTTCTGGTATTAGAGGCATGAAATTATGTTGTTATGTTACAGAACTTACTTGTTTAAGGTCTTAAATGCAGATAATATAACGGCATTTGGTCTTGCCCAATAAAAGTTAATTCTGTAATTTCCTTTGATTAAATTTATTAATCCATTAATTTACGGTGATATTAAACGATTTCCCGTTACCATAATCAAGACCATACCTAAGACCATACTATTTTAAAAGCTAGCTTCGAGCAATGTAGCAATCGAGAAGATAGCATAGTCAGCCATCAGCATGTTCCCACTGCTGGGACACTAGCATGCTCTCTATAAGAGGGCATGGGTTGTTATCCACAACATGGGCTTAGTGCGAGTTTTGTAGATGTCTTTAAAGTTTTGGTCCAAAATTATACACACAGCAACGCAACTTACGAAGTAACTTGCTTCTAACTTGCTGAATAAAAGCTAATTTTTCAGATATTAACGTATATAAAAACATCCGTGATCCACCAACGTGAGTAGGTACCAACATTTTGGGAAATCAATACAAATAATAACATGGACCATGTCTGTTTAAAAACTTAAGTATATCATTTTGTAATTAACAATTTCAACAATATTACCCATTCCCCCTTAGGTACCTAAAACTATTTTATAAGCATTAAAGCTAGCTTCAATCAAGTATATAAACATAGCAATATGATTCGAATCAAGTCTGCCAATAAGCGAATAATTTTAGAAATCAAAGGTAGGTACGTGTAAGTTATGTTCTGCGTATAATTGAGGTCGCTCAGTTATTAACTAAACTGGATTAATCTAATGGGTTTCGTATTAATAAACATTGGTATTAAGCTAAGGACGAATTCGTTTGGTAATGTCGATGTTGATGGCGCAATCATTGTTATTGTAAACTAGCAATTAACTAAAATACTAGAGAGATCTATGATCTGTAACCGATTAGCATTGCCTTCGAATATGATTAAAGACCCTAAGAGACGTACTCGTGACTCGTATTCAGTCACTATAAACACTTTCTTAAATTTAAAAGCAATTTTCACGAGAAATAACGGTTGTAACTTGGAGATATGATCTTTTTCATAAAAATATGAGTTCCAGACAACCACCTACCTTAGTATGTTCGTAACAACATGAAATTTTAATCAGAACAGGAGGAGAAAAACACTTTTAAAAGTTGGTGACTGTACACCTGCCTCGTTGATCCAGTGGTCGAAAGTGCGACTGCTCGATTCCCAGGTCGGGCAAAGTGTTATTGGGTTTTTCCACCAGCATTTATCAGTAGCAGTGCGGAATCACAAAATTAGTGATGACCCACGTGGCCCCGTATCCCAGAATGCTCGTAAAACCCTTGATCTTGCGCCTGATCTCGCAGTTGTGCCGGATTGCCGTTCCATTGGTTTATAAGAGTAAAGAACTGGTACACCTTTGAGTCAAAATTCAGCTGAAGCCCCGAGATAAAAAGTTTATGTATTATCTGTTATTATAAGCCTTGGCTGACCGCTGCAAAGAGCATGTAATAATAATTTCCTATCCTACTAATATTAGTAGAAATGCGAAAGTTTGTGAGGATGAATGGATGTCTGGATATCTGTATGTTTATTACTCTTTCAGGCAAAAACAAGTAACCGGAATCGGATGAAATTTGGCACGCAGATAGTTTATAACCCGGATTAACACATAGGATACTTTTTATCCCGGTAGTACGATCCCGTGGGACAATTACCGAACTCCACGCGGGGGAAGCCGCGTTCATAAACTAGTAAGTATCTATGATGATATACACGCTTAGGTGGCCTACCATGACGTCTTAAAGCAGGATCGTTTTAATCTTGTTCCAGTGTGGGAAAGAGATGGCGCTAGACGTCCTCTATAGCTCCGTCTCTTACCTACACTGGAACAAGATGAAAACGATCCTGCTTTAAGACGTCATGGTAGGCCACCTGAACCCTCTTTACTAGGCGCAAAGGCTTCGGGCAAGGCTCAATAAAATCCTTTTCCTTTAATCGATTTATGAATGTACCGATTGCTAAATCAATATCTTAAAACATGTTCCGATTGATTCCAAATTCTGTATCAACTTCATTTATGAATCGTTAGCGTATAAATCAAATCGAAATTATTGAATGTTTTAATAGTGAACGCCCTTAAGGTGTGGAACTTATACAAATTGTTCTAAAATTACAATAAATGCTGGTAAACATTAATAATAGTATTGATCGAACATTTTTCAATTATGAATGAATTAACTGGCAACATTTATAAACCGTTATTATTATCGGTTCCATTACATTTGAATTCAGACTTGAATAAAGAACATTTATCTAAAATGAATTCTTGTACCGGAAATCGAGCACGTGCAATCTGGACACGCAAGGTCCAAAGAGTTTTATGATTAAAGATTCTTGAGTTGAATTAGTCCAGGAGTCCTGAAAGGCACATTCATTCTTAAGGATAAATTCTCCAACATAGGGTTCAGCAATACAACAAATATAGGCCTTAATCGTAGGCATGGTCGTTTTAGTATGGAAGGTTCGTTTCTCTGTTCTGAAAATGTAACTTATTTTAATTTTGTATCTGTATTAAGCACTGTTCTCAAAACGAAGGAAAACATTGTGAGGAAACCGGCATGTCCTAGAACCAAAAATTCGAAGACACGTGACATCTACCAACCCGCACTGGGCCCATGTGGTGGAGCCGAGTGTCCCAGCAGTGGGAACATTATAAGCTATGCAGCTAGCTAGCTATGCTAGCTATGCTATGCTATGCTGTATTACGCACATTGACCCTACTTCACCTGATAAAACTCCACCTCCATAAATCGCGATACCATGGGAAGGTAATATAGCAATCAAATCCAAAAGGACTTATATTTACCAACTGTTATATCTTGACTTATTGTCCTACAAATATATTTACCAACTGTTATATCTTGACTTATTGTCCTACAAATATACGTGACTGCCTCCTTGGACTTGTGGTCGCAAGCAAACTCAAACTCAAACTCAAAGCATTTATTTCAATTAGACCATTACGGCACTTTTGAATGTCAAAAATACAAAAAAGAAAATCAAAGCTACAGTCCCAGTCACAAGGCATAATAACTTGAGAAAGTACTGTAGTTGCCCATTCCCTAGCGTAGATCTCTATGGAGAAGAACGGGCAAGAAACTCCATGGACACTCTTTTAAAATCAAAATATTGTTACAAATTCTTGGTTACATCTTTAATTTTGAGATTATACATATATGTGAGAACGATGTAGAAAGACGTGCACACTAAGAGCGTCCAGAGTAAAAGATTAGATCAACAATTTACGAATAAAGTAATTAAAATGAACCTTGGCAGCTAAGAGATGACCAGTCCCAACTGACAGCGCCCGTTCACGAACATGACGCATGTACCGGCGCCATTCAACTCAACCATATTGAAGGGAACTAAATGACCCGACACACCCGCCACCATCAGCGAGACATTTAAGTGAGCATGACATTCTCTCAGCCACCAAGGCAAGTCAATGAAAGATAAATAAATGTAAATGGTGGCTGAACAGTACAAAGTACTCACACATGTGCTATGCAATTATATAATACTAAGAACTGGAATCTATATAATGCAAGTATATTTTTACAATCTTCTGCAGCTTCCACAATACATTAACATGGGAATCAATTCTTCATCTTCTTCTTTACGTGTCGATGGACTCAAATAATGCCCGACCCAAACAATCAATTAATTTCACAAGCGAGCACCAGGTCATGGGTTCGATGCTTAGGTCGGACTAAATATTAGCAGGTTTTTCCATCAGGAATTTCCGTCAAGAACTTCTTAGTAAAAGCCCGTAGTCTGGATTGGTGCATGTAGGCTCACCCCCTATTACATGGGATTTAAACAAATCTGACGAAAAGAGGGGTGAAATATTGGTACACCTATTCCTTACCCTTCGAGAGTTACAACTGTACATTTATAATCCCATATCTAAAAAAAAAATGAAAGTTACAAAAAACTGCATCAAAAAATTCGCCTCTCCGTGCAAACCCTATATAAATTATGCCAGTTATGGAGTACCCTCGTGATTACATACATCCTCTGGGAGTCGGCCCATGAATATTTCATGAGCTTGTCTTGTTAAAAATGCGTCAATCTCACATACCATTATTGTTTATTTTATCGACGCCAAATGATACCGTCATGATGCTATCTTCTAGTGTCAACACGTTTGCTTGAATAATTAATAGGGTGCATTTTTCCTTGTATTTAGTAGTATTGCAGAATGAGACACATGTAACGAATTTTGTATTAGAGGGTCGATGAACTCTGTGATTTGCTGTCATTTGCTGGACAACCCTTGTATCGTTGGCATTGATGAATGCCGCTGTAAGAGCTGTGCTGTATGCTAGATTAGAATTAAAAAGTGATTAGATAAAAAATAAAAACATTAAACATGTTTGATATTCCTTCTTCTATAAAGCTTTTATACCTTCATGGGTTTACACTTTTGGAAAATGATTCTCAACTGGTCAAATTTGCCCTGATATTACGTCAGACACAATAAGGTAGTGACGGTAAGTTTCCTTCCGTAACTCATGTGTAATAGCTACCCTATAACTTTCCCACTATAGGGCAAAGGCATCTTCTCATGCAGTAAAAAGCATGGGCATTGCGAAAATTATATCAAAAGCAATTTTTTATGCAGTTCCTATTTGGAAGTGTCTTATATTCCGCAGTTACCTTCCTAACTGAAAGTACCATTAGAATACGATACAATGCGAAAGACATTAAACCAATCCAGCAATTCAAGAGCAAGCTGAGCAACCACTAGATCAGAGAACCAATAAACATTATTACATTTATTACCCACTAAGCACTTAAAAATATACAGTAACCATTTCAAATGCCCTACAGGTGTGTAGCGCATTTCAAATGGTGACTGTATATTTTCAAGAGCATTCAATTTCCTATAAAATATTAATATTATTGTAATATTTCACTCAAGAAAACTGGCCATTTCTAAGCTTCGCGTGTCCACCATTTTAATACCGTATTGTAATAGGCTAGTCGATACATAAGTGTGAATTAGTGCCCGGGTAGACGGTCCTGTAGACTTGGACTTTAGTAATGTTGTTATCTACGACTTTTCAGGAAAGTGAAATGTATTGAAAAAATAAAATGGCGGCGTTAGTTCTGATTTTGCCCACGCGACAAAATATGTTCGTGTGTGTGTGTTGAGGGTCAGAGCTCCTTCAATGAACGATTTTATTAATAAGGAAGGTTTGATGCGTTTATTGTGAAGTTTTAAGTAAAATTAAGAGTATAATTATGATGTACTATGAATAACAGGGTTTTGCTTTATGTTATTCTTCCAAATCCAATATCACAAAAACATACTGTGATTACTAGCGTGCTAGTGTGTTACTGAAGTGTGGTCCTCAGATTGAGTGGCAAGTGCCTTTCTTCTTTATAACACGGTTTTATTTACAAGTAATATCAAGTAGTGGTTTTTTTATTTATTTTAATGAAATAAAACATGAACCAATAGGTGAACTCCAAACTAGAAACTATTTGGATCCAAATGATTAAGATATTTACGTTATTATTATGTGTATAATCTATAATTACAAACTGCGATAGTGATATAGTGTCTATTTAATGACTCTGAGGTTACTTAATTCCTTTAATTAATATTTAACTTACCTATTAAAAACAAACGTAAACATTTCTTATGATTTACTTAACGTAATTTTCAGTTAACTTATGTGTGAAGGTTAACCAATTCACAGCGTGATATTCTTGAATCTTAAATTAGCATGGACAGAAATTAATTCACCAAATGCTTATGAAAATGTCACAGCATGAAATTACCTTACAAAGTCTGTATTTTAACTACAGGTTATGGTTACGTTAAATATTTATTATTTTAAATCAATCGATAATTGGTTGTTTCTCAACCACAGTAGTTTATTTTTAATTAAAACCTCTTACTTAACATTTGGTTATCTAGAAATTATTAATGAAACATGTCAATGTTGTTTTCAGTTTCATTGCCAAAAAAGTGAGGGGTAACACTGTTGCTACCACGTTTTCCAAAACAGATCGACTTTGTGTCTATATTTGACAACAGATCAAAAAAATCTTAGCCAAAAACTGGGCATCGTCTACGGATCATGTTTAGGAGGGAAAAACCGAAAAACAAAAAACCCGACTGCGTACAAACTAATTTTAAAAAATACGTGAAAGAATTAACTTAAATAAAAACTAAAGAGAAAGAAACAAGCCCAGTAGTTTAGAATTCTGTTAAGTAATATTAAATAACTACACAATTGAAATAGTTTTATAATCGATACACACTTAAAACAAATCGTAAATTCTAATGCAGAACAGAACGGCTCACAGTCGGGGCCCATTTAAATTTTACTAATCAAATCTTCCCAAAACCGAAAAACAAAAAATAATAGGGCGAACTTGCGTCCAATTCGCCCAACATAATGCTGTGACATAATTTGAGACCTGCGCTGATAAGCTTGTATTAAAAATTTTAAACAATACTTGTCAGCCCGAAATATCAAACTCGTCATATCATATTCGACTTCGACTCGTGTACCCCAACACTAACACGCTTCAATAGAAAGTAGAAACGTGAAGATTTATATAGTTTAGTGCTAAACACTTGAGTGACCCACTGGCTTAGTGCTTTGTTTGGCACTAGGCACTAAGCAAGTTCAATAACACTATGCTCACTTTAGTGCACTTTTATGAACGTGATTTATAAACAATTTCTAGCTTTTGAATGGAGAGCCAAAGTTTTCTCTGTGCTTTGTGTTTAATTTTAGTGTCCATATTTTGTTTTGTACCAATTTTAGAATACTATCGTGTGGAGTTTATGTTTCAAGCATGTGTTAGAAAAGGCGTTGATTATCACAACAAACATAAAATACTAAAGCGGCGGAGGTAGAGTACGTCTGCATTTCCCCAGTATAGTGCTGGTGATGGGTGATGATAGCCGACAGGCTCGACTGTCCATACATTAGATGCTGCAGTTACTTGCACGTCACCTACAGTCGTCGGCTGTCAATATAACTGCTGTGGTTATTTACCCGACTACGGCGAAGCTAAAAGGAAGGGTTATGATTTTAGCATGTATGTATGTATGTACGTATGTTTGTGTAAATACAAACATACGTACATACATACATACAGTATGTTCCTTCGTAGCGCCTAAACTATTCATCCGATTTTGATGAATAAAGTGACAATCGATTCGTTATTATGGCCCGGGTTACGTAGGGCCACATTTTAACCGACTTCGACAATAGGAGGAGATCTTAACTTGTAAACCCCGTATTTCATTCGAGTGTAATTTTTCAATAGTCGGGTTTTTTAGTGGTAAAAACTCCGATGGCTACACAAACTGACAATATTATGTCTTTATTTTTATTAACCTATTCTATCCCACTGCTGGGCACTTTTATGTCTTACAAAATCAAAAGTCATTTATTAAAATTAGACTGACAATCAGAACTTTTTGAACGTCAAAGTTGGGGGACTGTCACTTGTATGACAGTCCCCCAAAACGTCCGCCTTTCGCCTACAGTTTTCCAGCTAGGTTGTCCTGAATCAAAAGAGCTGGAAGTCACGGAACCTCTGAGATGTCTTTGTACAGGACTAGGATGACATTACCAAATAAATAATTCTTGATGCAGGTTAGTAACAAAACAACAGTGGTTACAAAGGTATAAAAATAATACCTTAACGAAGCCGAACGGCACTTACTTGTTCTCCCAGTCATCGAACATTTTTTGTACTGGACCATACCAAGGAACCGTCTAATTTGAAAGATATTGGAGGTCAAAGTTCCAAACTTTTGTTTTAATTTTTAAACACTTAAAGGTAATTTCTTTACTTCAAATTTCATTGTTGAATGGATTCAAAGCATCCTTCAGCACAATGTTTTGAGTGTGCTACTTTGAGTATTACCGTAAAACGTGTTTTTTCACTCCAAAAAAGTCGTTTCCCAGCAATCATTCTTGCGTTGGGTTACTTAGTTTGATGTGGAACATAATGCTTGGTTGACGGCTTTCTGAAGAGTCCGTTTACACCCTGAAGAAACAAAACTGGAACAGAAGGATGAAAAACTAGGGTTTCACTAGAATTAGATACCTAATCAATGTCGAGCTCTTGCAGTAAAATTATGGCCTAGGAGTGCCCAGGCCATGGACCACACAATCTGTATCACAAATCACAATAGATTTAATGTGACTTTAATATCACATTAATAAGCATGAACTTTAAATAATTTACTATTATGTGAACAATAATAGATATGCAATGTAAACTCCACCATTGGGATCTAGCTGTTAATATATATTGGGTGTTTAGAAAACACGACATGCCTACCAAGGACTTTTTTTAATTTATTCAAAAAGTTTAACAAATGACTTACCAGTTTCTACTATACCACATTTTTTTCTGACGAATTCTACTAAATGTATAATTTTCGCTGTCATCAAAGTCACCTTCCCATTTACAGAAAACACTGTTGAACTTACTCTCGATCAACCTGTATTTTCAATATGTCGTGTGCGCAAACGCAACATTAATTTAATAAGTTAAGATGTTTAATTACTAACATAGTAAAATTTATGTCGGCGTGACTTCCCACTCTGTCCAGTGCCCATAACTTCGAAATTGAGGTGAAGACACTAATACTATAAAATATGAGTGTCCTTTTACATACACAAAGTAATGAACTGGGACATAAATTGTAGATGTGGCAACTTTAGAGGATTATCGTAAATAGTGAAGGGTATACGTCTATGGTCTGATTCAATTGAAAATACAAGGTGTAGTTTTGAATCCTAGTCAAAATTCAAGAGCTTGTGACAAAAGACATTAATAATCAATATAAATTACGATACCCGGTCAATAATTAATAAAGCTGCTATTTTAAATTAATTAAATATGACATTATGAGTATATGAGTATTTCAGAATAACACGAAAGTAATAAACAGAATCAGCCATCGCACGACATGTCGCTGTGTGCGTTTATTTGTGTGTGAAGGCGCGTTTATAGGGCTAGTAACAGACGGGCTGCGATTAAATACACCCGTATTAAAGTTTACGGAAATCGGTAAGTGTAAACCGGGTGGTTTACACTTACCGATTTCTGTAAATAAGAAAAAAAACCTACCCATTTTATTATCGATTCGAGTCGAGAATCATTAGCATAGATACCTCCTTGAATTTGACGGTTGCAAAGCGACACCTTGTATTTTGTTTGTACTACGGTCTCAAAGCTTTTTGGATGACAATGTCATGAAATACCTATTCCATATTCAAATATTTCCTTTCAAATTGATGTAATAATATCACTTATAAAAAAAACAACTTTTTTTTTTGTGAGAGTGACTAGTAGGTACTACTGACTACTGCTGAGACATCAAAAAAGCTAACTGAACTTTATATGTACGTTCTAAAGTTATTTTTCCAAAACCACATGCATAGCAAGTACATTTTGTTTACATGATTGCAAACCAAATTTGCAAACGTAGGATAGGAACAGTCAAATAATGTTAACCGTATTGACAATAAATCGAAATATTTATTTATTAAAACTTTATGCACATAATGTACAAAGGCGGACTTAATGCCTTGGGCATTTTCTACCAGTCTACCTTAGGGTGATGCAGAGACAAAACAGTAGGTGCAACAGAACAGAAAATTTATAATATATTTTTTTAATTTATTTAATTTAAATTATTCTTAGCAATAGAAGACCAGGCATTTGACTTCATAAACATTTTGATCTCTAGGCGATTTATAGCTTAGGCAAATTGCTGTGTAGACATTAATTTTAGGCATTTTGCTTCGTAGACGAATTGAAAGTTAGAACTCTGATCATAAAGGAGATATACCTGCTGAACATCTTAGCGACATGAATGAATCTTTATGAGATCTCGAAGTCTGGCAAATATTAAGTCAATGTCGAGAAACTGTAGCCAGGACGAAATCCAGACACAGGTACAATGCCAAAGGTTTCAATTGACATTAACAGCCTCATCAAGATTAGTAAGTATAAATTAAAACCTGAATCAATCGCTTGATCAAAGTTTAAACATACCATCGTACCTGTAATCCCCGAAGAGTATACCTTAACCTTTAGTACAGTTTCGACAGTTACGGCTGTCCCATGTAATAGGGGCCGCGCCTAATCCAGCTTCAGCTAATAACCCAATAGCACCTTGTCCTACTTCAGAATTGAAAGAAAGACATCAATCATGCTGAACAGAACCGTTTGAAATCAACTACGCAGTCAACGTTTATTTGTAAAAAAAGGTCAACTTCAGTAAATGGCAGCAGCCCATTTGTAAAAGTTATCCAGTCACAAATTTTATTATCTTGTGTTTCTTTAGCCCTTTATTGTATGGAAATAGAAATGAATCGGCTTTCCTCGCAGCAATAGATCTGCATGCAGTCAGCTTGGCAAAAAATAGACGGCGCTAATATAGTGTTTGTATTGTACGATTTAATTAAAATTAAGTACTATTGTGTTCGTCTACCGGAACGACTTTGGTGTAGCAAAGCAGGTTTATATCATTCTTAACACTCGAAGTTAGAACCTTGCGTAGAACTAAAGCTTACATAAAGATCTGCGCAGACCGGGCCTGTGGACGGAGAGCTATGGGCTAGCTCGCCGTCCGTCCGTGTCATGACGACAGGCCGTGTCTTCAATGAGAGTCAGCAAAAGCAAGGGCCGATGCCTGCCGGGGCTGCGGGACTGTTCGAAAGAGATACCGTGGCCCCAGAACACAAAGGGCGATGAAGGAACATGGATGAGTTTTAGTCACAAAAAGTCTGACACTCCCTCCTGCTCCGCCCAGAGCGGGAGGAGTCATTTGACGAATTCCAAGCCAAAAAAATAAAAAAATACTGCGCAGACGAGGGACTTTTGTCCGTAAATCTCATTGTCAACGAAATAGAAACATGAACATTTTTGGCATGGTCTATGGATAAAAGTCCCTCGTCTGTGCAGGTCCTAAGAAAGCTAGCGTAGTGTGTCATGTCAAAGCTAGATAGAGATTTGAGTCCAAAGTTCAAAATGTTTGAAATGATTTTCGGCTTTATCTTGTCCTTGTTTCAGGATTCAAAATTCAATTTGGATACCAAGAACCTTTTTGGAACTGATCTTCCTTTCTGTTCAGCTCTTCGTGTAATAATACTAAATACAGTGAAAAGACAAAGTTTTTCAGTAAATAGGCAAAAATATGGTTTTTCAAAAGAATGTTTCCCTCTTTTTCCATTTTTTTAATAATAGATGTTGGTTACCCACATAATTTTAAAGCTATATTTCGTGAACATAGGAACCCCGCCGTATAAATTGCTTGTAATGAGGCTTTTTAAATAAAATTAAGTGAGTAAAGAAAGAAAGATATAAGATTACCTCATAACCTTTTAAAAAACAATAACTTACACTCTTAAACCCGTCCCATTTAGTAACTGATAAACGTTAATTCTACCAAAAACTGTGAGAAAATCACCATAACAGACAAATTAAAAGTAATTTATTCCTAATTACTTTCTCATCTCTTTAAAACAACTATTGAAATGTCAATGGCCTGGTAAAATAATTGTTCTAAAACTTCACGGCAATTTAAACTCTAACTTTACAAAGTTACGATATAAATTCGATTGAGGAGATAAAGCAAAGCGACCCCCACTGCATAATCCCTAAAGATTAACTTTTTTGGCACTAAATAGCTTCCTTATGTTCGTACAGACATAGAAATATGTTCAATATGTGTGATCTGTCTAGAATGGTGTGAAATTAGTTTTTTATGGAACAATACGTGATCATGGGTAATGGTAATTTTTCTGGCTTTATACATTATGTCTGAATAATCTTTCAGGGTGAAGAACAGTAATACAAAAAAATACAAAAAAAATAAAAAGTTTCATCTAGACTCTTCCTAACTGATTGGCCAGAGAAGGCAAAACACCGAAAGTTGTAAAGCAAAGGGGGAGACATAATAAATATTTTGTTAGAATTGGAATAAAATACGTGATCAAAAAAAATAAAAAAAAAATGTTTTGAGTTTCATTGTAAAAGTTCTTTTTTGTGTGTTTGTACCCCTGAAATATTGCCAATGAGTATTAAAACTACGCTGATTTTGTGTTTATGAACCCAACGGCAATTTGTGGTCAGATGACGTGATGATAAATCTGTACCCACAGTCGCCATAACTTGGTCACACCATTACAAATATTTCTGTCACCAAGCGAGCATGAAGTTTCAGAAGCACATGAAACATTCAACAGTGTCACCGGATAACGAGCGCAATGCCACATAAGCAGATCATAAGTAGACACTTTCGAGATATTAAAGTTTAAATACCCAAATTATCATCTAATGCTGTAAATAACACGTATATGCAAGTAAGAGGGTTTTAATAACTACGTGTTTTGAACTTTCCCAACCGTATACGGAACTCGGTATTGCGCTCCAAGACACAAACCATGGACGTTACTGGCCCTTGGCCGTGGACATCTGCCGCGTATCGGTTGCATTATGGACGAAAACCAACACAACATCACAAGACATCAACACCCTGAAAACGACTACCGGCATCGTGGAGGACCCAGGTGTAGATGACGGAATGAACTTGACGCCCATAGGCAGGACTGGTCTATACTGTTGTCAATATATAAAAAAAAAATGTTATCAATATAGGAAACAACACAAACTCTTTTCCAAACATATTCCACTGAGGAAAGAGCGTGTTGATTTAGTTAATAAGTTAAATAATTATCAAATTAAATTAGAGGACAGTATAAAAATTTATGAAATTGATACTCAGCATTTGCAGTCTGAAATACAGGTACTTCAGGACTCACTAAGTTCCCTTTCTAGTAGGTATAAGATTTCTCAGAACCAAATTAGGGAACATATTTCTGCAGCAAATGAGTTGGTAATGGGTCAATGTAGTTGCCAGACAGTTACCAACCATGATACTATCCAGCCTGAGGTAATGGAGGACCCATACCAGGTTGAGAATTTGTCTCAGGACAGCATATTGAACCAACAAACAACTAATATAACACTAGATTATTCACATGTGGCACACCCTGAGTTGTGTGATAGTCTGCCTGAGATTGGTAATTTTGTTTCTCCTAGTAATCATGATTGTAATCATTCAGTTATGTTCTCTGACAGTATAGGTAGGGGGCTAGGTAAATTAATTAGTAATAACCTGAGTTATTGTACCCAAAACAATTGTATGCCAGGGTCAACCTACAAACAGATTATGGCATCAGTAACAAAGACTGTTTGTGATCCTAGTACCACCATTACAATATGTGTTGGTAATAGTTCAAAGATTAAAAAGGAAGACATCACTGACTGTGTTTCAGAGTTGTTGAAGTTAAAGTGTAATAAAATAATATTGTGTTCTTTTCCATATTTTGAAAGTTTATGTAACAGAAAAAACAATTATATTCACATGTTAAATAAACATTTATATTTTTTAGCAGGTCATTATAGTGACAAACTTATGTATCTTGATATCAACACTTTTGTTGATAAACTTAGATCGACTCGGGGTAAAGTGTTTCTACCTATTAGTTGTAGACACAAAATAGCTCGGCTATTAGCTTATAATATTCACACAGACATAAATAGTATGTCTAAGTTTAGTTATATTATTAACACTGCGACTATTAGTAATAATACTAATGTACAGGTGACTTTAAATGAAGATAGCATTAGTGCTATAAATGTTTACAAACATTCTGAGGAGGATCCATGCGTCACCGTGGAAAATCCTCAATTAAGCTCTATTAGTGATAGGGTCTTGTTGTCTGAGGATGGCACGGAAGTCTCCGGCCTTACTCCAAATATTATTATTAATTTAAACTAGAAAGTGAGACAACAGAAGGTACCATTAACAATATTGTTAATCCTTCCAACAGCAAGGTATCTTCTTGCACTCAGATAGTTAGTAAAAAAGGGCCTCAGCAGAACACCTTAAAATTATTCCACCAAAATATCCAAGGCATTTCTTCCAAATTATTAGAAATTGAATTGTTTTTAGAGAATAGTAAGTTTGACATTATTTGTTTTACTGAACATTGGCTAAAGGATTACCAAATGCTTATTAATTATGAAAACTATATGGTGGGTAGCTGCTTTAACCGTAAAACTATGCTTCGTGGAGGTTCCCTAATATTAATAAAAAAAGGTTTCAAATATAAGCAACGAAATGACATAGTAGGTCTCTCGGTTGAACATTGCGTCGAACTGTCCTGTGTTGAGCTAGATAAGCATGTAATTGTGTGTGTGTACAGACCCCCAAACTATCAAAACTTTTCCTTATTTGAATCAATAATGGAAGATGTTCTGGCAAAAATTGCAGCCAGTAATAAATCTACAATTATTTGTGGTGATTTCAATATCAATATTTTAGAAGAAAGTTCAAATAGCAGTCGGTTGTTAAATCTTTTTAAGTCATTTGACTTGACCAACACTTTTATAGAACCTACTAGAGTCACTCCATCTTCTGCGACTTGTATAGATAACGTTTTCTGCGATTGTGATTACTTAGATAAAGCCATAGTAAATTGTCTGCCGTCTGACCATAGCGGACAAACTGTAACTTTTAGGTGTACACCTTTGCAAAAAGTTCAGATCAAATTTAGACCTATAACTTCTAGCAAATTAAATAGGTATAATATTTCCCTACAGAACAAGTTAGGTGTTATGAGCCATGACGATATTAATATAAATCAATTGTATGATCGTTTCTTTTCAATAGTTCACACGGAATTCAACAAAACTTTTGAAAAGAAGACAAAAAGTATTAGCCCTAAATTCATATTTAGTGATTGGGCAACTAGAGGTATCAGAAAAAGTAGGGAAAGACTATTTGAGCTTTATGGCCTTAAGCTTTATATAAACACCGAAACTTTTAACCGGTATGTTGCTAAGTATTCAAAAATTTTTAGAAATACATGCAAGGTTGCTAAAGCCCTGCACATTAGCAACAAAATCAAAACAGCAGAAAACAAAATAAAGACAGTCTGGAAAGTCATAAATAATGAAACTAACAGGAAGAAAATAAGTAACACTAGCTACACATTAGATTCAGCATGTGGTCCTAAAAGCTCTAATCTGGAAGTAGCTCAAGAATTTGTAAATTTCTTTACCGATATACCATTAAAGACGACGGAAGCTCTTAATTCCTCACCTGAAGTCTCAATTGGTTTATTAAAGGCGAATGTATCTGGCTGCACGGTTGAATTTAAATTTAAACACATAAACCCTATGATAGTTATTAAAGCTTTCCGGCAAATAAAAATCAAACTGACCGAAGATCTATGGGGAATGTCTATCAAAGTTTGTGCATCCATACTTGAGACTATAGCCCCATACTTAGCTTTAATTTTTAATTTGTGTGTAGACCAAGGAGTTTTCCCTGATCTAATGAAATACAGTAAAGTCATACCTCTTTTCAAATCCGGGGACAGTAAAGATACTAATAATTATAGACCTGTATCCGTGTTGCCAGTTTTTAGCAAGGTGTTTGAAAAGGTAATGCTTAATCAAATGCTCAATCATTTTAACACCAACAAAATTTTACATGATCAACAGTATGGTTTCATCAAGGGACGTTGTACGACTGACGCCGGTGTAACCTTATTAAAGCACATATTTACTGCGTGGGAAGAGTCTCAAGACGCCATAGGAATATTTTGTGACCTTTCCAAAGCATTTGATTGCGTAAATCACGACACATTACTTTTGAAACTTGAGCATTACGGATTAGGTCAACTTGCACTTAGTTTGGTAAAATCATATTTGAGTGATAGACAACAACGTGTTCAAATAAATGGTGTTAATTCACAAGGTTTAAAAGTAAAAATGGGGGTTCCACAAGGCTCAATATTGGGTCCTTTCCTCTTTCTCGTGTATATAAATGATCTACCCTATTTATTGAAAAACCAACCTCAAAATATGGTGTTGTTTGCTGATGATACTTCCCTTATTTTTAAGATAAATAGACGGGCCCAGAATCTAGATGACGTGAATGATGCCCTACTTCAGGTCCATAATTGGTTCACAGCAAACAATTTAGTATTAAATGAAAAAAAAACTAAATGCATAAGATTTGCTTTACCCAATGTTAAAAGTAGTGATTGTGAAATAATATTAAATAAAGAGAAACTTGAATTCGTAGATAAAACGGTTTTCCTGGGGATTACGCTTGATTCAAGGCTACAATGGGGTTCTCATTTAACATCCCTTGCGGCGCGTCTAAGTTCAGCAGCATATGCTATTAGAAAAATTCGTCAATTTACTGATGTAGATACCGCTAGACTGGTCTATTTTAGTTACTTTCATAGTATAATGTCTTATGGCATTTTGCTATGGGGACGGGCTGCAGATATTGAGTCTATATTTATTCTGCAAAAAAGAGCCATCAGAGCTATATATAATCTTCGTAGGCGCGATTCTCTAAGGGAACTGTTTAAGGATATTGGCATCATGACGGTACATTGTCAGTACATCTACGAAAACATAATGTACGTCAGAAAAAATCTGCATATTTTTGGTAAAAGAGGTGATAGACATAATTACAGTACTAGAAATAGGGACCAACTAGTTCAGCCAGGCTTCAGACTCGCTAAAGTGGACTCATCTTTCATGGGGTACTGTTTGAGATGCTATAATAAAATTCCACAAAGTATTCTTGAACTGAATGAGACGAAATTTAAAACATGCATCAAACGCACACTATGTAAGCAAGCTTATTACAAGTTGGGCGATTATATCGCAGATAAAAATGCGTGGCTCAATGCTGGTCCTGCTCCACATGGACAGGGAAAAAATAAGAAAGAAGGAAGGGAAGGAAGGGGAAGAAGAAGAATAAATTGATAGTATTAAATAGAATTGTTGGAGCTGCTGAAGATTGTACAATTGTCTTTGCATTGTATAGAATCAATCTCTAGTATTATATAATCGCACAGCCCATATTGTGTGAGTACTATGTACTAGAAAGCTATCATTCACTGAAATCCTACGTCTTTTCTTGACTTGAATGTGCCCTGGTGGTTGAGAGTATGTCACGCTCACTCTAATGTCTCGCTGATGGTGGCGCGTGTGTCGGATCATTCGGTTCCCTTCAAAATGGTTGAGTTGAATGGTGCTGATCCATGCGTCATGTTCGTGAACGGGCGCTGTCAGTTGTGACTGGTCAACTCTTAGTTGCCATGGCTTATTTGTATGTTTATTTTAGAATTGTATTTTTTGTTTTTACTATGGACACTTTTAACGTGCACATCTTGCTACATTGTTCTCACATAATATACCATCTCAACATGAATGATGTAACCAAGATTTTGTAACAATATTTTGATTTAAAAGAGTGTCCATGGAGTTTCTTGCCCGTTCTTCTCCATAGAGATCTACGCTAGGGAATGGGCAACTACAGTACTTTCACAGTTTTTATGTCTTGTGACTGGGACTGTAGCTACATTTAACTTTGTTTCGACAATTCAAAAGTGCCTGTAACTGGCCTACTTGAAATAAATGCTTTGATTTTGATTTTGATTTTGACTGGACTTGTGACATCACAGGCTGATAATAACAAGCTTACTATACACACATAGTTTACCAAATTATTCTGCCTAGCCATCTGAGTTTGTTATGTAATTTGTATTTAAGTTGGAGCGACTGCCTTCTGAACTCCAGAATCCAGTAACTGGGTATGACTTATTGTCAGACTTTTGGGCTTCGGGCTACCTTTAACAGCCGTAATATATGTGCATAGACGTTCTTAATAAGTACACAGTTCAAGTCGGCACTTCAACAAACAAAAAACCACGACTTCTACAACAAAGATACGTAAATACAATAACAGGAAACATTCGTATTTCAATCATTTTGTATTATTTAGTATGCAGTGTGTTCCCGCCTTAGCTTTGATGTGCCGGCTGATATGTGGAGCGCGCTATGTGACGCTATGCGAGGCGATGCATCGTAAATACAGCCGAGCTATGGGCTATTTCATTAAGTACACCGTTATTGGTGTTATGCATCGAGTTGGCTTGTTGGTGACCAATAAACTGGGCTTTAAGAATGTCATTAAGGATTTCCTTGATTGAGTTTTGTGTATAGAATTATAAGTATCCCTATTTTACTTAAACACGAAGTACCTACTTAATAAGTTTCATAGTTTCAGTCAACTGTTGATGACCTCGACGGAATTCACTGCCGGCTTCCCTGTTTCCCGATCATCATAATCTAGATGTCTTCAAACTTCGAGCGGATCAGTTTCTTCTAGGCAAAGATGCTCCACCCTAGGCCGCATCATCGCTTCACATCAGGAGAGTTGCAGCCAAATGCAAGCCTATTTAGTATAAAAAACAATCAACCCCAAAATAGCCATGATCTCTAAGCAGAAGATAGTTTTGGTGGCGTTTCCTTGGTCTTTATGAAAGGCAGAAGAATGGCACCCTTTCATTCCTTTTCCATTAATTTGCTGACATAACATACGGAAAGTTTAGTTAGATAGAACAAATTGCCAATGATATATATACCCAAGACCGAGGGTACAAGCCTCGCTAAGCTGAAGTGCTAGCTAGACTGACCACGTCTGCTCTATGCTTAATGAGTCGCGGGCCCAAATAGTCACTATGTGGAGCTGAAGGTGTCACTGCAGACCTCGTAAATGATAGCTGGACAACCTGTACAAACTCAACGGCCAGTGGCCCACATTTAGCCTTGAATCGAAAGAACTGGAAATCTTGAGGCATTTGCAAAGTAGTAAAAAATGCAGGCTACCAGTAATAGTCACTTCAGGGTAAAATGGTGTCCGGGGTTGCGGGACTGTTCGAAAGAGATACCGGCGTGGCCCCGGAACAAAAAGGCAAAATTGCACAAAGATTCAAGTGATGTTTAGCAAAATATTGATCTGCTACCTCATTTAACATTAAGTGTGGGTTTACTTGAATCGGAATGAAAATCAGGTAGCTGTTGATAAAAAAAAAACACAGGTTAGTAATGCTAAGGCAACAACGTCTTTACATTTGCGGCAAACATGAATCCAAAAGCTCAATTAAATTAAAAGAGGTGGCACAGGTACCTTACAGTTTATTAGCGGTGGATACATAAGCGAAAGGGAGGTAGGAGGTGACTGCCGGGGTTGCGGGACTGTTCGAAAGAGATACCGTGGCCTCGGAACACAAAGGGCGATGAAGGAACATGGATGGGTTTTAGTCAGTAAAAGTCTGACACTCCCTCCTGCTCCGCCCAGAGCGGGAGAAGTCATTTGACGATTTCCCATCCGAAAATGTAAGTGAAAGTGAAATGGTGTAGGTATGGTCAAAAGCCATAACGTACCAGTGCAACAAACTCACGACAATCAAGTTACAAAACCAATTAAAACACTACAAAATTAATTAACCCATTTTAATAACAGAACATAATATTAGAAAAACTCATTAGAACTTGCATAATTTCTACAAATATCTTAGTTTCGAAACAGTTGGCCGGTAAGCAATTAAAGTAGTCGGAGTTAACTTGAACTTTATTTGCGTAAACCAGTTTCCTCGGACGCGGTGCATGCGTTTATAGCCTAATTATAATTTAAATAACCGCAGTGAGCTGCGGGATAATAAATGTCGGGAATTCAGGGGTATTGAATATTGCTGATGTTGGTATTTTGTTGAGAATGTGTATTGCAAGGTATGACTTTAATAGTTCTGTTGTGTGTGGATATAGTAGTCACATGCTTGCATTGCATTCACAGTTAGTGAAAAAAGATTGCTAAACATTGTAGTTAAGACTCCAAATGACATTACCCGGAAAGGCACTGGAGTTACCGACATGACTTGCAGAGTAAGTAAGCTGAAGTGGCAGTGGGCTGGTAAATCGCCAACGGCCGATAGAGTAAACGCGTTCAGAAGTGGCGACCGCGCATCGGCAAGCGTAATGAGGGACACTCCCAGCTAGATGCACCTTAAAACGATGGCTTAGACAGTCTTGAAACGAAAAAGGAAGGACAGGATGATGCGGGGCAGCTAGAAAGAGGCCTATGTCCAGCAGTAGACTGTGATCGATTGAGTATGAGAACTGAATTGTACATGCTAAATTGGATGAAAGGAATTATGCATTTCTGCATACTGCGGTATAACGCAGTGTTTCAGATTCACAAGTAACCGCACATGACATGTTTACAGTTGCGGATATTTTATAGGAACAGCTTTACACAACCAATAATTAGCAATCGGTAATTCTGTATTATACACGATTCATTTGGTTATAACACTCGGGTATTGTTTGTACGGAACTGTTTCTACACTGTTTGTGCAGGTGTTCCAAGAACATATAAAACACAGAAAAAAATATTGTCCAATTCCAGTTTTCAGTATGTGGCAGAGAATGTAGAACGTGGCTTCAAGAGTAGGGACGATCAAAGAAATGTTGGATGGACTGTGTGAGAGTTGATATGTCTAGAAAGGGACTGACCAATAGAGAAGTATTGAAGAAGAAGCTGACTTCTTGTAGGTACAATAAATTCGAATAATAAATAGCGTAGAATGATGATGATGATGATGAGTGACATAAGTTGTTTCATATATACAACTCTTAGTTAAATAGTTGCATTAGATGATCAGGTCATGCGACATAGAATCGTGAGAAAACCGGCTTGCCAGATAAAGGGTGTAAAAAACCTCTTAACGAAGCCGAAAAGCACTTGTTGTCCCCGTCATTGCGATCATTCCTTTGTTCTACACCATACCTGGGAACCTTCTAGTTACGGAGATATTGGGGGTCAAAGTTTCAACTTTTTGACATTTTTTTTTTTATTCAAGTTTTTAATGTAAGATATTTACTTTAAACACCTCCACGACCCCCGTACTATTTAATCCATCCATCAGCACAATGTTTTGAGTGCGTTACATTGAGTTCTACCACAAAATATGATTTTTCACCGTAAAAAAAAATTGTTTCCCAGCAATAATTTTTGCGTAAAGTTACTTAGTTTGATGTACAGAATGCTTGGTTGACGGCTTCGTTATGAGGTCTTTTACATCCTGTATATATTGACTGATGGCATGTAAAGCCAAGTCAGAGGCCCACGGGAGGAATAAAAACTCCGACACCAGGTGAGGCACTAACCACACGAAAAAGAAAGAAAGAACATAGAAAAGGCGACCTACATAGAACAGGGAAGAAGACAAACTGTGCAACTTCAAAAGCAAGACTAAGCCTCTTCACCATCTAATGAAATGCTTACGGTACTTAATAAAGTCTTAGAGAAAGGACTGAATGCAAAATTAATTGTTTACACATATCTCTCAAAGCAAACGTTTGCCTCTACTATCTAGTACTAGATAAGATGTAAGTACCTTGTACACTGGCGGGCAAAATAATTACACAATTTATTTGTTTGTACAGCTTACTAAATAGCGCGATTAAATATTTGACTCGGTAAATAAAAGTTGACCGATTTTCTTGGCCAGACTTGTATAATTTACAATTTGGGCATCGGAAAATGTATAGCAGTGTAACGTTAAATTAGAGTTATCATTTAAGCAAATGTATGACAATTTTTGCGGTGTCAATGTCTTTAGCTTTGAGTTTACGCTTTGTAGTCGCCGACTACACTTAATGAGATTAGTGAAAGTAAAGATAATTAAACGCACTAGTTTAATTAGTGGAAGTAGGTTTACTATAATATAAAATTTTATATTCTACTATAAAATAAAGGCAAATGTAGATGTTAAACTACAAACCTTTTTTGATCGTTTTTCTCGTTAATGAATTTCTTTTAACTTTTTGTTCTTACAATTAAAGTAGGATGGGGTTAGGACACCCCCCCACCAAATTGATAGAAATGTGACCAAAAACGCATGAGCCGAGCGACAGGGCGAACGATACCGAAATAGCAGCTGACGAGCACCATATTAAAATTGGTAGCAGTCACTAAGCTAGTTCTTGTCTGAAAAAGCCTATCAGTGAATATAAAAAAATATTTTTAAGAAATTAACATGAGAACTGTCCTGCTTGTCCCGCCATCTCCTTTAAAGTCTAGCACGTCGCCTTCTGGCTATGTCAGGGCTCCACATCGTGACCAGTGGTCCACATTGGCTCCGTATCGAAGGCTTTTGAAAGTCATGAGGAAACCCTTTGCCCAGCAGTGGGAACCAGTAAAATGGGAACTATTTGGGGATCGATAAAATTCATTAAAGCTAAAACTAGTGCCACAGTGTAACCATCTGCCCACAAGTGTAACTCACTCTAAACAAATATATTGAGGACAGTTTGTTTGGCCCTAATTATGCTCAGAAAGTTTTTATTTGCCGTGTACACTGTACAAATGAATTTTGCATACGGCAGTAGTTACTTTAAATTTAAATGTGCAATTTACATAATATTGTATATTTAAATGAAATTATGTAAATATTTAGCGGCGCTTGGTCTTTCGAGCGAATTATGAATTCATAAGTAGACAGAAATCTGATCGATAGATTGACAACCGTGTTCAGCTGACTAATAACGAAGTTAAACTTCCAGGGTCCCCAAAAACCGCCGCGGGAGACGCCCCGGGCGTTGTCGGCCACCGTAGGCGCGGGCCTGTGGACGGTGGGCTATGGGCTAGCTCGCCGTCCGTCCATGACGACAGGCCGTGTCGACGGCGCAGGAGTGTTCCACGCGCGCCTCAAAGAGAGTCAGCAAAAGGAAGGGGTCCGATAGGACCGATGCCTGCCGGGGTTGCAGGACTGTTCGAAAGAGATACCGTGGCCCCGGAACACAAAGGGCGATGAAGGAACATGGATGGGTTTTTGTCAGTAAAAGTCTGACACTCCCTCCTGCTCCGCCCAGAGCGGGAGAAGTCATTTGATGAATTCCCATCCGAAAAAAATAAAATAAAAAAAAAACCTCCCCAAAAAGGCATTCGGATTCCCATAAAAGGGGAAAAACTAACTCGGATTTTTCCTTTAAGAATGAACCCAAGCCCAGATTCTGGATTTCGATTCGAATATTGGCAGAAGGCTCGCCCTGCGGTTCTTTAGAACTGCTGAAATGTCGATGTACTAAACGAGTAGGTACACCTCAGCCTCTCCCTTTGAGAGAAAAAGACGTGATGTTATAATTTTGCACTGCCTCGTTGGTCTTATGGTCGCAAGCGCGACTGCTGAGTATGAGGTCCTGGGTTCGATTCCCGGGTCGGACAGTGTTATTGGGTTTTTCCATCAGGAATTTCTCAGTAGCAGCCACGGAGACTACATTTGTGCCCGGTTGATGGCAATAGGGTTGCCCCCTATTCCATGGGACTTAAACATAACAATATCCTACCAGTCTAATTGCAAATCAATAACAATAAACCGCTCTCGCTTCTGCCTTGGATGACTCCTTTACAGCTCGGTCACATTCACTTTATGAGGTCTAACATTTAACATTCGTCCGCTGAACGGTTTCATGTAACACGTGTCGGTGTTGGCGCTAACTTAGAGAGCTGGTTCCGTTTCAACAGATACCTCATACATACGTAACTGACGCTTTAACTGACTGCTCGATCGTCTTCTGCCTCGCCTTTTCTCAACATGTTGGGGTTGGCTGCAGCTTAATGGAATGCAGCTAAATGCAGTTAAGGTGATCGAGTGGCTATGACCCCGAATACGTAGGTATACGAATTAAGACTCCACCAGAAACGTTACTTTGTGCAATTTTGAGTGAAATAAAGCATCGTGAAGGAACTAGTATGTCCTCGAACCAAAAACTCAATGGACATAACACATGAAGCAATTTGTCCTCTTGGGCCCGCGTGGTGGATAACGGTTACTCACTCTCATAGAGAAGAGGCCTATGTACCAGCGGGAACATTTTGTGGGTTGCTCATGAGTTCCAGCAAAGGAAGGGTTGATATTGAGATGATAGCTGATCGAGATGATTTAACGAAAAAGACAAAAGTTGGCGCGATTAAGCTAGTATGATACAGCAGGGCGAAACAGACTTTGTAAACTTACTCTGTGTATGATGAAAATGCAAGGTTTTTCTGTTACATGGAGCTATAATCCCTCCTGTTCTTGCAATATATTCAAACAAAATAAGATCGTGGATTATATTAGACACAACACAAACTTTAAAACAATAGTGGTTTATATACCGTATTTTTCATGTCATACTAAATTAAACTAATTAACACATATTTCTAGTAGAACAAGACCATGATTTAATTCGAGACATTTCCAATCAAGCTTTCTAAAGCAGATGAATTTTAAACTTATCGCCGTTGGCATACCCACTGCCTGCCTACATCACCAACTTTTTTATTTCAGCCGATCGAATGTATCAGTAGAATGGATGCGTTCTATTCATAGATATGTCGCCTGCGAACCGTAATCACACTGTTTTGTGATTCATACAATTAAAAATGAACAGATAAAAATGTAGAGCAATAGGTAATCATGAAAAAACTTGATACTTACCAAAACTGTCGCGCATTCTCGCGCGGCAATCAGCAACCCACTAATAGCTAATAGTACAGACACAGATAATACTTAATTAAATGAAAAAAAAAGTAAAACTAGTCACCTTTACATTTCAAAAAAAGAACACAACACAACACTGGCAGTCACACACGCACTGAAATACTGAATTGAAAATCGATAATCGATAAATAAATCGTTTATAGTTCTATTGTTTTTTTTCTAATGGGACTCGTGTCACGGTACACGGTGGTGGTAAATGGGAAGTGGCGCGATGACGGGAGCGCGCGCGCGCGTTGCGTTCGGATCTCACACTGAGCTACCAATACAGACACGAGACAGCAATAATAACCCACCTCGTTATTTTTTTTATTTTCCTTTTTTTACTGAAAATCTGCAAGATTGACGCCTCGGTCTGCGGTTTTCTTTGATACCTTTGCGCTTTTTTTTCTTGGACCACCGCGTTTGGCCAATTTAATTCGGATGCTCGCATGTCACTTTTTTGACGGGATAATCCGTTCGAAATTTGAATACCTCTTTTTTTTTTCAAAGAACTTTAAGAGGTGTGCTAAAAGAGGATTGCTTATTTAACAGATTTTGAGGTTTGTTGGGTTGTTTTGCATGTTTCGCGAGTGCGGACAAACATTTTCATTCTCTGCGATACTTAGTACGTCTACTTTGAAGTCATTGCTTATTTGCTTTCAAAATAAACTGATATGATCTGGGAACGAATGCTAAATTAAGAGGCAATCAGGTGATTACGATCTCGTATTAAATTGAGATAGTCAAATGAAGAAAACGAGTTGCCAACGTTAAAATAAGTGGTCGTAAGTACGGATAGCAACAGTTATTTCACGCGCGTATAATCTTTATACGCTGGGTGACGATAACACTTTTATTTGCAGTGTATACTTGCTTTTGGGTAAGCTGTTTGTTTAGGCTTACTTTCAATTGTGTGACACTATTAAGTACCTATGCTATTTTTAGATGTAAACCGGTATCTCAATGGTTTTGATAACCATCTACCAGGCAGTCAGACTTAAAGGGTCTCAGGGTGAAACTTGATGAAACTTAACGTAAACTAACGCATTCGCATTCGTATTGTGAAATCAGTGAATTTTGACCAGAGGTTAAAAAACCGGCCATATTGTAGCCCCTACTTCCCAACAGCATAACCACAGGACGTCGCGTCGGAACTAAAGTCGCACGCGCACCTCAACAGCTGCATTCCTTTGAACGAAGCGACAAGAGGCGCTGTATCTCACGCCATACGCACCAAGCAGTAATTACCTCGCTGGTGGCAGGTGAGGAAATCAGAAGGATCAGTCGTAAAACAAACAGTTACTAATATAGACACGGTGTAAGTGACGACGCACAAACTGTCACTCACTGTTGCTAATAAATTCTGCGCTAGGGGGTGTACCCTTTATTGGGTTCGGCTGCCATCATCGACGCACATCGCCATAAATTTTGACCGTTTATGTCATGCACTTCTGTGGGACTCTGCGGATTTTTTATATTACCGATGAAAAATTTCTATGTGGGGTGGTTCGGACCACAGAAGAGATAAAAGAGGTTAGAAAGAAAATAGTTCCTGATTTGTATTAGAACGCGTGTCGCCGCTTACGCACACAAATAAACTACTCACACTTAAATCGCGATTGTCACACTAACGCAAAACTGTGATTGACGTGTATTCACACACGCCAATGTTACGGTGACCAATGAGCAATCGATTGACGTAGAGCGTTTACTTATATGAACGGCGTGCCTGCCTTCATCCACAACCTCTTTTTTCTGTTCTGTGGTTCGGACCGTTCGTCACGTATTGAGTACTGATGTATCTTTGTGCGACGATGTTTCTTCCACCTCGTATATTACAATATATAACAAATGTGGCTGTGGAAATACAAAACGCTTTGAAAGCGAGTCCAACTTGTCCAGCTCCTCTGTTTCTGTTCAGGTTCAGACCCAGCAATCTTCCGTTTAAGCGTATTGAATTAGTGTCTTTGCTGTGCCTTCTGAAACTAAGACCTCTGTAACCATATTTATTTGCAAATAAATCTTTGACTTTGACTTTGAAAAAAGATGTACGGTACTGGCCAACATTCATGCTTTCATGCGCTTCAACGATACCCCTCTAGCAAGTGGAACTTCTGCTATCCTCCTGTTGACTGGTCGTACCCTAGGCTCTTAATGAGCCAGTCAAATCTATAAGGTAATGAGATGTTTTATTCAAGTTCTGCTAAATTGACGATTAAGATGCTCGATTGAATGTGAAACATATTTTATGAGACCTATGGGTTTCGAGTTGATTGTTGAAGGAAACATGATTGAAAGTATTTTATTGGTGATTACGTCGTGTGATATTGGGTAACATAATTATGAGAAAATGCGCTTTACAGGAAGCAGATGTTTTTTGGTCTGGTGCTTCAATCATCTCAGCCCACAAGCTGCGCCACATTGCCCCTTTCTCCGCATCAGATCTGTTCCAATCACTTTTTTTAGATCGATTTAAATGGAAGTCGTCCAACGCTGATCTTGCCTTTACGCACCGTTACTTTTAAGCGTACCTAGTCCATTATATTTTAGCCAATTAAAAAAATATATTTTAAAGTACTTAAATGACATAGAAATTGTGCCTATGTGCTATAAACCTGTGTGCTACGTACCATAAAGCCGTTGTTCTCCTACAAACCTTGAGAAAAACATTAAATATCGTATCCTAGAGATCAGGGTGGCATTCACAGCAATAAAACACAAAATGTCGGTGAATAGGTAAACCGCAGTGGACATAAAGTTGTTCACTTACTGCCACAGACTACATAGAGGTACAACGTACATAATGTTGTTGCCCGCAGAACAAACCCCGGCAACAATGGTGGAGGTCGGAGATCACGAGAAATAACCAATGACAAGGTAACGTCAACAACAAACATCCTTTAGATGACATGAGCAGTTAGTGCCTATAGGCACTTTATTGTCGACTATTTAGGAAATATTTATCTCTATATAAATAAAATTTAAGTGTCTATTTGTCATTTAAAAAAAGCAGCTTTTTAATTTTACGTACACATTATGGTACCTAAAACAAAAGACTTTAAAAAAAAGATATCTGTCTGTTTGTTTGTCCACGGATCTCCGAAACGGCTGTACTGATTTTGACAGGACTTTTACTAGCAGATAACTGATATTATAAGGAGTAACTAAGGCTACTTTTATTTTAGAAAAAAGATAATGGTTCCGTGCAAAAAAAAAAAAAACCCTTGTCATTGTTAACAAAATAAAATCTAATTCAAATAGGGAAGTTATATTTTTATAAAAAATTCAGGCGGACGAAGGTAGTGGGCAACAGCCACGTTCTATTATGTTTGAGGTTTTAGAGTAGGTACAGTTGAGGACTTTAATAGTTATGAGCCACTTACAAATCGGGTTTAGTCGGTAATTTTCGTACTCGTGAATGTATAAAAGTGCAAAATTGGAAGGTAGTGAAAATGGCTTATAATTCAAGTCCTCGACTCTACATAGTTGCTTTAAAATGCTGGTGTCTTATTGATCTACTATCTACGTAGTCCTAATGCTAATACAAGCTCCAATTTAATATCAACCAAAACTCCGCAGATGGGTTGGCTATCGATATCTTAACACGGATAGACCAAAACAATACAAACACTTCCAATGTCCCACTTTTACTTTCACGGAATTTTATTTGCTAAGTTAGATTGAAATTGACCATTTATAAATATATAGGTACGTCCATTTATTTCTGTCCAGAACTCATCAATATCTCAATGATGATATTCAACGACTGAAATAGTTCAATTCTTACCCCGAAAATATTTTCAAGTGTGAAAAAATTCACTACTTATAAAATGAGCACAATTACAATAACTTTCTACCTTTTTGTCTTTATTTGTTTTTTACTTTTTGTTCCCAAAAATGATCGATCGCTCTCCGCTTATAATTTACGCCATATTTCAAAACAAAAGAAGTCAAAAGTCACTTGTCACCCGGAGGCGAAAATGCATAGCGAGACAAGCGATTATAACCTACAAACTTACTGAACACACATAAAAATACATTTATTAAACTCTATGACAAGTAAATAAGGTGGTTCAAAAGTGGAAAGTTAAGCTGGTTTTTCTTGCCGACAAAAGATTTATATGCAAAAATTACTAAAATGTTCACCTTTAGCGTTTATTTGTAGTATTTAAATTGCGTTATTCAATTTCGGTGTATTGTGCACCAAAATATATTGTATGCAGTTTTTTTCAGCCAGTATTTATTTTTAAGCGATTCTTTTTTTAGAAATTGTTTTGTCTCGAAGTGTTAAAAACAAGATTCTTTTGGTTTTAGTCATTTCACAATGACACCTTGAAACTTAAGGTTTCCCCGAATTCAAGGAATCACCCACGAGTAAAAGGTATTTTTTTTTTCAATACGCTTCCTCGGAAACTGGTTCTTATTGCACTACGATTAGGTTCAACCAGCGGCGTGCAGTCGTCTACCAGGCTGGGTAGGCCACGAAATAATGATAGCAAAAAAAAAACGCGCAACTCCACAACGTCCGTCGCTCTACATAATTATGATGGCCCTCAAAGTAGTCACATTTATTGATTTATAATATTTGAAAATAAGCCTGTAAAAACAAAAGGTTATAAATGCAAGAATTCAAGAACTCACCTCATTATTCAAGGTTCAACTCACGATTTTCTAACGATGCAAACAGAAGAAAGATTCTGCCACCTCAAATATCTTAACCAAGTGAGTGGGTGATAGTTACAGAACACGTCACTTGCAAGATATCCGAAGCGGCCTTTGAAGGCCCTATTTCATTGTGATTCGCATGTATAAATATATTTAATAAGTTAACTATGGATTTGAAATCTGTAAAAAAATCAACTCATTTATAAATTAAATCTACTCGCCTATCCTTTTTCAAATATGATTTTAAGACCTCGTCATAAAAAGTAGGCTTGCGTCGTAGTTCGACCATTAATTATTTTTCTATAGAAATTAAAGATAGATTTGTGAGTCGTTGCTGACTTTGTGTGTTTCGTAAATAGGTGTGGATACGTTTTAAGGACGAAAATGAACGTTCTGTCGATGCGCTGCTTGCTGGGATAGTAACAATAAACTTCGCCAAACGCAAAACTTCTGAAAAAACTTTATCTAAGTTACTTTTATACAAATTTTGAATGATATCATATATGCTACAATTCGCAAATTCAGGCGATCTATAAATACAGCGCAATTCATTTTTTAATCTATCAAAATTAAAATTTGCCTGATAAGTATTAGTGAATTCTCTGATTTCTTTTTCAGGGAATTGTTCACTATATTTACTAAAATTCTCATAAGAAAGTAACTCAAAGAATTTCAAATTTTTTATATTCATATAACGATCTCTTAATTCGGTGAGTACATTATCAATAATTTCGTTAAAAATTCGCCGATAGTGTATTTTTATATTATCGACATTGCGCTTTCTTTTGGGTGGTCCGGTTATGAGGGCAGTTGCATCATAATTGTTCTCGAACTTGTCTCTGTAACGAGCTAAAAATGACTCGAATTGTTTTATCTTTTTAACACAATACGCGATGTCACAAGTTTTTTTCTGTATAATGTCGTATAAAACATCGGTTTCAACAAAAATATCCGCGAAGGTTTTTAAAAAAAAATTGAATTCAAATTCTTTCATGTTAAATAAAAATGAAGTGACTTGTGACAATGTATCACCATCCCAGTGTTGTGTATTTTCATTCATTTCTTCAAACAACTGGAGGTGTGTGGACTCGTTTTTAATTATATTTAACGTGCGCGAGTGATATGTCCACCTTGTTTCCGCGACACGAGGCAGCTTTTTCATAACGGCAAAGTCGTTATAATACGCCATTCGTTTCGTACTACTGTGAAAAAAAACCGCAATTGATTTTATTATACTAAAAAAGCGTTTGGTTTCAGGAACCCGTTCAAAAGATTTAATACATGTGCGGAACACCAAACATACATAGCTTGCGGACATTTTTGCCTCACCAAAGCCTGTACGCCGTTAATTTGAGAGGATAAAACTGCTGCCCCGTCATAAGTTTGTGCAATTAATTTAGAATGACAATCTAAGTTTTCTAAAATTATAGAACTTAAAGCTACAGCGGTCCGATCCGCGCTGACATCTACGTATTTAATAAATCGATCCACTACTTCGGAATCACGAAAATTTCTTAAAATCAGAACTAATTGTTCTCGGCCGTTTATGTCCGGTGTTTCATCCACCATGACAGCAACATAATCGGACTGTTTAATTTCGTCTTTAATAATATCACTCATCACAGATGCAACGCTCGAGATCAAATCATTTTGCGTTCTGTTCGACATGCCCCTGAATGAGGTACTTGCATTTTGTAAGTGGGTTTCTAAAACTCCATCATACTTTGCTAATAAATCTACTGTTTCTAAATAATTACCTCTATTCATAGATGATAATGATTCATCGTGGCCGCGAAAAGCTAATTCTTGTTTTCCCAGAAAGCATACGACATCGATCAGTCTTTGAAAAATATTTCTATTCCTATCTACTTTAGAATTATGCCTTTCTATATCTAATCTTAACTGGCTGTTAATACTAGTTTCAATACGTGATTTACCAAATGTATTTAACTTTAAGCAAGCCTCTATATGTTTTTCTGACAGGTCATGCTTTTTGGCCGAGGAATGAAAATTATGCAAATCAATAAATCCCTCACTCCACTTACTGGAAGTATTAAACAAAATGCACGGAAAACAAAATAATTTATTTGTATGTATACAGCCACACAGCCAGGTAAATGTTGCATAATTTTGAGGATTGAAATGACGAGTACGCGCTGGATTACCATATTTTTGGATTAATTCTCGTAATTCGGGTACACATCTACCTTTAGACACGACTTGAAGCTTGTCATTATACGATAATAGAGAAAACTTATTGCCTTTAACTTCTAAAAAACACACATTATCAGCACAAACTTCACAAGTAAACACCATTGTTAGGTGAATAAACAATTAATACACAACAAAATTAATATTTACACTACTGTTACTGTTAAATGTACGTTTTCTGTTTCAAAACAAATGTGTAAATAACTTAATATGTTAAAATTAAAACATTCAAGATCGCGATATAAATTGCTTGTCACAATGAAACAATAATGGCTTCCTTCAGAAAAATATAATTTCTAATTTGTCGATGGAAAAATACGACCAAATAAAATTGCATCATTTTCATATCGAGTTGGTTCACAACAGTGATCAACAAAATTTTGCAGGATAATACGAAATTCCACTAATTTATATTTAATTTGGAAAGGAACCGGAACCAACCCTGCTTAGTGCATTGCTGCACGGTAGCCCGCGAAATTCAAATTTCCTCACGTTTTTTGCAATTTGCAGGCCAGTGCTAGGTTGTATGTTGATGATTATATGATTTGCGGCTGTAAGACGTATGTAGTCACATTTTAATCAACATACAACATAGCACTGGCCTGCAAATTGCAAAAAAACGTAAGGAAATTTGAATTTCGCGGGCTAAAGAACATCCACCTTGAATCCTGGCCTTGTGTTGTAGCAGCCAATCATAGCCCAGCTACACTCGCAGGAGTTACCGCCCACAAATGGCTGCAATCTATACATGTGTGCGGTTCATACACACGAAAATATGCACCAATGTGCCGCTGTGTGCGTAAATTTATCAATGGGATTAAGGCGAGTGGATTGCTTGCCTATAAGATGCGTCCGGCGGGTGAGCGTCGAGCTTCGTAGCAACTTCCAGTACAGTGTTAGTTACGTAACACGGGCGCGAAAAATTGCTATAAGTATTCGAACAGGAGTTAGAACTTTTTTTTAATATTTTGTACAAAGTGTTAGTTTATTACATAGTTCATTAGTTATAATAATTCCCCCAGTTGGTAGGGTAGGCTTGGTCTAATTGCCTCTTCGTTGCGCACGCCCATGGGTTCAACATGCAATGTATTTCACACACGTGCGATTTTTTTTCTTTTTCAAAACGTGTGCGGGAATGAAAATTGCCACAGATAACAAATACCTATACTTAGTCAAAATTGGTTTAATGTTCATAGTCGGAGGTAAATGTTTTTTTTTAATTTCGGCAAAGCATTAATGCGTCATTACGGCTTAAATATATTTTGAAAATTCAAATTGTGCTTATAAATAGAATATCATAGATAAACATGATTATTTAAAACTAATGTTTACTTTTATAAACAAATTAACATTTGTTTGTGTTCTAAATTCAAAAATATAAAAAACTAAATATTTTTTTATATTTGGCTGTTTAGCGGCTTCATATCTTTGCTTTGTTTTTTCAACCTGGCGAAAGCAAAGCGCGGAAAAAAGAAAATTAAAATCATAGTTTCTTAATAATTCATGACAAAAATATATTTCGTTCTTTTGTTTTATTTCTTCAAAAGTGTATTGAAATACGTCGTTTGATACACGTGAACATTTGTTAATGCAGTTCTCGGCTCAAAAACACCGCCTCGAATTAATTCCGCCTCGAATGCAATAACAAACTTTCTCCACTTTTATCAAAATGTACTATTGTAGCACCGGACTGAAATTTAAAGCATTTATTCTAACCCAGACCAGTTACAGGATTTTGGGTTTTGGTTAAAAGACTGTCCAAGGAGTTTCTTGCCCATTCTTTTCGATAAAAAGAATGGGCAAGAAACTCCATGGACAGACTTTTAAATCAAAATAATGTTACAAAAACATTCGTTAGATCATACCACCTTAATTATGCTCTCTGCTTCTTACGAGATGACAAGGAGATAAGAAAATACCCATTTCTTACAGGGACCACACAGAATTTACTTATAAAATATCATTAAAATATGATATCTACGGAAAAGATAACATTATGTATGCAAACGATGTAAACGACAAACTCAAATAGGCAAAATTTAAAACACCCTAAAAATCGTTACAACTTGATTGCCAACAATAAAAATTTTACTTATCAATGCTACCAACCTAACAAAACTGGCCCTCAAATGGTAAGTAACTATCACCCAATCTTCATGTGAACGATTATCGGTTTAGTAAAAATGACACAGTCAAAACTGTATACCACTCAAAACTACTTTTGACCGGTTAAGGGGATGTCAACACCAAAATGCGCGCACACTGTCTATTTGTATCGGAGTAAACGAGAGCGAGAGAGTTACTGGGCGGCCGGGTTATAAAAGAAAGTAATGAATAAAAATGAAAAATAAAAAAAGTGTGGATTATTTGTGAAAAATGACTCGTTAGCGGACTCGTACTCGGCTCGGTAGGTACAGTCAGCATCAAAAGTCGATGACCACATTCAGATTTTCAAAATCACTGTACACTATATCACCCATAAATCGCTCAACAAGATAGGGCGCCAGTATTCAATGAACATCATTCAAGTTCAAAATTAACTGAACACTTCTCGTCAAAGGTCACTGAACACCATTTTGTCAAAAACTGCTGATCGTTATAATTTCCGAAAACATCTTAGCATTCAGTTTTACAAAAGTCACTGAACAATATAAAATGCTTGTTTTGGTTATCTAGTGTAATCACGGCAACGTCCAAAAATAACTTAACATCCTAGATAACAAAAGTTACTGAACATTACTTTGTTTCGGATACGTAGCGTGTAAACGTTTATTATCGTTACTATCTTCAGAGTTATAAATCTAATCTTGTCCTATCCAAACTAAATCATATAAAAAAAATTAAATGGATGTAAATTTCGAATTTAACTTTCCAAAATAATTTTGTTTTTTTTTTTCATAGTATCAATGAGAAATATTAGAAGTGGATCAAGCGGTAAGCACATTTTTAAGCCTATTTTTCAAAATAAGCTCGCAAGCACGATTATAAAGACAAGCATATTCCGCTTAAAATTTATTCCGTCGACGTTATCTAAACTTTCTATATTACGATTGAATTGTAACCTAATTCGTAAAGCAATAAAACTCATTTTCAAAATCACGCAGATTATGTTCAAATTCATACCGTCGACTTATTTTATGAATTTTATAGTACGATTGAATTAGAACCTAATCTATACAGATTAGGTTCTAATTCAATCGTACTATAAAATTGAGTCTTATATGTACTCACATATAAGACTCATTTTCAAAATTCACACAAATTATTTAATTCAATTCTTTGGGAAACAGTTGTGGGTATTTGAAAAACTGTTTACCCTTGAATGTAAAAAGAAGATTTCTATTTAATTCCATTCCCACCAAAGAGCCCGCCCGGACCTTTACCTCATTGAAAACTTATGGGGGCTTATGGTCCAGACTTGGGATGAAAGCACTCCTCGAACAAGGGAAAATCTACTAAATCACGCCATAGAAATCTGGGAATATTTTAGGGGACGAGATACTTGTCCTAAATGATAAACTCCATGCGAGAACGCCTCCAAAATGTCATCGTTGCCAATGGGGGACACACTAGGTTTTAATTCTAAATAGTTTAAGCCTAATCATAATTGTAATTGATAAAAAAATAACTTTGTTTTTGTTTACAAAACATTGATTTGATTATGAAAGTTTAAATTTATTGATTTTTAATTAAAACAAATAATTATTATTAACTGTATTTATTTATCGAACCATTTAATTTAATTTTGTTGATAATAAATAAAAGGGCGGTGATTTACATGTGCATGTGTCTACTTAATTTATATACCAAACATATATACCTACCGAAAAAAAATACACACACACATTAAACTCAAAAAACGTTTCATTTTGTTCAAGGACTTTAGAGATAAACGATGCTATGCTATTTTTGTCAAAAATTTGTTCAGAGACTTTAGAGACAAAGAATGTTATGCTTTTTTTACTATAACTTTGTTTAGCGACTTTTGAAAAGTGATGGACACCTACTTATGCCCTTTTATGATAATCATTCATTTCTGGCGCTTGTCATGTTGAGCGATTTAGGTATAATACGGTGTACAGCGATTTTGAAAATCTAAATGTGGTCATCAACTTTTGATGCTGACTGTACGAATATGTTGACTTCATGTTTTCAATTGCAGACCCATACGTCAAAAAAATAAAGACATAGAACCCTTTAATGAGGATTTTAAGACCACTCTTTGCAATGATTTTCTATCGAGCCGATTTCGTCCAATTATGTATCGAGTCCGTCCACGGTCTTTGAAATATGGTGAATATTAACATTTTTTTTATGTATTGTGTGTGTGTTTTGTGTAATGTTTTGATGTTATTTTTTTGGTGGAATAGTTTTTCTTAAAAAAACTGCTTAAATAACATCAATTAGGTGTTGTCAGCCCCTTAAAACTATTACTAACATTTCCCGGCCACACATGGCATGACAGTTTTAAATATGTATGCAAAACCGAGTACCATAAAGGCCACATAATATGGAACTGCAAGCTTATCGGTTGACTCATTTTCAAGCAAGCCGAAAAAATATATATTTCAAGGTTCTCTAGGTTGCATGTACGGTCGACCAAGCTATTTGGTTTACATTTTAAAATGTAATTTGCATGCTAAAATGTAAACCAAATAGCTTGGTCAACCGTACACTGTACAGTGTAACAAATCTACTTGATCCTATCAAAATAAATGGATATAAGCAGACTTGTTCAATTAAAATTTAATAAAGGAAAGATATCTACAGGAGAGATAAAAAAATACAGCTAATTATAAAAGACCTACCTAGTACGCACTCTAGGATAGTTTGAAGAAGGTAGTTTTATAGTTCAAGCACTTAGTTGGCGACAAATCAGTTCAGCACTGTAGGAGAGACAGGAACAGGCGTTAGGGTAGCACTGCAGGTCAGTTAGCAGGACAACTTCAAGGATCAAGTTTGAGGAAACTTCTGCTGGAAGGGCGTCGAGCAGTTCTCAGTCACGCACCTGGTTAGCTCTGTAGAAAGGCACCAGTGTAGTTCTTTGGGCCAGACATCGGGGTAGCTCTGCGAGATAAGCGGTAGCCAGGCACGAAGATAGCTTCCGAAGATCGGGAGTAGAAGTCCCAGGTGAATCTTTAGCTGGATTTCCTGGGTAGTTAAAGTATGTGACAGCAAAAACCAAGCTGTTTACTGATGCTTCTCCTATCAGATCCAATCGTAGACTGCTCCCAGCGGTTCGTAAGCTCGTTTTCAAAGTAGTCTTCTTTTCCAATTTTCAAATATTAGTTTTCTTCTTGTGGCTATCATCTCATCAGACAAGTGTAGTCGGCCAGGACATATCCATGAGTGCGTAAAGAATTTCATAAATATAATTTAAAATTAAGTTATTTAGTAAACAATCGTAATAATCTATAAAATACATAGCTATAGCTGCACATATTGATAAAAATAATTTAAATTATCTAAACCAAAAAGTAACCATCAACAGACCAAGCCAAAGCAAAAATAAAAAAGTTACTGACCGTTTGACAATTTGACGTAAGTGTCACATGAATATTATGAGTAATAATATATTATTTCAGCTATTTATAATCGTATTTAGATCGACTCACTGAGTGTAAACATAGAAACAAATAAAAAAGGATGATAAATAGTATTATGAATGATGAATATAAAGTGTAAGTATAGCATAAATACTATAACAGGCCAGGATAACTGTTCTGTTTCCTTTTCTTCTACACAAGTTCATGCATGCCTGCACAGTTTGATTGTACAGGCAAAACTGCACAAGCATAACTTATCTATCCAGCTTTACACACAGCTTACAGCTTTACACTTATCTATCCAGCTTTTTTTACTAAAATATTTTTTTTTCCGTTAGAATAGGTTTTTCTTTGTGATCCTTTTACGATACTGTTTTTTACACCTAGTAGTAATTCTAGATTTAACTAATAAGTCGATATTGAATCGACAAACCGCATTTTTACATAAAGTATAAAAGGTTTTGACTAAAACCAGTCTAAACTGCTTTTGACCGATTAAAGTTTTGACGGTAACACATAGATTTACATTATTATCGATACCATTCGATACGCGATGCATTCGAATTTTATGCATTCCATATTCGATTCGATTGTAACTCGATTCGGTCTATTCCGATTAATGGGTTATTAAATCGATTTTTATTATTCGTTGAACGTTTATTCTTGAATCGGACGGGATGGTGATTACTACCTGGATTGGTGACTTATTTTATTGAGTGTAAAGATAAGAGAACCTTGTGTTACATAATAATGATATGGTTTCTTTAATCTTCCCATATTACATACCGAGTTTCCTCCATGCCTCGGAAAGCACGTTAAGCCGTTGGTCCCGGATGTCATTATTTTGTAGATGCTTGATAGCCGATATAGGTAGGCCTGAAACTCTGACAACCAGACTTACCAAGGGGTATCGTATTACACAGTACTAACTGGGTTGTGGAGGTCGAATAGACAGTCGCTTCATGTAAAATAATGGTATTCAGCTGCATCCGGTTTGACTGGAAGCCGATCCCAATATTGTTGGGAAGTGGTTAGGCAGTTGATGATGGGGTCTCTTTAATATACTTTTTCTGGCCACCTGTGACGTTTTTTTAATGTTACAGCACCATGCTGAGATAGGGGCCTTTTGGCTTTGAACAGGACTAATTTCGTTTTTTTTTTTAATGTTTAATTTTTATAAGTTGATAATTTCACCATTTTATTTTATGTGTTTTGTCCTGTGCAGACTAATAAATGCCTTTTCTTTCTTTCTTTCTTATAACAAGCTCAGTTGTCTAGTGGTAAGTACTAGTTTTTATTAACCACCCTTACATCAACCCGGTCAGACATTTTTAAAACTATTAGAAAAATCTTATTAAGATTTTTATGGACGCACACAGATGGTGGTTAAATCTCCCATAGGTCTGTTAATCATCATTCTCTGCCTTAAAGGTTTTTGCTTTATATTCTTTATTTATTTCTTCATATTCCTAACACGATCCATCCATCTTTTCTTTGGCTTTCCTCTTCTTCTCCATCCTTCAACATTAATAACCATCTCTGTATAGCACTAGGTACTTTTATTTTTTGGGACAAGCCTGCCACACTTTTCCAAACCACTGTAACTCCTGAAAGCCAGAATCAACAGTGACGACCAGCAGAAAAGCGCCGAGAGAATGAAGCTCGACGAAGTCCTAGAGAATGAATTTAACTGTCTTGGATCCCGCAACGAAATTAATCAGAAAAGTGTAGTGGAGGAGTAGGAAAAAACCGCAAAAAAAAAAAAAAACAGCATTAGGTACTATTGGCAGTAAAAACAGGCCAAGCACCTCGAAACATTCCTCTCCTTCCTACTCCAATTTCACTAATCGATCGTATCAACGTCATCCGCATCTAATATCCCTAAAACTGTTAGTTTTCGAATCCTTTAAACCTCGTTCAATAAATCCGTTTAGCGGCATCTCTTTCCGAAACGTTATTATATCCCTAACAGAGAGAAAGTGTTATAAGGTTCAGTTATATCGACTATCAGGATAAGGACATTAAAGTTATTCGTATCGAATGGTACGCGAGATATACGGCAATATCGTAAAACGTTTGACATTCTGACAGTTTATATAAGTATTAGGTTCCGACCTATTAGAAATTTAACTGTACTTTGCCGTCAATACGGAGAAATTGTCGTATAGGGTGGGCGCTTTGGGGGTCTGTCTTAATGTTGACGTTTAGAAGTGCACTATTATATAGAGACTTTTATTCTTGTAGATTATTATCTTAGTATCACCTCAGACGTCCTTGCTTCACCCGTGAGAAGACCAGTTCGTATGCAAGAAAGCCACCAGCAGTATTCTATCATCTGTTCTGACAGCTAATGGATTAGCCATCAGGTTCATCTTGAATATAGAAGAAGTACCTATTATGGTTTTATTACAATGGGGACACCATGGCCATTATCAATGTAGGGCTTTATCTGAAAAACGGAAAATGAGTAGGCGAAAAAGATTCTTTGATCAGTAAATAGTCAGTCGGTGTCCATAGAAACAGCAGATCTCTTAAAGAATAATCACCGAGAGGCCATAGAACCAACAGCCAGTTTAAGGATTATATAGAAAAGATCTAAATAAAACTCGCATGGAACAGAGAAGCATTGCGCATAAGGTACAAGGCTTATCCCTTACTCATAACTCGGAAGTAAGTGACGAATATGATACAATCTAAACATTAAATACACATATCCAGGCACAAACAAGAACCACTTGTTACCCATTTTAATATCTGGCTAACAAAACCCTGACCAATAAATAAAATACCTTTAATTTAGTAGTAACCTAATAACTACAGGGCCGGACTTGAAGTAGCCTCGATACATTTAATGCGGCGTAAACAATCGTAAATTATTAGTAGGCCGAGCAAGGCGTAAAATGACGTATTTTAATGTAGGATAGTAGTTGGCAATTGTAATTAGTTTAACAGTACTGTTTGGTAGTAATGCTGAAGTGATAGTCTTTAATTAGGGAGAATATGAAGTGTAAATTAATAGTATGAAGTGTAATTGAATGAATACTGGTGTTCAGCTGGATCCGGTTAGACTGGAAGATGGCTCTGACATAGTTGAAATAAGGTTAGGTGGTTATGATGACGATTATGAAGATTAATTTAAGATGAATGTAGATTATAATCCTATTAGTAAGTGGTTTCAATTAGTTCAAAATTATCATGATGAAAGATAAACTGACAAATAAGATGTCTTTTGAAAGTGTAACAAAATGCATTGATTCTTTCATTTTAATCCTCTACTGAAAGATACGACATGTTGTAAAGTACGTTATGTTGGATTTACTAAGAATCAGATCACTGACGTGAAAACCTAATTAGTATATTTAAAAAATCCAAAGTGAGCTACATTTAAAGACGAGCCATGGGATGGGGAACCCATCAATATCATAAAACTCTTAACCAAAGGCTGATTGATCTCAGTGTACATCCCTGAAACAAAATACAGCTCGTCATAACCCTTCAATAACATTGTAACAACAATGGAAGTCCATAACAATGACGTTTTTAGACACGCCATTAAAAATATTATCAAAACAAACCTCCTTGATGTTCTTCGCTGATCTCATGGGAAATAAGAAGTTATTTTAAGAAGAACAAAACATTAGCTCAGTTTTATTAACAAGGCTATTATAAAGTATGTCGAGCAAAGTGACTATTATAAGATATGAAGAGATTCTCCGAAACTTTAAAACAACACTAGACACTAGCGCCATGGCGCTAGTGTCTAGTGTATAGAGTAGGAGAATATTTATCGCCTACTGAATGAACTAATCCACGTTGACAGTGCTATATTGGACATATTAAATCTAATGTCAATAGATTGAACTTGCCCTCTGGTCAAAACGACCAAAGTAGTGTACGCATCTGTGACTACTTAACAGTTATGGCGGCAGCATTCAAATCTTCTCATATCGTATTTCAGAAACTTCCTGGGTCGAAGATCAGAACTTTGCATTAGAAGTTATGTGTCTGCTAACCCATAGCGATCTCCATTATAATACATTTTATTATCTTTAATCAGAATGGATCCAGACAAATTAGTGCTAGCCAAGATAAAGAAGACCGCAGTATTAGGTTTCTTGCAATCATCTTTTAGGACTTCGCAGAATTCTCATCAGAAACATTATGCCACGACCATTGAACAAGATTTTCCTGTCTATAGAGAATTGTGTTCGGTAAGTAACTAGTTTACACTTTTCTGACGACTATCAAAGTCACCTCTTATGAAATCCCAAAATAATGCAATATTAACGAAATAACTGGGCATTTTACGCAATAATAAACAACGACCCAAATACGTCCACCTCCTAACAGCCGTGTCCTAACGTCCATTGCACCATTCAATCAACATCTTGTAACCTTCCTGCCTCATTACATTAAGCATTGTTGCCTACCAGGGTAACAGAACACCGTATTAGGTCATTACGAACTATATTACCAACTAGAAAGTCCGCATGCGCGGTAGAAACGGTCACACTTGAATCACTAAACGCATATTGTAAGCTTCCTAGTACATTATGCTCGCCTAGTAATTGGAGTAATAACAAAGGTTAGGAGGAAGCGGAAATCTCAACGAGATGGGCACTTAAAGGCTCTGTACGTATACGTATTTTAATTTATGGATAATTTTACGGTCAATTTAAACCTTTAGTTTACGGATAAATTAATGTCTCTAGGCAAAATTGAGGAGCAAAGACCATGTCCATTTAGGTTCAGAATGTTCCGGTTGTTGTTGTTTAGGCTCCTCAGTTTATCGGTTTAATAGTCACGATTCGGATAATAGGGGTTAATTTAAATGGTAGAAATGTGTATTGGTTTAAACTTTCATTAATATATATATACTTATATCATATATTACAAGAACTTTTTTTTTTCTAAAAGCTTGGGTCAAATAGGACAGCATTGTGATAGAGTACAATAAAAATAAATAAGATAGAGACCATTTTGTAAGCATAAATTAAAACACATAAATTGGTACCTACACTTTAATACATATATTAAACTACCTACCACCTACCTGTATTATCTACTTATGACAGTCTGTCAGCATCATTTCTTTTTTCCAATAAATTTAAAGCGGAAAAGAGTTATTTAGCAGCCAGCTTTGAGCTCCTTTGTCTTATTTAATCTGCACCTAGCAACGAGCAAGTTAATCCTCTTCTCCTAATAGGAAAGAGGTCAACACCAGTGTCTGCTCTTCATAGTTATTATTTTGTTTAAACATTTGTTACGTTATATTGTGGGGTCCGTTTTACCTTCTAGGTACTGTCTACTGAAGATGAAAACAAGATGAGCTAGAAGTGCCTGCCAGATAATTTAAAAGGATCTTATCCATACATGAAATCACATCATTAGTCAGACCACGGTGATGGATAAATAAAAAAAAATTCAACAAAAACATTGTGTTACAACAACAATAATGTCACTGACCACACACAATACTGTAATGCGATTGTGGTCACGTCCTAGCGTCTAGACGCCGCAACTCAGTTGGGCTTGTAAAAATGTCCCGACTGACGTCTGACACCAACTCACTGTCACGGGGGAAACTTTAATATTAAATCGGGCTAAAAATAGGTTACTTAATAGTTTAAAAATAACATTATTTTTTCAAGCCAGGAAAATATGCTATGGTATGGTATTCCTAGTTCGTGTCTAATGACAACAATCACTCGCATACTTGGAGATGATAGTTTTGTATTAAAGTAAATGCATACTGAAGATGCATTTACCGTTTATGAAAAATGAAATTCTCATGTGTCCTAAATATATTTTAGACTGTAAAGGGAAAACAAAATGATAAGATTTTTTTTTAATTTTAGAGAAAACTAGATTGACTTTCTGAACAACGGTCCGTTTGGTTTAACTGACCCAAGACTCAATCTATTTACTTATTTATTTATCAAGAACAATTTACTTTGTGTTTGATGCATTACATACATCATAAATAATCACATCACACACAATCAACTCACGTCTTCACGATAAAATATTTTCATTAAAATTAGTAATAAAATATTCTGAGCACTGCAAACTAGAAACACGATTCTTATGTTATTGCCAATTTTAATTAGAAAATGGTTACTGCAATTTCCTAATTACAGCATTACAATTTTGGGCAGCAGACCGAACAGACCGAACACAGTTGTCGTGAGCTCACAGCGTGAGCTCGACCCGGATTTAACACAGTGTCATTTTGGCAAAACATGCAATTTGATCTACTTAATTCGACCTCATTGACTTAAACGGTGAAATCAATCAGTCATTCCATGTCATGAAGTTTTGTCTTCTTGTTACCATGCCTTCTCCTACTGGCTCTTGCTTTACTGTTCACAAACTTAATTCCCAAGTTGTATTGAATAGTTTAGCTTTACTTTACCCTTGGTTTTGACGTGTTTTTGCCTTTTGCCGGGCTTTTTCCTTGCTTTAAGTTACCGGTTGGATAGGCAGTCGCTGATTCAGCTGCATACGGTTAGACTAAATCCTGACCCCAACAGAAAAAAAGGCTAGTCAAATAATAATGAAACGTTTCAAAGTTTCAAATTTTCAAGCGAAGACGTTAGTTAAACCAATATCCTATTTAGTTAATAATAAGTTAAAATGTTCAGAAAACAGGTTTCTGACGCAAACACAAACTACCAAGATGACATTTTTTAACATGAGTTGGTCCTAAACGCGTTATTATTAGTAAAATCAAAAAAATAAATCTGTAAATAAAAAGCAAATGTTACAGTCTTTCGTAACGAGGTATTTATACTTGGAGCCTGCGACCTTCTGGCGTCGCTGATATGATAAAGTTATTAAACATGAGTTGTCGATGTCTTGATATTGTCACAATAGAAGACAATTCAGAAAGTCCATATTCCATGCAAACTTTCTCAAGCGACAATGGCAAATAACAATCAAGTTTAAGTAGGTAAGTTGTACGTTTTTATTTCTAATGCATTTGTTTCAATGGTGACTCAACCCTCTACAAATTGCAGTCCAGTGCTAGGCATAGGCCTCCAGAAACCGTGTAATGCCAATAACGTAGGACCTGCAAAGACATTCAATAGTGACATTTCCTATCTGCACTGCTACTCTTGAAGATAGCCGTAACATGCATCATAATAATAAGCTGGAAAAATACCTAAATATTTTAGCATGATCACTATCCATAACAGAAGCATTTAGCGACCGCAGTAAAAAAACTACTATGTTAAAGAGCAGCTTTCTTACATCAGCGTCCTAATTAAGTAATTTAAATTGGCAAGTTCAGGAAGTAATTCCAACAATTGCGGACAGAAGCATTTGTCTAGTTTTATTGCTCTATCTTAAACGAGTTGAAAGTGAAAAATGAAGAAATAGAGATCATAACATACAGGAAGAGGTTGTGAAGTAAAAAAAACCGAGTGAACCTTCTGAAGCACGTACAACTAATAAGGATATTTTCCAGTTGAATATCTGTGGTGCGCCGGCGCAAACTAATGCGAATGTGCAATCTTGCGAGATAACGTCTTCATGTACGACATGGGTTTCGTTTTAACTTGTCACCTAATTATTATTGGATACGTTCAATATGTAGAACTTTTATAATTAGTAAAGTATATTCAAAGTCGGTGCGTGCGCTGGTATTTTCAATTTTCGCCGATTCTTGGACAACAAGACAGAAGAAAAGGGCAAAATTGACGCTTTTGAAATGTGGGTTTGGAGGCAGATGGTGCGAATTCCATGGACTGCACGCCGGACCAACTTGTCCATTTTTAAGGAGCTCTAAATAGCCACAAGACTATCCGCTGTTTGCTTCCAGCGAATTCTTAACTATTTTGGACATGTCGCTCATAGAAACCCTGACAGCCTTGAGAAGCTTATGGTAGTTGGCCAAGTAGACGGGAAAAGAGCACGCGGGCGCTCACCTACCCGTTGGTCAGACCGAGTAAAGACGCTCACTGGCCTATCAATAGCCGAAACATTTAAGACCGCCGAGGACAGAGAAACGTGGAAGAGCATAGTGCACCGAGTGATCAATACCTTAGACTAGACACGACCTTCAACAATGAAGATAACGGCTAAGAAGAAGATTCAGAGTCGGACACGTTGTTTTTTATAAGTAGGGTGGAACGGGGTACATCGACAACGGTTACCACTTATTTAGTAAGTACACCATTCTGAACCCATGATGAAAAATGTCTATGTCATCCGCATATAAATCTTTCATCGGTAATTAAAAACAACAGCTGTTTCCTCCAAAAGTGCAATTCCTACACGGTCAAAAGCTTTGCTTGGACGCTTGACTTCTATTTCGTAAGTCATTACTGTTTTAATGCTAGTACTGTTCAAGTACTTCTCCAATACAGAAGCTAGCGGCTTAGCGGACTATAACAACCTAAACGCACACGCACGGCATGACGGCACATCAAAGGCTAAACCTAAATAAAATTTTCAGTTTATTGTGAGATTTCTGGCTGGCTGGCTGACTGGTCGCAGTTGCAGTTAGCCGCTAACTGTCAGGCTGACAGTTTTTAATAAACATGATGCTTTATATGCTGGGATCTGGGTAAGCGAGTTGTGACTGCGTGAGCTTAGATAAGAAATTCACTGGCGAGATAGTGATCGAGGGTGGGCAAGATATGAATCCTAATGATTCGTGGTGTATTCTAACTATTGTGTCTGTTTCGGGGATAGTGAACCTGTTTCCTGTATGCATCTAAGGTCTACACAGCCCATTCGTTTTTGAGCAGCCTAAAAATGTTTCAGTGATCATGTTTCTTACATATTATTTAGTGTTCGGACTCCATTGCTTGTAGCCAAAGAGATTGAAAAGACTTATAGAACAGACATTGGGAATTTGTCATGTCACATTTTGCGAATTGGACATTTTTCGACCGCTGGACATTTTGCGAATTGGACATTGTGCACCTAAACTCAATTTTCATCCCGAACATTTTCGGTTTTGACCCACTACCTGACAAGCAGTCGTATGACACAAGACAGACGGACTTGGTACAAAGTAGTAACAAATAATTACGATTTTCTTCGTCTTGTCCCGTCTATCGCTCGTAAATATTTGAATGTCTTTGCTAGTAGTTTAGCGACCAGAAACCCTAGACAAGCAGCAATCTCTTTCAAAAAGTATCATATAATAACTTTAAAGTTATTCCTAATTCAACACATTTTTGACTTTTCCGTCATCTTATGCCTCTCACATAGGCTCCAGTTACAAAGGTCGAGAAATCTATAGGCTCCAGTTAAGAAAGTCGAGAAATATCAGAAATACAGGTGAGTAAAACCGCAAATGCTCCCAAACTCATAGTCAATTCATTCGGCTACATTGTAGGTATTTATCAGATCAAGAATCTACTACACTAACAACATGATAAAGTTGATACATAACCCCTCTAACGCGGTTGATCATCTTGTAAAGTCGTGCTCCTGTCGGGCAGGCGTCCAGAGTGATATACCGACGAAACCCTACATAGACTTGGTATAGATTTGCTGCCAGCGCGCAGCGTAATACTGCATCGTTCTTCCGACGCTTGAAATGACATTATTTTGATACATTGCTGTTGGTAAAAAAATCGTGGAATTTTCTGTGGAAATTCTATTGAAAAAATCCAAACCCAACTTGGATTTGGATAATAGTTTCCAAAGAACCCATACCGGATGGCAACAGCCATTTTGTTGAGCACTTGGGCCTCAGGTTGTTGGCCCATTATTCGCAAAAACTATATGAAAAAATGAAACTATATTATTAAATAGTGACTTGTCTAAGTTGTACTCTGTCTATGATCAAAACACAGATGTCACATCAGTAATTCATTCCACCGGCAGGTGGCGCTGTCTGTTTTCAGGAGGGACATTACATTTATGATTTATACGTCTGTGTCTACGTTCAAATGGTTGCTTTGATGGTTAAATACTGTTGTTAGAATTTGCTATTAATCTGGAGTTGACAAAAAACTTAATAAAGCTGCTGTGACAAGATGTTTTTTGCCTTGACTGCTAGGCCTACCCTGAGTTGAGATGAAGCTTAGGGCTCATTTAGGGGCCGCCTCCACGAGCGAGTGAAACGCGGCGATTTGATGTATTTCTATACGAAAATACCGCCGCAATTTTCTCGCTCGTGGAAACCGCTCAAAAGAGAGTGTATAGAAACACGTGGCAAGGACGATAATATCGCCGCGATTCTCTCGCTCGTGGAGGCAGCCCCTTACAGAGACGCGGCGCGTCGCGCGGCGCGTTGTGCGGTGCGGCCCGCTTTCAATTCAAACATATGATGATAACTGAGAGCGTTTACGGAGAAGCGGATTACGCGCGTTTAACGAAATGCAGCGTTGCTCGCCGCGTGCACCGCCGCGGTCAACGCGGCGGTGGACACCGCCGCGCCGCATAGGATACCGCCTCTCCTCAACAATCTAATAATAAACTTAGAAAAGACTAAAATTATGCATTTTTATCGGAGAATACCAAATACAATTAATGACATTAGCTATTTAGGGACAAAAATAGAATCAACTACTGCTACTAAATTTCTTGGAATTAATATAGACAACAATTTGACTTGGAGACCCCAGACAGACGAAATATGTATAAAACTTAATAAATTGACCTATGCTCTCTATAAACTATCAAATAGTGAGCCTAGAATCCGTACTAACAGCCTACCACGGCTATGTTGCATCAACACTCAGATATGGAGTAATATACTGGGGCAATTCAGTTGATAGAGAACGCGAGAGCCCAAAAAAGATATGTCAGAGCTATGTGTGGCCTTAAAAGCACAGATAGTTGTCAACCGTTCTTTATACGTCTATAAATACTTACCTTGCCATCGCTGTACATATACGAAACAAATGTTTTCGTCAAATCTAACATTTTACTATATAAAATAGCTACTAAAAGTTACTACAGAAAGTTGCGCGATAGAAATAAGTTGGAACTCGAAGTGACTTATGGCAAAACTGCACTAATGAATAAAAGTACCTTCTGTATGGGCAAAAAAATATTTAACAAACTACCTGAAAAAATAAAATCGTTAAATCTGGACAATTTCAAAACACAATTATTAAGAATATTGATAAATAGATGCTATTACTCACTACAGGAATACAAATGCTACAAAATGCTATACTCAATTATTATAAAAGTTAAATTGTTGTTATAAGTAAAGACAATGTAATTAAATATATTTGTGCGCCTCTGGGCAAAACATAGAGGACCTACCTATCTGTAACACCACTATTGTAATCTGACCTATGTTTACAAATAAAGAATTCTGATTCTGATTCTGATTCATGCTAACAAATTCGCCAAAGGAGAAGAAAACAGGACTCTCTAAACGCGAAATCGCGAATGAAAAACTTGATGAGAAACTGTGACGTGGACGTTTGTGTGTTCAAGACTGATAGTGATTCTAAAATAAAAATCGTGATCAAAATAGAAAGAGTGTGAAAGTACCAAAAAAGCACAAAATGAAGCCACCAGCACTGCTCTCCTTAGAAATCTGTAACAATAATCACAATGCGCCTCGTGACGAATTGACGATGTCTCCATGTCACCTCGTTTATCACTAAGAACACAGACGTGCATTTTTTTGCATGCACTTCCTAACCCCATAAGTTTGGCGATTTTCGGACATGTGCTGGATAAACAAGTGATTTGGGAGTCATGAGGAAATTCTGTTTGTCGCAAGGGCATACTAGAAAATATCATTATTTTTTGTGTGATGACTGAAAGTAGCACTTGGAGGATCTCGTGGCCTCAGACCAAATAAAAATTTAAGACGGAACTCTGCGAACAGAGAAGTGAGGCCGGTTTCGTAAACATGTGTGCATTTATGGAGACGTCATTTCATAATAGTTTGATGTAAATGTGTGCGTGTAAGCGTGTATGCACACAGCGAGACATAATTTTGCGCTGGCCTCACTTATTGTTCGCAGCGCTGTGTCTTGGTTTTTAGTTGGTCTGAGCTCGTGGCTAAATAATAACAGCATAAGTTGGTCCGTGGATGGGTGACCACCCATTACATACCAAGTTTCCTCCGTGCCTCGGAAAGTACGTTAAGCCGTGGATCCTGGCTGTCATTTGTAGATCTTTGACAGTCGTTACAGGTAGTGAGTGGCCCGAAAGGCTGACAACCAGTCATACATGTTCTGCAACTCTGCAGTTAGACAGTAACTGTTGTTGTTAATTTTTTCCTGCTGTTGTTGTGTTAATGTCATAAACTCAGCTAATGAAAACTATGTTGCTTCTACTTTTACCTGTCTTGAATTAAGATGACTTCAGAGAGAGCGGTGGCGCCATTAAAGCAATAAGTAAGTAACTTTATACTTAGATGTTAAAGATGACATCTACTCTTTAGTAGATGTCGATAAAAGCTTCAACCAGATTTGTGACACGTTTACCTGTGAAACGATGTGCGAGGTTCAAAGATGAGGTCCGTGAGGCGCAGGTTACTAGTGAGTAACTGTGAGGAACTGTCCACAACGACACCAACAACAACAACATCAGCCCATAACGTCCACTGCTGGACATAAGCCTCTCCCATGATGGGAGGTATTTGCCGTAATCTCCACGCTTGGCAGGCGGATTGGAGTTCGCAGTAATGAAAGACTAACAGAAAACGCTGCTGCCCATTCTCTGGTCTACGGTGGCGCAAGGTGTTCTGCCTCAGACATTATTCGCCTTAAACGACACCCGTGAGTGTAATGGGTTGGTTCTATTCTACTGTCCACAAATACCAGGTATTTATTCAACCAGCGGAGTTGTACTTTTATGTGCTCATAAATGAAAAATCTTTACAGCCATCTTTAATGCTCCTGGACTCTGAAAAACTCGTTAAAGTTTATGTACGTTCATGTGTGACAAATAAATGTTTTCGTTCATTCATTCAGTAGGTAGGTAGGCAGTAGTTCTTGCAATCATTTGCTAATATGATCAGTAGTATCAGTCAGGGAATTTTAATGTTTGTAAAATGGAGTATAGGGCATTTTTTATGAAATCACGTTAGACGTGTCAACTTTTACCTAATTTTAACTTTCTAACCCCATGGTTTGTATACGAAAAACCCTAACGCTTCTTTCAAAATCATGAAATATTTTCGTTTGTTTAACTGGGGATGAGACTGTCCTATACGGTACCTCGATCATGGCGTCCCTACCGCGTGACAGACACGAACAGTGTTGGTGAAAAAAATAGCACGTCCAGTGTTTGCATGCGATGTGCACCGAATTGTAATGAAGCCGTCACTTTTAGCTGCATTTATGGGAACTGGATGAATGGCCGACCAAGCCTCGCATTCCGCAGGGCTTGAAAAATGTCCAACTGCTCGCGATTTGCCTTCGGGGAGCAAGTGTCGATGGACTTGGACATGGCTCCTTTTAGAGAGAGTTAAGTAGTTGCTTTTAAAATGACTTGCATTTGTCTTTGTTTAAATTTTGCTAGCAAAATAGTGTTTTGTTCATTACAGTTCTTTTTAAAGATAGTCACCGCCTTTACTTATTCTATCTTTTCCATATTGGTTGAATACCCATTCATTGATATTGGGCCAAATTTTCCACAACTCCGTATGCTCACTAAGCAAGGTGACTGCATATCCATATTCTCAGGTAAATCAATTTCAAATTAACAATTTTTATTAATTATTCAGTGTACCGACAAGACTAGTTTAGAATCTCCTCACGTACCTAATTTCCTCGCGTAAAACCTCTAAAATATGTACCCAATTATCCGCAAAAAATATAAGATTTGCTACCTACCAAGTGATGTCTTACCACCCAGAATATCCTTCTTCAATGACTCAATACACATCAGACACAGCTCACGTAAGCAATAAAAAGTAAATTAAATACCCATAATACATAATGACGTGTTAGAATGTAACAAAACTATTCTGCCCTCGTAAGCCAAATTGGGGTATCTCAAAAAACGAAAATACTGTTTTTTGGCTTTTGACAACTTGGAACTTCTCACTTAAGGCGATTTAATTAAAATAAGCGTATCTTTCTTGAAACATTAAATAAAAAGGCTCGCTATTTGTTACATGGGACTTAAACAGAACTGGCGAATTGTGTGTGTTCTATTAGGTAGAGTAGTTTCGGGTATTATGACCTAGCCGGCCCAATATGGCCTGTATATTTTTTTCTGAAAGTAACCAACACTAGTGGCGTAAGTCCCTGTGTTGCGGCGAGTGCGCATGTGTTCTGTGCGTGGGACGATCGAAAATTATCAAATTTGATGTTATTTTTTGGTTTGTTTTACTAATTATATATAGTTTTGTAGATAAACTTTTAGTCTATGGTGTGGTGACATTTTTGAAGCGCATTATTCACTACTTTTCGGGTTAAATGTTTTATTAATCAAAAACAACCTTGCGGCCACAATGGCTCAATAGGAAGTGAATCACTAGGCAATGGGTCCACGAAAGCTAATTTCGCAAAGACACCGCAAACCTGGTGTAAGGAGTCAAAAAAAAAAAGCGATCGAAGATGTGCTAAGTAAGAAAATGGTCTCTTTTCAAGCTTCCAAACAGTACTATAATGGCCCTAGGCCATATTGACCCACCCTGTTTAAACTTTAACGATTATTTTAAATTAAAAAAACGTTTATTATAGTTATGTTTCGATGTTATAATGTTAAATTAATATTTTTTTATTAAAATCATAAAATATCAATCAAAAATTATAAAATATAAAAAGAAATATAGAAAAGAGATTTAAATAAATAAAAAAAAGTTAAATACCTAAAACCTCTTAAAACCTCTTCCGAGTCGTAATTACAGACACAATTAAAAAGCCATTGTTCTGTTCCCTTTCGGGAACGTCTGGGAACATAATGGTTAGGCAATAAAACTGTTTGATCTCATAAATCTCGTAATTTATTACCATATAAGCTTAAGGCATGCCATATTACCCGAAGTTACTTACCTTTGCCTCCTTCGGGGATAACAGGGTTAAAAAAGAAAAGAAATAATACCTATGCATAGGTACTCCAGGGTACTTCATTTTTGCACACACTTTTTCCTAGCCTTTATAATATATAATATAATAGTAATGAGTCGGCCCAGATAACAGACGTATTTGTGTGCTGAAAAATAGAGATTATTTTTTCTCAAAACATAGATTTTATGAGTTACCTCTTTTTGTTATTAAGTAGCAATATTTCGTGATTCGTCTAATTTGCGCGATCAAAATTCTGACGGTGTGCATAATGCTCATGACGATTCGGTAATGATGTTCTTGGGAGGTAATGAGCCGATGGTGAATCTTTGCACGACGCTCATCTCATTAGGGGACGTGGCCCGCATGAATGGACCACCGGCGGCCCACATTACCATCACAATCTGTTTTAATAAAGACTGAATTGTATGGTTGTATGGCAGGTCATACATGAGGGTATTGTTTCCTTTGTGGATGAGTCAGGAAGGTAGGCAGCCTGCTGTATTAGGTGTAGGTACCTACCTATCTATTGGTTTGACATTAAACGACTATTTTAGTTTCCCAGCGAATGGTTCATCATGTAGTGTAGATAGAAGTAATGGCCACTGGTGATGACGTTAGAAGAAATACATCCCTGCTTAAGGAGGATGCGCTAGGGCAGTCCACGAAATTCAATTAATGCCAGGTTGTAGGTAGGTAGCGTAGTCATAGGTGTACTTACACTGATTAAAATATAAAACATATGATTCGCGACCGCAACAAATATGTCTTTACAGATTTATAATCAATTAAGTCTTCAATGCAACCCTATAAGTTCATTTTTAATCTATTGAATGTCATTTTCATAAAATACCAATTAATATTTTTGGTCACCCTGTCTGGCTTGCTCGTTTGTCCCCTGTAATAAGAGTTTGCTACCTAAATAGGAAAGAACTATAATTAGCCCGTTATTAGGTAAACGAAAGGGAAAGCATAGTGAAAAAAGTAGAAAAACTTCCAACACAAATTCCTTTATACTAAGTAATCAAGTTTTAAGTTGGACTGCAATAATATAAAACATCATACCTATATAAACCCATCTCGCTCATAACGTAAGTAAGTACTTATTCAAATGAAGGAAAAAGAAAAAAAAATAAGGAAATAGTACCTACATTACTGCAGCGGCCAGCAACAGAGGCATTGATGGACGGACGTAAAAGCGGAGACATACGTAAGTCCATCAATGCCTAGTTGTGGCCAAGGCTGGTATAGTACTTTTCTCAAATAATGCGAGGAAATTAAAACTCCCGCGTTGAAGAGTTCATTTGTTTTTTCTTTTCAATAAACCGCCTTCTATTTGCAAGCTAATTAGAAATTTAAATAAAACCTTTGATAAGTTACCTCAAAGAGTGTAATAATAATATGGGAGAGTTACCTCCTTGGTTGCCATGTTTCAAAGTAAATAAAGGTCGTTCCATTTTTATATAACACGACAGATATTGGTTTACTTTCATTGAGCCATTAGTACTACGTATAGAAAAGACAGCGCGAACAAAATCTGTGCTCCGTTCATCTGCTGTCTGCAGTTCACTCAGTCGCTTGCTCGCCACAGCATCTACATAATTATACGGGCTTAGCCGCCCCCAGCGCGCCGCGCACTGACGTGGATTTTCATACAACTTTTGCACGCCGCTGGTCGCATGTATCTGGCCAGTACAGCAATTTCGATTTATCTCGAAGAAGGTTGTCAAAATAATGCTCAAATTTCCAAGTATGTTTGAGAAAAAATGACTTTAAGTAGTGTTAGGTTTCCGGATTTTACTAGTCAATTTCCTATGTTTTCAGAATTAATTTTGTTTAAAATGTAAAATATTAAATGCTTTATATTTTATTATGTAAACTGGTAACATTAATTCCGTAAGAATGGCAATATTTCTATCATTTGATTTGTAAAATGTTTGGCGCGAGAATGAAGCGGTTCTCTGATTGGATCACGAGACTGACGTGGTGTGAAGTCGTGAGCCAATCAGGGCGCTGGATTTTCCCTCCAACGGTGGGATTCTTGGTCAGGAGCTGGTGCCCGAGCGGGCAGGTAGGGCATTCTGGTGCTGAACGTCGAAGACAATTGACAATTATTAAGATAGTCTGTTGCCGATTTGTTTTTGCTGTGCAAGTGTGTAATGTAACAAAATTCTTAATAAACCTGTTTAAAGTCGTTGGAGTTTTCCTTCAAGTGCTGCCGCCCTTTTTGGTATAGTTTATAGTAGGTAGATTATTTCGAAATTGTAGGTAATTCAATTAATTCTAGTTAAAATAGTGACACAACGGAAATTAAAAGCATGCTGCGCATTATTGTAGAAAAATATTTTAATTGCTGAATTCGACATTACTAAACATGCTCTAACGGACGAATTCAATGTCGACGATGATGTCAATAAAACTATGATACTGAATATTTAAAAGCCGTATTTAACAAAGTATTTGTATCTGTGTTCGTTTAGCCGAAGTAACGCATTCATAATCATCTGTCTGCATTGAACGATTAGGTAATTTAGAAGCTTACCATCCATCCCTGCGTGTAAACAAGACGTTATATTTTTGGAACACTATAAATGGGCAGGTTGATTGAAAAGTAACCACTTTAGGTAATTTTAACTTGAGTTAAAACAAACTTGTGGTGCATTTCGTTCACAATGTGCTTTACAGAGACATCTAGCGATGAGTAGTGATAAAACCATGTTGCTCTTAAAGCGCCATCTCGTGTGGAGTAGCAAAAGTGTAATCAGCTAGTTCTCATTGGCAAATGTAGATGTCACTAAAATTCTTAATCAATGTCTTGAAAGTTGATTATGCACGATAATATTATTTAAAAAAATCTTTGCTATTTTCATCTCTTTAGACTAATAATATCATTCTTTTCAGCAAGAATAATGACACTGGCTGTGGCAAGGGCAACACCAAATTACAAAACGTCAGTCAAGGCGGCCATATTGTATGTTCCTTTTTGACGTGCTGCTAAACAAAACAGCACGTGTAAAAAATGCGTATAGAAACTTGTTATTTCTGTTCGTCCAGGATATATCCTGGACATGGCATCCAATTCGTCAGAAATGACTGCAAGGTAACTATTCAACACATTTATGCTCGAACAAACATTCAAATTGTTCCACAATATTTCACCACTAACCTATTCATCATCAGATTTTCAGATTTTGCCGATCAAAGTGCCATGCGGCGTTTAAAAAGAAGAAGAACCCGCGTAAAACCAAATGGACTAAAGCGTACCGTAAGACTGCTGGCAAAGACTTGGCTATTGATCCGTCGTTTGAGTTTGAGAAGCGTCGTAATGCTCCAGTCAAATACAGCAGAGAATTATGGACTAAGACCATTGAAGCCATGAAGAAGGTTGAGGAAATCAGACAGAGAAGAAGTAATAACCATATTATGCAGAGATTGAGGAAGGGTAGAGAAGTAGAATGGCAAAGAGATGTTAGGGAAGTACAGCGGGATATCTCATTGATCAAGTAAGTTTATTTCTGTTGTTATAAAAATGTATTTGTGTATAAACTAGTTTGATACTAGACCTTAGAGAGATTAGTCAATGGATAGGGTTTTTGTTCCTTTATTTGTCATCTGAGGCTGTTCCTTGCTCTTGACGGAGAAAGGCAATAGGTTTGTAACAATATCACATTTTAAATTATCAGCAACCAGACTATGTATTTGAAACCAATTCTAACATTTATACACCCTGTCTTAAAGATCTGTTTGTCAACATTGTTAGGTGCTTTCCAAATATTTATTATTGTTGTAATAATATAATAATATGTTATAGTCATTTAACAACTTGTCACAACAACAAAATGTGTAGGGCTTTTTAGAGTTTTATTTATTTACTTTTTTCATGTTTTCAGTGTAGCTCTTAATGTTATAAACGCCAAAGTAACTCAAGGACTAGAACTTAGAGTACTATTTATCTTGGTGATCAGTAGTATGTTTCCCTCTCAGGATAATTTCTATTCAAATACATGAGAAGTAAACATTAAAAGTTGTTTTGTAATGATGAAATTGTGTAATTTCTAAATGTTTATATTTTCAGATCACCAGCAGCTGGTCTCAAACAGAGACAGTTGGAAGAAGAAACAGAAATGGAGATTGAACCTGAAACCATTGAAGTTGTTGACGCTAAGGGACGTAAGAAAATCATTGAGGCACCTGTCATGGTGCCCGCTACCGGAGAGATGATTGAAGATGGCGGAGACTTTGATTTATAGACAATAGATTAATTTTTAGTGTAGATTTTATTACTGTGATTAGGAGTTTTATTAAGAACTATTTGAATTCAGCATTCAGCACCAATATATTTTTGTAAAAGCTAAGTGCAAAAAGTACGACATTTTTCCCGCACAATAACTATTGGGAACTATTTTAATATTGTTTATGTCTCTTTTGTCTTGACTCCATTTGACTTATCAAAGATGCTTTTAAAGTTCCAAATCTATGTAAGTGACCCATCTTGAACAAGCCTAAGAAGCAAGTTTCTTTCGCAACTATAACAAATTATTCTGTAATCATAGTTGTCGTTTTTGTTAACACATTATTACAGTGTAATTAAAAATTATTTATAGTGAATCTGAATCTTTTATTTTGTATTAGCTTAACCGATGAATCATCAATATATAACTAACAGATAATTGACAAAAAATGTAAATGCAACTTTTCTAAATGTAATTCAAAGATGATGGTTGATGGTTTTTAGGGAATATGCATGAAATACAAATCTCATTTTATTTATTAAAAATGCCTATTGCCTATTGGCGCATAAAAACATTGTGGTACACTTGTTTAAGTTTTTAGTACATCACTTATTTTACAATTTACTGTTTTATGTAGCATGTTTTTGGTGAAACGGGACGCACTCTCAAAACGCATCGTCCTCGATAACGCCGGTATTGACGTCAAAGTTCATAGTGTCAAAAAACACTTTTTGAAAAGTGCCTAAAGTTTTACTAAAATATTATTATAATATTGTTATTGCAATTTTTACTTGCATAAAGCACATAAAATGGTAAAAATATCGTAGTAAGCCCAAAAAAATTAGATCTAAACATGGCAGATTGTGGATAATGACGTCACGTCATGGCCGCGACAGCTAGGTACGGACGTTTGAACTGACGTAGAAAATTGCAGGAGTTTAATTTTATTTTTGTGCGACAAGCAGATACTTGAGTTGTTAATACAGTATTTTATTGATTTAGGTGAAGAAAAAATTACGTGCATATTCCCTATTGGAAGCCGACCCCGACATAGTTTGGAAAAGGCTAGGCCGATGATGATGAAATATCGTTTTTAGAAATACCTCTAAATTAGGATGTTTACTAATTTGAAAATTAAAAAAAACTGCATTTTATTTTGACAGCACGGTTGGCGCAGTGGCTGAGCAATTGGCTGCTACGCTGCGTGTCGCCGGTTCGATTCAAGCACAGAACAATTATTTGTATGGCCTACAGATTCCGGGTCTGGTTGTATACGTGACTTAATATTTGTTACCGCACTCATGATACAGGAGGAATTTATTTAATGTAGGGAAACATATAAAAAAAATCGGAACAGTCTAACCTAACTGACGCTCATTATTATTATTATTGAGTTATATGTTTACGAATAATTGTCCAAACATCACGCTTGTTACTCCTGTAATCCGACGACCCAAATGGCGAAGCGGTAGTGAGGCTGCCTTACGTTCTTAGGGTCCCGGGTTCGAATCCCGGTTGGAGCAAATGTTTGTGTGATGAGCATGGACATTTGTTTCCAAGTCATGGATGTTTATATGTATATTATGTATGTATTTACAAACATAAAGTATCTGTGTAGTATATCAACTATCTGGTGTCCACGACACAAGCCTCGTTGCTTAGTGTGGCACTAGATGGCGCTGTGTGTTAATGTCCAACGATATTTATTTATTTTATTTATTAATCCCCGGAAGATTGAGCAGTAGTGTACATAAGATTATAAATAATGAAAGTTCCATACCTACACTACGCTACCAGTCATAAACGTGACATATTGCATGTCGTAATATAAAAGAAGTATTGATTTCTCGCCGCACTGTAGTATCGCAGAGACTAATCCTCTTAGCGGGCAGGTGGCGCAAACATTTTGTATAGAAATAATTATAGAAACTAGGATTTCTTCAAGATTACAAAGGTCTATTGAACAGTACGAGTTGTTAGCTGAGTGTTAACACTAACATCAGCTGAGCTTATGCTTATATTTATCTGCTTGTCTACAAGATTGACTTACGAAATCAATTAATTACTTTTTGTGGACAAAATAACCACCAACAGCACGATTTGCTCATTGGGGTTATCGCGCATGAATTCGCCGCTAGAGGCGTTCGTGTAGACTAAGGTCTTCCGAAATGTCAGATGTCATACAGTGTTCGCGCGTTGCGTGCTTTTTTATCACGTATCTAAACTAATACTCACGATTGTGTTCTAGACTGAGCCATTCCTGATTAATGATGACTTGAAGATTTTAAGTAGCAACTTAGGATTTTATTTGTTAGTGTAGGTAGAATGATTTTTAAATGTTTCATGCTAGCTAATTTTAGGGAGAATATTGTAAATATGTAACTGAAGTTTACCCTAGTTTGATAATGATATACGTAATAAAATAAACTTTTTATGATGTTATTGGTACTCTAAAGTATAAAATAGAATTATTGACAAGACCTTACTCGACAGTGGCGCCATCTGGTGAGCTCAAAAACGATAGCCCTCATTGGCTGCTGCGCTGCGTGTCGTAGGTTCGATTCCTGCTCGGAACAAAAATGGCCTACTACAGGTTATGCGAGTTTAAATATTTGTAAACGCACCCACGTTACAGGAAAAAATCCTAATGTGGAGCCACGTTTTATAAAAAAAAAAAAAAAAGATTGTTACTTGCTTACATGCGAAAGATTGCTATGGACAGTACCATGTTACCTACTATTTAAGCTGAACGTTGTACACCCCTACCTAATTCAATTAGTAGGGTAGTAACGTAAGAATTAAATAACATTATAGAAATCAAACTACGGGGTTATCAGACTTTCCGCTTTGCAATCTATTGCTTCCTTGTGCAGAACGTCAAGTGCTTGCCACTTGCGCATCACCAGTAATAAAGCCTGCTAAAATACCTTGTAACAATGGCTTGGTGACAATTGATTGCTATAAAACTTTTGTAAGGCGGTCGGTAAATAAAAATGGCATTATTTTCGTACTTATTCGGGCTTTTTATGGCGTGTGTGTCTTACGTGGTGTATCAAAGATATGTGAACGTGTATACGAGTATAATTATTAAGCCACAGAAGCGATATGATTACATTATTGGTAAGTTTTTTCTTTTGGTATGATTAGTAGCGCCTGCAAGAAATGACGTAGCAACTTTTTACAATCGTACTGGCTGAATCCAGTCACCCACACTATATACTTTCAGCACCCACACACTGTTTTTTTTTTAAATAACCACTCGCATCTGCAAGTGTTATTTGTTTATCTAAACAACTCTCGAAGGTTGATACTGCTTAACCGGATTATCCTGTGATAAGGCCCCCAGCCACTGAAGAACCAATACACTGGCTGAAAACAGACGAATTTATGGCATTGTTACTACCTACGCATTTTTATTTTTTTTCAAACGGCCCCTACCATTAGTATTAGTATGGTTACATGTAGGTACAATAATTGATCCTCTTTTTACGACTACAAAAAGCAGGTTATGTGCACCGTTCGTTTGTATGTATGTTCTATAATTTTTATCTTATAGTCGGTGCTGGAACAGCAGGATGTGTACTAGCATCCCGCCTTACCGAAGACCCAAACACCAAGGTATTGCTGATAGAAGCGGGAGACCACATGGGCTACTTCACCAAGATACCGCTGACTCCTACGGCAGCCCAGCAAGGACCTGATGACTGGTCTGTGAGGACTAAGCCGCAGAAGTATTCGTCTTTTGGGCTATGGGGACAGGTACCTATACTCCGTTTTATTGATCTATGAGAAGGCCAGTGGGTATGAATGTAAAATAATATATTAATATAAGTAGAACATCTTCAAAGATAGCATATCGCATATTGTGTGAGTCTGTGAGTGCTATGTACTAGAATGCTATCAGTCGCTGGAAACCGACGTCTTTTCTTGACTTGAATGTGCTGCTCACTCAAATGTCTCGCTGATGGTGGCGCGTGTGTCGGATCATTTAGTTTCCTTCAAAATGGTTGAGTTGAATGGTGCCGACACATGCGTCATGTTCGTGAACGAGCGTTGTCAGTTGGGACTGGTCAGCTCTTGGTTGCCACGGCTTATTTTGAATTGTTTTTTTTTTTGTTTTTACTATGGACACGTTTTATTAAATCACATCCCTCTTATTTACCCCTAAATTTGGGGGGAAAACTCCTAAGTTGGTAACCCTGGCCGGAGCGGGGATCTCCGATCCCGCGCCGCTCGCCGCACCGCGCTGCCAGACTGGCCGCACACTTAACGTGCACATCTTGCTACTTTGTTCTCACATAATGTACCATCTCAACATGAATGATGTAACCAAGGTTTTGTAAAAATATTCTGATTTAAAAGAGTGTCCATTGAGTTTCTTGCCCGTTCTTCTCCTTAGAGATCTACGCTAGGGAATGGGCAACTACAGTACTTTCACAGTTTTTATGTATTGTGACTGGGACTGTAGCTACATTTAATTTTCATCTTAGTTTCGACAATTCAAAAGTGCCTGTAACTGGCCTACTTGAAATAAATGCTTTGATTTCGATTTTTAATTTTGGTAGAAAACTAGTAAGAGAAAAGTTTAAAACTGTGTTGTACCAGTGATCCAAATTTGTTTCTGTTTTCTACGATTTGTTAACCAGCGAAACACAGTATTAGACATTATAAAACGAATTGTATGTACTTACTTATGAACTATTTTTCAGATAATAGGAATAACGACTGCAGTAGGTATAGCCATCAAGGAAGGTACTGGGTGACAAATAAAGTTACTGAGTTTCTTTTTCAGTCTCAATTCATACCAAGAGGCAAAGGCCTCGGTGGTTCAGGTCAAATTAACTTCTTACTCCACGGCTTTGGTCTTCCTGAGGACTACGAAAGATGGGCCCATCTCGGCTTCGAAGGATGGACTGCTGAGGACTTGAGGCCATATTTGATTAAAGCCTTCGGGACTGTGAGGAGTGAGTTCGATTCAGGACATTGCGCTGTAGATGGGGACTGTCCTGGGGCAAAAGTAAGCACATTTTATAAAATATCTCCACATTTCAAGTTCCATTTTCTGCTGATACACAAAACCTTAGCTGTTCTTAGTACCGATAGACCAGCATATTGATTTTTACAGCACAACTTGATGAACAGTTTGTCGAAAACAACTAATCAAAAGAACGAAAACACTGCTAATTATTTGGATGATTCAAAACTGTCCTGCATGAGATCCAGACAAGTAGGCACTTCAAACGTAGCGATGTTGCTTAGCGGTTTTACTACACCCATGAATAGAAAGTGCAAAGCCTATAAAACGGATTCAGTAGACCGCTAAATAAAATCCCACAGACATACCTACCTATATTTTGATAAATTTCTCTCAGGTTCCAATGAAACTAAGACTCATAGACGACGAAAATGAACTAATGAGCACATTCCGAAAAGCTTCTCTTACCCTGATGAAGAAGCACACGATCTTCAGAAGACCGACAGCGACAATCAAAGATGGCGCCCGACACTCTACTTTAGACGCGTATTTAAGACCAGCCTTGAGAAGGAAGAATCTTCATGTGCTACTCAGGTCACAGGCAGTTTTTGTAAGTACCTGTGATAAAACATTACATCACGCCTGTAATCCTCGAAGGGTTGAGCAGACTTGACCTAAAGTACATCCACATGTCGCCAGTTATGTTTAAGTCCCATGTGATAGGGGGTGAGCTCATTGGCATCAACCAAGGTCAGATCCAGACTGCTACTGAGAGAATCTTGTTGGAAAAAACCAATACCGCTTTGCCCTACCTGGGCGCACAATCACAGCCAAGCTCATCCTTTGAGTGTTATTATTTAAAAACATTCCAAAGAAAGACATTATAATGAGCCAGACCTAGATAAATTATTGGATTCCGTAGGAGACGAGAAAAGGACACATTGTGAGCCAGCTGGGACTACACAATGTTACAGATTGCCAATAGCAGTTTCCAAGCATGGTAATCCGTACTAGTTCTTCTTCTGAGAAGACGCCTTTACATTGCTCTGTAGTGCTATCATTGGGCCTGTAATCAACAATATGCAGCAATAATGATCACAGATCGAGACTTGAAGGGGGAGGGGTATATCCCAATTAATTTGGGGTCAGCCCAGCATGTCTTCTTCCACTCTTCTCTTCTATAACTCGTCATCTCAGCAGTCAACTCCTTCCTAGCCATTTCATCCTTCCTACAGAACTTGCACAATATCTACCTACTGGCGAATTCTGGACAAAATTTTAATTTTCTTCCAGATTCGTTTCGAAAACCGCACAGCATCTTCGCTCTACATCCTGCAGAACCACCGCGAACTGGACAACATATTCGTGAACAAGGAGATCATAGTGTCAGCGGGGGCTGTCAAAACTCCTCAGTTGTTGATGCTTTCGGGGATCGGACCACCGGAGGTCTTACAACGGTAGCGTTGTTTTCAATTTAACGACGTGGCTGTGTGTGATTAGCCCATTGCACCAGAGGTACCACATACCACAACACTATCTATCTACCACAAATAAAACCATCCCAACAACAATCCAAGCCGGTTTTTTTAAACTAATCAGCCATTTTAGGGTTGCAGACCCATCGTACCCTTGGTGGTACGGTGGGTTTTTTAAAGTTAAACGATACCACCAGGTAATAGTGTTTTATTTAATCATTTTTAATCTATTATGGGCGGCATGGGCACCGGGCCGTAGGCCGACGAAGGAGGCCGCCGGAGTCCCGGCACTTCGGGGACAGAAGTCAAAGAGTGTCATTGAATACGCGAGCGAAACGAGTGCGCGTCATGGAGTCATAGCAGGTTCTAATAAAATGATTTAAATAATATTGTTGTTGTCAGAAGTGGTTTTCACTAGTGTTACAACACTATTACCCTAGTTAAACGATACCACCATCGTTTAACTTTAAAAAACCCATGGTACCACAAAGGATACGGCCAGGGGTATGGTGGGTCTGCAGTGCATTTTAACCCAGACTAAAAAAACTGATCTATAGGTCTATGTTGCTTAAAGTTTGAGCTAGGTGCGGTGGTGCGGTTTGTTTAGTACCATCCTTTCTTAATTGAATGTAGGTAATTTATTTTTATACTCGTACAACAAGATTTCTTGGCATGATTTATCACCACCAATTTTGGTTTCAGGTTTAAAATAAGACAGTTAACAGCCAACTCGGAAGTAGGCAGGAACTTCCACGATCACATGAACATGCCGATCTACGTCAGTATCCAGAGACCGATCAGCGTCACGCTGTCCAAGGTCTTCACGCTCACAACCATCTTGGAGTATTACTGGAAGAATACGGGTATGATTCTTTTAATGCATAAAAGAGGCATTTTCAATGGCATAATATGATATTTAGCACTGTAACTTGGTTAAAAGCCGCACGGGTCGATCTTAGATGTTAAGGTTTGCCGAGGTCGGTCCGTGGATGGGTGACCATCATGGATAATACATACTGAGCTCCTTCCATTCCTCAGAAAACACGTTAGGCCGTTGGTCCCGCCTGTCATTTGTAGATCTTTGACAGTCCTTACGAGTTGTCAGAAGCCTGAAAGTCTGACAAAGAGTCTTACCAATGCATATCGTATTACCCAGTAAGTGAGTTGTGGAGGTCAGATCCATGACGATGTGATGATGATAAATATAGCTTATGTAAAATACTGAAATTAAGCTGCTTCCGGTTGGTCTGGAAGCCGATCCCTACGTAGTTTGGTAAAATCTAGGCTAGGATGATAGATAATGATTACTGTAAATTGGTTAAATTTTTTGTACTAAACTCACAATAAATCTTAATATATATAAATCTCGTGTCACAATGTTTGTCCTCAATGGACTCCTAAACCACTTAACCGATTATAATAAAATTCGCACACCATGTGCAGTTCGATCCAACTTGAGAGATAGGATAGAATAGAAAAAAATAAAAAGTCCACCCGTGCGAAGCCGGGACGGGCAGCTAGTAATATTTTAAAACTAGATGAGGTCATTGTTTCCTAAACTCATTTTAAACATTACCATTGTGCATTGGCTCATTAACTACACAAATTGCAAAACCTACCTACAAAAAAATGCCATCACCATAACCTCATAGATCGGTTGCTACTTCGTCTTCCTATAAAGGGTGTAAAACACCTCTTAACGAAGCCGAAAGGTACTTGTTCTCCTCGTCATTGCGATCATTTTTTGTTCTACACCATACCTGGGAACCTTCTAGTTACGGAGATATTGGGGGTCAAAGTTCCAACTTATTGACATTTTTGTAAAATAGGCACAAGTTTTTAATGTAATTTTTTTAATTTAAACACCTCCACGACCCCCGTACTATTCAATCCATCAGCACAATGTTTCGAGTGCGTTCTATCACAAAACATGATTTTTCACCCCAAAAAAAAAAGTCGTTTCCCAGCAATAATCTTTGCGTAAAGTTAATTAGTTTGATGTTTGTTGTTTGGTTGACGGCTTCGTGATGAGGTCCTTTACGCCCTATATAGATGTTCTTTATTGTGCTGTTATGCAGTACCACACTGGTGAGCCACCAACACTTGCATGTTGAAAGTCTAAGGACTCTTTCAATTTTATAGTCTAATGGCACCGCTGCGGTCCCCTCTGTCATACTGGGCTGGGCACGGATGTTTGCTATTTTCCATATAATTGACACGTTGCGAGCGCGCACACTACGGCAGGACGGCAACGTTGCAAATGACATAGTGTTTAGTTCTTCATACCTCGACTAAAGAAGATATCAACGAAATGCGGTCGTTCTGCAGACATTACGACTTCAATTTATGTGGTTGATGTCGGACTGCTGTCATCCTGCAGCGGTACTACTGCAGAACAAAGCAAGCGGCATAGCCGTGCTGCATTAGTCCGACACCAAACGCATAAATTTCCTAGCCCTAAGCAATCTTGCACCTGAAACCGAGGTAGTCGCAAGTTTTGGGGGAATATAGTTCTGACATCAAGATACACCAGCATAGCTATTAAAAGCAAAGAAACAAAGAAAAATATTTTTTTGGGACAAGCACAGGAACTACAAAAATAATAATAATAATAAAAAGGAATCTAAAACTAAATAATAAAAAGAAGACCTGTGCGAGGCCAATAAGGCTATTCACAAACGCTTCGATTTGATTTCGATTCGACAAGGCGTATGTCTATCTTTTTTTGGCATTATGAAAGCGAGCGAGATAGACAGACTTCCGAATCGAAATCGAATCGAAGCGTTTGTGAATAGCTGTGCAGGGTTAGTCAGGTTTCTAATTTAATCGAAGGTACAAGAACGAGGCAGGTGCTTGTTCCTGACGTCGCATTTTTTTTATTGAGTTTTTATATTTTACTATTTTGCAGGTTTATTATCATTTCCACCTGTAGCAGGCGTGGAATATCACAACACGTCTGCTGTCATGTTATTCTCAATGGGGACGGCTAGTGAGCGGCTGTTGAGAGATCTTTCAAATTACAAACCTCAGGTAAGGTTAAAGAAGGCAGTAAAAAAATACAGGCTTTCTTGGTTGTTATCTTGCCCCATCATCAATCAATAGCACTTATCTGCTGAAAATAGGCCTCTCCAATACCACACCATTTAACCTGACCGTCGGCTAGTTTTTGCTGGGGACTTTGTTACGGAATTCAGCTAAAACATTTGGAAGTGTTAAAGGGCCGCCCTTTTTGGAGCCGTTCTGGGGTACCGCCTTTCTATGCAATTGGACCTTCATAATGTATTTTTGCTTTTGATTCCACCCATGTCCAAAAGTGAACTGCTACACTGTATCATTATCCCCAGGTGTTCCGTGACGCGTTTCCCTTCTACAACAACACGAACAAGGAAGGCTTCATGTTCCTGTGCACCTGCGTTCAGCCCAGGAGTAGAGGCTCCGTCACGCTAGCTGACTCCACCACCTCCATGCCGCCTGTGGTCGATCCTAACTACTTGGAGCAGTATTATGATGTTCGGTGTATGGTTAAAGGTTAGTGCGGTTGCTTTGCTGAAAGCCTGAAGTGTTCTTTGAAGTTCTAATAACATAAATCCTTTGAACTGTCATCAAAAATCAGTTAAAGCTAAACAGTTATAGCGCAAATTATATTAAGCTTTTGAAAGAAATATTCAAAATGCCTTGAGGTATGGTAATATTTTCCAGCAATTCGAAGAGCTGAGCAGTTGATATCATCCAAACCGTTCCGAGACATCGGAGCGTGGATACACTGGCCACGGCCTGAACGGTGTCTGTCTTTGTGGAGGCACAGTAAAGAAGAGCAGAAGGGACCAGTGATACGCAGAAGGAAGTTGTAAGTAGCTGAACATATAAGTCGATATTCTTTTGATAAAAATAGATTTTGTCGAGGGCAAAAGTTCATCTTGATTTCAGAACGAGACGCACTCTTTTCAAGCAAGTTTTTTTTTCGCAAGTCTTCAACCTTGAATTAGCATTATCAGAAATTTAGTACCTTGCCTCAACCATGATTTGCCTCTTCGATTTATAAAACTTAACATTAGCACCTAGGTATTTTATTTTTCATAAGATGTATGCTACCTAAAATCAAGTAAAACACACAAGACCCAAGCCACGAAATCCAAATCAAACTTTGTGGTTACAAATATCATGATCACTTATTTCATTTTAGTGGCAAGAAACAGTCAAAAACAAAAGAAACCAAGGTTCCAAAACCGAAGCCTCCCCCAAGTCCTCCAGACGCGTACCTGGAGTGTATCATTAGAGAAGTGGCGGTGACAGGTCACCATGCGGGGGGCACCTGTGCTGGCGGGAAGGTGGTAGACCAGGAGTTACGGTAAGGGCTTTGGTGACGCCATCTCGTAACTTTTCTACTCATCAATTGATCCTTTCACATGACGTAGATCATAGGAACAGGCGACGATATATGCCCATCTCTTTCCCTCCTTTTTTGCGCTCGCCTGCCGAATTCATCGAGGCGAGAGTCAAGTTCGTATAAGACTTCCGTCTAGTGTGGCTGCTTTGCGCCGCACCGTACGTTTACCGCACCGCGCTGCGCTGGTATCTTACTGATCTCGCGCCGCGTCGGATATCCCGCTATCGCAAACCGCAATATAAAGACTCCACTTCAAGACAGCTAAACGTTCGCAACTCGACCGCGCTGCGTATACGCAGCCTGCAGGTCAAGCCGCCTTCCGCCGGAATCGTGATATACAAACAGCGGCCCCGGGGCCATCCGCGACCTGGTGCACCAGAAGACACTCACAACCAGTGTTTCCATCAATCGCCGGCATCGTCATTCTACCGGACGCGCCATCGAAGCCGCCACGTGGTCCAAAACAAGGTAGGTGAGCCATAATTTTCCACCTCCTCTTAATCTATTGTCGCCTGTTCGTGTCATTTTGATTCCCCAAGGCGATAATCAGAATCCTCCATACAGTCCACTAAAAAATAATACCCATTTCTCTAAATAAAATAAATTTTCAAAATCGTCTTATAAATTGGTGAATTTACCCACCAGGCTTTAAAACTCTTCGATGTCATTAAAGGTGAATGTTTTAAGGGCCTTTTCTAACTTACATAATAGAAGATGAGAACCTCAGACATCATTTATTTTGGTTCGTTCTTTTGGCCAGATTTTCATGTACATCAGAACGTTCGGCCAGTCGAGATAGGGAGCTGGCTGCTACTCCAGTTTTTTGTGACGATTATGTGACGCACAAAAATGCATTTACATCAGAACGTTCGGCCAGTCGAGATAGGGAGCTGGCACTCCAGTTTTTAGTGACGATTATGTGACGCACAAAGATGCCAGCCAAAGAATTTGTGACAGAACAGTTCGAAAGTTAGAAGCATTTATTTATGGCCGAACGACCTGATATCAGAACGTTCGGCCAACCTGCATCTCCATAACTGAGGACCTGAGAGAAACCATTAATGAATAAAGATTTAGTGACGAGACTGAAACGATTTTTTTTTGTTTTATTTTTTTTTGTGACGGCCCATCTAAATAGTAAATTGAATACCGTCACAAAAAAAAATAAAGCAATAAAAAATCGTTTGTCTCGTCACTAAATCTTTATTCATTAACGGTAACGTTATGGAGATTACGTTGGCCGAACGTCCTGATGTTCCAGGAACCAAAATTCATTTTACTTTTAACCGGTGGCATTACGAGTAAAAGTAAAGCGTTGGTTGTTTGTCACCAAATCGTCACTAACTCTTTATTCAGTAACAGTTTCTTTAAGGTCCTCAGTTATGGAGATGCAGGTTGGCCGAACGTTCTGATATCAGGTCGTTCGGCCATAAATAAATGCTTCTAACTTTCGAACTGTTCTGTCACATTGGCTGGCATCTTTTCAACCAACCTTGGATCATGCTACCTCTTGCATTAGGCCAATTCTTGGAACGTAAACTAGTAGAGATCGTAAAGGAATGGGCTAAAAAGTGGCCTTTTGACACCATCTACCTACTATCATTAAATCGCGAAAACTGGGGCCTTGCCACCAAGCAGTAACAACTAAGAGTTCTTACAGACGAGCGGCACGTTGCCAACGGCAGATAAACTGCAGCCGTCGCCACCTGTCGACGGCTGCCGTCGACGCGCGGGGTGGCAGCCGCCGAAGCACCGACGACTGCCATCGACGCTTGCAGTTGTGGCATGCCGCGTAAACGTGTGTCGACGGCTGCCGTCGACGCGCTGGCGGCAGCCGCCGACGCCACACCTGCAAGCGTCGACGGCAGCCGTAGACAGGTGGCGACGGCTGCAGTTTATCTGCCGCCGCGTTGGCAACGTGCCGCTCGTCTGTAAGAACCCTAATTTGTAAAATATTTGGGTGCTGATTTAGTGTCTGTGCGGTTGGACTGCTAAGCCAACCACGCCTAGGCCTCAGTGGGCGAGAGGGTTTTTAGTATAACCTATTTAGTCAAGAAGAACGTCAACCGTCATTCTGAAAAGGAGCCTGAAAGGAAATCACGTTAGGAGATGTGTGTATCTCTTTGCACCAAAATTAATACACACATCAAAAGTATCTAGGGATCAACATATATTTTTGCAATAACTTTTCTCCTGATTGATATTAATTAAAATTTTCTTTAAGGATTCATCAAATAAAGTGTTTTCGTTTGTCACAGTAACGATAAACCAAGTCACCTTTGCATTAATAAAGAAATTTGCCATTTTCCTAATAAAGGGATTTTTGACATTTGAACCACTAACATTAAAGTTCGAAAAAAAGACTGAAATAACAGTTTTCTTTAAAATTTTATTGGGTAACTTAAACAATTAATAATCCGTGTTTCTACCGCGAACACTAACAACACAAGAACATCGGTTTGGCATACTCAAAATGAGTTCATCCAAATCACGCTGTGGAATGGCCGCCCATGTTCGTTGCAACAACAAAAAAAGGTCTTCTTGCGACTGGATACCCTCCATATTCGGCAGAGCTCTTCTCTGTAGCATATCCCATGCATGCTCAATCGGGTTCAAGTCTGGCGACTGAGCAGGCCAGGGCAGGACATTGATGTTAGCTGCGGCGAGAGTCTGTCTTACAACTCTTGCGGTGTGCGGTCGTGCATTATCATGCATGAACTGAAATAAGGGACCGATTTGCACTTGTAGAGGAACGATGACGTCTGATACAATCGTCTCAGCATAAATTTGAGCGTTGAGGTTGCCTCTGATCCAAATCAACTCAGTTCTTCCGCCGATCCAAATACCCGCCCATACCATGATGGTTCCACCACTATAAGGATGGACTTCCTGGCAGGATTTTAATCGCTGTTGGCGTCCAGGGGTTCTCCAGTGTCGTATACGTCTTGTATCCGGTCTCATACCAAAACGAGACTCATCAGAAAAGCACACGAAACGCCATTGTTCTTCTGCCCAATTTCTGTGTTCAAGAGCCCATTGATATCGAATCCTACGATTGTGCATTGCTATAGGTGGTACCCGTAGCGGTCTTCGGGAATGAAGGTTCACTTCATGCAAGCGGTTTCTGACTGTTTGGTCGCTAATTAAGTTCCCTGAAGAGTGATGAAGCCTCACGGCTAACATCATGGCGGTTATTGTTGGAGCTCTTCGAGTTAAGATTTGAATGTATCGGTCTTGTCTCCGTGTGGTGCAGCGATACCGTCCTCCATGGCGCTCAGCCACGGTACCAGTGCTTCGGTAACGTGTCCAAAGTCGACTGATAACACTCTGACTTGTATTCAGAGCTAAAGCTACAGTACGTTGCCGGGAACCAGCTTCTATCATTCCCACGGCTCTGAGCATTTCTTCCCTGCTTAAATGACGTCGCCGCTCCATAATAACGTTGGTTTTAATCAGTAGTAGGGAAACAGTAGCACTAATAATGTCTTCAATGCGTTGTATGTTTTTATAGGGAAAATATTGACAGCTTATTTTCATCTTTTACTCGAATTTGATTGAGAGTTCCTGATTCAAATTATGAAATGCACCAAAAAGGATCCATATAAATTTATAAAATCATAAATTTATTACAAAGCCACATCTCAATCTCAAGAAATCCGCATAAAAATGCTTGATCCCTAGACATTTTTGATGTGTGTAGTTATTTATGCAACTGTTGTATAATGAGGGGTATTAAAACACGAATGTGGGTTTATCACACGAGGCGAAGCCGAGTGTGATAATAGTATCACATGAGTGTTTTAATACCTAATTATGTACAGTTGCATACAAGACTTTATCTACATCCATGATATGAATCCTCCATAAAAGGTTCTGAAACCATAGGTTGTTGTAGTGTTGTAAGAAGTCTATGTAAATTCATGGAAAGTTGAATTGCTGAGTATTTAATACAAACAAACCATGTATAGGTAATAACATAATTATTTACATTTTGGATTGTACAATTATTAAAATACACAAAGCTTATATCACTCATTTTTGTAAACAACAAAGTAATGCAATACTATAGTACATTACGATATTAGTGCGTTAAGATGGTTATAACATGCGAGGCGGAATTTCAGCCCGAGCCGAAGGCGAGGGCGTAATTGAGCCGAGCATGTTATTACCAATACGCACGTATATCGGACGACGTTTTTTAACACATTTGCGAGGAAACAGAAAAAAAAAGATATTCACAATACAAGTACAAAGAAAAGAAAATTTGAGAAAAATGGCGCGAGGATTATTTTCTGCCGTGGCTGCGTGAAAATGTTGGCAAAGACGCTAGTGCATGCAGCCAAGTTTTTAAATTACCGAAAAACTGTTTTTATTTTTATTTTAAATAAACTCAATCTGTGAATGCACACTGTTGCTTTCCCGCCATTTTAACAGCGCGCTAGCGCTGCCTACTGACGTAGTTCGAAATTTGAATAGCAACAGCGCGCTGCTCACTAGCTGGAGTCGTGCGGCGGCGATCAGTTCCATATTTGAAATGGCAAATAATACTGTTATGGAATTTGTATGGACTATAACTTAACTATTTGCTTTGGTAACACACGCGTTTTTATGACCCGCTTTACATATTTAAAACCGGTGGAATTACATCAGCTTTACGAGCAAGGGTGTTAAAAAATAAAAAAATTGGGGAGAAAGGAATGCAGACCAATGTTGCGCTTATGAAAATATGTGTAATTCTCAATTTAGGCATATTGATTTATTAGCGGACTTACAAAAGTGCTGTGGTAAATACTGTAGTGACCATTATCATAAAGAGATAATAAATAACTTGTATAGTGATATAGTCAAAGTTTTATGTTCATGTGCTATAGCGACCTATGAAAGCAGTCGAGGTAAGCGGAAACCCCTGGCTGGTTGGAACAAACATGTGAGCGAGGCTCACAGGAATGCCAGGTTGGAGTTCAATGTATGGTGTGGGTACAACAGTCTGCTGGCCCCATTTTTGACGCTATGATGAGGGCACGGAAAATCTTTAAAGGAAAGCTTAAGTGGTGCCAAAAACACCAAGAACAAATGAAAATGGATCTACTTGCTAAACACCACGCTAGGTCGGATTTTAAAGGTTTTTGGAAAGCCACTAGTAGGTTGAAACCTAAGCCTGGTGTTCCTGTGAGCGTCGACGGGTATTCCTGCCCAAGGGATATAGCTGAGTTATTTAAAAAACAATTCGCTATTAAGTCTACACTGGGGCCGCCGTGCGGGGTGTTCGATGCTGGACCCGAGCATGCAGAGGTGACAACTGTCATTCTTGCAAAGGAAATCAGGCACATTATACAGAAGATGACAAGAGGCAAATCGCCTGGTCATGACGGGCTCAGCATCGAGCACCTGCAACATGCTGGTCCCCACCTGCCTCGAGTTCTGGCACTTAATCTGTGCCTGAGTCATTCACATCTTCCGCCTGATCTAGTGCGAACTCTGGTGGTGCCAGTGATCAAAAGTAAGACTGGAGACGTATCGGATAAGTCTAACTACAGGCCTATTTCACTCGCCACCGTCATAGCCAAGGTACTTGACAGCGTGCTCAACTCACATTTAAATAAACATGTGCAGCTCTGTGACGCTCAGTTTGGATTCCGGCCGGGGTTGTCAACGGAAACAGCTATTGTTAGCTTGAAGCATGCTGTCAGGTATTATACAGCTAGAAATACACCTGTTTATGCGGTTTTCCTTGACCTGTCTAGGGCCTTTGATCTTGTCCCATTCGATCTTCTTTGGAAAAAGCTAGACGAGATGACGCTGCCCCCAGAGTTTACATTACTCCTCAAGTACTGGTATCTGAACCAGGAGACTCAGGTGCGATGGGCGGGTGAGCTGTCGGAGCCATGCCGGCCGGAGTGCGGGTTGAGGCAGGGGGGCCTATCCTCGCCTTTGCTCTTCGGGCTGTATGTCAACGCACTGATTGAGCGACTCAGTAGCACGCGTGTCGGATGTCGGACGTTGATGGAGTTTGTTTTAATAACATTAGCTATGCGGATGACATGGTGCTGCTGGCTCCCTCAATCGGTGCTCTCCGGAAGCTACTCAATGTGTGCGAGTCGTACGCTATAGCACATGGTTTGATCTACAATAGCAGTAAGACAGAATTCATGGTCTTCAGGTCTGGTACCAGGTGCCCCACTACAGTCCCTCCTCTTCTCATGAAAGGTCACCCGATAAACAGGGTATATAAATTTAAATATCTGGGCCACATGGTGACGGATGACCTAAAAGATGATCTGGATTTAGAGAGGGAACGCAGAGCATTATCAGTTAGGGCAAATATGCTGGCACGCCGGTTCTCTCGTTGTACAGCTGCAATTAAAATAGTCCTTTTTAAGGCATACTGCACATCGCTGTACTCGGGAGCCCTGTGGTTCACATATACCCAAAAAGCTTATAATGCTCTGCGTATCCAATATAATAATGCGTTCAGGGTATTGTTGCGACTGCCACGCTTCTGTAGTGCCTCTGCAATGTTTGCTGAGGCACGCACTGAAAGTTTTGATGCGTTGTGGCGTAAAAAATCTGCCTCGCTACTCCACAGGCTGCGTGGCAGTCCCAACACTATCCTGCAATCGATAGCCGCCCGGGCAGACAGCCCACTAATGTGGGCGCTAACTAATCGCACCCGACTGTTTTAGTTATTAAGTACTAACATAGGCTAAGTTATATTGTTACTAACACAGTGGACCTCTTTGTAGTCTGGAATATAAAATAAATAATAAATAATACTAATATCGAACAAAAATGGCGGGATTCGACTTGAATTCAAATGAACCTATAAGTTTTTTTTTAATTTCGGCGCTGTGGTAGTGAATCGCACGTGCTAGACAATGTTCTTTTTTTAAAACGAGTTGAGTTGCATAATGAAATTTTTAACACCCTTGCTCGTAAAGCTGATGTAATTCCACCGGTTTTAAATATGTAAAGCGGGTCATAAAAAACGCGTGTGTTACCAAAGCAAATAGTTAAGTTATAGTCCATACAAATTCCATAACAGTATTATTTGCCATTTCAAATATGGAACTGATCGCCGCCGCACGACTCCAGCTAGTGAGCAGCGCGCTGTTGCTATTCAAATTTCGAACTACGTCAGTAGGCAGCGCTAGCGCGCTGTTAAAATGGCGGGAAAGCAACAGTGTGCATTCACAGATTGAGTTTATTTAAAATAAAAATAAAAACAGTTTTTCGGTAATTTAAAAACTTGGCTGCATGCGCTAGCGTCTTTGCCAACATTTTCACGCAGCCACGGCAGAAAATAATCCTCGCGCCATTTTTCTCAAATTTTCTTTTCTTTGTACTTGTATTGTGAATAGCTTTTTTTTCTGTTTCCTCGCAAATGTGTTAAAAAACGTCGTACGATATACGTGCGTATTGGTTATAACATGCTCGGCTCAATTACGCCCTCGCCTTCGGCTCGGGCCAGGGTTGCCACCTTTAGGGGAAAAAAAACCGGGACGATCGGGCATCCATAAGAGACGTTCGGAGTTTGGTGAAAAAAAAAATTACCCATGAGACAGTCAAAGGAAAATGAAACTTTATTTTGTGTTTATATTTGTATTTATTTTATATCATTATTTTTTCCATGTATATTTATTATTGTTACGAGCCGCTTTTAATAAATCTATATCATTTTTGTATTTATTTATGAAGTCAAACAAACAACATGTGCATATTCAAAGAAATTAGCAGTTCTGCTTTTTTCAAATCTACCGACCAACGATTTCTGATATTAGACCATTTCATGGTCATTTGTGAAAATACGCGCTCAACATACGCATTTGAAGGAGGTATGCTCAAAGCACGAGATGCAACACTAAATAATGCGTTCAACTTCTGCTCCTTTGCGACTTTAAATACTTGGACCCATTTTTTATCAACGCTTTGCTTTTGCTCGATCTGTGGTAGTATATTCTTCACCACACTGTAGTCTTCAAATAACTCGTCCGTAGAAAATCCTTCTTCGGAGTCGAATCCCATAATTGAAGCAGCATCACAAAGTTCTGTAAAATATAAATTCCCATCAAGTGACAATGGTTCCAATTTTTTCAGGGGATTCGATTCATCGAAATCAAAGCGAGTTTGAAGATAATTCAGCGCATTTTGGTAAAATTCCTTGAAATCCGATATACATTGTTTATAAACAGTATTTTCTGCACGGTGTCGGGCAATACGCAAATGGGATCCATAAAATTTTTTGTAAACTTCAGAGATACTTGCATAATGTTTTAAAAAGTATGTATTGATTGTTTAAACTCCAACGAATGTAATTTTTTCACTCAATCACTCAACGAAGAAAGAAACTCGCCGCAAAGTACAATCAGTCAACCACAGAGTGCTGCTCACAGCTCACTGCACAGATTACTGCGCGCGCGGGAGGAGGCGAAAACGAACGCGGTACATGCGGCGCGCGGTAGAAAACGCGGTGGCGCATGGCGTGACTGGGTTGGGTACCCGTGAATGAATTGATTGAGCCTGTCGCATCGCATATTGTCGAAAATCGGGACAAAATCGATAGGCCGTCGGGACGCGGGACAATGTCTTCGAAATCGGGACTGTCCCGGCAAAATCGGGACGGGTGGCAACTCTGGCTCGGGCTGAAATTCCGCCTCGCATGTTATAACCATCTTAACGCACTAATATCGTAATGTACTATTAGTACAACATTATAACATCCGTTTGGGTGTTATAATGATTATTATGACACTGGCTGTTTTAATGTTGGCCATAAGCTAACTGTTTCAGATACTTTTATAGAGGATTTACAGCATGGGTGTAGATAAAGTGAATTAAACACCTTCTGTTTTGGCCCTTTTCAGAGTAAAATCAGTATCAGGAGTACGGATCGTAGACGCCAGTGTGCTGCCATCACCCGTGTCGCTGTTCCCCAACTCCGTGATCATCGCGATGGCGGAGCGAGCAGCCGATCTGATACAATATGCTGGTAATAAATAACTTTGTTCGTGCATCTTGTGTGTTATTAATAAACTACTAATAACCTGAGCGACTCATCAATTTATTAAAATGAGTCGGCCCAGAACTTTATCATTTTGGTGCTATCTCTAGCGTCCATCAATTCCTATAGTGTGCAGGGCAACCTAGAACCAGGTGTGGCGAGGGTCCTGGGTTTGATTGCCAGGTCGGGTAAAGTGATATTGAGTTTTTCCATTAGTTAGACATTTTTGGTGTATGTAAGGATCTTAGCAGGTGGCGTTCTGTGGTTTCTGCCTACCCCCATTGGAAAAAGGCGTGAGTTTATATAGATCGTTGCAGAGGGGTAAGCTCCAAACAGCTCAACGTAAGAAGCAATCAAATAAAATACAAAAGTATGATTCTACAAGCTTTAAATTAAACAATAACTGTTATATCATTTTCTAAGATTATCTCTCCCGTTTTGGTGGCCACATAATAAAACTTGACATGAGTCGTTCCCGTAAACATATTCAATAATCTCTTCGGCGTGTTCTTGGGTGGAAACTCCATATTAAAAAATCCATATAAACCCTGAGAACAAAATGTTACATACAGTATTCAGGTGTGAAAGTCATATTTAAAGCTCTTTGTAGAGTGCATCGTCGTGGTACTTTTAGCGCTTGGATGACAATGCCAGGAGCGCTGTTGGTCAACAGTTATGAAATTGTTTGTGAAAAAACGAGATGGCGGCATTGGTTCCGTCTATGGCCACGCGCCAAAAGATCCATGTCATACTCTACCGAGGATAGCAGCATTCTGCGATGCCTCTGACATTACAGATGCCCCCACAGGCGATGGTGCTGTCAAGCTAGCTGCCATATTGTTTGCCATCTATGAACATACAGCTCAATGAGAAAAGGTATGCGCTTTGAGAATCTTCTTGATTCCGAATTATTAGCACGAACGTCGCGGCACAGAGTCGCCCTGACTATGAGTGCAGGTCGTAAGTGCCAAAGCGCGGAATTTACTTGGGAGTAATCTGTAAAAGGTAGTTATTTTTCTCAAACATGCTTGGAAAGTTAAACATTATTTTGACAACCTTCTTCGAGATAAATCAAAATTGCTGTACTGGCCAGATAGAATAAATTACATAGTAAACTCATATCTGGCGTGTTCTTTAAAAATGGAACGATCTTTTACTCTGAAACATGGCAGCTAAGGAGGTATCTTACTAAAGGTTTTATTTGAATTTCGAATTGTTGAATTGAAAAAAAAAAAAACAAATGAACTCGTCAACGCGAGAAAAAATATTGTTGTTTGTGTGCCTATTTAGTTTCAATTTCCTCGCATTATTTGAGAAAAGTACTATTCAAGCCTTGGCCACAACTAGGCATTGATGAACTTACGTATGTGTGCCTCGGCTTTGCCTCGGCCCACATTTCCACGTTCCTCCATCAATGCCTCTGTTGCTGGCCGCTGCAGTAATGTACTATAAGGCCTCATTCACGAAGTCAGCGGCGGCGGCGGCGGCGGCGCGGGCGCGGCGTGGGCGCGGGACGTTCCAATGCATACATTTAAATGGAACCGTTCACGAAGTCAGCAGCGCGGCGGCAGCGCAGGCAGCGGGCGTCGAGCGGCGGACGAGCGGTGAGCGGCAAACGAGCGGTGCCCTCGAGACTGCATTGACGTAGTGTTGTTGTTCAAGAATATAATTAAATGTTTCTGTACTCATTCTGGTATAGTCAAACAATTTATCGGGAAAATCTGTTCTTCATAATTTCGATGAAACTCGCCGTTTTACTTCCTCGCCCGGTTGTAGGAATTTATATCTTCTTTTGCGCATAATAAATCTAACTTTAGGGAGGAATTAGAATCAAAAAGATGTTGTCGTCGCTGTTTAGACATTTGGTTCGCGAATAAAGATATTAATTTCTCGTAACACAACACAAGTAACACTACGCCGCTCTAGCACCGCGCGATCTACCCGCTGACTTCGTGAACACTACAGCGCCACCGCGCCCGCGCCGCCGCCGCTGACTTCGTGAATGAGGCCTAAATGATTCTTACCGGCTTATAGGGACATTCACCGTCGATATTCGAAAACATTTGAACATATTCCCACACCCATGGTACACTCGGCAAGTCACACAGTTTTACATTCACCACTTCAACGTTTATAACACTACACACTATCACTTTCAGCTGAAAATAAACCACACATGAAATACAGCAATTTTTTTTTGGAATCCTATTTATAGGATTCCACAAATTAAACATTTACATATACAGGATGGATACGATAAAAAGGCAGTAAGGGGAACTACTTTAACCGTTACAGTTACACGAGTATAAGCCGAAAGGCACGCGTGCGTCTCGTCAGAGCGATATATTTTTAACTGGATCAGACCTAGGACCCTAATATAACCCAACATGTTTAAAAAATACAAGTTTTAAATGTTATAGCTCTAGTTTAAATATTTAAATGAAACTTGTACATAAATCAGCACAATGTTTGGTGTGCGTTACATTGAGCGTTTTAGCGCAGCGTTACTTAGTTTGAGATACAGAACGCTTGTTTGTTGGCCTTTTACACCCTGTATAGCTATTTTATTTCCATGTACATTTTGACATTCAAAAGTGCCTATTAATAATAAGTCTGACTTTAATGTTACTTGGGCGACAAAAAATCTAAAACCGATAATTATGTTACTGTTAAAATAACCATATAATCTTGTTTGTGTGCCCTATTTTATATGTGTGCTATATTTTATTTTAAGATCATATAATCCAATTTGTTAGTAGTACATACACATCGTAAACACTAGTGTTAGTACATAATTATATTTCGTACAATGTTGTTAATAATTATTAATAATGTCAAAATAATTAATAATAAATATGTCAAAATCATCAAACAATAATGTCAAAATCACCATTAATCATGTCAAAATAATTAATAATAAAAATGTCAAAATCATCAAACAATAATGTCAAAATCACTATAAATTATGTCAAAATCATTAATAATACATAGTCAGGAAATAAAAAGAAATAAATAAAGGACATTAAACAATAATTAAAATAAACATTATTTCAAGGCACGAGTAGAAGGTAACACTTGAGTTGTGGTCCAGTGCCTGAGTATTAGACCTTCCGCCCTATCGGCCACAGTGACCAGGAGGCTGTTGGCGCTTCCCCGCACCCGCCGCATCAAGGAGGCGACACGCTTTCGCATGATTGCGTAAAAATCGTCTATACGTGCATCTGCAAACATCCCCGATGCGCTACAGTGTCGTGGCAACCCCAACAACGCCCTGTACGCGTTATTGTACTGGACGGGTAAGGCGCTGTAAGCCTTTTGCGTGTAGTCGACCCATAGACTGCTGGTGTAAAAAGATTGGCAGTAAGCCCTAATCAGAGTAGTTTTTACACCTCTCGAACACTTTGCAAACCTACGAATCAACATATTGCTCCTGACTGACAGCGCCCTACGCTCCCTCTCCATGTCAACATTGTCCGTCTGCGTTGCAGTGACCCAGTGCCCCAGATATTTAAACGATTTGACCCATTGCAGTTCCGTCCCACCGAGTGTGACAGGCGGCACTTCGCGATAGTCCTTAGTGTCTGCCTTGAACACCAGACACTCGCTCTTTTTCGAATTATATCTGAGACCTTGGGGAGGCCCAAGGTCTCAGATATAATTCAAAAAAGAGCATATTCCTCACAAACAGACATGAGCTTCCTGAGGGCGCTGATCGATGGGGCCAGCAGCACCATGTCATCGGCGTAACTGATGTTATTGACGAGTGTTCCGTCAATGGAACAGCCTATACCATAGTACTGCTGAGCTCACGAATCAGCCGATCCACGTACAAACAGAAAAGTTTCGGTGAGGTCAGACCCCCCTGTCTGACCCCACACTCCAGCCCGTACGGATCGGATAGCGAACCTGCCCATTTCACCATGTTTGTCTGATGGCCATACCAATACCTCAGCAACTCAATCATCTCACCGGGAAGTGTTGTATCCTCATACAGCTTCTTCCATAAAACACCATAGGACACCAGCTCGAAGGCTTTCGAAAGATCAAGAAAACACGCGTACACGGGGGTTTTCCTGTCTGTGTAGTATCTGACAGTGTGCTTGAGACAAAGTACAGCGTGATCGGTCGAAAGACCCGCTCTGAAACCGAATTGGGCATCGTGAAGCGGCAGATGTTTATTTAACTGCTTGTCAAGCACACTGTCCAATACCTTGGCAATGATCGTTGCCAACGATATGGGCCTATAGTTATTTATGTCCGACGCGTCTCCAGTTCGATTTTTTATAATCGGCCAACTACGGTTTTCATCAGATCTTCAGGCAGAAAAGTATGAGAGAAGTAAAAGTTGAAAAACATATCCAGCTCTCTGGACATGTGAACACCTGCATTTTGCAGGTGCTCTATACTGAGAGAATCGTGCCCAGGTGATTTACCGCGCTTCATGTTTTTCAACACTGCAGCTATTTCTTTAGCCGAAACCCTTACCAGCGATGATTCAGCTGCTGGCTCCCTTACCGTTGACAATGACTCTCCAGTTGACCCTAGAGGGGCCTTTATTGCAAAGTGATTTTTAAAGAGATTGGCTATAGAGGCAGACTCACTAACACCCACTACACTCGCAGGAACTCGCAGAAACTAATACCAGTTCAAATAAAATTAACTAGCAAAACGTCACAGATGAGAGAGACACAGTAGATATGAGATAGGTCTAATCATGAAAAAACCGGCAAGAGAGAAAAAAGCCCACACAAAAAGGTTCCCACCCAGAATACGTTGAGCAGTCTGCATAATGAAAGTCAGTTTAGGTAACGCTTGCGCGCTGATTGGTTGAACGTCACGTGTCCCGCGGAGGTTTTGCAATTTTACGGGTGATAAAATCGGACAGAATAAAAACCCTAATTAACATTGATCAATTATAAACTACCAACAAATGAATGCCTCATGTTGTAAACACGACGTGTTGTGTCACAATTTACTATTTAATTAGATTAATTAACGATATTCACAATATTACCAAGACAGATACAAACCGTAATATTGTTGCCGAAGGGGTATAGACTGACAGCAGTAAGGTTCGTCTTGTAGGGCTCGCCTCTTGCTAGGCGCCGCGTCATACCATAACAATCCCTCAAATAGTTATGATTGCAAGTGACGACAGTTGCCCGCTCCTGCTTCAACTCGCTCTAAAATAACATTGATTAATTCTTTCACTGGTCTTCCAGGTATAATGATATTATAGTCGCACTGCGTCACTGCAGCCCTGTAGGGCAGAGGCCTCTTCTAATACATAGTACTGGTGGTATTGTGCCTACTGAATGACATTAACGGCTGGCCACGCTGGCCATTAGTGAGATTTGAATTTGGAACTTCAGTTAAATTAAAAGCTGTGAAAACTTTGTTGGTTCCAGTTGTCATTTGACCCGAAAGTCCGGTCTAGTATTACCAGGCAGTTTCATGTCGCCCAGAAACTGGGTTGTGGAGGTCAGATAGACACTTAGGTAGTCGCTCCATGTAATAAACTGGCATTCAGCACCGTTTAGACTGGAAGCCGACCCCCACATAGTTTGGAAAACGCAAATGAAGAGTAGGTGTGATAAGTGGAATATTCTTCTTGGCGATGAAGGGGTTCTCGTCTTGATCGAGCTTGTATCCGTAACTGCATTCGCGATTCTTACTAGCATACTTCGTTAAGTTCGGAATTCTATACAACGACCACGACCTTATCCCCTTGTTGAATAAAATACTATAATTAATTAATACTATAACAGCCCATAACGTCCACTGCTGGACATAAGCCTCTCCCATGATGGGAGGAATTTGCCGTAATCTCCACGCTTGGCAGGCGGATTGGAGATAGCAGTGATGAAAGACTAACAGAAAACGCTGCTGCTCATTCTCTGGTCTACGGAGGCGCAAGGTGTTCTGCCTCAGACATTAGTCGCCTTATACGACACCCGTGAGTGTAATAGGTTGGTTCTATTCTACTCTGCCGGGTACCACACGGCTAATTAATTAATACTGCGCTCCAAAACACAAATTACTGACGTTGCTCAAAAAGCCCCAAAGTTGAATTGGGACTGGGCTGGCCATGTCTGCGCTATGCCTGACGAGCTGTGGGCCAAAAAAAAACGATGTGGACCCCTAACACAGACAGACGGTGACGCGGTAGACCTCGCAGGAGAAGGCGGGACGAGCTGGACAGAACCAACGACCAGTGATCCATCAGGGCCAATGCCCTGGATCGAAGGATTTGGAAGTCATGGGGAGAGACCTTTGCCAACCAGTGGGATGACGAAGGCTAACAGTAATTAATGAATAAATAAAATGATACTTACGGTTATACATTGAACAAATATTAGTAAAACTGCGAATAAATACAGAGACCGCATGTTTGACATGTCACCGACAAAATATTTTGCAACATTTAATAATTCTAAATATTCAGTTAAATACCCTGTGGTTTACATTACGGGTTTTCCTATGAGTAATAGCCTAAATTATGTAGATTATATCAATATTTTTTTAATAAGCCCTCCAATTTGACCTGGCGTGTTTTTATGTCAGTTTTTACCTGAAAAACGACAAGTCAAACCTGATTTATACGTAAATTGCCCATCCATAGGATTATATGATAGGTACTAATATTATTTTTAATGTTAAAACAAGATACTAAGTTTCCTAGTATCTTATGAATTCCGATTTCCCCATATTGTCCCACTTAAATAATATACTCTGTATAAAAAACTTATATTGTCACTTACGGTATATCTTCCGTGATTGTTAAGGGCGCACCGAGCTTCTGGCGCCAATAGATTTTAGGTATTCTATGCGCTCCATGTATGTGTGCGGAAGGCACATCCGCGCGCCGCATAGATATAATAAAGAAGGAGATGCTGGCTAGACGAAAATGTATCGGAACCCTGTGTCTACACTTTGCCCCTACCACACGGCAACTACTACACATGCAGTTCAGTAAAAGTTTCGCGCACGTAGGTCGGTTAACTAGTGTCGACGTTATGGGAATCGCAAAATAAGTACTTGATTTACTTAGTGATGGAGTAAGTTTTTTTAAAATAAATTACAAGGAGCAAGAATGCCGACCGACCGAACCCGAAGACGAAAAGTTACTGACTGAATTCTACATTTGAACAATTATCTAAAACTTGGGTTACGGTCGGAGCGGCACGTTACCAACCAAAAACTGTACAAAGGTTTTTGCAGCTAGGTAACAAAATAAAAATAGCTTAGTTAAACATAATACAAAAGAAACAGAACCGTCGGCATCTCAAAAATATCAAAGGTTATTACTCTAAATTCATAAAGCTAATAAAAACAATAAGCAAATTGGGCAAGGCTCTACAATTGACTATTGTTATCCTTGCACAAACCCTGCAATAAAACATCTGCTGGCTTGCCGTGGTACTTAACAGTTAACTTAAAATACATACATACTAATTTCACTAAAGTAATACCTATAATATTAAAACATAATTAATGAAGACGCTACAGTTCCCCCCTGCCAGTGATCGAGATCACGAAAAACTGGCCTGGTAGTAATCAGGAAATTGTACGCGTCTACCAGACCTTCGCGTCCCCTGCGGTTCAGGAACCTGAGGTACTGATGGCGAACATTGGGGAACTGATTCAGGAGCGGTTTGAGAACGTGAAGTGATTTCGGGAGCGAGATCTACGACAATATTAGTAGCGCTGTCCGGATAACAATTAGAATCCCTTAAGAAAAAAGCTGGTTTCAGTCTATCGATTGATACCGTAACCTCGCGGCCACGTATATCTAATACGAATGTTTTATCCTTCCTAGAAATTACTCTGTAAGGGCCGTCGTAAGGTTTCTGAAATGGAATTTTGACTGTTTCGTTCCGCACCAACACCTGAGTAGCGTTATTAAGGTCTTTGAAAATGAAAGTGCTTTTCTGTCCGTGCTGAGTACTCGCGACAGGCTTGAGGTTATTAAAATGCGAACGTAGCTCTTTAGCAAATTCAGCCTGCGTTGTTTCGTTAGTCAGATTGTCACCTAAAAATTCCCCGGGGAGGCGTAAGCTCTGTCCGTAAACTAACTCTGCGAATGTGCTTTTCAAGTCCTCCTTCCAAGACGACCTAATTCCTAGCAAAACGGTCGGGAGAATTCGTGTCCAACTACTGGTTGCTGCATTGTGACACTTTAGTGCACTCTTTAATTGATGGTGGAAACGCTCGACCATGCCGTTAGCTGCCGATTAGGGCATTGAGATCTCTGAATAGATGCGACTCAAACTGTTTTCCTCTATCAGTTGTGATTCTAAGTGGTATGCCAAAACGAGCAATCCAATTGGAATAAAATGCACGGCCTACTGTGTCGGATTTTTGATTGACAATGGGAATCGCTTCCGGCCATCTGGTAAAGCGGTCTACCATAGTAAGACAATAAAGGTATCCCTCAGAATAGGGCATTATTACAATGTCAATATGTAAATGATCAAATCGAGATGACGGAAGTGTAAAAGTGCCCGGCGTTGTAACGACGTGACGAGACACTTTTGATCGTTGACAATCAACACATGCTCTGGCCCATATTTTTTTTTTTTTTTTTTTAAATAAAAATATTATATTTATTATTTATATTATATTTATTAAATAACATAACTTAACAACATAACTTACAATCTGAATTTATCGAGGGCCAAACGAATCGTTTAGTGATAAGTTTAGTCGTAGCCCTACTACCTGGATGGGAGGTGTTATGAAGCATATTGAAAACGGACTTTCTGAATGGTTCCTTAATAAAAGGCCTAGCTGTTTGGGTAGAAAAGTCACAAAAAATTGGTTTGTCTGACTCTGGCAAATGAAAAAGACGTAATTCAAGGGACGAGTTTCTATTTTCGATTAAGATTTTAAGCTCCGCGTCATTTTGTTGCGAGGATGCAAGAGCTTTCCAGTCTATCTCAGTACATACTGACTCGATGCGAGATAGTAGGTCGGCCTTAATGTTGTCCTCTTCTTTGACGTGACGTATGTCTGTAGTGAATTGTCAATAAAGTCCAGATATCGAAATTGCCTAGGGGAACATTGCTGATTTTTCTTTTTAAAGTCGTAAGTTATTGTTTTGTGGTCTGTAAAAATTGTAAAAGTTCGCGCCTCAACGTGATGTCTGTAATGTTAGACCGCGGCGTAGATTGAGAGTAATTCGCGGTCATAGGCTGAATATTTTTTGTTCAGTAGCCGTAAGTTTCTTAGAAATGAAAGCAATTGGTTGCCATTCATCTTCGATTTTCTGTTGTAAAGCCGCGCCTATGGACATGTTGGATGCGTCACTAAAAATAGCAAGTTCGGCGTCGGGCTTTGGATGCACTAACAACGTTGTTTCAGCTAAGCTGTCCTTGCACGTCTCAAAGTCACGCTAAGCTTGGTCGTTCCAAGTAATAGGTGTTTTTCCTTTTTTGTTGCCGCACAGCAATTCATGTAAACTAGCTTGGCTACGCGCTGCATTAGGTATGCACCTTCTGTAAAAGTTCAACATACCTAGGAATTGGCGTAGCTGCTTTGCGGTGGTTGGTAAGGGATAGGTACGTATTGCTTCAACCCTTGTGGGGAGCGGACGCGTACCTGCTGCTGACACTTGATAACCTAGAAACTCAACTTCAGACTTCCCGAACACACACTTTGCGGGGTTTATTACTACTCCGTATTTCCTTAACCTAACAAATACAGTCTCTAAGTGTTTTAAATGTTCCGTTTCGTCACTAGATGCGATTAAAATATCGTCTATGTAGCAGTACACAAAATCAAGTTCACATAACACTTCGTCCATAAATCGTTGAAAAGTTTGTGCTGCATTACGCAAGCCAAAAGTCATAAACTTAAACTCAAATAAACCGAAAGGCGTTGTTATAGCTGTCTTTGGAATGTCCTCTTCAGCGATAGGGATTTAGTTCAAAGCATGCACTCGATCTAATTTTGAAAATACTTTTTTCTCACTGCACTGGGCGAAGTCTTCAATATGTCGCACTGGGTATTGGTCGGGCACTGTCCTTTCATTCAGACCACGATAGTCGCCGCAGGGCTTCCAGTCGTCTTCACACTTTGGAACCATATGTAGCGGCGAAGCCCGTGAACTTTTCGACGGTCGAGTGATGCCTAATTTTAACATCGACTCGAACTCTTTCTTTGCTGCTATCAGGCGGTCCGGGGCTAGACGCCTAGGCTTCTGCGCAACCGGTTGACCGGGTGTTACAATTATGTGGTGTTGAGTATTGTGTTTGACCGTTTTCTGCATAGTCCCATCAAGGCGAGTAATGTTGAAATATTGTGCTAACAGATGGTGGTACGGCGTTTCACCGTTAACGGTTTTGACCGACTCGGTTTTGCACCCAACTACCTGTCCATTAACGTTACACTGGGTGGTTGAATCTACAAGTCGGCGGTTGCGCGCGTCGACCATTATATTATAATGCGATAAAAAATCGATTCCAGTTATTGGTTTAGATACATCTGCCACCACGAAAATCCAAGGGAAATCTCTGCGTAGGCCTAGGTTAAGCGTGAGTGGGATCGTTCCATATATAGCGAACTGTGTGCCATTAGCGGCCACTAACCCATAGGCAGATATTTGGCGAGCCGTATGAATCAGTGACTTTGGATAAACGCATAGGTCTGCACCGGTATCTACAAGAAAATCTACCTTAGTGCTTTTGTCCCTTATAAAAATGCGGCGTGGGTGGCTGGGAGTTTGCGTCATCCGCCACTAATGACCCCCGCTCGCATTTCCCGCCGATGATGATTTATATGCGCAGGGTTGCACACACTGCTCTGCTGCAGGGCCGAATTTATGATAGTACCAACACTTCCACCCTTCTAAATTCATAAAGCTAATATAAACAATAAGCAAATTGGGCAAGGCTCTACCATTGACTATTGTTATCCTTGCACAAACCCTGCAATAAAACATCTGAAGGCTTGCCGTGAGAACTTAAACACTTAACTTAAAATACTTACATACTAATTTCACTAAAGTAATACCTATAATATTAACACATAATTAATGAAGACGCTACAAAAGTAATAGATACCAATCTACCAATTTTAAAACTGAAAGTATTACACAATTTTATTTATATAATTGGTTCACCAACAATTGTTTACACCAATACAAGGAAATAAAACAGAAGTAACAAATCAGAATAAAGTGTAACAATCACTTACAGGTATTCTTGAAGGGGCACGGAAGTTAAAATTATTTAATATTTGCGGGCAGTCGATTTTATGGGCCATAACTTTGCACACAAACATTGCGTCATTCAGACGTCGACGTTTGTCCAGAGAAGCCATATTAAAATGTTTGAGCCTATCACTATATGAACATATTTTCTTGGAAAAACCGCTAACATAGGCCAGGTGCCCCAAAAAACGTTTTTGTACACCTTCAAGACGCAATGAGTGAGTAGCATAGTGTGGCCGCCATACCACGCTACAATATTCTAATACGCTTCGAATCAGGCTGTTATAAAGGATGATTTTTGTTTTGCAGCTTTTAAATAGTTTCGTGTTTCTGATAACAAAACCCAGCATTTTGGAAGACGTCTTCACTATATTATCTATGTGAGGGATAAAAGTTAATTTCCGATCAAACATAACACCTAGGTCTTTTATCGTGTCCAATTCCTTTATTTTTTCTTCGTCAATATAATAATCCTGGTCAATGTTAAGATGGTTCCTGGTAAATTTTAAATGGTAACATTTGCTAGGATTTAGGAGCATCTGGTTCAGTTGGCACCATAACACCAATTCATTCAAATCTTTTTGTAATTCAGAGAAATCTTGCTTAGATTTAACTATTTTTACGAATTTTAAGTCATCGGCAAACATGAAAATTTTACAGTGATGAAAGCAGCTTGGAATATCATTAATAAAAAAGTTAAATAAAACCGGCCCCAAATGAGACCCCTGTGGCACGCCCGTGGATATGTGTCTGACGGTTGATCGAAAGCCATTGACTACTACAAAGAAAGTTCTATTCTCAAGATACGAACTAAGCCATGAGAGTAAAGTACCAGCGATACCATAAGTTCCTAATTTTTCAATAAGAATTTGATGTGAGACCCGATCGAACGTTTTGCTGAAATTTGTATATATGACATCAGCTTGATGGCCAGAGTCTATTGCTGTCGTCAATAACTCAGTAAAAAGTACAAGATTCGTATTTGTAGATCGAGACTCCACAAAGCCATGTTGTTCCTCACTTAAATGAATTTTAAGGTGATTTTGAATGTGAGGGCAGATTATAGACTCAAAGATTTCACCTAGGGTTGATAAAATTGAGATGGGTCTATAGTTCGCAACCAAGTCCTCACTGTCGGATTTGTGGATGGGGACGACCTTAGCTTCCTTCCACTTTGAAGGGAAGACTCCACTAGACAACGACTTATTAAAAATAAGCAACAGAGGCGTGACCATCTCATTTGCACACACACATATGAATATTGGTGGTATGCCATCCGGACCAGCACCTTTGTTGCAGTCAAAACTTTTAACTTTTTGTATAAGGCTTCACTGTCGATAACTGGGTTGTTTAAAGATATGCTACTTTCTTGAATATTATTAGTATTTGTTGTTTTGTGGGTACTGCAACCGTCTTCAGCAGGGCTGTATACAGAAGAGAAGTAACAAGCAAAAAATTCACATATCCCCGTTTCATCTGATGATGCAACTGTACCATCCGTCATAGATACAGGATACGAGCTGGTTCCGCCTCGTTTAGTTTTAATGTAGGTCCAGAAAGCTTTAGGGTTACTGGTTAGAGTGTATTCAAGATGTTTTAAATAATTATTATAGCAAGTCGTAGCAAGTGCATCACAGCGTTTACTGATTATCTTCAACTCTATCTTGTCCAATGGGTTATACCATAACCCATTGGACAAGATATTATAACGTATTGTAACGTTTCCTAATCTTATTTTTTGTGTTTAGTATTTTAATTAGTGTTTTGTAAAACCACGGGGGGTAATTACTATTTTTGGGTATTTTAATGGGAATAAATCTCTGAATAGCACCATTAATGATGTCATAAAAAACCTGTACCATATCGTTAACGTCATATTGTCCCTCAAACAATTCCTCCCAGTCCTGTTCTTTTAGGCATTTTTTAATCAGTATATAGCTTGCTTTACGGAAGTCACGTAACTCATTTGCAATATTATATGGAAGTTTGGCTTCTTTTTCAAGACAAATATTTATATCTAGGGGTGGATGATACTGATCGATATTAAATAAGGGCCCAATACTTTGACTAACATCACACAGTGGGTGGTCAGTTAACACAAGATCTAGTATGCTTGAGGAGGCATTGTATACGTTGTTACATTGACTGAGCTTATTAACATATGTGAAATCCAACAAAGCTTCACAGGTATTAGGCAGTTTTCGGTTTTTATTCAGATCGCCGTCAAGTTTCCAGTCTATGCACTTTAAATTGAAATCTACTATGATACATACACATGAATCATTAAGTTGATCAAAAACAGCGTTACAATTATCTAAGAAATTTTCCAATTGAGAGAGGCATACTGGTGGCGGCAAGTACACAGCGCAGAAAGCTATTCGACGAAAACATTTATTGGATGGAAGGTCCAAGGTAACCCAGACATCCTCACATTCACTCTCAAAATGATCCGCACGTTTAGGATTGTTTTTTTTTTTGCCAGCTATTAATACTCCCCCACCCTCTTTACCAGCAAGTTGGCTGGTTTCTCTATCAATCAATTATAAACCTTATCCCATCAAACGCAGCGTGCATTTACTATGCACCGTACTACTCACTCACTCACACAAAAACAACGGTCGCTATCGTTGTGCTGTGCAAAAGCATAGGTATGCCAGTGATTGACTAAATCGGAAAGTTGTCGAATCTTCCATTAATTATTGTACAAATATTTTTTGGGGTCCTGAAAATAATTAAATTAAAAAAATGTCCACAATATGATATTATTATAAAAACAAACAATATGTTGCTAAAAAAAATATTATTAAGTAAATTAAAACAATATAATGGTTTAAGCTGCCATAGCCTATTGAAACAGTAGTTAGTAGCACGAGGATAAGGCATAATATACGATAATTCAAAGCCAAAAACACTCCACCGATTTAACCTGAATTATAATTAATGCGTTTCTCTACTATGCTGTAAAATAATCAAAATACGTAAAAACATTATTATAAATCGATCTTCCAACCGGGTTAAAACGGTTGACAAATTAAAAAATAAACTATAATAGCAATATTTCATTCGTCAGTCGACATTGTCGACAGCCTACGTCAGTGGATCTGCACGAGCACATCACTAACTTGTCGCAAGAAGCAGCGGCCGTACCACGCGATGCATGCGCTTAATGAAGTATCGTTTTGTGATTTTTACATTGCTTGTCCAGAGACTTAGTGACAAACTTAGGTAGTGGTTAAAGAGCAATGTATTTATTGCAAAAATAGTACAGTCGTCACATTGTTGTTGTTGTCACGATCGCAGTCCGAAAGTCGAAATTTAATAAATTATATTTCTATGGCGCGCCGGAAAAATCGTACGCGTGGCGCAAGCAACACAAGCTTCCCGTCCGACAGCCGAAGCAGGACTAAAGCCAAAGAGTACTACTCTGTCAAGAAAGTACCGGGAAAAGATCAATAATACACAAAATGTCTGTTATTCATCCAAATTTATTTTATCACCTTCAAAGTATGCTCCTTTAGAAACGATACACTTGCGCCAACGAATAATCCATTCATCAAAACATTTTATATACGCTGCTTCCGGAATTGAGTTCAGTTCTCGCCGCGAATTCTCCTTTATGTCTTCTATCGATTGAAAACGGGTGCCATGAAGTGGTAATTTGAGTTTAGGAAAAAGAAAAAAGTCAGCAGGAGCCATATCTGGTGAATATGGTGGTGGCTGGATGGTATTTGTTGAGTGTTTGGTCAAAAATTCGTTCACAATGATAGCCTTGTGCGAAGGCGCATTGTGGTGGTGCAAAATCCAAGAATTTTCTTTCCACAAATCTGGCCTTTTTCGTCGAATTTGCTCTCTTAAACGCTGCATAACGCTCAAATAATATTCTTTATTTACCGTTAGACCTTCCGGTAAGAATTCAGAGTGCACAACACCGCGATAGTCAAAGAAAACAGTCAACATGACTTTGACTTTTGATCGACTTTGGCGTGGTTTTTTCGGTTTCGGTTCAGTTGGAAGGCGCCACTCCGAAGCTTGTTGACTAGTTTGCATGTCAAACTCGTAAACCCACGTCTGGTCACCAGTAACAATGCGTGCAATTCATGAATGTTGGGTCCGAACTGACTCGTTCTAGCATGTCCTCAGCGACTTTCATGCGATTGAGTTTTTGGAGAAAATTCAGATCTTTTGGGACTAGCCGAGCAGCAACATGTTTCATACCCAAATGATTAGTTAAAATGGTACGGATCGACTCGTGAGATACAGAAAGTTCGGCGGCTATCTCTCTCAGAGTTGAATGGGGATTTTCAATCACTATTTTCTTCACTTTTGCGATGTTAACTTCAGTTGCAGACGTTGACGGCCTACCAGAGCGAGGCAAATCTTCCATCACATCTCGACCGCTTTTGAACGCTTTGAACCACTCATAAGCACGAGTTTTTGATAAAGTCGATTCACCGTAAGCCTTCTGTAACATTTTCAGTGACTCCGAACACGAAATTCCATTGGCGATGCAAAATTTAAGACAAACTCTTTGTTCGATATTTTTGTCCATTATGAAATTCGCAATACACACTATATATGATATTACTAAAACCAGCACTGTATTTAATATAAATAACAGATGCAACTCAAACTCCGCGCCAAAATGGAAAACAGTTGTGCCAATCTAACAACTACAAAAAAACAAAAATTTGAATTTGGAACCATAAACAAATCATCCATTCCCGATACTTTTTTGACTGAATGTATAATAATAATATGGGAGAAGAGAGCCCTCTTGTGCCATTTTGAAGCATCCGATTTGAAGCGCCATCTGGATTTCTTAACGAGAACTAAGGCTCTATAGGTAGCTATAGGTAGATAGGAATGTATGTATACCTTCTTACGTATAGGTCAATATTTGTTTACATAAAGGTGATCATTCAATTTTTTTTGTTTTTTTTGTAAATAGCAGCTGTTTTGTTTATTTACATAATGATGATACATTATAATACGAGCCATCATTCTATTCGCGAATTGCATTTTGATCAACTATACGATGTAAACACAGCTTCTATTTGCAAAAAACAAGAAAGAATTTCGCCGGCTACATTCATATTTGAATAGAATTAACAGTTACATAGAGAATTTAAAAAAATTAAACATAAGATGGACTAACGGAACACATTCAATTGCGGCGGCCATAAGATTATGTTACACAAAAAGGATTACCGAGACAAGGTTGTGGTATAATTGATAATACGAAACAGCCATGAAATATAAAAACGTGATAATTTTGATGAAAAATGTAACAATTATTCTTTAAAAAACTACTAATTAAAATTATAGAACTTAATTATTTGATTTTCATAATTGAACAGAGACATCCTACCTAGTTTATTGGTTAAGTAAAGTAGATGGCGACTCTTTCTTCACTGAAGTTGTGCATGTTCTAACTGTCTCCCCCCTGACTAAAGCATAAAAGCAGATAGCCCGGAAGCGTGGCGGCTCTGGTTAGAACGGGCGGAACGCACGCAAATTTAGGTATTTCCTTCATATTCTTCAAACAAATACACATTTCCAAAATGTAAAATGTATGCGTTATAGAAAACATTTAGTTTTGTTATTATTCAAAATCTGATGATCTTCCGTAAAGTATTTACGCCGTACTTAGGGTTTATTTTGTTTCTTAGAGATTACTTTAGATTTTTTTATATCGAGGAAACTAAAAGTACCTAATTGTGTTTCTAAAGTGTACAATGTATAGTGTGAATCCTTAAATATTTTACATATTAATTGCATAACTAAAGGATAAGTAATGCAAGTAAACGATGCAGCAAGGGATCAAGCGAATGCAATTATTTTGGAATTACGTATCGTTTCCTCGGTATGCTCTTAATAGTTTTGAGCTCCCGATATTACGACGCTGCTGTTGCAAGCGCCATGATCGCGGGTTGACCATGGCGCTTGCAACAGCGTCGAAGTATCGGGAGCTCAAAACTATTAACATTCACGGAAGATATCCCGTAAGTGACAATATAAGTTTAGTTTTAAACCGTGAAAGCCTTAAACAGTGACTCTGTATAATATTATCCTAATGACAAAAGTTCCATTAACGGCGAAATTGCCGCCAGTTGCTATTTCCATAGAGTCGATACTCAGAAACCAATCGAATACTCCTGTTGCTGCTACGGTCTGCAGTCTCATACTACATTACGTTGCAGCTACGGTTTGCGGCTACTGTCGCTTTGGAATATGAACCATAAGAATTCAATTTAGTCAGCTGTACAGTACAGTACAGAAAGTGGTGGTCATAATTGTTCCGTTCCCACAGACAAACCGTGAAAACGGTTTTATGGAGCATTATCATAAATTTAAGACTTTTGTAAACTTTCATTTAATAAATAAATGATAAATATTTAAGGATGTGATTCAGACCATCAATCTGAACAATTAATCGCGAAAAACTACAGCTGTCCCATACATTTTAATCGAATTGGAATTTAATGGTTTCTAGTACGATGCTGTTTCGGTACCTAAATAAACTTGTTCAATGTTCTGTTGATGATAATATTAATGCAATTTTCTGATACATGCTGTAGGTATTCGAGACTAGGCTTGGAACGACAAGAAGCATAAAAAATAAAGCAAAAATAATTCTCATTTTTATTCTTTTGCACACAAAATTAAAAACTAAAAACACACAAAATTAAAATATATAGCTTATGTACAACGGCAAGCTTAACCCAGAATAATTGACTTGTTCAAAAACAAAAAATACATCGATTTTTTTATGTAATTTAAATCTTTATCACACATGATACTAATGATAGAAACGAAAAACTCTTAATTCTTTTTTTTTAATTATCATAGACAATTTAAAATTGATGAAATTTTAAAATAAGCCACGTGACTAGAAACGCGCCAAAATCGGTCGCCATATTGGTAGGAATTGCTCAACAATACAGTGTGAACTTTCAGCATTCGATTTTATAAAGAAAAATATGTCACGGCAGCTGTTTCATACGATAAGTTTGTAGTTAATATCTATAATAACATGTTGAGGTCGGTAAAACGACATCAGTTTATTACCAAATATATGTGTAACTAGCTGTTGCCCGCGGCTTCGCCCGCGTGAAGTTCGGTAACCGTCCCACTGGATCATACTAAAGGATAAATAGTGTCCTACGTGTTAATCCAGATTAAGAGCAACTATCTATGTGCCAAATTTCATAATCATCACAACCACCATTATTATCACAATCATTATCACAATCACCATCATTACCACAATCACCATCACTATTACAACCACCATCACTATCACAACCACCATCATTATCACAATCACCATCACTATCACAACCACCATCATTATCAGAATCATTATCACAATCACCGTTATAATCTCCATTACAATCACCATTCAATCACTATAACAATCGCCATCATCATCACAATCACCATCACCATCACAATCACCGTCTCTATCACTATCACAATTACCATCACCATCTCCATCACAATCACAATCACCATAACTATCACAATCACCATCACAATCACCATTATAATCTCCATTACAATCACCATCACAATCACTATAACAATAGCCATCATCATCACAATCACCACCACCATCGATATCACCATCACAATCACCGTCTCTATCACCATCACAATTACCGTCACCATCACAATCACCACCGCTATCACAATCACAATCACCGTCTCTATCACTATCATAATTACCATCACCAACACGATCACAATCACCATCACAATCACAATCTTTATCATCGTTATCACAATCATTATCATCACAATCATCATCACAATCATCAATGCAATCATCATCATCGTAATCACAATCATTATCATCGTAATCACAATCATCATCATCATTATCATAATCACCATCACAATCACAACACCATCACAGTCACCATCACTATCACCATCACAATCACCATCACCATCGCTAACACCATCACAATCACCGTCACTATCACTATCACAATCACCATCACCATCACCATCACAATCACAATCAGCATCATCGTTATCACAATCACTATCGTCACTATCACAATCATTATCATCATAATCACAATAATTATCACAATCACCATCACTATCACAACCACCATCACAATCACCGTCACTATCACAATCACTATCACAATTATCATCAACGTTATCACAATCATGATCATCGTAATCACAACCATTATCATCATAATCACAATCGTCATCATCACAATATCCATCCTTGCTATCACAATCATCATTATCGTTATCACAATCATCATCATCATTATCAGAATCATCATCACTGTCACAATCACAATCACCATCACAATCACAATCACTATCACAATCACCATCACTATCACAGTCACAATCATTATCACCATCACAATAACCATTACCATCGCTATCACCATCACAATCACCGTCACTATCACAATCAATATCACATTTACCATCAACTTTATCACAATCATTATCATCGTAATCACAATCATTATCATCGTAATCACAATCATCATCATCACAATCACAATCATCATCATCATCATCGTTATCACAATCATCACAATAAATCAACAATTACCCTGTAAAGAAGTCAAATCTGCCATCTTCTGGATCTCAAACTAAATACCATTTTCGTAATCAGTACCCCTTATAATCTCGGTATCGACACCCATATTGATTTTTAGACATTTCAACCCCATCGCACCCCTACAGGGAATGATGGCATTTTAGGTCCGCCACATTAAATCTTAAAATCTTTGTTTTTGTAATACACCCCGCCTCGATACACCATACAAAGTACAAACAATACCCATTTTGATTTTCAGACTTTGTTACCCCATTTCCCTCTTGGGTTGAATTTTGAAAAAGTTGAAAAACAAATGTTAACTCATTTATCGATAGTACTTCTGTAAAGTTTCGAACAAAACAGTCTAAATAATCTTGTTTCCCCATACGAACTTTCGACTCCCGTTTCACCCCTTAGGAAGTACCGGAAGAATTTTGAAAAATCTTTTCTTAGTGCAAACTTTTTTTATTTTTTTTTCGGATGGGAAATCATCAAATGACTTCTCCCGCTCTGGGCGGAGCAGGAGGGAGTGTCAGACTTTTACTGACTAAAACCCATCCATGTTCCTTCATCGCCCTTTGTGTACCGGGGTCACGGTATCTCTTTCGAACAGTCCCGCAACCCCAGGATATAATGCTACTACGATTACAAGAAAGCAGAGGCTGTAATTATCAAAGCACACGTATGTCACACGACGTTTTATAACATATTTGCAAGGAAATAAATAAAACTCGGACTTTCTTAAACAAATAAATCTTTAAACCATTTATAAAATTGATTATTACGTTGCTAGTTGGCAATTTTAATGTTGTCAAGTTATTATTTTTATATTTTATCTCCCAAAGGTAATTTTATTCATAAAATGTATACCAATTTTCTGACATAAAAACTCTTTGCTAAGATTTAAAAAAGTACCCTCCGTTTTAGACGGAGCATCTTGATAATCCGTGCGCATTATAATAACGCACAAGTACGTAATAAGATATCATACAATACGATATTAAAATTGTTGAAATAAGAAACCCTTTACGAGCAAATGTATTATAAAATACATATTACTACATCCTTTCAAAAAATAGGTAACTTATATGCACTGGAAATTTTGTACTTAAACAAGCTTCTCGTTGGCTAATAAAACTCGAAAGGTCAAAATGAAAACAGTAACATTCTATCTGTGTTCTTATTTTCGTCATTATTCATACAAAACACAACCAGTCTTGACAATATTACTAAAAAAAACATGTTGCAACATAACACTTATTTAATAGTGCTGACCGCAAACCCAAGTTTCGTCATCACGATTAAAAAGTTGCATTCAGCCTAATCGATACTCGCAATGAAATCAAGTCTGGAAAAAAAGATTTGATACTGAATACTGAAAACTCCCTTACTATAATTTCAAATAATTATTTTAAACTATTGTTTTTAATAATTTAATTTAGTAATTATTTGATGCTTTTGATTGATTTCAAGAGAAGGAGATTATAATAATGAGAAATAAGTACAGAAATATCTAATTTAAGATAAAAACTAAATTCTTGCGGCTACGGCTAAATTCGCGTCGATTTTTTAGTTTCTTAATTTAAATTAGGAATGCGCTCGCAATTCACATTTATGAGTATTTTTATTTTCTACATCATTTATTTATTGTGAATTTTGTTTTGTAATAACTGAAGGTTGGATATAGTGCGCCAAGGATCTTGGTAGGCATAGTTTTGATTGATCCACCAAAGATAAAATAAATATTATCAACTCTAAAACCTCAACCGATTTTTACCATACCTACCAAGATCCTTGGCGCACTATATCCAACTAACCAATAGAACAATAAGGGTTCCTTCCCTCTTGAGGTACGGAACCCTAAAAATAGTAAATTTAAATACAATGTAATTTTGAACAGCGAGTGCATTTCTAATTTAAATTTTTATTTGGATAAAATCGGCGCGAATTTAGCCATAGATCAATCTGTGCTGCTTATTGTTGGGTTGGTTTTAGTGGCTTATTCCTGAAAACATTCTTCAATCATAATCATAAATCAATCCTTATTCATGCTAAAAGACTCCGCCCCCTAAGGGCGAAAAGTGGTATCTTAAGAAGAAAAGTCTAGAATTCCCCCCTGATGATCCCCCTTAGGGGGGAAAACCGGAATAGAAAAAATACTTATTCCACAAATCCCCCTGAAAGTGCCCCCGGAGGGGAAACTAGAAAGTAAAAAATAAAGTCTAAAATTCCCCCCTGAACTTAAAAAATTGGCTTGGTCGTTGCCAAAATACACTGGACCGCAATGTATCAATATCTTCAAAAGTACTTGACCTAGCTTTATGAAATAAAGACTAAATTAATGAATATTTAATGCTACATAAAATAATATACAAAACCTTTTTATTTACTATTGATAATTGTCCATAAAACTGAAATTAAAAAACAATGGTTGGTTTTGAATTTAGTACGAAAAAAAACAAATCAATTGTTAAATAATAATCAATAAAAAGGTAAAAAAAATATAAAATTTATAATACATGCATGTATTTCAATTTATTTCTTGTAACGACTCGTAGAATGTGTTTCTGTTTGTATGTTTTCTCGTAGCCAATTACAGTTGACCCCACCCCAAACTGGGCTGTTTTGCCAATTGTATCCTACAACATTAACTATAATAATAAAGAAATCGCAGTAAGGAACCTTAGACTGGCACGACTTTGTCTAGATTTCATTACTTTTTAGACATAAACAAGCAGCTCCATCGAAACTTGGCTAGTTTTTTACAGAATGTTTTTGGTAGGATTTCACTTCTTTTTGTAGAAACGTGGGGCATATTGATTTATTTTATTAGATTTTCTTATTTGACACAGTTTTTTTCTTTTCAGGGCTAGTATTTTTATGATTACAAATCTTTCTTTTCTTTTTTTCCGGTTCTGATTCTTGTACAGTAGCAACAGTTTTTCGTATTTACTTTATTCATTCTCTGTACACGTATGCCCGGGGTATGATCTCAGTTTACCAATAACCAATCCATTGGTATGATCTCAGATTAATCAGTAATCCGTCACTAATCATAAAATTCCTAACCTATTCAAATCTTCAAATTGTTATAATAACAACCTACTAATTAACCTTAGCAAACCTCACGAAATAATAAGCAAAATCAACGAAATGCAAATAATCCCTCCTAATCCCTAGCAAACGTTTTTATAAGCGCAGTAGAAGAATGTCGTAAATGACTGTTACGCGGCCGGTTGCCACTTCGCCATATAAGGTTATCGGAAAAACAAACGTAAGCGCGTTTTAAAATACAGTCAGCGCTATCTAGCGACGTGTGCGGGTATCACCGCCACTCTTAGTCCAATGCATTATATTTTGACCAAATTTGTTCGAGTAGAATAAAGTTAATCGTTCGACTATTTCTTCTTGTTAACTTGTAAGTATAAGTATAAAAGCCAGTCTAGTCTTATCCAGAGTTTTCCTTTAATTTTATTTATATGCGTATTGAAAGCAGAAGGGGAGGCATTCGCCCAGCAGTGGGACGCTATATGCTAGATTAAATTAGATTAGAAGATGTGTCCCACTACGCTGGATTTTTGCAATGACAGTCGATTTTTTATGTACCAATAGTAGAAGGGGGCATTACCATATCTCTAATACAGCTGAGACCAGCTGAGGGTTCTTCATCAGATACTTCAGACCTTCGATTTTTTGACATCAAATGAAGCGGCCCACCAAGTTGAATATTTTTTGTAAAGGCGGTATGTCGATCTTTAATAATTTGGTTGGGCTCTTGTGTTTTCTAATCAGGGTCACCAGGTACTCCAGATCTTCGATTATCCTAGTTTTATAGTTTTCCCTTTATGTGGCCATTAAACCCTAACTCTGTACCAAATTTCAGCTCTCTGAGTTTATGGGAAGTACTAGTTCTATTCTGATGATCATGAGTGAGTGAGTGAGTGTCATAAATGCGAAACTTTGCTTTCGCTTAACTTCGGAACTAAATGACCTACAGACTTGAAATTTTGGATTTTAAGTATGTGATTATAGCTTACTGGATGACGAAAATTTCTGCATTCTGGTCTTATCCACAGGTTCTCAAATAGGTGACTGAAAATGCGGCGTGTGGTTCCAGTAAAGGATGGTACGGCAGTGTTTGCTTCGCGCTCGACTTGGCGGGCGCACTGCCGTGCCCCCCGATGATCAGAATATTATTAATAACAAGAATTAATCGATGAAATGTCAAAACGCTGTATCAGCTGTATGTTACGTTGTTTTTGTTCGGGAACTGTCGGTGTGTTTTCGGAACTGGGTTCAAAGAACTATTTTTAATTTAATTTATGTTTCTAATTAGAGCGAAAAAACAAAAACTGAAAGTTGTTTGTTAAAAAACTTATCTAAGGTCTTTCCATTTATGACAAAAAATAAATGTAGTATATATATATACTATACTCAATTGGGTTTTCTTACAGCAAACCTTACTTCTGTTGCGAGATTTGCAGAAGAGGATATAAACAAGACTTATGTGCACAAACAATACATTTAAAAACTTAAATTAACTTATTTTATACACTAAACTAATACATACAGTACCTTTGTGCTCTTCTATGTAAATATATTGTCCTGTAAAGTGTTTTGTGTGTAGATAAATAAATAAATACAATATAATATATGTAATACATACAATATATATATATACACCTAATTTATAACATTATTTACATTTATAATCATGTTGACAGGAAATGTTCTTTTATTCGTTTCTTGAACACAAAAAAAAAATTTTTTGTTTTCAAAGCAATCTAATTCTTTAAATCATTCGGTACATTACAGTACTTTCTATTATAATCTCCTCCGTTTTTGTAACTAGAAAGTAAAACTTGGTGTGGAAATTCCCATTAAGAAATTTGGATATTTTTACTGGCAAGTTCTTGGGAGGGAATTCCATGTTGAAAAGTCCATATGGGCCCTGGAACAAAATTAAATACTGAGTTACCTATGGTTATTTAGATCGGGTTATAGGAGGTTGAACTAACATTCAAGGAACGTAGTCAAGATCCACATTTTTCAGTAGTTATGTTATATTGTAATTTGTATACAACATTTCAAAGAGGCAGAGCTTGTGGCTAAATTACTACAGCCGCACGGGTCAAGCTACTCTTGGCGAGGTCGGTCCGTGATCACCCTAACCATGCATACCAAGACCGTTAACCTCGGTCGGTAGAAGCAGTCGGTCTCGGATGTCAATCGTAGATCTCAGACAGACCCGAAATTCTAACAACCAGGCCTTCTCAGGCTAAATTCTGGGCAAAAATAGTTGGGAAAAGACTTGGAAAATGATGGCATAGTGGAACAAATCAAACACTTTTTAAAAAGTAAAAAGATTTTACACAAAACTGACTAACTGACGATTTTGTCAGTCAGCGTATGGTGTTATAGTTTTCAATCAGGCTTACCGGTTTATAGGGACAGTTACCATCAACATGGCCATAAGTTTTGATATAGTCGAACAACCAGTCAATTGTTTCAACGTCACACAGCTTTGTGTTCACTATTTCGAGTGTCACTCCGCCAAACACTACTACCTTCATCTGAAAAATATGCACACGTATAACATACCAGTTTAAGCATAATCAGTTTACAAAGTTTCCACTGCTGGGTGGGAGACAGGGTCTCTCTCAGGTCTGAGAGAGAGTGAGAAGGGCTTAGGACGAATTTGGTGACGTTATACGTCCTTGAAATCTGCTTCTAGAGCATTCGTTTCCTAACGAAACAAATTTCGTAAAGTTTGCCAAATTTGGTCATTTCCACTTGGCTACCACTACTCTCTGAAAAATATAAAACCAAAGAACTATTGGTAAGCACACGGAAAAATAATCATAGTGATCATCTAATTGAGATGACACACTTGAAAAGTGCTAAAACTAAATATTGAAAAGACAGATTTTGTTCTAAATAGGAGCCGATTTGTTTTTAACGGTACGTGTCGTTGAGTAGCCCGTTGTGTAAACGGATACGTACCGTAACGTTGTTGCCCCACGTGTGTTTTATGACAGCAGTAAGGTTGGTCTTGTAAGGCTCTCTTCTTCCGGCGCGCCGGGTGATAGCATAACAGCCAGACAAGTACTTAGTATTGCAGTAGTTCATTATCGCCCCCTCCTGCTTCATCTGGGACTAAAAACCGAAAGTAGCAGTCATCGTCATCACTCTCCTACCCTTATCCCAATTCATTTGTGGTCGGCGCAGCATGTCTTCTTCTTCCATACTTCTCTATTTTTCGTCATCTCATCAGACACAAAAACCGGCAGCAGCAGCGGAAAGCAGCAGTCATTTTGACTATTATGAAAGACTAGCTGACCCAACTAACGTTATCCTGTCCTATCTGGTGGTCGACCTACCGGGTCCACCTATAGCTAGGAATCATCCAGATCAATAAAAAAGTAAAAAAAAAAACATCGAAATCAGGAAAAGTCGTTCAGGAGAAAAGCTCACCGTGATCTAAGAAATACCTAAAGATTCCAAGATCACACAGAGTTAAGTTCTCTATACAGCAAATTTAATATTTCGCTAGTTGAGTTAGTCCCATGTTAAAAGAGGCGAGCCTATTGCCATCAACTGAACAGGGTGGCAGAGTTCTGGTCTCATTTGATTATAAATAAAAAAGGGAATCATCGACACGACGACAAAAGAAGAATTGTCTTCTTATAATAAATTCTGGTCAATTTTCTGGAATTCACCGTGAACATAATTTATGGGATTTTGTCTCAACTAAAAATAATTGTGAAAAAGTCGTCAGAACATTTTTGAGTATGAATGTGGATAACGAGTAGGGGAAGACCAAATAAACGATGGATGGAGTGTGAGAATGACGGTATAGCTAGGAAGGAGATGGTTGCTGAGATAACGAGTAATATACATTTAAGGAAGAAACAGACATGCTGCGCCGACCGCATATAAATTGGGATGAAGGCAGAAATATGATGATAGGTGTTGGTTGGGCATAGAATTTCAGGATTGCTCAGTTTCTTCGTAACGAACTATGTCCCGGTTACACAGGGTGTAAACAACCTCATCACGAAGCCGTCAACCAAGCCTTCTGTACATCAAACTAAGTAACTTTACGCAAAAATTATTGCTGGGATGCGACTTTTTTTTTTGGGAGTGAAACATCATGTTTTGTGGTAGAACTCAATGTAACGCACTCAAAACATTGTGCTGATGGATGGATTGAATAGTACGGGGATCGTGGAGGTGTTTAAAGTAAATCTTACATTAAAAACTTGTATTTAAAAAAACTTGTCAAAATGTTGGAACTTTGACCCCCAATATCTCCGTAACTAGAAGGTTCCCAGGTATAGTGTTTAACAAAAAAATGATCGCAATGACGGGGAGAATAAGTGCCTTTCGTCATATCCCGTCTCGAACTAGAGAAAGGCAAATTATTCACTCACTTTACACGAGAATCTGTAAGTACTTACTTTTTTTAATGTTAAATATTATTGTAATAGGTGCAATAAATGTATTCCTTATTTTTGTGAATAAAAATAATCTTTTACGTGACGTGACCAGCTTAAACAACTGAGGGTTCTGGGAACGTGTATGCAAGCTGCTCTTACGACCTAGTTCGTTCGTGAACTACAAAAAATAATTAGCCGTCTTTTTTATATCCTATATTCGTAATTTAACTAATCAAACCATATTACGTTCCATTATTTCACATTATGTGCACTTTGATGCAGAATATTAGCCATTACATAATCTGTTTTTTTTTTTCAATTACCTATTGTAATAAGTAGGCAGTACTTACAGCAAAACATTGTATTGTAACGAGTATTAGTGAAACCGCGAATAAACCAATAATAGACCTCATGCTGGTCCTATCACTGCCAATATAACTTTGAAAGTGACAACCATATTCTGATTTGGTACCAATTTAACTTACCTTACCTACTATTTATGTAATGTCTTCCTGTAAATAATGGCTTAATTTATTTGGTACAAAGCTACATCTGATTATATTTTATATCAAATTTATTTTTTTGACGTAGGTACTTACCTAATAACATTATTAAAAAAGGGTACCTACACGGAAAGCAGAATATTTATAATGTAACAGTGTACTAATTGTAGTCTTCTCGCTTTATGTTTTTTGACGTGATAACGTCTTATAAATCGATATTTATAAGATTTCGTACAATACGTAGACAATTTCGTACGTGCAGCCGGTGTTCATCGGAACACCGGCTGCACGTACGAAAAAGTGTCACACCGGTCCAACCCGGCAATCAACGCCCAGCCCAAACCCTTGGACCTAGAAAACTGAAATTTTGCTCAGTGGTTTGCTTTATAATCTAGACAAGGATTAAGAAATGAATTTTCGAAATTCAACCCCTAAGGGAGTTAAATAGGGGATGAAAGTTTGTGTGAAAGTCCGTCAGTTTTTAAGTAAGGATGTTAAAATTTTGTGTTTAGGCTGACGATTGAAAATTAATTTAAATACGTGTCTTAGCGTTTTTGATAATTCCACCCCCAAAGGTTTAAAAAAAGGGGATGAAGTTGTGTATGTTAAGTCTTTAATTTTAGAATCAAAAATCCCAAAATTTATTATCTAGGCCAGCTAACGATACCAACGAGGACTAACTTGAAGATTCCCAGGTAGGATCTAAAACAAAAAATGATCGCAATGACACATTGATGAAGAGAACAAGTGCCTATCGGCTTCGTTAAGGGTAATATTTACGCCCATTAATTATTTCATCTAAAACAATGAGGTATTCCTCAGAGCGCACCTATTTTTTAAACGCAACCACCTGAGCGCAACTAAATTATTCCTCGGAGCGCAACCACTGGTTGCGCTCAAAAATTCAGATTATAAATATTACATGCTTATTCCTCAGAGCGCAACCATGCATGATAAAAGAATAGAGAGGGGTACGATGGATTTATTAATTATATCGATAGACAGTTTTAAATCAACTGTCATAATTGTTATATACTAGATAATTTAATGATCAATGAAACAATAATAATAGTTCAGCCACATACACATACAGAAAAATAACATAATTATTTATAATTATGTTCCCTATAGGGAACGTGGACAACGAAGGTGCTGCCGACTAGCGTCGCCAATCCGAATCTTGTACTCTACTAATACTTGACATTGATATTTATATTTCCTTTTTTCATTTTTCTTTTTTTGATAATTAATTCTGTTTACTTGTTATTATTAATAATAATAATAACAAGTAAACAGAATTAATTTTATTAGGGAAAATTATTATTCTAGCTAATCATAGTTGCATTTCTGAATCCAGAAATAATGAAAATAAATCAAATAGCGTAAAATTAACCTACCTACTCTCATGCCATGGTTATGTGAAAAACGCAAAAAATGGATAAACGCAGAAAAAAACATGCGTAATATGAATTTTGAGCATTCACATCATTCAACAGATTCACGTCGTAAACATTGGATATTTTAGTTTGTGCGTCAATATTGCCAGTTATCACAGCATCATTCTATTATCTCTTCAACTTCCAATTCTCTTCAGCTTTTGACCTTTTGACATATTTTGGCCACGCTGACGATCAATACTGATATACCGGAACCCATATTTTATAACTTTTATCATATTCAAAAGAAGAGGTAATTTTGTTTACTTATTTGAAAGCACGATGACAGGTCTGAAAAGTTTCCTTTACTGTCCGCATAGTGTCTCTTTTGTCGATTTAGTGCTGCCACCTATAGTTCTCTATACTCGTATATCATCAACTGCCTAGCCTTTTCCTAACTATGTTGGGGTCGGCTTTCAGTCTAACCGGATGCAGCTGAATACCACTATTTTACATGGACCGATCTCAAATCGAAAACAGAACTAATAATGTTTACAAACAAAAGAGTCCTTGGACCACACAAACTTCCCAAACTATTCAACACCGAACTAACACTTAAAGAAGAAGTCAAGTACTTAGGAGTGATCCTTGATAGCAAATTGCTCTGGAATAGGCATCTTGACTACAAAATTAACAAAAGCACAATCGCATTGTACCAATGCAAAAAAATGTTAGGAAAAACGTGGGGGCTCTCTCCAAAGATCACAATGTGGCTTTACACAGCGGTGATCAAACCAATGCTGACTTATGGCGCTTTGGTTTGGTGGACCAGAACTGAATTCTCGACCACCGTCTCTAGGCTTCAGCGGTTCCAAAGGCTGGCCTGTTCCGCTATCACGGACTGTATGAGGACAACCCCAACCGCGGCAATGGAGATAGCCCTACAATTAACTCCCCTTGAATTGTACATACAGCAGGAGGCAGCACTAGCAGCTATCAGGCTTATGCACTTGGGCATATGGGGAAAGAACCACACCAGTCCCCACGCAGGCATCCTGGACCGGGCGATCGAGTATCAACCTCTCATCGCTGCCCCGTGTGATAGGACACATAATAAACCCATGTTCAACAAAAGCTATAGCATACAAACAACAGAGGAATTAAGGGATCAGTCAGGAGTTAATGAAGTACGCATATACACAGATGGCTCTAAAACTCAAAACGGCTCAGGGGCTGGCGTACACTCCCTAGACCTCAACATTAACTTTCACCTACCACTAGGCGAACACAGCTCGATATTCCAATGCGAGTGTGTCGCCCTTTTTTTTTTTTTTTTTCGGATGGAAAATCATCAAATGACTTCTCCCGCTCTGGGCGGAGCAGGAGGGAGTGTCAGACTTTTACTGACTAAAACCCATCCATGTTCCTTCATCGCCCTTTGTGTTCCGGGGCCACGGTATGTCTTTCGAGAGTGTGTCGCCCTAACACAAGCTGCAACAGCCGTAAAGCGTCTGGGGATTCACAATTACGCAATCAGATTCGTATCTGATAGCCTAGCTGTGCTTAAAGCCCTAGAAAACAAACAAACCAAAAGTAAATTAACATTTGAATGTCACCTCGCCATGGAGAGTATATCGCTGTCTAACAGAATCACTCTCCAGTGGATTAAGGGGCACAGTGGATCCTTAGGCAATGACGCCGCGGACGAACTTGCTAAGAGAGGTTCCGAAATGGCAGTGCTAGGCCCGTACCCACTCCTTCCCTTACCTTTCTCACATTTCCGTACGTGGATTCGCCAGAGATCAACTGAACTTCATAACAACAAATGGTCACGGTCTACAGACTGTAGACAGTCAAAAATGGTGATGCCAAGTCTACACCCACGACTAACAAAACGACTGCTCAGCTTAAGCAGAAATAACCTCAGAATAATAATAGGGACAATAACGGGCCATTGCCCCCTAAACAAACACCTCTTCAACATAGGCGCCACGGACAGCCCACTCTGCAGGGGCTGCTTTGACGCCGAAGAATCAGCTGCCCATGTCATCCTGGAATGCGAGGCTGTGGCTACCCAACGCAAACAAATCCTCGGAACGGTGAGGGCTCCGCGAAGCCTGTGAAGATCCCAGGAAACTTCTGTGCTTCTGGACGGAGCTAGGCTGGCTAACCTAGCCAGGACACCTACGCACAACGGACCGAATGAGAGTCTAAGTGCGGAAAATGGAGTCCCTACTCTACTCTACTCTACTCATGGACCGATCTGACCTCTACAACCCAGTTAGTGTTGAGTAATACGATTAAACCTTGGTAAGACTGGTTGTCAGGCTTTGTGGGCCACTGACTGTACTGACTGTACTGACTGACCTGTAACGACTGACTACAATTGACAGCCGGGACCAACAGCTTAACGTACTTTCCGAGGCACGGAGAAAACTCGGTATGTAATGGGTGGGCACCCATCCACAGACCAACCTAGGTAAGCACGGCTTAACCTAAAGATCGACCCGAGTGGCTGTTATTATTTAGCTCGTGGGTCCTCGGTCGGCCGGCGGTCTCCTAACATATACTCGTATATAAGATTATTAATATTTTTTTACAATATTTTAATATAAGTGTTATAATAAAAGTCAAGAAAAATCAATTCTCATACATATATAGTAACTTCTTTATTACATGGTTTCCTTGATTTTTTGGAAACGTAATGGGTTAACTATTTATTGTAAACCCATTTTTATACATTTCGTTGCTGGCGATTCTGGGTTTTTTGCAAAGTCCTTTTTGTTAACATTTTTTTTTGCGTCTGCCTATGAAAACTATGTAAAAGTATAGAGTTTGAATTTCTGAACAGTTTTGTCTTAAGTTATACTTTTATAGGAATTCAGAAATTAAAGATATTCCAGTTTGAAGTTTTGGAGGTTAGGTACCTATGTCTAGTCAACAACAGACTAATCGAAAAATAAATATAAAGATACCTATATAAGTAACACACACACACTAGCATTTTTACCTGGCATTAAATTGCTTTTTCGTCTTTGTTTTTTCAACTGAAATCTTTGTTTTAGACTTGGACTTAATAACGTGACTAATTATACATATACAGGATGTCCGGTAATTAATGGATAACCTTGAAATGGCTTATAGTAGAACTTATGGCCATTTAGTAAATAATACGAAAAAAAACTATGATGTAGGTAGTACCTGTAAGCAAGTTAATTTATTTAGGAAAATTAGTATGAAACAATTTTTAAACAAAGTTTAAACATAAAAAAATGTATGTATACATGAGTGACCAATAATTTTTAAAATAATGTCGGTTTCAAGTAGATTTGATAATGGTACAATTCATAATTGTATCTGCCTTAAATATTGAATTATTGCTATTAATGTAGACGTAGAAAAAATTACTGAAGCAAAAAAATGTAATATGGCCCCCCATTCTTATGCAGGCCCTACGTCTACGGATGAAATTTTTTTATAAGATAGATTTTTTTCGTATTTTTTTCTGAATGGCCATGGGTTCTGCTATGGGCCATTTCAAGGTTATCCATTCGATGCCGGACACCCCGTATATATCATCTGGGAGTCTTATCAAACTAGGTTTAGTGTCGTGGGCTCTTTAAATACTAAAAGTATAGCTTAGCCAAAAGTCAAGTCAAGTCTTTTAGTCTTTCAAGACTTTTAATACTTTTCTTGTGTTGGTAACACTGTATTTTATTGATTTAAGTAAAGAAAAAATTACATGCATATCCCTACTATGACAGTTGATTTAAAACTGTCTATCGATATAATTAATGAATCCATCATACCCCTCTTTATTTTTCATCATGGTTGCGCTCTGAGGAATAAGCATGTAATATTTCTAATTTGAATTTTTGAGCGCAACCTATGGTTGCGCTCCGAGGAATAATTTAGTGGCGCTCAGATGGTTGCGTTTAAAAATAGGTGCGCTTTGAGGAATACCTCAAAAAACAATGTGCAAACAAAAGACTGAAGATGAACATGTCGAAGACCAAACTCATGACCAACAGCTCCAAGAGGAGCATACACGTAGGCGGGGAGAATATACAATATGTCCAGAAATAAGTATCTCTTTGCAGGCATGGCAAGATAAAGAAATTGCTAGACGAACGGAAAATGCCTGGAAGAGTTACTGGTCCATGGAGGAATATTTTAAGGGCACTCTGCCCATGTCTTTGAAGCGAAAGCTGATGGACATTCTTATGTATTCTCCTCATTTTGACCTACGGTGCACAAATTTGGTCTTTGACTAACATCCAAAAGTCCAAGCGCAAGGTTTGCCAGCGTGCTATGGAGCGCAGTATCTTAGATGTTAAATTAACAGATCGTATTCGTAACTCTACACTGCGCTCCAAAACGCAAATCGTTGACGTGGTTCAAAAGGCTGCCCACCTTAAACGGAACTGGGGTCGCGGCAGACCACGAAGGAGATGGCGGGACGAACTGAATGTCTTCTTTGAGAATTGGAAAGAAATAGCACAGAATCGTGACTGTTGGAAGGAATGGAGGGAGGCCTTTGCCCAACAGTGGGACAATACAGGCTGGCTATAATAATATAAGACAAGTAACAAATATAAAACAAAAGCAACTCAAATAATACACTTTAATAAACCTATTTGCTATTAAAAAAAAAAAAAAAAAAAAACTATTTATTTCCACATGCATTCCTAAATTTAATACAAAAACAATAACGCTCAATCTTCCTACTGCAAGATGATGTGCGCTATCGATCAGTTAAGTTACTCGCTCACAGGTCTCAGTCTGGTAGTGGTAGTGGGCCCACACGTATGCCCGCTCCTCCCCCGTTTTATACATTTCAACGGTGAAGTAGAATTTCAAGATTTTTTTAATCTGTCGAGACTTTTTGTTTTACATTTTTTTGGCTAATTCCTTAGGCAACTTATTCAGTATGCTTGGAAGAGCATATGTCCAGACCCTTTTCATTATTTACTCTCGCCAGTTTATACAGAGGCAAGAACGACAGGTTACGAACAAAATTAGGTCTACTTATTTTCCGTAACTTACTCATATTGTGATCCCAGTAATCAGAGGCAACAGCGAATTTCACTTTATCGAATACATTTATGACTTTACAATATTGGAATAACTTATCATAATCGGGTTTGTATTTGAGTTTAATTTTAAAATGTACCACTATTTTTAATAATCGTATTTGTATATTATATATTTTTTGAAGGTAGGTTTTATAAGTTCTTCCATAACTGGTTATGCCATAATTGATAACAGCGTCGGCCAATGCCATATACAACAATCTTAAGTTCCTATATGGCAATTTGTGCTTCAATATGCGCTTTTTTGACATGATTGCTCTAAGCTTATTGCATACAGAGTCCACATGCGGGCCCCAGTTAAATTTATGATCAATCTTAATACCTAGATATACATGTCCTTTAACGTTTTCAATCGGCTTACAGTCACAGACATCCAAGCACCGATGCATGCAATGTTGTTCATGAGCGATGACTCTTGGGGTTCCTTGAGATTTTAAGTACGGTGAATGAATGTGCATGAGTTTAGTTTTTTCATAGTTGATTGTTAAGCCAACGTCATGTGCCCATTTACATAGCAGGTTAAACTCTTACTAGATAGTACTGGTACTTAGATCCCTGTGAGCTGTGATAAGACATGTGTCGTCAGCAAATTGGTAGACGGAGGCCTGCCGGAATAAGTTACACATATCGTTAACATATAATAAGTACTTAGTCGGTCCGAGGATCGATCCTTGAGCCGTTCCATGATGTGTCGGAATTCTGTCGCTGAGCGCCCCCGCCACACTAACTACATTATACCTCTGTTTGTGATAATCTTTGAACCACTCCAGCATTGGAGCATTGGAGGTGTACGGGGTCGTCATTCTGCTGCATTTTTGTATAAAGTACCTCATAATTTAGCGTATCAAAAGCTTTGCTAGAATCTATCATAATTGTGATTACATGTTTTTTGCAGTTAAGGTGATCTTTGATTTCATCTGTAAACTGTGATAGCAATTGTGTTGTACTTTTATTTTTTTGAAATCCAAATTGTTTTTCATGAATTATGCCATTGCTTGACAAAAAGTCGTTCACAACGTTCCCAAAGTATTTTTCAATAATTTTATCTATGCAAGAAAGAATAGTTATTGGTCTGTAGTTGTTGGTATCCATATAGCTGCCCTTTTTGTGTATGGGTCTTATTATACCAATTTTTAAGTTATTAGGATAAGCCGACTTTGTTATACAACTGTTAATTAAATGTGTTAGAACAGGTGTAATTTCTTTAGAGATTAGTTTAGGATCCTTTGCTCTAATCTGGTCAAAGCCCGGGCTTTTATTGTCATTTAGATTTCTTATTATCTTATGCATCAATGTGTCATTTATCTTGCTGAGTCGAATAGATACATTAGAGAATTCTGTGTACAACTTTGTGTCAATAAGTTTCTGATGACTGACAAAACTTTGTGGCTGATAAAACTTTTTTTACATTTGTGTCAAAGTCACAAGCAAACTTATTTGATATTGATTGAGGTTTTAATCTAAAAGATCTTAAGATGATGTCGTCTATAGCCATTACAATTCTGCCTGTAAGTCTGTTAATTATTTCCCACATTTTTTATGGTTATTAAAATTATTACATATATCCTTTTTTATATACTTATTTTTAGCTTTAGACAATAATCTATTAGTTTTGTTTCTATATTTATTATAAATCTGTCTATTTTTTTATTACTTACATCGTTTTTCCATATTTCTAGAAGTTCTTTCTTTTTATTTGACATATATCTTAATTTATCAGTTATCCATTTACATTGGTATCGTTTATTTAAACTTATTGTTACTTTCTGTTTACATTGGTTATATATTGTTTGGAATTTACCTCTGATAAAACCTTCAATTTCATTTGGATCACTCAATCCATAAACCGGGGGACCAGTCAACTGAACTCAGCTCCTCTTCTTTATCGTCAATAATTTTAATGATGGTTTTGTATTTATTCTTTCGGGTAGAACTAGTAACTGCAAGACCGACTATGAAATGGTCCGCTATAGCGTTTTGCACGACAGCTGATCGCAGTGAATGGCTGTCGAGCCGACCGCCGTCGACGTCACGAGTAAATATATGATCTATGCAAGATTTCGATATGCCAACTAAACTTTTTTCTATTCTAGTAGACTGAGTAATGCAGCATTCTAGCCCCGCTCATATAACGAGTTAAGATAATGTTGAACAATAAAATCGTTGGAGTTATCGATATTTATGTTTATGTCACCAATTAGAAAACAGTTCTTTGTCACTGGGAATCCGGATAACAGTCTCGATAGTTCACTTATAAACAGTTTTTTATTTAGACTCGGCGGCCTGTAAACGGCGCATAGTACCGTTTTATAGCCATCGAAAGACTCCACTTCACCAATAATACACTCAAAGTTCAATAAATTAGCCGGTAGTCGTGTGAATGAAATACTTTTATGCACGTAGGTAATAATACCGCCTCCTTTTCTATTGTTTCGTAACTCCGTAAACATTGAGTAATCCTGAAGTTCAAATAACGGTTTTACTGTATCTGTGATCGTATGTCGCAGGTAAAATCAATCCAAGAATGATGTACTTTATCCGTTAAGAATGAGGATGTATGATTAATAATCATGAATAATCAATCAAGTGAAGCTGACAAATTAAATGCAGAAAAGTACTTACAAGGTTCCTTTTATTATGTTGTTTATCGGCATACCTACTTATTATTTATTTTGTAGTTCTTTGGCAATTCTTGCAATGTCACTGTTTGGGCGCACTGTGTAGACTTTTTTGTCACCCTCTTGCTTGCGTACAAGAATAAGCCCGTTTTTACACCACACATATTTACACAAAAACTTGTCTTTCAGAAGAGATTTTGTTTTCCACAGTAGGAATGCTGTTGTAGGGCTGAGAGATTCACGTATGTAGACCTTTTCATCACTCTCTTCACCTGTGTCACGCGCGGTAAGGGTCATGTTTTTTGCCGCCTCAAGCCAGCAGTCACGCAGGGACACGATGATCGGCGCTGTGGCCGGACCGGTGACCTTTGTACTTTGCCCCGTCATGCGGTCGACTGGCCTTTTCTTCCTGTAAACTCTAATGATTTCCTCAGATTTTTGCTTCAGTTTTTATAAAGATAGTCTGTTCATATTACAGTAGTGCGCTTGGAATGTAAACCAAAAACAAGCAAAATATGTCATCAAAGGGGGTGGAATGAAATACTAAAGTACGATTTTACAAGCAAAACTTTTTTATTAATAAGCTTGAAATGATATAGTACTTTCTAAAAGTATCTCCTCCGTTTTGGTAGCTTGAAAGTAGAACTTGGCGTAAAACTTCCCTTCCAGCATGTTTACAATTCTCTGTGGCAGGTCCTTGGGTGGAAATTCCAGGTTATACATTCCATATTTGCCCTGGGAATAAACAAGTTGAAATGTTTTAAGATAAGGGCCGAAAAATGCAGCCCAAAGTCTGTAGTGTGCCTGGACAAAGTGACGTTCTGTCAACGAAAACCTTTAAGGCGAGGTAAAAAATGTATGGAATTGATGAAATACGAAACGCTTTGTCTTGTAGAAATACGAAACGCTTAGTCTTGTAGAAATACGAAACGCTAAAAGCGGTTGTCACTCTTTAGGGTTCCGCACCCAAAGGGTAAAAATAAGACTCCACTGTCCGTCTGTCCGTCTGTCCGTCTTTCCGTCTGTATCTCAAGAACCGTGATAGCTAGACAGTTGAAATTTTCACAGATGATGTATTTTGGTTGCCGCTATAACAACAAATACCTACTAAAACAGAATAAAATAAATACAGGGTGTAAAAGACCTCATCACGAAGCCGTCAACAGCATTCTGTACGTCAAACTAAGTAACTTTAAGCAAAAATTATTGCTGGGAAACGACTTTTTTTTTGGGGTGAAAAATCATGTTTTGTGGTAGAACTCAATGTAACGCACTCAAAACATTGTGCTGATGGATGAATTGAATAGTAAGGGGGTCGTAGAGGTGTTTAAAGTAAAAATCTTACATTAAAAACTTGTCAAAAAGTTGGAACTTTGACCCCCAATATCTCCGTAACTAGAAAGTTCCCAGGTATGGTGTGGAACAAAAAAACGATCGCAATGACGGGGAGAACAAGTGCCTTTCGGCTTCGTTAAGAGGTGTTTTACACCCTTTATTTAAGGGGGCTCCCATATTACAAACGTAATTTTTTTTCCTGTTTTTAGCTCGATATTAATAACGGCAACAGGTAGACGCTTGAACTATTCACAGAATATTTAGTTGTATATTCACTTTAAAAATAAATACCTAATCAAATTAAAATAAAATAAATATTTAAGGGGGACTCCCATACAACAAACGTGATTTTTTGCAGTTTTGTCTATTGTTGTAGGTATAGATACGGTACGGAAGCCTTTGTGCGCGAGTCCGACTCGCACTTGGCCGGTTTTTTAGCTTCACTTCAGTTCAAAATACCTGTGAACCTAGTTGCTAATCCTGTCATGCCTAATTATTAACAATAAGTATAACATAAAAGAGAAAAGAGTAGCTATAGAGTTTCTTGCCGGTTCTTCTCAATAGGTCCAACCCGAACCGTGCACCTATGTTTTTAGGTTTCATAAGTAACCATGTAGATTCATGTGAAAGCAAACACTTCTTAAAAGAAACTTCTACTTACCGGCTTAAAAGGACAATTATTAGTGTCAATACCACCATAAAGTTGTATAAAGTTAGACAACCATTTAATGTTTTTAACTTCGCAAACTGTTATCTTCAACAGTTCAACCGTAAACCCGCTCATTACCACAACCCTCAACTGAAAAAAACACACAAAACGATTTTAATGACTGATTAACATTTGCGTATAAATCATCATCATTTCAGGCAGGAATCATCCACTGCTGGGTAATAGGCGTTCCCCTTTTTTTCTGCTATACTTCTCGGGTCTGTACGTCCGATTTTCATCAACCAAACGAGCTTTTGTACGGCCGGTGGATACTTTGGCCTAATCTTTGCCACCATTCGGTTACACGTTCACTACGTCATCTCTCTCTCTCTCTCTCTGAGATTGGTACAGCTTGAATAATTTAATGCATACCGTCACATTGTTTCCGCTTGTGTATCTAGGTGTAATAGTAAAGTTAGTCTTGTAATGTTCCCCTCTTCGTTCGCGCCGGGTTATAGCGTAACAATCCTCCACATATTTGGGATTGCAGTAGTCCATCTTTGCCCTCTCCTGCTTTAATTGAGACTAAAACAAATGGAATTAAATTCAAGATTTCCCTAATTTTTTTTTCTGGTATCATCGCAAAATTGTACAGTTTTGTTTTTGCTATCACACCTTTTTTCCAACCAGTAAAGGTACCGTAAATTAGGGTTACTTGTCGGAGTTGGTCAAAATTTCTCTCTATTATTCAAATGACGACTGTGGCCCGTGGCCCATGCTGTGTATTCCAGCCAAATACCTACTGGTGAATTTTGCATACCCTATGTAGTTTACCCAATCCCACTTCAAGATAGTAGACTCCTAAACCGGTGAGTCTTGTTTCAGACCGAACAAAATATTTTTATTCTAAAGAAAACTTGATTCCTTAATTTTTTGCCACTTACCACATTTTTTATATGCATCACCCAAAAGTTCACTGGGTAGAAAATGCCTGTAGTATTAAATCTGCCTCTGTTAATTTTTCTTAAAGAATTAAAGTAATAAACCAGAAGTGTACTTACGGTAATACATTTAGCGAATATTAGCGTAACAACAAAGACACAGAGAAACCTCATCATTAGACTGCCAAAGAATCGACACTCCGTTTACAAGTCAGGATAATTATAAAGATCTATAATAAAGCTCAAGCACCAAAACACAGCGGACAATGATAGTATCACCTATCCAAACACTGACGAATATCAGGTAGTCCACATTTAATTCCTCCCCAAAAATTAAATTAATTAAGGAAATACTTACAATGCTGAGTTAAATTAAGCGAATAGTTTAATTAAGTTGATTTCATCTAACAGCATGCCTCATTTAAATGCTGCATCATTACAATGAGGTCGGTCTATCACTTAGAGCACGGAATCGGTATGAAAATATGCAGCAAAAAACTAACTAATCTCAAGCCTAGCTCGTTAAAAAAAAATACTTCCAAAAGTATTTTGTGGGATCAATCTGAGACCTATAATAAACGTTATGAAATACGGCAAATAAGCCAAATGGAAATATTAGGTACCTAAAGGAGATTGTAATACCAGAACATCATCAACCTATCATTTTAAGCTAATCGTCTCCCTCTTGGAGGTGGTCGTTAATAGCTGCGATACAGCAGCCCTAGCCAAGTTACAAACGTTTCTTATCGATTCTCTTTCTACAATCGTAAACGCCTCGGCGTAAGCGATTTTAGAAAGCGCTAAATTGGTAGCTAAGTTGACACGACTGAGTCGATCGCTCGTTCTCTAATGTCTGTAAAACCTACACTTTAGTCTATGGTGAGCGTTCCTACCAAAGAGTTTAGCGATCAACTTTGTAAAAACGATAACATTCTATTCTATCATTTTGAACGATGTAAACTTGTCTACGAATTTTCTATTCGTTTGTGTTGATCACGTGATTTAACATTGAGATGATGTTATTCCCATTCATTTGTTTACAACGCTGGTAGGCGTTAACGATTGTAGATTGTCAACTTGGCAAGGGGTACAGCTACAGTAGTTACAAAACTGCTTTTGTAACTACTGTAGCTATTTACGAACGCAATCAATTTGTAAAAAATTTGTTTCGTTCTAAAAAGGTTTGTTTTGATTTTCTCACTGCTTGGACGTAGGTGTGTTGTGAGAGAGGGTGTGTTATAATATATGGCCGTAAAGGAATTCAGGAATTGATAATTCTTACGGAGAATTAAAACACCATCTTCATTCAGTACTTTATTATGTCTATCCCTTCTTACCCCTCGCCCTCCTAGCATTTTGGTCGAAATGCAGCAAAGTGTCGATCTCGAGGATAGATTCCTTGGACGCGGTAACGAAGAGTTCAAACTTAATGAAGTAGTCACCATCAGCTATAGGGATCGGGATGTTCTTAGGTGGAAGCTCCATGTTAATGTATGTGTATCTGGCCTGTGGGAAATGAAAGTCTCCGTAGTAAGTGTCACTGAGCTGTTCCACCTACCACTAAGCAAAATAAGGAATATTCGGAGCTGATAGCCAACCTTCAGTAATTGGAGAGGCACCAGAAAAAGAAGAAGTTGTAAGTTTAAGTAGTTAATGATACTGAAAGTACTCGAGCGATTCCTCGTCTAGTTTAATCCAATAATTGTGACAAACTAATTGATACTAATGATAGACAGTAACATTATTATTTAAGCTCATAATTGAAAAGACCAAAATGCGATGATTCTTCGGTACATAATATAGATGAAAAAGACAGAATACCTATAACTGGAGCATGATACTTACAGGTGGAAAGGGACACTTAGAAAGTGACAAATTGGTGAAGGAACTCATGAACTCGTTCATCCACTTGGACTTGATCGTGTCGCACACCTTGGCCACGATTCGGAAGTCTCCGCCAGAACGCAAAGTAAGGGTTGTCGCGAACTGAAAATGATGTAGTTTTATTTATATTGTTTCCCATTTCGGTTTTCTTATCCTCGACATCATTATTATTCAACCAAAAACTGACTACAGCTAGCTATAGGCCTTGCTGAAGCATGACACTTTGACCAGTTTTGTACTTTACTTATTAAATCATCACCATTGACAGTCTTGTTCCACTTATGCTGCATGCTTCCCTGGTCTGTGCTAGTTACAATTCCTCTTTTCCCTCTTCCTCTTTTAAACCTATTTACCTTTTTTTTTTTTGGATGGGAAATCATCAAATGACTCCTCCAGCTCTGGGCGGAGCACGAGGGAGTGTCAGACTTTTACTGACTAAAACCCATCAATATTCTTTCATCGCCCTTTGTGTTCCGGAGTCACGGTATCTCTTTCTAACAGTCCCACAACTCCGGTAGGAAATATATTTACCTTAATGTGTATTAATAATGGTGTGTAGCGCCAAGTAATACTACTGATCAAAGAATTTGTTACACATGTTTTCGCTTAATTTGATTTGGACATGGTTGTACTTATTAATCTAGTCTAGAACATTGCAGTCGCGATCATATCATCATCGTAATTTGTGTCATATCATGCGGAGTTCTGTCGATAAGCTGACAGCCTCGTGAAGCTAATTTGTCGAGGGCCAATCATTTTAGTCATATTATTCAAAATGGTCTATTGCATTATGACTGTTGTTTGGAAATGGTCCGGTACATTAAATAATACCCACTAGGTAACAACTGTTTTGTTATTTTGAATCTTATCTTGATAAGGCAAATGGGTTTGGTTGTGATTTTTTGCTAAAACACTATTGCGGGAAGTCTGACAATGCAGTCAACTTCATTTTCCAGGATGATTTGGTTGCCTAAAAGGCTTTCAAGTTTACTAAATCGATCATCAATGATAACAGACTTCTTTCAAAGATGTTTAATGATGTTTTTGCCAGAAACCGGTTCAAATTACTTTAATTTTATTTGCACGTTTTTATAGCTATACTGCCTCGACTATCAGAAGCTTCGAGAAGTAAGCTGATCAGTGTTGCAGAAGTACATATTGCCGAACTGACAGCGATAAGTATCTACAACTCTCTTCAACTATGAACTGGGTAAATAAAAAAGACGTTGAATTAACTTACGCTAACATTATTGCCATAAGGCATAAGTATGGTGCCCGTCATATTGGTCAAGTAAGGATCATGTCGGCTCTTCCTGCCCGTAAATACTGTCACATCTCTGATGTACTTCGGGTTCGCGAACTTTAGCTTTGCTCTTTCTTGACGAAAAGCGTCCTGGAAACGAAAAAATGCTCTTATTTTTTTATTATGATAAATGGTCATCTAAGAACACATAGTGAAAAACATATTTTTAAGCTGTTTTTATAAGCTAAGCAGTTCTGGTGATTTGCAGTTTGCGAGTGAAACTCAGGTGTCTTTAAAACATCATCTCAGGGAGGCGATCCCTAGAAATAACTCCTTATATAACTAAAGAACTAAGTAAGAGGAGAGTAAAAAGAAAAACAAAATTAAATACAGTAAACTAATTCAGCATTGAGCGTGGCACGAGTCGATCATTGAAAAAAGTACTTACGGACGCCCAGTAACCAAAAACTAACATCAAAATAATGTACGCAATCAAATAGATACGGTACATTTCTTCCTGAACCAATAAAAACTATAAATGCTCTTTAAAATACGAGTATTACAAGTATAGAGGCTGCTAAACTTCCATTCATGTCATTAAAACTAATGTTATATTTTACCAATTGATGTCGAATATGATACCTGATGGTATAGGCTACCGAGAGAGTAATTTAGACATCAATGACAGTCATTAACCGCTTGTTTGGTCTCGTTATGCCTTTATAATTGAAGTTCGAAGTTCTTTTTAAAACATGTATGATGATAAAATCAACTAAAACGTTTCGATAGTCATTAGACCGATTTTGGAAATTCTGGAAAGTTCGAAACGAGTACTTACTGATATGCCGCAGACAGAACAAAGAACAGCTAGATTTCTAGCGACACGAGTAGTAGAAAAAAACTACCTTTTAGATCCTGTTCAAAACCACATTATAAATAAACCCAGCGACTCGGCAAAGCTAGTTTTTTAATAAAATTGGAACTCTATAAATAACAATCGTATAAATATCACTTTATGCGACCGTTTCTTTGGTAGTGATCTGGTTTCTGAGGAACCACAGGAACTCGAATCAAATTCTTTTTATGGAAATTTTTCGACGACAAATTGCCTGCAGAATCAAACATATAAACGTGCATCACACTCAGGGAATTCCAAGTTTCCGTATTTACTAAATCAATTTTTGTCCATTACAAATTTATAAGCGATGTTTTTGCTGCACTAATCGATGCGGAAATCAAGCGAGATCTCATTGTTACTCCGTAAGGACCCTTATTGCCTTGAAATAAAAATAATACAAAACGTAATGTAGTCTGACGTATGTAAGGATTTTATTTTTCCTCTTATACTTTAGTTAGTTGACCGACTCCAGCGTGTGTTGTCCCGACCATGACGTGTGATACTCGAGCTAACATGAACGACAAAGTGGTGGTAGTGACTGGTGGAAGTTCAGGAATGGGCTTCGAGGCTGCTAAGAATCTAGCCAAACATGGAGCTAGAGTAATTATCGCGAGCAGAACAGAAACAAAACTGAAGGCAGCTCGAGATCAGATCATAGCAGCAACTGGCAATCAAAATGTTGCTTACAAGACTGTCGATCTAGCATCTCTAAGTTCAGTAAGGAATTTGGCAAATGAACTAAACATGGAAGATAATATCAACGTGTTGATAAACAATGCAGGAGCAATAGCTCTACCAGATAGATTGACGGCAGACGACTTGAATCTTACAATGCAGGTGAATTACTTCGGAGCTTTCTTACTGACGTATCTTTTGCTGCCCAAGTTGATAGCATCGGCGCCGAGCAGAATTGTGAACGGTGTAGCAGCGGCAATGTACGTTGGTGAAATTAATTTCGATCATTGGAACGACCTAGGACGATATAACCAAGTGACAGCATTAGGAAGTTCTAAGTTAGCTGTGGATTTGTTCAGTGCAGAATTGGACAGGAGATTGAAAAATACTGGAGTGACTACCAACAGTTTTGATCCATATTTGGTTAAAGACACGAACTTACTGTCTAATCTACCAGAGGTATTTCAGAATGTGTCCCAATTCTTTATTAATATTGTTGGACAAAGGAAGGAAGATGTGGGGAAGCAGATAGCATACTTGGCATCTGCTCCTGAGATGGAAGGTGTTAGTGGAAAATTGTACAAGTTTTGTCATGAGTTCAAAAATCACTGGCTGGTACATGATCGACTACTGACCAAACGGCTGTGGGAAGAATCGAAGAAAGCTGTGAAGATTACTAAGAAAGAAGACTGGGAAACTAATAATTTATTTTAAAAAGAGAAAGATGGTGTTCAACGTAATATGTACTAAGATAGTATTGATAACATGTAAGTAAGTAGAAATAATAGTCAGTCAGCATTTATTCACAGTGTATTTGTATAACTTAAAAAAAAGTTTTTTAGGAACTAGGTACTGATAATATTAGTGTAGCGTATAATATTATGTGTGTAATATTCGTGACAAAAAAATATAACTAATGTTAATAAACTAACTGATAAAATGACATCATTTATCTATTTTTTTCTTAGGTATTTTAATTTAGATTGCCCTGACCAAGGGTTTCTCCAAGACCCCGCCTTGGCCCACTGGAAAATACAGCTATAAAACAAACCGGCTTTTGTTTATCAAGTTATATGTTCTTCATCGTCATTACTGGCCTTGACACTGACATCATTCACACAACACTTTGTTTTTGCTCGAACGTCTAATTGCTACAGCTGCTGGTATGGGTAATCAATAATTACTTCATCTGAACAACATTTATTGAGTCATCTGAAGCCTTGTTAAAGATGAGGAAATTATTTTAATCTAAGTAGATAAACATCACGCCTGTAATCGCCTAAGGGTTAGGCAGAGGTGTACGTAATAGTACACCAACATTTCGCTAGTTTTGTTTATGTCTCATGTAATAAGGGGCGAGCCTATTACCATCTACCGGGAAGAAACCAGACTACGTGGTTGCTACTGAGAAATTCCTGATGGAAAAACCCAATAACGCTTTACCTGACCTGGGAATCGAACCCAGTATCTCATACTCAGCAGTCGCGCTCGCGACTACAACTATGTAGATATCGTTGTAAGGCAAGTTGGCTTTTATAGTTAGCTTGACTATGTAGATGTCATTAAACGATACTCAAACAACATAATAAATAAATTAAATAAAAATTTGTTTATTTCTCTTCCACATATAAAGAACATACAGTACTTACGAGTATGTTGTAACATAGGTATACAGGAAAAAGTATTTTATTTGTGGGAGACTGGCGCCTAAACTAAGCCGAGGCCTGAATTTTAGTACACCATAGAGGAGGGGTTTAGCCGTGTGGTATCCGGCAGAGTAGAATAGAACCAACCCATTACACTCACGGGTGTCGTATAAGGCGACTAATGTGTGAGGCAGAACACCTTGCGCCTCCGTAGACCAGAGAATGGGCAGCAGCGTTTTCTGTTAGTCTTTCATCACTGCGATCTCCAATCCGCCTGCCAAGCGTGGAGATTACGGCAAATTCCTCCCACCATGGGAGAGGCTTATGTCCAGCAGTGGACGTTATGGGCTGTTGTTGTTGTTGTAGAGGAGGGGTATCCTCCATAAAGCTATATAGCGTTAGGAGTATAAAGGGTGTAAAACACCTCATAACGAAGCCGAAAGCTACTTATTCTCCTCGTCATTGTGATCATTTTTTTTATTCTACACCATAGCTGGGAACCTTCTAGTTACGGAGATATTGGGGGTCAAAGTTACAACTTTTTGACAAGTGTTTTTTTAAATACAAGTTTTTGATGTAAGATTTTTACTTTAAACACCTCCACGATCCCCGTACTATTCAATCCATCCATCAGCACAATGTTTTGAGTGCGTTACATTGAGTTCTACCACAAAACATGATTTTTCACCCCAAAAAAAAAAAGTTGTTTACCAGCAATAACTTTTGCGTAAAGTTACTTAGTTTGATGTACTTCTTTTACACCCTGTATAGCTATATAGGTATAGCTCCATATAGGAGTAACATAGAGGATGTGGTTGGTGATCAGCATCATTCTGTCTTCTGCTATGAAACTGATACTTAAATTTTTTTTTTTTTTTCTAGAAAAAAGTAGAGGTCAATTATCTCTCGTCTCCAGTTAAATCAGTCTTAATTTTAACTGTGGTGAAAGGAACGATTTCAAATACAGCAAAGACTACGTTATGTACGTAGTCTTTGCTGTATTTGAAATTATTCCTTTCATCATAATTTTGGTGTATCATTGAATTTACCGAAATGGTAATAATTTCCGGTGTTTCCACTTAATAACTTGTCCATGTATGTACACTACTGGGATTGTAAAAACTAGAACCAACATATTGAAACATGAGTACAGCATTAAATCATCTTACATTTTTGATGAGCGGGAGAAGGAAAAAAAACAGTATCTATTTATAAAACGGGTTTCAATTTAATACTCGTCTATGCTATGCCCCAATAGCTTAAACCCCATGTCCAACTTGGGAAAAACTCGCCTGATCCAACACAGGCTTGAGACGACAATAAGCCATGTTCTGCGCACGTCTCTCAAGAGGAACTGTGGCCGTATGATTACGGTTGCAGAAGATTCCAAATTCAAAAAGGACCCAAGCTTCTATCCATTTTACAGACAATGATGGACGAACCATATTTTTAAGACAACAGCAACTGATATACAAACATTAATGTACCGTTCCATAAAATATTGCTAAACAGGTAGACGTAAATACACACAAATAACATTACGAGCTGAATCTTAATTGTATTTGCCGGAAATTATACAGTACGAATGGTATTGATGAGGTCAGTAGGTACATGTACCTACATCTTTTTTGTTGCCTATGGTAGTCTAACCAAAATTATGTTCATGCGTTAGGCGCCTTCCTCTTCAAATTGTGGTTGTGGATTGTTTTAAAATGATACTTCTTGATTTTCTCCAATATATAAAATGGTTTATTGCAATTAGAGTTAGTCAGGTACAATATGAAAACGGTTCTTAATTTAATGGTCTGAGAATGAAGCTATACAGAGCAAGGTTGAGGTTCGAATGTGGTTAGTATTGAAGAAAAACCCAGCAGTTAACGTTCCACGGAGAAGAATTCGGAAATCTTCGTAAACTGCTCCTATTGGTGCTTCTTCGATGGCATCTCTTGAGGTCCTCTCATTGGCTGTCCGAGGATGAGGTGATAACTTTGAGTCATGACGTGTAGGTAGGTGCCCCAAAGAACGGAACGCCTACGGTTCGGTGATAGCAATATGCACGTCGTCAACATCATGCGTGAACATCCTCCCGGCCTTGAAAGATGGTCTTTCAACGTGTTCACTCAGCTTCATTCTCCCACAGTGGACAAATCTTGGAAAATTACCTTCTTATGATGCCCCTTTCAGTCTGGATATCCGCGACTCGTGCAACTCCGTCGCTGCCTGGAACGGTGCTGATGATACGGCCAAGACACCATTTCAGTGGCGGTGCGTGATCATCCTTTATAAGTACCAGTGTGTCTGGCTTCAGATCAGCTTGCCTTGACTTCCACTTTGTCCTGGTCTGCATCTCGGAAATGTATTCTGTGGACCACCTGCTCCAAAAATGTTGACGAATCTGCTCCACTCGCTGGTAGCGTGACAGACGGTGTGGAGATTTGTCGATCAGGTCCTCACAGACCGGCGCTGTCAGCGGACGGCCAACCAAGAAGTGAGCTGGGCATAGGGGTTGATAATCATGGGGATCTGTGGACATAGGACTAAGAGGACGGGAGTTCAGGACTGCTTCCACTTGTGTCAAAACAGTGTTGAACTCCTCATACGTTAAGTGCAAATTCCCTACAACACGGCGTAAATGATGTTTACATGATTTTACCCCAGCTTCCCATAATCCACCAAAGTGCGGAGCGTAAGGGGGAATAAAACTAAATTTGATATCTTGTGAAGTAGCGTAATCTATGATATTTTGTGAACATTTGGAAAGGAATTTTGAAAATAAATTCATTAAGCCAACGAAATTCTTTCCGTTGTCTGAAAAAATGTGTGACGGTTTGCCTCTGCGCGAGACAAAACGCTTGAGAGCTAATAGATAGGCGTCTGTTGACAAATCACCTACAAGTTCCAAGTTAACCGCGCGCGTAGTGAAACATATAAATATGCATATGTATGCCTTCACGGTTCTAGCACCCCTACCTTTACGGTTCAATATGAGAACCGGTCCCGCATAGTCCACACCAGTGGTCATAAAAGGAAACCCTGGAGACAAGCGTTGTGCAGGTAAGTTACCCATAATAGGTGCAATAGGCTTAGCACGGAACCTAGCGCATCGAACACAACTATGCACAACTTGTTTGACGAGATTTCTCCCTCTGACCGGCCACCACGTCTCTCTGAGTGTGTACAAGAGGGCCTGCGGCGCGGCGTGCATTAGTCGCTCATGCTCAGCGGTAAACAACAGCCGCGTGAATGTGTGCTTGCTGCATAATAATATTGGATGCTTCTTGCTATACGAAAACTCTGGTGAATTGCGCAAACGTCCCCCGACTCTAATTAAATTATGTTTATCGATGAATGGATTTAATTTTATTAAATTGTGTGAGTGATTTAACGGTTTGTGTTTAGTTAAACTATCTAAAATGTCGGGGAATGATTGTGACTGTGACGCCTTTGTTAGAATAGTTAGTGCTTCGTTTAACTCGGTGACGTTTAATGAGCCGGCACGCCTTGCATCCTTGTTTCGCACATTATATACAAAACGTAATAAATAGGCACAAACACGTCTCATGTGACTGAATCGAGTGAAACGATGAAACGGGAACCAACTATCCGTATCCGAGATTTGATGAGTGTGTGTTTGAGGCCTAATCTCAGGTAAATCAAGTGTTGCGTAGTCTATGTGGTCAGAGCTATTTTGATTGGCTATATTAAATGACGGATCTGAAAGAAAAGGTGGCCCTTCCCACCACAGCGTGCATGAACTAAGTACGTCCAAAGTCACACCGCGTGATACTAGATCAGCTGGATTTTGCTTACCAGAAACGTGGTTCCAGGGCATGTCCTTTGTTAATTCATGTATCTCCGCGACCCTATTTTGTACAAAAGGCTTTAAAGAGTTAGGATTCATGCGTAACCAACCGATTACAATAGTGGAATCTGTCCAAAATATGACACTGTCAAAGGTACAACGAAGGGACTTTGTGATTTTGTCATGTAACTGGGCTCCTAATAGGGCGCCGCACAATTCCAACCGTGGTATACTGACGGGTTTCAAGGGTGCAACTTTTCCTTTAGCGCACAGTAACTTCGTTGTAACTATGCCATTGTCTGTTATGGAACGAATGTAAGCACACGCGCCGTAAGCTGTTTGTGAAGCATCGGTAAATAAATGTAGTTCTACGCGAGTAGCATCGATACCTATAGCGTGCCGCGGTATTCGTAATGTACTTAGCAATGCTATACCGTTTACGAACTGTGCCCAACTGTGTGTGACGTCACTAGGTAACATATCGTCCCAACCTAATTTCAATAGCCATAGCCTTTGAAGTAGAACCTTTGCAGTCATTACGTAAGGGCTAAGTAATCCTAATGGATCGAAAAATTTAGAGACTTCCGATAATATGATGCGTTTCGTTAATTGCCGACTGTCATTTGTGTATTCGGTGTGGAAATGCAAAGTGTCAGACTGATTATACCAGCCCAATCCTAGGGTTTTGTGATGTGCTTTTTCCCCGAGTGAAAGTTCCTTTGAATGAGACGGAAACTCTTGTGGATCATGATCAAAATTGAAGATCCATTTGCGAAGTGGGAAACAACCACCCTGTAAGACTTTAGTTGTTTCCTTAGCTATATTTTTTACCGACTCAATACTGTCGGCACCGGTCACTAGGTCGTCGACAAAAAAATCATCCTGAATGACTGTACGAATCAATGGATCAGAACATTCCAATGCCAGCTGTTTTAAACAACGTACGCTAGTAAACGGTGCGGACGCGGTACCGTAGGTGACAGTATTGAGCCTGTAAATTTCTAATGGGTCTGTGGGATTGTCACGCCATAGGATTAAAAGTAAATTTCGCTGACTCGGATCCTTTAGAATTTGTCGAAACATTTTTTCGACGTCTGCACATCCTACCCATCTGTGTTGTCTAAACCGGAGCAAAATAGCAAACAAGTCACCCTGTATTGCTGGGCCCACGCGTTGTATATCGTTGAGTGATTTTCCAGTCGTGGTTTTGGCACTTGCATCGAATACAACTCGTAGTTTCGTGGTAGTACTGTGCTCGCGGAATACACCGTGGTGTGGTAGAACGTAGTGTGGTGTGTTATATGTATGGATACGTGACATGTGACCCATTGCTATGTATTCATGGATGAATTGCATGTATAACTCTTTATAGGCCGGTGTGCGTTGCAGACGTTTCTCTAGTGCGTAGAAACGACGTTCGGCCTGAAGAAATGAGTCACCCAATGCGTCAGGGGACTCCTTCAAAGGCATGGAAACACAAAACCTGCCATCAGAGTTACGTGTGGTGGTCTTTATAAAATGATCCTCACAAACCTGTTCCTCATTACTGCGGACATCAGCCGATCTGCCTATCTCCTCGAGCTCCCAAAATGTTCTTAACTGTTCATCCAATGATGATGTGACATTACATGAAACGTAATGACTATGTGCGAGAGTATTCAATGGCCCTGAAATGATCCACCCTAATTTTGTGTTTTGTAAGTATGGACCATTTTTCAACCGAAATCTTCCGTTTTCGAGGAGATTCCAGAAGTGGTCAGCACCAATGAGCATATCTATGGGTTGAGACTCGAAGAAATAGGGATCGGCTAACTGAATGTTCACAGGAATGTTAAAACCATCTTTAGATATAGACACTGCTGGTAATTGTGCAGTTATTGAGGGTAAAATTAAACAATGTATGTGTGTAGTGTAGCAACCTACCAGGGACCTAATTGTAACATTACAGGTCTGTGTGCACTGGGAAACTGAGTTACCTACACCTGTTATATTGTAAGTGGACTGTATTTTTTGCGAGTGTAATTTATTACATAACGCATCTGTGATAAAACATCGTGTACTACCGTTATCGAGAAGCGCGCGTGCCGTGTGATAATTATTACGAATATCGGCTATCTCGACTAACACGGTCGACAACAGAACTGGTTTGGCAACTGGCCCTTGTGTGGTGGGGTTGCCGTCGCAATTCGCATTATGTGCGTGTGATTCTAATGCGGGTTGCGAAATTTGTCCTACTGTCACTAATGACAGAGGTTGATTTTGCGTGCTATCCTCTGACTCGTTACGATGTAGTAGTGTGTTATGTTTCTTACAACATTTCCTACACGGTCCTAACGGGCAGTCGTTCGCTTTGTGTCCTGAGCGCAAACAGTTTGTACATAATTTATTTTGTGTGACTAAATTATGTTTGTCTGCTATGGACAGATCAAGGAATTTCTGGCATGAAAATAACGGATGTTTTTCCTTACACATAGGGCAAGGTTTGTACTGTGTTTTGTGGGACAGTGGTTTCGTAGTGTCGGATGTAGAAGCGTTACAGTGTACTTTAGAAGTGGTCGCATTAGTGTGTTTCTTATCGTGTGTGCCTTTACTATGCGTCCCTAATAGTTTATCTAACATATCCGCTCTCCGTCCGATAAAACGAATTAAATCCTCTACCTTCAACTTAAGCTTCGCATCGGCAGGACATTTTACCGTTTGTGCGAGTACATACTCTTCCCATTCTCGCTCGGTAACAGGGTCCGCCTTACACGTAATCATGTAAATTATGAGTGTATCCCAGCAATCGGTCGGCTCACCGAGTATTTTTAGTGCGCGTAGATGTTTTAACATTGTATCGACGAGCTTTCGCAATAACACGGGTGACTCTTTAGTTATAGCTTGTGTGGAAAAAAGAGCTTTTACATGATTATGTGTTAATAGACGGCTGTTATTGAACCTATTAGTGAGTAACTCCCATGCAACACTGTAATTATTGGCTGATAATTCCAGTGAGTCGATTATTAATTCAGCGCTACCCTTCAAAGCTGATTTTAAATAGTGGAACTTCTGAATAGGACTTATTTGTGTGGAGTTATGCACTAAGGATAAAAAGGTGTCCCTAAACTCTAACCAATTCTCATAAGAACCGTCAAATGTTGGTAATTGAATTGTAGGTAACTTCACTAGTTGTAGTGGGTCAGAGTTATTGGAACTTTTAGGTGTTTTGCTATCCTCAGACAACAAAGACTTAGCTCGCGCGATGACACTAAAGTACCTTTGTTCGAACTGTTCCCTATATTCCAGATGTTCATCTAAATTATCACACGATTCTTCAATTTGCGACTGAAGGTCGTTAAATTCAGATAACAGGGAGGTAGCACTATCTATGCGTAATTTGAATTCAATAATTTTATTACTTTCTAACGGCTGTTGAAATGACTCAACATATTTTTGCAAATTGGACAATCGACCCTTAATTACTCCCCTTTTGCGTGTGAGGGCGTTAATTTGTGTAATTAACGGAGATTTAAGAGGTGATTTAGGAGCAACCGTTAGATGAGTAGAACCTGACTCCGCCATTCTGGTGGATATAGAAACCTGGGGTACTCACGTTTTGCGAACACGATTTCAGCGTCTGGAGCGTAGAGGCTGTAGGCACTGCGGCTCCTGCCCGATCTCGCGAGTAAGTATGATGCACTGGAATTTGAGAGGAGAAACACTATTAACACAAGGAAAGAGGAAGTTGATTGGGAGTCTTGGCTGGCACGTCTTACCGAGTTGCGCGTCTCTCGTTCGTGTCCACGTCTGGTTCTCCACCTTTCTGGGTTGGTTGGTTGTATGTGGCTCGAAGGATCAAAAAGGAAGGTTTTGTATGAATCCGTATTTTTTCTTATAATTATGATTAGTTCCTTTATCAGCACAATTTGGATCACACTAATTATACTTTTCCTAAATTACAATTTAATTATTATTATTACATTTTTTTTTTAAATTGTATTACTTACTTATTTTTTTTTTAGGAAATCTCATAGCAAGCAATAAGATTGTCTGTTCGTCTACTACAACGGGTAAAGTAGATTGTTTCTAAAAATGCTGAATTCATAATATTGTCCTTTTCACCCGACTGCGACTGGTTATGATTTGTTTGTAGTCGGTTGAACAGCAAACTAGTCAGCCAAACAAAATAAAGATTATACCTAATTGTAATTTAGGCAAAGTATAATTAGTGCTATTATTTCGTTTATTTGTCTTTTTACATTTGTATATTTTTATTATATATTTCTTAATCATCATCATTTCAGCCACAAGACGTCCACTGCTGGACATAGGCCACCCCCAAGTGTCGCTACATTGACCGGTCCCGTGCGACTCGCATCCAGCGGATTCCCACAACCTTCACCAGGTCAATATTTCTTCAAATAAAACTTTTAAAAATATAAAAATACTGGTCCGCCGGTATCGGGAGTACGGTGCTAGTTACCGGTGCCTATGGCTCCAGAGACAGGAACCTCCTCAAAATGCCGGCCGTATCGAGGAGTACCTATTTGCCTTCTGAATCAGGCCTCTTTAACAGAAACGGGATCAGTGATCCGACTGACTTTGATATTATTCCAAAATGTAAATTAAAAAAAAAAAACAAAACGGCAACGACCATCAACCAACGAATATGTATTATACATTCCAATATTGCGGGACAATAAACTGAAAGACGAATAACTTAGCAACTGGTTTGTAAGAATTTTGCTAACTGCTTACCTAGCAAAATAATGACCAAAGGTTCCGCATATGCATAGTTATGGCCGGAAAGAATTTATGAAAGCGTTGATTCCTGGCGTTTTAGGAGGTGCGGGTTTTCTATGAAAATCGGAAGGTCCAATAAAAACCTAAAAGATTGAATACTAGGTAGGTCAACAAGTACACTTGTCACTAGTATCAAGTCACTCGTCTTCTCGTTTTGTTTTTACACGTATGGAGGGCGCAAACAACTTTCAGTAGACCTACATTTTATTTGCTAAATTTAAAATGGTTTGGGGGGTTTAAACTTAGTTCTAAGTTTCATTTAGCTGAATAAATTTAAGAATTAGAAACTCATGACTGCAAACTCCAAATTAGGAGTCAAATACTTTTCATGACATTTTACACGTGTGCAAATAAATCACGAGCCAACAGTACTACGGTACCTTAATAACATGCGCTCTTACGTAAACTAGTTACGCGCTGTGTGTTTGCCTGCACGCATCTCACGGCCTGCTTCGCAGCTATTGTGACCACGCTTTTGTTACCAGGACATTGGGAAACTAAGGAGATAGCTGCACTTAGTGGAGACAAAGAAAGAGATAACTGGTCTAAGTGGTCTGTTGGGTAAATCTATAGATATGTCCTATTAAAGTAAAGATAGAGAAGGGGTTTTGAAATACAGTGATAATTTTTTTGATTAGACAGCCTAGAAGGCTATTACTTAACCAGTTGGCTTGAAACTGGCTGAAACATCTGACACCTCAAGTAAAATAATTCGAAAGTAGAAGGTATCAAAAATATTGATCAACCCTTGAACACTACTACACTACATCTAATATAATTTACATATGTAGCATGCGTTCACCTCGCTTATAAAGACCTTGCTAGTTTCCTACCTTGGTATCTAATAACCAAAATAGCTCAGTACTAAGAAAACTTCGGAACTAAGTAGACACGTAATGTCTGTAAGGGACGATTTCACGGATTGCGAAACCGATGTCCGGCTTGATGGGAAAGTGGCGCTCGTCACCGGCGCGACAGCCGGAACCGGTGTTGAAATTGCTAAAAATTTAGCCAGAAGAGGTGCTAAAGTCATCATAGCTAGCCGAAACCCCGAAAAACTAGCTAACGCCAAGAATGCCATCATAGAAGCTTCTGGTAACCAAAATGTTGTCACCAGGCAGATAGACTTTGAATCTCTATCCTCAGTCAGAAGTTTTGCCGATACAACACTAAGGACAGAACCACGATTGGACATCCTGATCAACAATATTGGAGCCATTGGATTAGAAGACAGATTAACCCAAGATAATCTACAGCTTATGATGCAAGTCAACTACTTCGGAACCTTTCTCCTCACGTATCTCCTCTTCCCGGCACTAAGAGCTTCAGCACCGAGCAGGGTCATCAACGTTTCGTCTCTAGCTTTGATCTTGGGAACAATAGACCTAGATCAGTGGAACGACGTTGGAAAATACTCCAATTTTGGGTACTACTGCAATGCAAAATTAGCTGATGTACTGTTCACAGTGGAAATGGAGAAAAGGATCAGAGGGAGTGGAGTCAATGTATACAGTATGGATCCTGGACTCGGCAAGTCAGAGTTCTTCAGGAATTTTGACAATGCATTTATCAAGAATGTGTTCAATGCTGCTTTGTTGAAGTTTGGTAGACCTCTACCCAGAGTGGCAACAATGGCAGTGTTTTTAGCCGCAGATCCAAAATTTGAAAGTGAAAGTGGTAAACATTTTAGAGACTGTCATGAGTTTTACAGTTCTTGGTTTGCGAATGATACAGTGTTGTCTAGAAATATTTGGGAGGAGTCTAAACGACTTGTGAGAGTAACAAATGAAGAGGATTGGGAAGCTCTCTACTGAAGAAAGGTGTCGTTATAATTATTGTTTCAAAATCTTATTTCCATTTCTTATTTATAAGCTGGTAGCGAATTCTATGTTCGAGTATGAAGTATAAGATAAAAAAAATATCCAACGTTTTTTTATATTACCTTGTCACTAGTGTGGCAATAGTGCAAGGTATCTAGGCTCTGCCAAGGTCTGTACAATCGTAATTACGTTACGTAGAGCCTACTACGAATTAACAAAGTAATTTATACAGAAGTTATAATCTCAATAATTAATTATTGACCACTACACATTTTCGTACATCATTACGTATCTAAGCAAGTTTTTCATTTCGTCCTCGTCCCTAATCGAGATGCTTTTTTCGTTACAGTTGTAAATAAAGTATATGAGGTTTGACCATGTGTTTGATTGACACTTTGATAAATTAATTAGTGCCTCAAGCGTGACATCTCCAACATTTTGTGGAAGCGGGATGAGTCTACAACAAACTAACGACCACCTTTTTATATAAACCTGCATAGGCAATAAAAAAGTATTTAATGAAAATGTCTCTTCATGTCACGTATACATAAGCCCATAGACTTAGTATATACTGCCGTATAGACGAACTGACAGCTCGATAAAGCGTGACCAATTTTGATTTGTCAGTGTGTGCGTTAGTTAGCGATGTACCTTTTACTTTGGAGGACTATCGATAAGTGGTTGAAGTTCGACCCTTGGAGGAAGATGTTCCATAGGCTGCCTTTGTCTAGATTATAATTTTTACATTATGTTAAAAAAGTGTAAATACATTAAAAAAAAAAAAAACAGCCAACATTTTATTAAAAATCGCTCAATACTGACCTTTAAACAGAAAAATCTTATTTAACTGGTCCCTTACAGTTTTATTTCCTAAATTATTAAGCTTACATTCATGTTTAAGTCGAATGTCAAAGTAAATTTCTAAAATGTGTTCCATTATTAAATATCTGCGACCACTTAAAATATTATGGTCCAAATTTTGGCTCTCCAAACTCAAAAATAAGCAGCAATTATCTTATAATATATTATAAGAAGTACAGCTTGGCAAATTGTAGATTTCAACAACGAAACGTTTCGATTTTGTGGTTTGTTTTTTTTTTTGTTGATTTGTTTTGTGGATTTTGACCTTGATTGATTTTATTATTTTCACGAATAAAATTTAAATCTGTAAACAAAGTTGTATCACGTCTTTGGATTCCAACCAACGCACCGAATAAATCTCAACCATTTTCCTCGAATTATACATATGGTATATATACGTAAAGGGATTACTGTTCTACAAATTATACAAAACAATTAGTTTATGTATTTGTTAAAAGTTAGTTAACTTTTTCCTGATTAAATGGTTCAGTTAACAGACGGTAAACGTAAGGTAGCAATTATTTTCATAGTTAACATTCAAGATAAAATATCGATAGTATCGATAAATTTAAGTCAATCCCTAGCGTACATGTAAAAATAGATTGATGAACAATCTATTCACCAAAATCATGTAAATTATCAACAAATGGACTTTTAGCTATACAAAATATGAAAGTAAACAAAAACATTGGTATTATTTTATATTTTAAACAGGTAAAAAGGCAAATTTTAACCAAAAATAAACGCGTCTTATCAGTGAGTAGTCCTGAGTATTTACTTATGAAATGTGCAATTTTCAGGTTTATTTCTATGATTAACACCACATTCACGCACAGAACAAGTAACCATTGTTTAATACTACTGTATTCACTGAAAATAAACCACGATGTACGCTAAAAATCCAAAATACTGAGGAGTTGATTCCCCGCGTGCCGACTTGTGCAGACCTGTCATTTAAAACCGGTCACAGTGATATTAGATTCGCGATCCTTTTTCATCTTGCTATTTTTCCATAAGGGATTTTCTTCTCCCTCGCACGCTTTGTTGGTCTATATTTACTAAGTCTATGCATAAGCCCATAGTATCTCCTATTGTTTGGTAAACTTTATACCTATAAGAATGAATAGGTACGTTCAAAAGTGAGAGATTGCTATGTAGAAAGATAAAGTTGTGTTGATTTTGTGGTACATAGGTAGGTGTTTCTGGAGAAACTGGTCCTTCGTCAATGAACGGTCTTCTGTATAGTAAAAGTACAAAAACATTGTTGATATCAAACTGTCACTAGTCAGGGGGGGGGCACCCTATAGGCCTACTCGTTGAGTAAAAAAACAATCGGAACTACATTAAACTTTGTAATGTCAAACTGTCCCTATAGTCTGGGAAAGGTCACCCTCTCGGCTTACTCTTTGCTTAGAAACGGTAAGAACAAACTGGTTACTAAATACAAAAAGACCGTGCAGTACAGATCGATTCCAAAGAATCAAATATCAATGCAGTGTTAGGCAATGTCATGCGCTAATCATTAGGTCATTCACACTCTCCTAGCTCCCGTGCGAATTACGCAAATATGGCGGCGGTGCAAGTGATCAACGGAGGCGGGTTGATCTTTGCCTCATTGAGTCATAGGATTATGAAGGATACGAATAGGAGCAATAAAGTAATTTAAGGAGTAAATAAGTAGAGTATGTTATAACATTCTAGTCGATGAGGTCAAGGTACTTCAAACTTGTTTCCAATTTATGTTTAGGAAAATCAGTTTCATGCAAGTTTTAATTATGTTGATTCCGATTGGATGGATTCTAGTTTGAAGTGGTAGCAAAACAAGACGTACGGAGATTAATCCAGATCCAGGATCATCAAAAAATTCTTCAGATTCCCAACAATCAGAATTATTCAGGATCATCAAATTCTCAGTCACCGGCTGCACACATTTCTTCGGCCCCTAACTTGAACGGTCGTTTTAAATTACTAGCAGGCCCAAATAACATATAACATTTGCATATTTGTTTACATTATAATAAATAAATACACCACGCTTACAGTCACTAGCAGTCCTATGGTTCTTTCTTTGTCGCAACATGCTGCGACAATCGCGTGTTACTTGCACCGCTACCCCAGAAGGATTTTGCGGTGAGTATAGGAAAGTGTTTTCCCGTAAGAGCGTGGCGCTCGTGGCACATCACAAATATTTACTTGTAACGGTTTCTATACACAAACCGTGTTATTTACGGGTGTGCGTGCTCCAAGAATTTTTGGTTTAAGTACTAGGAAAACAAGCGATTTAAATACTAATGGATTTTTTAAAAAGTGGTCTAACCGGAAGCGGAAATCGGAGAACGGGTTGTTGTTAGCTTAGGAGGAACCTATGTCCAGCAGTAGACCGCCATGACGTGCATGAGAGTTTATTAGCTTTAGCATTGTATTTGTAGTACCTATATTCTCGTTTTTTTTTCTGAAAAGCGAAAATATTCTATTCAATTGTACAAACGATCAAAGGTTTTCCAGTTTTACCGGATACAGCTTGACGTGTCTAATGACCTCTATTATTCAACAAGATACACACGGGCGAGGAAACGCAGAATAATTCTAAATAAATTCAAGTGCGATTCCGAATCAATAGACTAACCTGGCTGATAAAGTAATTAAAAACTTTTAAGTATAGAGGTAAGACGAACCAGGGTATTATCTTTGAACCGACTATTCTTTTATTATATTCTAATACAATAAAACAATAGTCGGTTCTACAAACGCTTCCTGATTCTCAAAGTCATCACTTCAAAGTGAGTACGTTAACATTTGAGACGCGTAACGCCCATTATGACCAGACTTCAGACTGTTAAGAAATATGTACAATGTTTGTATACGTGTGTCCTCGCTGTTATGACCAAATTTATGTCGGAGGTCTGTTTCGCATGTCAAGTTTTTTGACAATGTGGTTCGAAATACCAGCCTTATTTATTTATTTATTTATTTAACACTTCAAGCACAAAGTACAGAGGCGGACTTAATGCCATAGGTATTTTCTACCAGTCAACCTTTGTGTGATGCAGAGACAAGCAGTGGTAGGTGTACATCTGAAAATAATTTAATTAATATTATGGTAAACTAAAAAGATATATAAAATACTATAAATATATATATATATAAATACTATAAATATATATCAAACTATTTATGACTGTAAATGGATATTAACAACACGGATTAAACTAAAAAGACAAACAATAGAGAAACATTACCGCTGTGATGAAACTGCCAGCTTCTTGCGAATGTACTCTCGAACTTTAATTTTGAAAGCTAAACGATTGGTTGCCATCCTGATTTCCTGGGGAAGCGCATTCCACAGAGAAATAGATTGCACAAAGAATGAACGGTGAATTAAGTCAGTGCGGTGAGAGGGACAGTGAAGAACACGGTTTTGCGATGATCGCAGATTCCTATTATGGTTGGCACAAATGTACTGAAAGTGGGGAGCAAGGTAACTAGGAGAAGTGGAAGAAACAAGAAAAGAAAACAAGGTGGTTAGCTCCCTTTGCTCCCTGACGTATGGGCAACCATTTAAGAAGAGACCGGTACTCGGACACATGATCATATTTACGCAGATTGAAAACGAATCGAATGCAGTTATTTAGAAGACGGTCAAGTTTGTCGAGGAGATCTGCATTCAGGTCAAAGTAGCACACATCACCATAATCGATGATAGGAAAAATTAAGGACTGTACAAGCATTGTTTTCGTATTTGAGGGTAAAAAGTTTTTCAAACGGTACAGAGCCCGTATATAACGAACCAGTAACCTTCTGGCTGACACGAAGGACTTGAGTATGCCATTTCATAGAGCTGTCGATGTGCAAGCCAAGATCCTTTACATCAGTGCTAAATGGAACGACCGTACCGTCGAAAAGAACAAGGTTGTACTATCCAACTTGCTCAGACTGCGAGAGCTCCCAACGATGATGGCCTGACATTTATTCGGATTTACTGCCACACCAAATTTACCGGACCAGGTTTTTATGGTCATCAGGTCCCTATTTAGCTTGTCGATTCGATCTTGCATTTCATCAACCCTCCCCTGACAGTACAACTGCAAGTCATCGGCATACAGATGATACGCACACTGAAGCTTAGAAGTAAGGAGATTAATAAAAATGGAAAACAGAAGTGGAGAAAGAATACCGCCTTGAGGAACACCAGTTTCCAAATCACACCAGCATGACGAGGAATCCCCAACATGAACTGACTGCTGGCGTTCCTGAAGGTAAGAGGAGAACCATTCCAGTGCTCCGGGAGAGACCATAACATGGGATAAAATTGCCAAAAGGATGTCGTGTAAAACGGTATTAAAGGCATTCGAGAAATCGACCAGCACCAGTACCGTCACCTTGGTGTCTTCCAGCCCTGCCCTTATATCGCCAGTCACTTTAAATAGGGCGGAAACAGTGCTGTGCCCGGGCCTGCATCCAGATTGAAATGGGCTGATAAGTGAGTTCCGATGAACAAATTTGAAGAATTGTTTGTGGACACAGGCCTCGAGCACTTTGGATAGAAAGGGAAGGATCGAAATGGGACGGAAATGGGTAGGAAGAGAGAGCCTTACAGTGATTGATCCTGATTCGGCCATGTAAATAGGTACCTAGTTCATGTTCAGCATGACACACACGCTTGTGATTCTTGAAAAGTTATGCTGCTTAAGTCATACACCCACATTTCACCAGTAATGTTTGAGTATCCAAGTATAATATAGATTATCTATGGCGAACCTATTGCCATCAACTGAGTACAAATCCAGAATCCACTGCTACTGAAAAAACTCTGACGCAACAACTCAATAACAATTTGCTCCAGGAAACTCGGGACCTTAAGCTGCAGCAGGCTTACGACCATGTGACAAAAGAGGCGTTTATATATAATGCAAATGCCCCTAAACCCCTGATGGACTGGGCACCATCATATCTTAATCCTCTTCGATCAATTTGCAAACAACGAAAGTAAAATTCTCCAACACTATTAACTTTGACAGACAAACTGCATTTTGCTACTGTTAAGCTAACGACTAGTGCATTACTTTCAACTAACCACTCATTACCTAGTAGCTCTCTACTCATAGCTATAATTTCTAGTAATTACACGACACTTCAGACGTGCAAATGGGGCCTTTCCTTTGAAACTAGACCGTCACTGAAGAGTGAATGTACTCGCGTGTCTCTCGCAAAAAAACTAAAGTGTTTCTGTATGGGTCGGTGACCTGTGTGCTGTATGATGTGGATTGCTTCACGTAGTGCACTTATTTTGTTTGGATCTATTGTCAAGGACAGTAGATTTGAGCAGGTGCTGTGTAATTATCTACTGTGCAGTTTCATTTCGCTTAGTTTCCGGCAAAGAATATGCTATCCGTTTTCTGGTAATTACGTCAATTGTACCATTGTCAGTGTATTAAAATAGGCATTTGGAGTTTCTGGTACAGCAACTGGCGATCCACTACAAATATGAGTTATTATCTGGCTATCAATGATGACTGATGACTTGCGACGACACTGGTAAAGTGTGATTCTTAAAATTCAGATACTGATATCCCCACTAGTCGGTTTGTAAAGTTAACGATAGCTCAGTATAAATGTGGATAAACACTCAAACTGATCTAGTCAAATTCAACAAACTTAGAACTGAAAAGCTAGAAAAAGAAGCGATGAAGTGTTGGAAAAAGAATACTTGTTTTCCATTTACAAACTTGCTATTTTTCCAAATTAACGGAAGACTTGTAATATTACTATACTATACTTAAACTAAGAGTCAATAAATTCATCACTAGGTAGGATTGTATGCCTGATTTTACCGGTATGTCTTGTTACCGACCTACGCAACCCATCGGCAGATGGGTCGTAATACGAAGTCTGTGTGAACGTGATTTTGCATAGATGTTGTATCTAGTCGGGTTTTTTAGTTGTTGCATAAACAACTAAAAAACCCGACTAGAGAAAAATTACGCTCTAATGGTTAATAATTAAAAAAACATTAAATTTAATTCAGGGTTAACAAGGTAAAATCGACTCCTCCTATTGTTGAAGTCGGTTAAAATGTAGCTTATGTTACCCGGGCCATAATAACGAATCGATCGACACCTTATTCATCAAAATCGGATGATTAGTTTAGGCGCTACGGAGCGGAGGAACGTAGATAAATACAAATATACACACATGGACTGCTAAAATCATAACCCTTCCTTTTGGATTCGCCGTAGTCGGGTAAAAAGACCTTCCAACAGATAATCGTTGGCATGGAACGATAATACTTTTTTTTGGCCGAAGAGACAAAATGCAAAATTGTCAGGCTTGTTCACTGGACCCAAATACCATAAATGAGGTAAGACTCATGATTGTAAGGTCCAGTCCTGGATAGACAGGGAAATATACTACTTAGTTCTTCCATCTTAACCCCTATTGAACATATGCACAATATTGTGTGATCCCGCGGGATCCAAGTGAGCGGGATCAATTTACTAAAGAGCCTGTGAATAGCTATGCAGGACTAGTTGTCGGCTTTTATCTCTATTGCTGTCAGCACATCAATGCCCTACACAACTTACTTCTATTACGTCATCATCTGTCCCAACACAATATGCCTTTTCTCACACTAGTACCCAACCCTTTTTTTTTTTTTTTTTTTTTCGGATGGGAAATCATCAAATGACTTCTCCCGCTCTGGGCGGAGCAGGACGGAGTGTCAGACTTTTACTGACTAAAACCCATCCATGTTCCTTCATCGCCCTTTGTGTTCCGGGGTCACGGTATCTCTTTCGAACAGTCCCGCAACCCCGGCAGGCATCGGTCCTTGCGGACCCCTTCCCCTTGCTGACTCTCTTTGAGGCGCGCGTGGAACACGAACGCGCCGTCGACACGGCCTGTCGTCATGAGACGGACGGACGGCGAGCTAGCCCATAGCCCACCGTCCACAGGCCCGCGCCTACAGTGGCCGGGGGCCACCACGTGGCCCCCGACGCCCGGGGCGTCTCCCGCGGCGGCCGGGACGCTGTGAGGCTCTCTCCCTCTCACGTTCCGCCACCTCCTTCTCTAGCATTACTGTTTCGCAGAAAGAGGTGACGGCGTCCCATTCCGTCTCGCTCCGGACCATGGCTTGCACCAGGGCCGGACGCGAGAGGTCGCCGCCGCCAATCGCCGCTTCGAGGACACGGCGGTGCTCCGCCCACGCGGGGCACACCTCCACCGTGTGCTCCACCGTGTCCTCCGGTCGATCCTCGCAATGGAAACACCCGGGCGTTTCCTCCCGCCCGATTCGGTGCAGGAACCTCCCGAAAACACCGTGTCCGGTGAGGACCTGCGTCAGGCGGAAGGTGAGGACGCCATGGCGTCTCTCTAGCCACTCCTCAAAGAGGGGACTTATCGCCACTATCGTGGCGTGCCCTGCACGGGGTTGCGACAGTCGCTCTCTCCATGTCGCCATGAGATCCCGCCGGAAGTCTGTCCGCTGAGCGACAATTTGTCGCGGCAGCGGAGTTTCCCCCCGGCGAAGCGCCTCCGCGCGCCATTCATGCAGGCGCGCGAGGACTATCGCCTCCAGATCCCATGGCGGCAATCCGGCAAGGAGGCACGCCGCCTCGCGGGCGATCGTGCGGTACCCACGGGCCAGCCTTACGGCTACCACCTTTTGGGGCGCGTACCCAACCCTGTGGTTCACTATACACAAATAAAGACATGTTCTATTGAATTATGATAGATAGTTGTATATACTTCGCAGTATATACAACTATCTATAATATAATACAATCATCTTTCTTGTCAGCTTAAACGCCTGTCAGTTTGTTAACGACAGCTTAACGCATTGAGATTGATTGGGGAAATTGTTGTTTAAGGCCCTTCTAACCCTAAAATTAGCAACTCTATTTGTGGTGGTTCAAACTTCGTTTGAAATACTGTTAGAATAAAGTTCTAAACAGCTCGCACTACAAAGCGGTTGTTACGTCAGTCACTGCGGCCGAATAGTGCGAAATGAGTGGTTTTTTGCGATTTACAAAAAATCTGATGATGGGACTAAAAAAATAAAACACATAAGACCTGCTTTATAGTTAGTTCAGTTAGTATGCAAAGTTTCATGATTAAATTTCAAGTACTTTTTGAATACCAGCGGTTTATTGTTCGATTTGGAGGTAACTTTGGTTTTTTTTTTGAAAAGTTTATGGAATCGTGTTTTTGTCACACATAGGACTTAGCATTAATCCTCAACTTTACCATATATTTATTTCAAAATTAATGCTGCAGTATTTTAGGAGTAACGGAGGATCATGCTAAGCCATTTGAGGGATATATAGCCCTTAAGTTAGTGGTTAGTTACTATCAGCGGTTATTTTGTAAACAGAAGATTTGTGACGTTCGTTTGTTTTAGAATTAATGTCCCTACTATGATAAATAGGTAGGTACCTAAACAGAACAACAATAGTTACAGCTACTTATACCATGTGTTACATGGTTACTATGACTGTAGTCTACGTCTTTATTTTTATTTATTTATTTTTTCTACACAAAGATTGTAATGTGTGTTTTTACATGGTTTTTTACTAAAATTTTTGGACATTATTAACCTGAAAATTTAAGCATTCGTCCTCCCTAGGTAACTTCATGCTCATTCATGTTATTTAAGTTTTTCTGAAGATTTTTATCTCTCTTGAATCTTTGTTTACCTTTGTAATGTCAGTTAGTGACAGGCCTAGTTTTATTTTTAATTTATTGCTGGAGCTAGTTGTAGGTCGTATAGGTAAATCACATCGACCTCATTATCTTTTCTTTTTATTATGTTCTAGAAATTCCTTCTAAATTATAAAATGTCAATCATCTGGAGATGACAGGAGCCAGGTGGTGGAATTTTCAGTCTACGTGGATGGAGCTGAAAGGCATCACAAGTCTTGAATGTTTTAAGAGTTACCAGAGGAAGTTTCCCTCCACTGTGATTTATAAGTTAACGCGTACCTGTGCCATGTCTTAGCATCTGTTGCCCAGGCTATAGGAGTGACGGCCCTCCATCCTCCCTTACGATCTGAGTAAACTGACGTCTTCCGGCTCAGCAGAAAGAAAACTGACGTCCTCCGGCCTCCTCGGCTGCAATGACGAAGCCTCGACCAGTTCTACCGATGAAAGACTAAGCCTGATGTCCCTCAGGCACTACTACAGCCCAAAGTCCCGCCTGATGTACCTCGACCAGTATCACTGAAGGAAGACTGAAGCCTGACGTCCATCGGCCACTACTACAGCCCAGAGGCCCGCCTTTCTCCAGTTCATCTCACGTTCATATTCATTTTCATTCACTAGCTTCTCTGGCCTAGTGAGGGTTTAGTTAACTTCTAGCTCCGAATAGGTAGACCCTAGGTTATTTCTTAATAATAAATTCTTATAACTCGTCCCCTTGACTATTTCTTTTAACTCCCCTCCAGACTAAAAGTTAGGTAGGTGAGTGCTCAGTGTGACCTTACAGTTTTCTGGCTCCTACCAGGAAAATGTAACGTCACAAGATACAGGGTGTAAACAGACTCATCACGAAGCCGTCAACTAAGCATTCTGTACATCAAATTATGTAACTTTACGCAAAAATTATTGCTGGGAAACTACTTTTTTTTTTGGGGTGAAAAATCATGTTTTGTGGTAGAACTCAATATAATGCTCTCAAAACATTGTGCTTATGGATAGATTAAATAGTAGGTAGGTACGGGGTTTGTAGAGGTGTTTAAAGTAAAAATCTTACATTAAAAACTTGTATTAAAAATAAATGTTGTGATTAATCATGTCAGTCTTTTTACACACTATGGGTGTAAAAAGACTGACATGATTGTGGTCAGTACGTCTTTTTTTTTATTTTTTCTATTTGGGGGCACATCGATCTAACGAAATAATTCAATGACTAATTTTATTTATATGAAAAAACAGCCAGTGACAACGACACAACGTTGATGGAAAAGACGGAAAGCCTGAAATCAAAAAATCAAAATCAAGTAAAAACTATTTTTCATTTCTCATACTCGGAAAGTAGTGTTTGTTTGATCAGAGCAGCGGGTCGAAAACGATGCTTCCCTCCCTTGAGCGGGAAAGACTCATAGTAATTGCTTCCCGGGATCCCTCGGGCGGGAATGAATTTTAAAAATAGAACTAAAATTGGTTATTTATTCGGCTATAATTTTTTTTACATAATTAAGAAAAATATCGATTAAAAAAAAAATGCTGCGGTCTTGTGAGTGTATACGGCCAATGTGAATTAAAAAAAATACCTATTAAAGTGGGATGCCCCGCGGCGGTGACGCGGGCGGTGTGTTCCATATTTGAAATTTAAATTAAAAAAGACTATTTATGTATAATTTGGCGGGATACTAACTTTGTACCGAAATTATTTGATTAAAAATGAGTTCAAGCGATTCTGAAATGTCGACCCCCAATTCCGTTAAAGACGAGGCCAATACAGTTATTGAATAAATATTTTAGAAAAGCTACTATTTTTTACTTTCCTTATATTTGAAATGAAAAGTAGAGTGTTTAACACGGGTGAAAGTCATCAATTCCCACTCGGACTATAGCCGCCCTCGCTTCGCTCGTGCGTCTAAATACCTCGTATGGGAATTGATTTCTTTCCACCCTTGTATAACAATCTACTATTTCTGTCTCACTCCTGGGCAAAGGTCTCCCTCGACTCCTTTCACATCTCGAGAACCCGCGCTTCTGAAATGAGAATGAGCAGGACCTGTCTGCCGCATGACTGTGGGCCAAATCTGGTGCCTTGAGACAGTAAAACATGGTCGCGGAAGATCACTGGATAGATTCCATCTGCACGGGAAAAATTATAATTGAATGTAATATCAGAGAGCTGATAAAATACGGAACACTCCGCTGCGCTCAAAAACAGGGATTATAGACGTAGGCAAAAAGGTTGCCAGGCTCAGATGGGATTGGGCGGGCCACGTGAGCCGCATGCACGACGACCGCGCTGGGCAAAGGTGTCAACACGACGGGTGCCTGAGGATGGACGGCGCCGCCGAAGCCGGCCTAGAAAGAGGTGGCGAGATGATTTAGACGCGCATCACGAGGGCTGGTTCGAGGTAGCGCAGGAGAAGAGTATCTGGAAGGGTATGGGTGAGGCCTTTGCCCAGCAGTGGGACATTCAAGGCTAAAAAAAAATGTTATATCAGAACACCAGAATCCATCATCTATTAACGTAGGTAAAATCAGCTGTTTAAAACTTATCAATGTATTAGAAAAGGCTAGTTCATAAATTTACAGAATACCATACAAATACGTAGTCTGCAGTAAGTAGGTTTGTTTAAGCCTGATCATCTTTAGAAACGTCTTCAAATGCTGAGTCAACGTATTACGTACCAGGAGTACATGAAACACGAACAGTATCATCATCCTAATGCCTCCATTACTTTTCTCCATAGACAAAATGACGAAACCTAGTCGGGGCTCTCTGCATAGAATAGACAATTTAGTCGCATGCCTCGTTTAGTACGTGCCTGTACTGGCGAGTGTGAGACGAGCCAGTGACATAATATGTAAAGAGAGTACGATCATTACTGCCTATTGCTACTGTTGCACAGTTTGAATGACATATCGATAGCAAACCTTTTATAGAATTTATACGAGTAGACCATCACTAATGCATTTAAAATGTGTCTTGCTTAGAAGGTACTAAGCAAGACACATTTTAGATGCATTAGTGATGGTCTATAAATTCTATAAAAGGTTTGCTATCGATATGTTAAGTAGATATTGAAAATTACTTTTTGTTATTGCCCTACATAACACAACATCACGCCTGTAATCCCCGAAGGGCTAGGTTGAAGTCTACCTAATTACTATTAGGTGGACTGGTGGCCTTCTCCCACCCAGTTATGTTTAAGTTCCATGTAATAAGCGACGACCCTATTGGCATAAACCGGGCACAAATCTAGACTCCTTGGCTGCTACTGAGAAATTCTTGTCGAATCGAACCAAGGACCTCATGCCCAGCGGTCGTGAACTCGTGATTATGACCACTAAACCGTTGAGGCAGCATTATTGCCCTATTGGCAATAAATCTCATCACTAGCTGTTTTAACAGTGATAAATTGCCTTATCGGTTTAAACTAAACTAAGAACCTATTGGTGTCGATTCTGTTGTACACAAACTAAACTTAATTTAAGCTATTGCTATATTTTTCTCTCTAATAAAACGAGAAAGAGACGAACGTAATTTAGAGCTGTCAAATTTAGTTGGAACTAATATTTCTATACAAATGAAGGGTGCACGTAAAAACATGTCGACTAAAAACACGGTGAAGTGCAAGGCATAAACTAGTTTGACATCTCTAACTTAGTTTAATGCTATAGCCGTCCTTTTCTCGCACTGCCTTTTAGTAAAAGACAGCAATAGCCTAAATTAAGTTTAGTTTGTGCACAACAGAATCGACACCATTGTCTCGAACCTACGAAATATTTACAATAGGTAGTAGAAACGAAACTGAATACAAAATAACTGAGAAAACTAAAATAGAGAAGCAAATTCACCTGCAAATTGAAAGTCTTCAAAAAATCACTAATCAGTAGTCATAATATTCTGACCAAGATACAAATAGGTACATAGGACACGAACATGCGTATTTTTTTTTATTTATGTCACATCCTAATCATGATTGCAAATTCAAATCAAATGGCATTGTTTCCAAAAATTCGATAACCCTAAAGCTATTACAACTAGCACTAATTCCTTTACGCAGTATAAAAATATTTCACTTGTGACATAATAATTGTATTGTTATAATCAAACACAGCTATTCTCCAAATCGTGCAATACCTACAGGCTACAGGTCAGCCGTACAATTATTTTATTTGTTTGCCATGTGTGTGGTGACATAATAACTACCATGCATGGGTTAACTACTTACTAGTGATGTTATGCTGTCAATAAAATATTTTACCGACATGTTCAGGTAGGTAGGTATGCCTAAAAATAAAGGTAAAATACGTTCCCTCAGAGTTCAGACAGACCGCAAATTATGTAAGTTACTACATACTTTTTCACGTAAAACTAACTTTGGTTTTCAAAAATGGAGGCTTTCTGTTTAAAACTCTCAAAATGACTTATCTGAATGTCCCATTTGTTGACTTAATCTTTGTCTTTTGTAATAGTTTGGTAAATTGCAATCTAATTAATCATAAAATATTGTGTTTTAACTTTAAATAATTATTATAACTAGCCTGGTCTATCCCACCGTTGACCAAAGGCCTCCCTCCATTTACCATCGATTCCGGTTCCGGGAAACATCTTACCAGTTCTTAAGAAAAGTGGCAAGAAGTGGTGCAGCCATTTTCATCATTCTAATCATTATTTAACAATGTGTGTTCAGTTTTGGTAAACACCTGCCCACATATCGATAAGTCACCGTCAAAACATCGACATGCCAATCAACCCGACGCCCATCCCTACCGATCTACGCAGGTCATTGGAAAGTAAGAGGCAAAGGTTATGGCATCAGTACAGGCGCAGGCGCAGGCGCGACTTATCGACACCGCGCCATTACGGAATGCGAGGAGCTGAATATTCATCACTACTAATAATATACTTGATTGTAGTACGAATTTTAAGAAAGAAGCTTTCTTTGAGAAAGATCTTTGATTAACATTTACAGGTTTTTTTTTATTGTGAGATAATCAGCGCCCAGGATAATCAGCATTTCTTGTTCCAACTGCTGGGATTAAGGCCTCCTGTTTGTGAGAGGAAATAGGCATGACGACAGTATCAAAAAATTGCAAATCTATTTAGTCCGTCAGTTAGAGTATTAGAAATTAATGGACTTTTTGTAAATCAATGAATATTGACAAAGATAAAACGCATCAAAACTCGGGAGTGGGGACTCGTGACGTTAGAACTAGCTAAAAATTATACCTAGGCATGACGTATTGAGAATTTTAAAAGCGTCATATCTTCGTCAATTTTGGTTTACGTAACAAAAGAAAAAACACGGGTCAAATATTTTTTGATAATCTAACTGACGGACTAATTAGATTTTTTTGTCGTCTTGCCTATTGGCCATGATGAAGGCGGAGGCCAAGGGTTGGTAGTGGTTGCTCTAGTTATCAGAATTTCTAACACACAGCTACCTAAGCTTAAAACATCTCTGGCCTCTAACGTACAGCACTGTCGGTCGTTGCAAGTGTTGCAACAACATACTGATTAACCTGCGTACTTTATCTTTCCAATAAAAATCTGCAAGAAATTATTTAAATATTATTATATAATAATTTTAAATTTTGAAAATATTGTGGAAGACTCATGTGAAAACATTGAATTGGACTTAAATTACACATTGCGTTCACGTTTGGTTTTAGATAACGTAACAGTAACAAACGATGTAGTTACAAAACGTAATGTAAGCTGTGTGACAATATCAAACAATAGTGGTCTAGTATGTAGTGTAGGTACATACCTACTACTGTTGCTGCTATTTGGCACAATTACAATTGGTGGACACGTCTTGTGTGATCACATAGTGACGTTAAAGTAGATCAAACATTCCCATCATTCCTTGCCCGTGGTACAGTTGGCTAGGTCCGGTTGACTGGACCATGGTAAAAAAAATTAACAGTGTTACAGTTGACTGGACCATTTTTTTTTCTGTGAACCGTGGTACAGTTGACCGGACCAGGGTTAATTTTTTTTTAACTATAGTACTTTAATGAAATTGTGGACGGAATGTACAGTTAAAATGAAAAGTATTAAAGATAACATACAAAGAACACAAGCCTGTAATTTCAATAAGTTGACAATGGTGTCGATTCTGTTGTGCACAAACTAAACTTAATTATACCACATCCGCTTATAAGTGATAAAATTAATTATCTGTACCCATTGATATATAAAAAACATAACTAACAATGTCTGTACCATAAAGGAATCTTTTGGACCTCTGAATAGAACCTGTCTACTTCATCTGCCCAGGCTTTTTAACCTTAACCACGGATACAAAGTTGGTTAACTCAGTCATTATCGTTTCCATCCACTCCTGGACATAGGATGTTCTTTTATAAGGATTTCAACACCAATTGGTAATGTGGTACCTGCTTTCAATGAACCCCCAACCGTCAACAGGCGACCTCACAAAGGATTATCTCGGATACGATATCGACACACTAGTCAATATGATGTCAGTGAATATACCTAGGTAGCAGTATCAGCTGGATATGGTAGTGTAGATTTGTGCTCGGTTGATGGCAATAGGCTCGCACCCACTACCTGGGGCTGGTGTGGTATGCCTTTGCCTAACTCTTAGCACTTTAGATGCGTGATGTTATGCGCGTAAAAAACGTAATAAAGTAGCAGATATTCCATATTCCCAGACTCCAACACTACGTAATCCGATAGTATCTTAAAAGATGAATCTGCAACATAATCTACAATCCTCAATCTCTTTTATACATCAGAACAAAAGCCCTCTAAAACTATTAGAAAACATGACTTTCATTCAACAGATTTAAATCTAGAAATCCATTCATTGCGTCAGCTTACTTTTTCTGCACAAACAATATTTCTAAATTCTTATGTGTTGAAGTTATGTAAGCACTTTATTTATAGCTCGGTTCAAGACTTTTAGTGTATATTTATAGCTCGGTTCAAGACTTTTAGTGTATATTTATAGCTCGGTTCAAGACTTTTAGTGTATATTTATAGCTCGGTTCAAGACTTTTAGTGAATATTTATAGCTCGGTTCAAGACTTTTAGTGAATATTTATAGTATTATCGAACAATACAGGAGATCGTGCCTTGATAATACGAGTAACAGCCGCTAGGGTCGACCTTAAGGTTCAACTGTGTTTGCCTTGGTTGGTCCGAGGATGGGTGACCACCTTTTACATACCGAGTTTCCTCCGTGCCTGGGAAAGCACGTTAAGTAAAATGAGAGCCGGGACCAACATCCCGGCTGTCATTTTTAGATCTTTGACAGTCATTACAGGTAGTCAGTGGATCAAAAGTCGAACAAACAGTCTTACAGGGGTATCGTATTACCCAGTACTATAACTGGGTTGTAGAGGTCAGATAGGCAGTCGCTCCATGTAGAATACTGGTACTCAGCTACATGCATGGGAAAAGGCTAAGCAGATGATGATTATCGAACAATATAGAATAGCGACATTGAATGACAGAAACTTGTACCTAATATTTTGATTTTCTTGTCCACGATTCTTGAGTCCTATCGTAGTGGCCTAGTGGGGCTCGTGGGGCTTTTGGGACCGGGACCGCGGTCCCGGATTCCCCCTAACTATTTTTGAGTGTTATTTTGGGACCACAAATAAAATAAACAAAGTTATGTTTTGGGATAGTACGGTCAACCAAACAATTTAGAAGTTGTTCAAATAAAAGTATTTTTATACAAACGATAAAATATTTCTTATATTTTTAAACGGCAGGTCCAGAACCGTACTCCATCTAGGTTCTCCACCTCGGTGAAACACGGGGACGGGTAACTGAAATAGTCTCGTGTAAATATAGCCCAGCAAAAGTACTAGGCTAGCATAGGTTCAAGGTGGTATCTGGGTAGGGGAGTGTATTATACTATGACTGAATTACCTTCTTTAATTAATGTAAGCCTAGTATTTTACCTTCGCGAATCCCTCTGTCATCTTTCCTTAACATCATTAATTTGACTAACGACTGACGATAATGTTCATCACTGGACACTGGCACTCATGAAGATCCTTCTTGAGCCTTTTCTCCTTCTATAAAGGGTACCTTTCAAACCTCTTCATCATCTACCTCTCCTCCTACAGAGTTCAACCACTTCGCGGCCGATGGACGATGTTCCCAAATGGAGTCATGGTCACAACACTCACAACCAGTCGTGAATACAGTTATATGACTCCGGCAGCTCAATAATTAGTCTTAATCTATATATTTTATCAATTCTTCTTTATTAATATTATAAAAAGGAAAGATTTTTTATGTTTGTAAAGAATAAATCATTTTTTTTATCAATAGTAAGCTAAATTACCAGGAAATAACCTAGGCTAAATATAATTTAGATCATGCAAATTGGCCGAGCTATCACAATTTTTACGGACGTAGTCGCGAGCGAAGTGCTAGTTTTAGATAAGCACATAAATAAGTCGTAGTTAGCTACCAACTGCACTAATAGTGAAGAGTACTTTCAGTTTCCCAACGTCCATACCATGTTGAGAACACCGGTTCTCGTTCCGATCACCGAAGTTAAGTTACTTGGATGGGTGACCGCCTGGGAATACCGCGTGACCTTAGCTTTTTGAGAAAGTAACTTCTGTTTTTGTCGTGAGCAGGAATCTGACAAAAAGTACTTGACAATTTATTTTTCCAGGTATTTTTTTTCGTTTCATAGACATAATTGTCTACTTACATACATTTTTATTTTTATGTTCAATTGTCTTTGAAACATTGAGAAAACCATTGAAACTGACTTTGAGGTCAAATGTTAAGGATTGTAGATTTAGAAATTGGTAAGTTAATACTTTAAATATCAACTACCATATCAAGTGTTTGGCTCTTGATGCTGTTGCTTCAAATTGCCCAGTCTCTCTTGACACACGGCGACATAGGGAACTAATTTAAAAACGCACTGAATTTGAAACATCTTTATAATTTATTTTTACAAGAAGCGCTTCTGCAAAATACCAAGCTACACTGGTTCTCAAACGTGAGAAATCTATGTGACCAACGGCACAAGAAATTGGTTAAACGTTTAGAAGTCTTTATTTATACGAAGCTTTCCTCACAATGTTTTCTTTTGACATTTCAATTGGATATTGCTCAAACTGCCACATAGCTACTAACACATGGCAGTCTGACACTTACACTTCAACCAACTTATCTGTGTAGGCGGCAAAACAAAGAACTAAAATAAATGTACCAAGTTTGACGTAACGATGCAAATTTTCTTGACAAGCAACGCAGGGTGCGTTGCTTGTTATCGTTGCATGCAAATTTGCATCGTTCAAATAAATAACCTTTTGTACGCGAATTATTTATTTAAGTTTGCTCAAACTTGGGCATTTTTTATAGAGTAACAAAATGGATCGGTGTTTGTTACCGTAGGTATATCCATCCTCACACAGTTTCGCATTTATGATAGTAGTAACATAAGACTTTAAAAATAACCTAGTGAAAGTAACCTAGGACAAGTTTACGAAAATTCGAAAACGTCTTTGTTCAGCTGTAGATTGTAGTAAACTGAATGTTGCACCTCTCGAAACATTGTTCTTCGTCACAAATTCGTATTGATGAAGATATTGATTATCTTGACTTTCACTAAGTACATCACTTTATTATAAGTTCATTAATAGAATACTGAATCTTTGAAACGATACTGATCATAGACCATGACAAATGAATTGTGTTGAAAGACACTACTCTTGGACAGTGACCGAAGAGTATGTCACAGTATGCCCCTTGACGTTAACCACTTGTTCCTATTTTAGCATGCTTGGATATAATTGAGGATAAAAAACTAGTCGGCGTAATTATCGTCTCCAAATACTTTTACTCCCACAGAAAGTACCTAATACAGAAAAACGCGTAATAAAAAAAATTGCATAAATCTAAATATTAGTAATTTAGCGTGCTTTCTTTCTAGCAAAAGATTCAACCTATGCGATAAATTCAAAAACAAAAACAGAATTATATAACTTTCTTAAAAATTCCACCCGAACAAACCGAGTCCGAATGCAAATCGTTTGGAAGTTTAAATATGCTTTTATAGCCTTTTGCTTGTTATTGTAAAAATGAAAGGTATTCCAGTGGAAGGCCGCATCATATATCACAATCTTTACTTCTCACGACCGCACGAGTTATAAGCGAAGAGCATTTTAGACCGATTTTCACAGGCACAACTTGCCTGCTAGGTATCTGTTGTTGTTATTGGTACTTGAATCCAATGAAACAAGGGCCTATACACACAGCTCTAGGCTTTGTTCTCCTATTGGTACATGTTTTTACATAATGTGTGTGTGTTTAATTGCCTTATCGTTTTTAACAATTGGTTCCCACATAACACTGATTACTCAAAAATGTCCCCATCCATAAACTGGCACAGCAGCACTAACACTGTTTAATCCCATAAAATGTTTTTGAGATATATTTTATTACTCAAAAATACGGTGGGGCCAGTGGGAACAATTTTTTATTATTTTAATCAATTCCCGCTTTCCCAACCAGGGGAACACGAGCGGCTAGGGCAGCTGGAATACACCAAAAACACAGTTCTGTGTTTTTACTGTCCGATTAAAAATTCCGTCAAGTACTTAAGTTTCAAATTACAATGAACGAACTTTAAAAATGAACACAACAAAATGTTCCAAACTTGGACCACCACAGAATACTCAATAGGCTGTAGACTACACGAGTACTACACTAGTGACTTAAAACAGCAATCACGCACAGTATGGTATCTATTAACAAAACTTTTACACTACGCGATTTACAAGAAGAAGATAATTAAGATTTGTGTAGAATCTGACGTATCTTTAAACTTATGAGCCTTTGCACACCACGTTTTTTTATTTACTTATGCGCTGACATTAAAAACACCATTCTGCTTTATTTAAAACACCATTCTTTCAAATTCAATGATTGACACAATGACATGATGATGGAATGATTACTAGTTAAAATACAGACTGATTTTTCTGTTAGCCCTAAAAAGCTATAAAATTAGAACTTTTATACAAAAAATAAACAAAAACACTTATTACATACACATCGGCCTTGTACTATTGTATTACGAATCATACTTGTGGTAAATCGTAGTAAAATTAGATTTTGATAGGGTAAATTATAAAATAAATAAATATCGCTGGACATTACACACAGCGCCATCTAGCACCACACTAAGCAACGAAGCTTGTGTTGTGGACACCGGATAGTTGTTAAACTAATAATAATAATTAATAATTTTTATTTCTTTCATAAAAAGTACTTATTATAAATTACAAATAAAATGCTTAGAACAGTTTTGTACACAAAAGTTTTAGAATCTGTAGCCGAACTAGGAAGAACCTGTATTTCGGCTTACAGCACCAACCCCCTCAAGTTACATAACATATGATTCTTATAAGCTTGCATTTGACAATGCCTTTGAATAATACGTACTCTTTATATTAGTTACTCTTTATTTAGACTACTTAAATACTTTTTGTTTGTGAATACATACTTATTGTACATAATATAAAACATCAATGACTCGGAAACAAATGTCCATGCTCACCACACAAACATTTGCTCCTACCGGGATTCGAACCCGGGACCCCAAGAACGTAAGGCAGCCTCACTACCGTTGCGCCATTCGGGTCGTCAAAAATGGTACTTAATCAATGGTGTTGTCCTCATCAATCCTTGTAGCCATCTGTTTAGATATAGTTATATATCTACAGCTTTTTCACCTGACAGTGCTCATGATTCTCCTCCGACTACTTTAAGTAGCCTTCATCTGCTCACCAATATACAACAGCTGTTTGACGGGGCTGCGTGCGGCTGTACGAGTTATCTCCTGGGCCATCTCTTTTTTTTTTTCGCGTGGGAAATCTTCAAATGACTCCTTCCGCTCTGGGCGGAGCAGGAGGGAGTGTCAGACTTTTACTTACTAAAACCCATCCATGTTCCTTCATTAATTTACGTTGGGTAAAGATAAAACGCCGTCCCCGGTAAGCCTGGCCTTAAGACCGATTGAGTCCTTGTTGGGTTTGTCCTGTGGGAAATTCTCATAGGCGATATAGATAAAGGAAGCGAGAAAATAAAGGAAGGTGGAAAATTAAGTTTGCCGACAGTAGTTTCATTAACGTATTGCTTATCGTGACCGTAATATTTAGTCGTATTGACTCCGTATCGTAAGGTCTAAAATCGTTCTACATCATTTCGCAACACAGTATAGCACATCCATAGATTTTAATTAATGGCAAATTGGCGAATACTCGTATATGTAGTTCTTATAACAGTTTGCTTAGGAATTTATATTTAAAACTATTAATAGAGTCGTGATAGAAAGTCCGATAGGTAAGTATCACGATTTAAAAGGCGTAATTAAAATCATTAATTTTAATTAGTTGGTATATGAGATTCTTTCAGTTTTTATGGCAAGTGATTATAATGTTGCGAACTCCTGTCTGTCAAAATCTTAACGTATCTTGCCATTATGAATAAATTAAGAAATATTTCAACCGTAATAAGTGCAAACTCATTTTCTCTGACCGTATTTAAACCTCAACTACATTATACTACTCAAATATTTTTCAGCTTTAATAAGTCCATAATTATGAGAGGTTAATAAAGCTGAGACTAAGTATAACTAAGAATGATTATTTATTATAAGATATGTAGACCTTCCCAACCAAGTCTGTCCATATGTTAGTAAACTTAAATGGTAATAATGATTCTATCAAAAACTTAAACGCACTACACCGGATCAGCGTAACCTTACGAGGCAATGCAGCTATGTAAGGGGACTTTCTCATGAAATAGTCATTCAATTTGATTAAATGAACTTAGAGAAAGAAATGTATTAATGATTTCTATGATTATAATTCGCCCGCGAATTGTTTTGTTCAACATACAGCCTGAAACTGACCGGTAAATTGCACCACGTAATCTGTAAATTAACCAAGTTTCTGGTAATGGGATTTTTTTTCCTACTAGTCAAAATCGTAGAACTTGTGGGACCAAAAGTCCCACTAGTTCTACCGTAGAACTGTGTAGTAGAACTAGTGAGAATGAACCACGTTTTTAGTTCTACCCCAGCATGAGGTTACGTAAAAATAATCGCGAAAAGCTCAAATTGAGACGATGCTGATCCTTTTGTAAGCTGTAGATGGAAGTAGTATTACAATAGGAATGCTTTCCTTAAAAATTACTAGCTAATGCCCGTGACTTGACCCGCGTGGACATCGATAATAGGCTAGTTTCCACCATCAATAAATTGCAAATCTATTTAGACCGTCAGTTACAGCATTGGAAAATAATGGACACGTATTTTTTGTTTTTGTAAATCAATGAATATTGACAAAGATAAAACGCATCAAAACTCGGGAGTGGGGGCACGTGACGTCACAACGCACTCAAAATCATAGTACGGCGTGACGTACTGAGAATTTTAAAAGCGACGTATCTTCGTCAATTTTGGTTTATGTTACAATAGAAAAATACGTGTCAAATATTTTTTGATAATCTAACTGACGGTCTAATTAGATTTTTTCAGGACACAAGCCTATTGTCCCACGGAATCATACTGCCGGGATAAAAGTATCCTATGTGTTAATCCAGGTTATAAACTATCTGCGTGCTAAATTTCATCTAAATCCGTTCAGTATTTTTTGCGTGAAAGAGTAGCAAACATCATCTAGAGTCTAGACATCCATACATCCTCACAAACTTTCGCATTTATAACAATATAAGTAGAATAGGCATGACGACAGTATAAAAAAATAGCAAATCTATTTAGTCCGTCAGTTAGAGTATTGGAAATTAATGGACACCTATTTTTTTGTTTTTGTAAATCAATGAATATTGACAAAGATAAAACGCATCAAAACTCGGGAGTGGGGGCTCCTGACGTCAGAACTAGCTAAAAATTATACCTAGGCGTGACGTATTGAGAATTTTAAAAGCGTCATATCTTCGTCAATTTTGGTTTACGTAACAAAAGAAAAAACACGGGTCAAATATTTTTGATCATGTAACTGACGGACTAATTAGTTTTTTTTTGTCGTCTCGCCTATATATTGGCCGAAATAATATAACCAGACAACATGATGATACACACATTATCACAGCATTTGCCTCAGGTCAAACTAATTTGAGTACTTTAGATATGAAACTAAGAGGAGTTTCTTTTTGGCCAGAGGCGGTCGCTTGGAGTTGATAATCATCAATGCCCGTCACTGTCCGTAAAGATAAGAGACTGGCGCTGATTGCAGTCATATTAAACTGTAGGTACGTCTTAGTTTATGGTAAGTAGGCATCTTTATCTCATTAATCACCGAAAATATGCTACATATTTCTTAAGTTGTGAGCAACATTTATGAGTGTATTGAATGTAAAATTTAAGGGTAAAAATGGTTTATCTCGATTTCCGGCAAAACTACAAGTCCTATGGAAAAAAATGTTTGTGAAAAATTCAAATAACAAAGTTTTTGGTTTTTTTATTTTTATCTTTTAATCTCTATCTATCTATCTATATCTCTCTATCTATATATATCTATCTTTTCAGCTTTTTTTAAAAAGTTAGTGGGCTTTTTGTTTTTTAAAATCTTTACTTTCTGATGGTGTAAAAAGAAAACGGTCAAGTGCGATTTGAACTCGCGTGGAAAGGGTTCCGTCTGTCTGTCCTTCTGTCTGTCATAGCCAATTTTCTCCGAATCTACTGGACCAAATCAAGTAAAATTTTGTAGGATGGTGTAATCCTATGACCCAAACACAGATGAGCAAAGTAAAATATTTTAATAATAATAAATATTTTTTTTAATAAGCCCCCTTATGGGACAAATTAAGAAATTAAAAAAAAAAGTTTTTCAAATCTTACTGTATCATATATCAAATGAAAGGGCTGATTATGAGGATTTCAAATATATTTTTGTTAATATTGTAAGTTAATAAGTAATAAGTTTTGATTTTATTCATGAAAGAAAACTAAAATTGACCATATCTCCTCTTGATCTCCGAAACTACTGAGCTTAAAATTCTGAAAAAATTACAAAATATAGTTCATTGCTTATAAATTACAGGAATCTGACTATAAGATTTCTATCAATTGAAAATAAAGTGGTAAACTCAATATAATACGTTCACTTACGGAAAATAGGCATTGTACGGAACCCTCTCCACGGGAGTTTAACTCGCACTAGGCCAGTTTTTTTTCACACAAGCGAAAGTAAAGATTTTAACGAACAGAAAGACGTTTTTAAAAAAGCAAATATTTTGACGTGAGAATTTTCGATTGAAAATTAGGGTGCATTTCGATATACAGGGTGTGGCTTAGGGCGGTAGTGGTCCACCGTTCAGGATTCGATGAACCAGATAATTAACTATAACAATTAAAAATTTAAACCATTTATACCCAAGGGTTCCGAAAATATTTCCTTTTTGTCTTTTATTTACGAAATTTCTACCTTTTATTACAAATTTGGTTGTAGTTTCAACAAAAGTCATTATTCTTTCATTTCGACTTCTGTTAATTACTGCTGAATACTAGAGCTACCACGATAAATTATGATTTTTTATGTAAATTCAGCTCTTTTGAAGAAAAAGTTGGTTCTTCTCTAATTTTAACCCAAATTTTTAACACACCATCAAGTTCAAAAGCGATTTTTGTAAAAAAACGTACCACATTGTCAGTGCCCATGTATTTAATAATATGCCTACTAAATGCCGATTTCAAAATGATATCATTATAACAGATCCAATTATTTACTTTCATTTTTGTTATATTCTCTTTCTTTTGCAATGGGTTTCATCCTACTATGAATTTTTTAGTTTTTTGACCATTTTCAGAGGTATCTGCACTGGGGGCCTAGTCTGCTATTACAATAGTGTCACAATGATCTATCATTGATTTCATAATTGTTGATTTTGACAAGTTTGGTAATCTACTATATAATGGCGTCATTATGGCTTTCCAATGATCAACCAATGACACTCCGTTGAAAGAAATAGCATAGAATGGTAATCTCGTACACAATGACAAATGTATGTCTTACTTACGCGGTAATCTGCAAAAATTTTGACAGTTCCAGCCGAAATTTGCTCAATTAGCACCATTTTGTTTTACAATAAATATAAGCTTCTTTATTAAAGATAATTTAAAACACATAAATGAAAGTAAATCAAAACACCGGCCGCTAGAAATAAAAACAGATAAAACGTCAGTAAGCAGTAATGTCACATTTGACTTTGACAGCTAAACAGATAAAATGTTATTGAATTGTATAGTTTCACATTAATCCGCGTTACACATAACTTAATGTTTTTTGCTATTTACGAACTTCTTACTACTTCAGATTGCATAGAACACTAATAAATAATATGTAAAAATAAATATAAGTGAAATCTGGCATGTTAAAATGTTCAAATTTAATTCTGGTTTTTCGAAAATCATTTCCATTAACAGGTTTTATAATAATGGCAATACAACAATGTCATTGTAACACAATTCTATTACGTACTTTTAACAAAATGACAATGGCATCGTTCAACAATTATGAAATCAATGATAGATCATTGTGACACTATTGTAATAGCAGACTAGGCCCCCTGGTCTATAAGGCGTCATTGTCGTTTTGACATATGAGCAAGATCGACTACACAAAAAAGGTCTAGTTGGTAACTTGTTCACGTTATTGGAAAAAAAAAACAAAACAGTAAATCAAACGAAATCGATTACTCTGCGCATATCGAATGATAGATTTGGACGCTGATTGATAGGTATATTGGTAGACAGATTGGTATTAGTATATTATGGAATTATGCGTGTGTGTAACGCGCCATTAATGTCTTAACGATGAGATAATGCTACTCAACACAGACTAGGACAAAGGACTTAACTAGGTAAAATAAGCATTTAAAGTTACATGTAACGTGGTTTTCTAATTTGCCAGCTTGCTAGGGTTGAACCGAGGATCGGGAACCGAGGTTCGAGTCTCAAAGAGCATGTTAAGCAGTTGGTCTTAACTGGCAGTCGTTACGGATAGACAAACAGTCTTACCAAGGCGTATCGTCGGCAAACGTTTTATCTTAAGTACTGGGTATTCAGCTTACATCCGGTGAAACTGGGAAGCCGACCCCAACATAGATAAGAAAAGGCTAGGGCGATGTGAGATATATGAGTGGTTGTGTTTATAACCAATTATTTATTTAAAGTAAGCATTTTAACCTTAAATAAGTTATCCATATGATACATAACATCGCGCTCATATTTCCAACCAGGTTCAGCAGAGTTATGCCTACAGGAAAAGGTACCAACCTACCGATCATAGTATGATGCAACAAATAAAATACACCAATAAATGTATGTAGATACTTAGTGTGCCTATCCTGACCTAAGACCTAAGCCGCCAGTGAGAACACACGCACGACCCGGAACTCGAACCCAAGACTTACGGTTATGATATTACGTGAACATGCTGGTCAAAATATTGGAGAAAGCATGTCATTTTTTCTGACAATTTCTAGTCAAAGTGCACCTGAAATATTGTGTGTGTCATACATACTGTAGTGAAACTTGAATGTACTTAATTAACCCCCGACGCAAAAAGAGGGGTGTTGTAAGTTTGACCGCTATGCGTGTGTTTGTCTGTGGCACTGGTGCAGATGAGATAATACACACATATAACTGATGACTAAGTGATAAATAAAGCGGTCCCCCGACGCAACGACGCTTAGATTAAAACACTACTTTCCAGAGCCGGACACACTCCTTTAAGGCCCTTCTAACCCTAAAATTAGCAACTCTATTTGTGGTGGTTCAAACTTCCTTTGAAATCCTGTTAGAATAAAGTTCTAATCAGCTTGCACTACCAAAGCGGTTGTTACGTCAGTCACTGCGGCCGAATAGTGCGAAATGAGTGGTTTTTTGCGATTTATCAAAAATCTATTGATTGGACTAAAAAACACATAAAACCATAAGAACATAAAAAAATAAAACACATAGGACCTGCTTTATAGTTAGGTCAGTTAGTATGCAAAGTTTCATGATTAAATTTCAAGTACTTTTTGAATACCATCGGTTTATTATTCGATTTGGATACCTCCAAATCGAATAACTTTAGAATTTTTTCTATCGAGAAAAGTTTATGGAATGGTGTTTTCGTCACACATAGGACTTAGCATTAATCCTCAACTTTACCATTTATTTATTTCAAAATTAATGCTGCAGTATTTTAGGAGTAACGGAGGATCATGCTAAGCCATTTGAGGGATATATAGCCCTTAATACCTAAGTGGTAAACAACTTCGGATAGGTAATTAGAAAAGTTTATTTTTATTTTTAACACACTTAAAACCTTGAAACTAATCAAAATCTTTAAAAGAAGAACGTATCTAATGTTTTCCTATACAATTCAATTGTAATACAACGCACAATATTACATTAACATTTAATACTTGGTCAAAAACATTATGTTTTCTATAATATTATGCAAATCGTTTCATTAACATAAAATATTTATTAGGCAAGAGGCGCCTCACCACACTTACAATATTTCTCGGAAACTATCTACTAAACACAATATAAACACATTAACGGGCTACTATTAGTTACGGTTACGACACAATGTACACAACTAGGTTTATTAATCACTTGTTTTTGCTCGTGGCTCGCCTGAGACCCTGAGTGAAGGTTTTAAAATAGGCTACAGAAACATAAGTACCCAGGTCAGACCTACCTTTTTTTTTTGGCTGTAGGATCAAGTCATGTCTGTCATAAAAATGTAATAACACCAAAACAAAAGGCAAAATTTCTGACCAATCGGTTCGGAGAACCAGTTTGAAATTCAGTTTCAAAATTTGACCAAAACATATTAACTAGCTAGCTAACTAAATACCCGACTTTACACCGAATCAAGCGAAGCTCAATGGATTTGAACTACAATCGATTTTTATTTCAATTTTCTTTTTTAAAATAATCTGCAAATTAATACACACGTAAGTAAGGTTAACTTGGCAAACAGATCCAAAACCTTGACCAGCCACCTCTGTCTTATGACGTTACTTAAAGTTATTTTAATTATCTAATTGCGCAACATGTTTGTTACATTATTTTAGCATTGATTTTATGAAAATATTTATGTTAAACAAACAATTTTCTCTAAAAACATTTCGATTTAATCAAGGTCGATGACGAAATAAAAGAAAATTAACATTTTATCTGTTAATTAATTATTTGAAGATACATATCTTAATGTTAATGGGTAAACCGACAAACAGACTCTGTCGGACAAAAGGTGAGAAAACACAACACATCAAGAAAACACAACACAACACAGTAAGAAAGCACAACACAACGCAACACAGTAAGAAAAGAAAACACAACACAACACAGTAAGAAAGTATCTAATTCGTAACGATTCGTAGTTAATCATTTCCAAATTGAGTTTGAAATTGCCATAAAACTTTTCAGTTAAAGAAAATGTAGATAAAAGTAAAAATAAATGTAAAGATTTAAACCTATAGATTCGCCTTACCACATCAAAAGATTTGACACCTCTGACACACACAATAAACTTGACTGCTATTAAAATGCCATATTTAAAGGGATATGCGAGCTTACTCTCCTCAATTAACACTTTTCACACAGCTAAAGCGGGTATGAGAAAATCTATAGATTTTAATCTTTTAATTCATTTGGGGCAAGCCTGGATTTTCATTGTGTTTAAGGAGGAAACCAATTTTATCATAATCTTACTGTAATTAACGCAATCAAGTAAAGCTTTGACTAAAAGTGTATGTATATTATTACGTGTAAATAACATTAGGTTCAAAGTTTATCAAGAGTACATAGGTGACACTTATTACATAAGTAATATCCATTAGATCGTTATGTACCGTTACTTAGATGCAGGAAGATGAAGAAGCATACCTACATAATATTAACTTGGCAATACTTGGCATTGGTATATTTTCTTTCTAGCAACAGATACAATATTTTTCGGACATTCAGCAAATCAATGACTCAACGAGGCAGCGCAGTTTTGTTCCAGATACTGTGGGTAAAATCGCGATACGCTTATTCTCTGCAAAACATAATATCATATGAAATTAAATAATACCGAGTCTTCTCTTCTCCAAACTTGAGCTAAGTATGACAAATGTTCAGTCTAACTTTTCGCAGCATCACTTATTGAGTCAGGCTACATTGCCAAGACTCTCTCAAAACACATTCCACCCAGATAAAGCATCAGATCATTACCCAATATCACGCTCAATATAACAGCACAAATTACCAAACAGTTACCTATTAAAAACTTAACCTCTATGCATATTGTAATCATCTAAATATTTACGTTACTAGTTGAAAAGTGAGCGCGAATACACAGCGATTCTCTGGTCATAGCCTTGTCTTGGTAAGGGTCAGGCCATATTGCAAGAGCAAGCGTGTTTGACATCTGCAATAGGTAACCCATCGTTATTAGCCGAAAATAGAGTTTTGTTTTGTCTGACTATGGTTGCATCAATTGCTTTTCTTGGTGCAGTCAATTAAAAAGTACATTTTGATTTAAGTGGGCAAACCTTGTTATTGCATTCATGGCGGAATTCACCCCCGAGCCGCAGGCGAGGTTCTTATAAAACCGAGAACTGCAGTAACAAACAAATGCCCACGTGTTTCAAGCGACGTTTTTCAATACACACAATAAGCAATAAAATAATAGAACGTAAAGTATTTTGTCATGAATTATTAGGACGTTCTATGATTTAATTTGCGTTTTTTTCTGCGCTTTGCTTTCGAAATATAACTTTTGTTTTCTCTGTAATAAAGAAAACTTTGAATTCCCCATTTTGTACGTGATACACGTGTGTCTTGATGATTACCGTCCTCGGCTCTCTGAAGACCCTCGCCTTACGGCTCGGGTCAAATGGCGCCTCAACGGTAATCACCAACATTACTCACTTGTACCATAATGTACTATTCTTTTAAATGAGTTGCATAATGAAAACAATAACAACAACATTATAACAACCGTTTGGATGATATTATGGTTACTATGACACTGGTTGTTTTAATGTTGGCAATCAAATCAAACCAAATCATTTATTCGCGTAGAATGTAGGTATTTGTACAATAAAGTTGTTAGAAAATATAGTGAGCCGGGTACATTCTGCCTGAGTTTTGGCATGCAAAATTTAACAAATAATGTCAGTATCAATAAATTATCAAGCACAAAGTATCAAATAATGTCAGTATCAATAAATTATCAAGCACAAAGTATCAAATAATGTCAGTATCAATAAATTATCAAGCACAAAGTATCAAATAATGTCAGTATCAATAAATTATCAAGCACAAAGTATCAAATAATGTCAGTATCAATAAATGATTAAGCACAAAGTATCAAATAATGTCAATAATATTAGATTGCTGGAATGTCAAACACAGGATCAAAATAGAAAAATAAAACAAATAATCACATAACCAATAACAGAATTCTGCATCAAAAAATTATTAAAAGAATAATATGAGTCCATAATATGAAATAGAAAATGATTACAACAGTTACAAATAAATTAATTTAACAAAGTATCATAAGTAATGTAAAAAACTATAGGATTATTGAACTGTCACACATAGGGTCATTCAAAAAATCACTTATTAAATAATAACATTTCTCTAAAAAAAAACGCTTTGAGTTTATTTTTAAATTGTTGAAGAGTGTCATTTTTTATGCCGTCTGGTAGTTTATTAAATATTATTGGACCCAAGCAGAAAACACTCTTCCTCAGTAGTGCTGTTTTAAAACCACCGGTAATTAAGAGGTTTTTGTATTGACTTCTCACGGGACCTTTCTTGGCATCCGAGAACTTAGCAAATAATGTTTTATTTTTTTTTACAAAAATTGCCATTTCTAGAATATACAACGACGGAAAAGTAAGAATTTTCAAAGACTTAAACAGAGGTTCACAGCTGTCTCTAGGTTTAAGACTACACACAGCTCTAACACAACGTTTCTGGGCTTTAAATATGTTATCTCTTAAGCTGCAATTACCCCAAAAAATTATTCCAAACCTCAAGACCGATGCGACTAAACCATGGTATGCTACTAAAGCAGTCTTTATGTCAACTTTTTTCGTCAGGTTAAAAAGAACATATGCCGCAGTGCTTAACTTTTTGCACACCTCCTCCGCTTGCGGTTTCCAGGTTAATTGATCGTCGATATGAATTCCTAAAAATTTCGCGACCTGTGTTTGATTAATAACTTGTCCATTGTACTGTACATTAACGTTCGGTGGAATTGTACGTTGGTGAAAATGCATCAAATTAGTCTTAGGTATGTTTATTACCAGGTTGTTTTTGTCAAGCCAATCAATAATATTTCTAAGGTTAGTATTAATATCCTGTTCATAATCGTTAATATTTGTACATTTTATCAGTGCTGTGCTGTCATCGGCAAATAGAACCATTGGATTTAGTATCTGACGAGGGAGATCATTTATATATAGCAAAAATAGCGGGGAACCCAATACACTACCTTGCGGTACACCGAATTTAACAATTTTGCCTTCAGATTTATATTTTTGTTCACGTTTAGATTTAAGACAAATTCTGGAAATCTCGGTATATTGGGTGCGGTTACTGAGGTAGGATTCTATGAGATTCAGCACATTTCCCCTTAGACCGTAGCTATTAAGCTTGTTTAATAAAATCTCGTGATTGACACAGTCAAAAGCTTTCGTCATGTCTGTGAAAATAGCACAAATAGGTGTTTTACTATCAACATTTATCATTATTTCGTGTAAAAAATCATAAATTGCTGTATGAATATTTTTATTTTTTCTAAAGCCTTGTTCATTACATATTATGTTGTATTTTGTCAGAAAGTTATTGATTAATTCATATATAATCTTTTCTATCACCTTGGAAAACACAGGAATTAATGCAACCGGTCTATAGTTGGCTATATCCTCCTTGCAATTCTTTTTGTGAAGCGGTTTGACTATGACTGTTAATGGGTAAACCGACAAACAGACTCTGTCGGACAAAAGGTGAGAAAACACAACACATCAAGAAAACACAACACAACACAGTAAGAAAGCACAACACAACGCAACACAGTAAGAAAAGAAAACACAACACAACACAGTAAGAAAGTATCTAATTCGTAACGATTCGTAGTTAATCATTTCCAAATTGAGTTTGAAATTGCCATAAAACTTTTCAGTTAAAGAAAATGTAGATAAAAGTAAAAATAAATGTAAAGATTTAAACCTATAGATTCGCCTTACCACATCAAAAGATTTGACACCTCTGACACACACAATAAACTTGACTGCTATTAAAATGCCATATTTAAAGGGATATGCGAGCTTACTCTCCTCAATTAACACTTTTCACACAGCTAAAGCGGGTATGAGAAAATCTATAGATTTTAATCTTTTAATTCATTTGGGGCAAGCCTGGATTTTCATTGTGTTTAAGGAGGAAACCAATTTTATCATAATCTTACTGTAATTAACGCAATCAAGTAAAGCTTTGACTAAAAGTGTATGTATATTATTACGTGTAAATAACATTAGGTTCAAAGTTTATCAAGAGTACATAGGTGACACTTATTACATAAGTAATATCCATTAGATCGTTATGTACCGTTACTTAGATGCAGGAAGATGAAGAAGCATACCTACATAATATTAACTTGGCAATACTTGGCATTGGTATATTTTCTTTCTAGCAACAGATACAATATTTTTCGGACATTCAGCAAATCAATGACTCAACGAGGCAGCGCAGTTTTGTTCCAGATACTGTGGGTAAAATCGCGATACGCTTATTCTCTGCAAAACATAATATCATATGAAATTAAATAATACCGAGTCTTCTCTTCTCCAAACTTGAGCTAAGTATGACAAATGTTCAGTCTAACTTTTCGCAGCATCACTTATTGAGTCAGGCTACATTGCCAAGACTCTCTCAAAACACATTCCACCCAGATAAAGCATCAGATCATTACCCAATATCACGCTCAATATAACAGCACAAATTACCAAACAGTTACCTATTAAAAACTTAACCTCTATGCATATTGTAATCATCTAAATATTTACGTTACTAGTTGAAAAGTGAGCGCGAATACACAGCGATTCTCTGGTCATAGCCTTGTCTTGGTAAGGGTCAGGCCATATTGCAAGAGCAAGCGTGTTTGACATCTGCAATAGGTAACCCATCGTTATTAGCCGAAAATAGAGTTTTGTTTTGTCTGACTATGGTTGCATCAATTGCTTTTCTTGGTGCAGTCAATTAAAAAGTACATTTTGATTTAAGTGGGCAAACCTTGTTATTGCATTCATGGCGGAATTCACCCCCGAGCCGCAGGCGAGGTTCTTATAAAACCGAGAACTGCAGTAACAAACAAATGCCCACGTGTTTCAAGCGACGTTTTTCAATACACACAATAAGCAATAAAATAATAGAACGTAAAGTATTTTGTCATGAATTATTAGGACGTTCTATGATTTAATTTGCGTTTTTTTCTGCGCTTTGCTTTCGAAATATAACTTTTGTTTTCTCTGTAATAAAGAAAACTTTGAATTCCCCATTTTGTACGTGATACACGTGTGTCTTGATGATTACCGTCCTCGGCTCTCTGAAGACCCTCGCCTTACGGCTCGGGTCAAATGGCGCCTCAACGGTAATCACCAACATTACTCACTTGTACCATAATGTACTATTCTTTTAAATGAGTTGCATAATGAAAACAATAACAACAACATTATAACAACCGTTTGGATGATATTATGGTTACTATGACACTGGTTGTTTTAATGTTGGCAATCAAATCAAACCAAATCATTTATTCGCGTAGAATGTAGGTATTTGTACAATAAAGTTGTTAGAAAATATAGTGAGCCGGGTACATTCTGCCTGAGTTTTGGCATGCAAAATTTAACAAATAATGTCAGTATCAATAAATTATCAAGCACAAAGTATCAAATAATGTCAGTATCAATAAATTATCAAGCACAAAGTATCAAATAATGTCAGTATCAATAAATTATCAAGCACAAAGTATCAAATAATGTCAGTATCAATAAATTATCAAGCACAAAGTATCAAATAATGTCAGTATCAATAAATGATTAAGCACAAAGTATCAAATAATGTCAATAATATTAGATTGCTGGAATGTCAAACACAGGATCAAAATAGAAAAATAAAACAAATAATCACATAACCAATAACAGAATTCTGCATCAAAAAATTATTAAAAGAATAATATGAGTCCATAATATGAAATAGAAAATGATTACAACAGTTACAAATAAATTAATTTAACAAAGTATCATAAGTAATGTAAAAAACTATAGGATTATTGAACTGTCACACATAGGGTCATTCAAAAAATCACTTATTAAATAATAACATTTCTCTAAAAAAAAACGCTTTGAGTTTATTTTTAAATTGTTGAAGAGTGTCATTTTTTATGCCGTCTGGTAGTTTATTAAATATTATTGGACCCAAGCAGAAAACACTCTTCCTCAGTAGTGCTGTTTTAAAACCACCGGTAATTAAGAGGTTTTTGTATTGACTTCTCACGGGACCTTTCTTGGCATCCGAGAACTTAGCAAATAATGTTTTATTTTTTTTTACAAAAATTGCCATTTCTAGAATATACAACGACGGAAAAGTAAGAATTTTCAAAGACTTAAACAGAGGTTCACAGCTGTCTCTAGGTTTAAGACTACACACAGCTCTAACACAACGTTTCTGGGCTTTAAATATGTTATCTCTTAAGCTGCAATTACCCCAAAAAATTATTCCAAACCTCAAGACCGATGCGACTAAACCATGGTATGCTACTAAAGCAGTCTTTATGTCAACTTTTTTCGTCAGGTTAAAAAGAACATATGCCGCAGTGCTTAACTTTTTGCACACCTCCTCCGCTTGCGGTTTCCAGGTTAATTGATCGTCGATATGAATTCCTAAAAATTTCGCGACCTGTGTTTGATTAATAACTTGTCCATTGTACTGTACATTAACGTTCGGTGGAATTGTACGTTGGTGAAAATGCATCAAATTAGTCTTAGGTATGTTTATTACCAGGTTGTTTTTGTCAAGCCAATCAATAATATTTCTAAGGTTAGTATTAATATCCTGTTCATAATCGTTAATATTTGTACATTTTATCAGTGCTGTGCTGTCATCGGCAAATAGAACCATTGGATTTAGTATCTGACGAGGGAGATCATTTATATATAGCAAAAATAGCGGGGAACCCAATACACTACCTTGCGGTACACCGAATTTAACAATTTTGCCTTCAGATTTATATTTTTGTTCACGTTTAGATTTAAGACAAATTCTGGAAATCTCGGTATATTGGGTGCGGTTACTGAGGTAGGATTCTATGAGATTCAGCACATTTCCCCTTAGACCGTAGCTATTAAGCTTGTTTAATAAAATCTCGTGATTGACACAGTCAAAAGCTTTCGTCATGTCTGTGAAAATAGCACAAATAGGTGTTTTACTATCAACATTTATCATTATTTCGTGTAAAAAATCATAAATTGCTGTATGAATATTTTTATTTTTTCTAAAGCCTTGTTCATTACATATTATGTTGTATTTTGTCAGAAAGTTATTGATTAATTCATATATAATCTTTTCTATCACCTTGGAAAACACAGGAATTAATGCAACCGGTCTATAGTTGGCTATATCCTCCTTGCAATTCTTTTTGTGAAGCGGTTTGACTATGACTGTTTTTAAACCGTCAGGAAATACACCGGTGCCGATGGCCAAGTTAATGATATGGCTTATATGTACGATTATGTTATTTGACACAAATTTTATAACTTTCGTTGCTATTTCATCATATCCTACGCTATTTTTATTCTTCAATTATTTGATTGCCCTGAGTACGTCTTGAGGTACAACTGGACTCATAAACATTGTGTTAGGATTTTCATGTAAACCACTTGTTGCGAGTGATGCTTTAGATGAGTTTTTAGTCTGGTCAATGAAGTAGCTGTTGAATGCGTCTGCAATTTCTTTGGGATTATTAATAATTGTATTATTTATTTTTATCTTAGAAATGGGTTCATAATTAAATATTTTATTGTTGATGACTGGCCATGACGCTTTTGATTTATTAATTGAATTATTGATCAAATAATTGTTTTGAGCCTTTTGAGTTAATTTTACAATTTTCTTAAATCGCTGGGAGTAATTTTTAAATTTATATTTGTTTTCATTTGATGGTCTAAGTCTGTGCTCCCATAGTAGGTGACGCTGCTTTCTACTACATAATCGTATTCCCCTAGAAATCCATTTTTTTTTTTATAAGGTTTTATTTTAACTATCTTGAAAGGAAAACATAGTTTATATAACAAACTAAAGTGCTGCATAAATATTTTATATGCTTCATTAACATTTTCCGTCTCATACATTTCAGCAAATGAAAGGCATTGTAGATAGCTATTGATTTTTGACAAGTTCTCCAATGATAGGTCCCGTTTCTGTACATGCCATGAGTTCAGGCTACAGGGTTTGTTTACTTTTATCTCAAATATTTGTGCAGCGTGATCAGATAAGGCAAAGTCATACTTCACATTTACATTTATTCTTAGAATTATGAGCGAAATTATCCAGACAGCTGCTACTAGATAGCCGAGTTGGTTGATCAAGTTCCAGCCTAAGGTTAAATACTAACAGAAAATATTCAAAATCTAAACTAATATTATTTCTTTTCAATCTGTCTATATTAAAGTCCCCGCAAACAAAAGTTTTTTTTCTTAGGGTTGGTACATAGTGATTTTAAAATTATTTCTAAATTTTCGTAAAAAGTATTTAAATTGCACGACTTAGGTGGTATATATACACATGCAATAAGCGGTTTCAGATACTTTTATAGAGGATTTATAGCATTCATTTAGATAAATAATATTATGACATAAAAAGTTCTACTACAAAGGGTAGACGCAAAGTAGAAGTGCAAAAAAAATATACCGGTAAATAGCTAGCGAAACTCCGCAGACGTGATAGGTCGATATCCAATGACAAAAATCCTAACTTATTATTTCAAGTCACACCAGAAGCTCGTGGCTAAAATAATAACAGCCGCTCGGGTCGCTCTTCAGGTTAAGCCGCGTTTGCCTAGGTTGGTCCGTGGATAAGTCACTGCCCATTATACATATAGAGTTACCTCCATGCTTCTAAACTTACGCCGTAGGTCCCGGCTATCATTTGTAGATCTTTGACAGCCGTTACAGGTAGTCAGTGGCCCAAAAGTCTGACAACCGGTCTTACCAAGGGGTATCCTATTACCCAGGGCTAACTGGGTTGTGGAGGTCAGATAGGCTGTCGCTCCATGCAAAATACTTGTTTTAAGCTGCATCCGGTTAGACTGGAAGCCGATCCCAACATAGTTGGGAAAAGGCTAGGCAGATGATGTTTATTTCAAGTCACTACACCTACCTAGGTGCCACCAGTGGCCGTTGACCCCAATCAGCTGCAGTTACTTTATTAGATTTTATAGTCTTATGCCCATCAAGTCTGCAGAGTTTGGCTTGCAAGTTTATGCAGTGTGAAGTTACGAGCCCAATTTGGTTGTGTGCATGACGCATATAGTGATTAAAAAGGATGTTTTGCCCTTAAATGGTTATGTTTAATGAGGTACAATGTGTAACAAGATCAGGGATTCTGTGAGGATGAGACATGATTCAATGAGGACAGGTATAATAAATTTATACATACGAGTATAACATAGAACTCAAGTAAATTTAAATATAATTTACTTGAGTTCTGTTCCAATCGTGTCAATCTGCATCAGAACCAGAAACTGTTTTTAATTTAGCGCTAAGTCAATTCTTGTAAAAATAAATGTTGGATTTAAATATCATTTAATAATACACAATATTTCTGTCATGGGTGAGGTAAGCATGAAACTAAAGGGAAGTGATGGCCAATACTCAGGAGTGGGTCAACATCATTGGCAGCTTATTGATATTGATGACTTAACTTTGATTAAACTACGTTTTAAAATAGTTGATTTAATATTTGAAAGAGCTTTTGCTTTAATTTTGACGACCCGAAGTACCCGTAGTGAGGCTGCCTTTCGTTCTTAGGGTCCCGGGTTCGAAACCCGGTTGGAGCAAATGTTTGTGTGATGAGCATGGACATTTGTTTCCGAGTTTCATGGATGTTTATATGTATAATATGTATGTATTTACAAACAAAAAGTATCTATGTAGTATATCAACTATCTGGTGTCCACGACACAAACCTCGTTGCTTAGTGTGGCACTAGATGGCGCTGTGTGTTAATGTCCAGTGATATATTTATATTTACTTTAATTGCGAAAACCGCGCTCGCTTCCGCTTATAACATGTCCATATGTTCAACATTTTGTTCACAATACAATAGTCTCCACGGGTGACCGTCACATTGGAATTGGAGAAAATATCGTTATTTTAATTATATTCATTTATGTTAATACTAACTTTATAATAAGAATTTAATTCAGTTTGACCTTGTCGTGGGCAGAGTTAAGCAAAGACAGTTTGAATCATTCATTAGTTTTTTTTTACATACCTATTATAAGTAACAGAACATAACATCACGCCTGTAATCCCCGAACGGTTAGGCAAAGGTGTACCTAATAGTACACCACTACACCCACATTTCGGCCGTTATGTTTAAGTCCCGCCATTGCCGTCATCATCATCATCATCATCAGCCTATAATGTTCCCACTGCTGGGACACGGCCTCCTCTCAATGAGAGGGCTATAATCCACCACGCGGGCCCAGTGCGGATTGGTAGATGTCACATGTCTTCGAATTATTGTTTCTAGGACAAGCCGGTTTCCTCACGATGTTTTCATTCACCGTTTTGAGAGCAGTGGTGATGAAATAAATTACACAAAGTAATGCGCCTGCCTGGGTTCGAACCCACGACTTGCTGTTCGTAAGTCGGGGCCGCCACCACTGGGCCACCGTTGCTATCATTGCCATCAACCGGGCACAAATTCAAACTCCGTGGCTGCTATAGAAAAAATCCTGATAAAGAAAACCCATTAACAGTTTACCCGACCTGGGAATTGAACACAGGACCTCATACTCAGTCAGCAGTCGCACAGTACGCTCGCAGTCGCAGTAGGTACATATTTGTAAGTTACTACTTTTTTCTATATTTGTCTTTCTCATTTCCTCTGTGGTGTAGTTTTCAGTTACAAAAGTTACACACATAACAGTTTTAGGCTTACCGATATGTTATGCTTTTAGTGTTTTAGTATAATGTTTTCAAGGCTAGAAATAGGCCGTAATCCGCTAATGGGCTCGTGGATGTCACGTCGTCTATCGTCTTCGAATTTTTAATCTTCACCAATTAAAGTTGAGTGCAATTGTGGTGAACTTGGCCTGGACTGGCCAAGCACTGCTCTTCTAATACACTAAATCTATGCAAAATTGTAAAGGACAGAGCATCTGTAACATTCTAATGTTCCCACGTAAGTTTGAGAGCAATCCAAGGTGAATCAGTTACAAGGGTAAATTAAACGTTTACTTAACTAGGTGCTTGCGACATTGACTGTCATCAAGCTATCAATCAGCTCTTTTAAATAAATACTACACTGATGGTCTCGCTTATTTATTTATATTTTTTTATGATTATTAGAGGATACTAAACGAGTGTCAATGATTCTATAAATATAGAAAGATTATCACGCCCGTAATTCCTGAAGATTTATGTAACTAAAGTAAAACAGTTTTAAGTCCCATGTGATATGGGACGGGTGTATTGACAATCCAGACTGCAGGCTGCTACTGAGGTAATTTTGATGGAAAAACAAACTACTTAGAATTATACCAACAAAAAGTGTTTTAGATAAAAACTTAAAGTGACACCCGACAAAAAAAAACCTCTAAAAAGAAAAATTAAGTAAATATTGTCCCTTTACGTTTAATATAAGTAGAATATTTAAATACAAGCGCTACTATTTTATGTAAGTAGATTCACAAACATACAGACACCCCTCTTGTTTGGTCGGGGGTTAAAAGATACCAATTTTGATTTCGGAATACACCCATTATTACATGGAACTAAACCATTACAAAATCTGGTTATAACACTTTTACACCAACGGCAGTCCTATCCGAAAATAGCAAGCATGTATAGTTATGTTTATTTCTGATAAAAAACATTCTACTCATAAAAGCATATCTAAAGTGCCAAACATCAGTAATTGACCGTATCACCAAAACTCTTGTAGGTAATCTTGTAACAGAGCTCGCAACAACGTGTTGAAACGAAAACAATTAAAATCTCACATTAATATGAATCTTACTGTTATGTAAACAATGTCAATTACAGGTTTTGTGCAAAGGAACTTGATTGGCTTGCTCTTATGAGATTTTTAGACATTAATTAGCATAGACTCGTGAATACAGGCCACTATGTCACCTGATTTACCTGTTAGCCTTGACAAAAAAGAAATGGGTTTTGCTAAAAAAAAAACGACAAAAATAAGTGGAAAATAATTTTACATTTTTTTTTGTAAAAATGATATAATATGTTATCCTTTTTAGTTGTAACACAGTTTCACAGTTTTAGTTCCACACAAATTCTTTTCATGTCATCATCTGCCTAGCCTTTTCCAAACTATGTTGGGGTTGGCTTCCAGTTTTACCGGATGCAGCTGAAAACCATATTTTACATGGAGCGACTGCCTATCTGACCTCCACAACCCAGTTAGTACCGGGTTATACGATACCCCTTGGTAAGACTGGTTGTCAGACTTTTTGGGCCTCTGACTACCTAACGACTGTCATAGATCTACAAATGACAGGCGGGACCAACGGCTCCACGTGCATGCTTTCCGAGGCACGGAGGAAACTCGGAATGTAATGGGTGGTCACCCATCCACAGACCAACCTAGGCAAGCACGGCTTAACATAACGATCGACCCGAGCGGCTGTTATTATTTAGCCACGTGCTCCTCAAAAATAAAATTCTTTTCATGTGGTCAGAACAAAAAAAAAACACGACAGCCAAACACATACCTCCTCCTTTTTAGAACTCGGTCAAAAATCCATTCTATCAGCGATAACAACGATGGACAAGTCAAAAATGTATTGACATAACCTACCGAAAAGTTAGTTCAATTCTCTTAAAACTGTTTATGGAAAACGAAAAGCTTTGAAAACGACTGTCATTTATCTAAGCCCTCAGATGCCATGGTTTAGTAAGTGATGATACTACCGACGATAGTGATGTCTAACCTACAAGTAAGTGAAGTAACCTATCCACTTATGACTTTTTTGATGAGAAGAGATTTGGCTCAGAAAAGTATCTTTGAAAGCTGGGCACTCACAGAGAAGCTGAATCTTTTCGCGGTGTGCATTTACTATGTTCTACAGATGGACCTACCAGTCTAACGAATATATGATGTTTATTGGGGATTTTCTGATCCTATGGCGGTGGTGGTAATCTTCAAAAAAAGATAAGAAGTTCACTCATTTCTTATCTGTCTACATAAATTATTGAAAAAGAAATAAAAATATGAAAATGTTAATAGGCGTGAACAACCATAAAATAGCAATAAATTACCTAATTAATTAACATGTTAATATGTGATCGGGGCCTTTATTATTATAATTACATAATAGGTAGAATTTTAAACATAGCCACATACGGTTTATTCGAATGCTTATAGACTACATTCCGCTGCTGGAACCCGTTACAAAACAAAATCTTACTTTTTAGATCGAGCTTAAAACTTCAAGCAGTGGCTCTATTCCCACAAACTCTAAGTTACAATTTTAAAACTGTATTTGGATCAAGGTTATTACAAAAGCCGAGTTTAATAATATTTGTAGTTCACTTGTCTACAATCGAATTCACGTTACAGAGCACGGAGCAGAATGAAAATATTATTTATTTTGATTTTCTTTTCAAATGAAATTCCGAGTAATTCATCAACTCGTCCCACATGCCTACGGCCCATTAGGGACGAGTTGATGAATTACTCGGAATTTCATTTGTGTAGTGCGAGGAAGGCCTGAATTCCTGTCAATCTGACTCACACGGTCGTTCGCGTACGTCAGCGAGAAAAAAGTAGCAAATACGCGCCGCGCGTCGCAATATGGTGCTAGTACTCGTAGAACATAATATATGTATAGGTACTCGTACGCGCGACCGACGCACGCAGCCGACGTCAGCGCGACAGGAATTCAGGCTTAAACGGTGACAGGTTAGGTTTGTGAGGAAAATGCTGACAGTGTTACCTGGAGCCAGCAGCCGCCGAGGTGCACTATAAAAGATGATGCTTTGCCCTATTTACTAACATCTAGGTAACATTTCGCGCTCATTGACCGGTAAGCTGGCTAGTTAGTTGAACCTGTTTATAATTATGCAGGATTCTGATCTTTGATCCTGAAACATACGCAAGCTACGAACAAGCAACCTTCTTATTGAGACATTTGAAACAATGATAGTACAAAAAGGACCAGCTCTGTCCTGGACAGGCTATGTGGCCACTACTGGCAAAACAGTCTTTAAGCACTTCAGATTAGAGCGTAAAAAAGAAAAATGAAAGTAAAGGGCGTCGCACATCATCACAATATCTTTCTGTCAACATTCTTGGCAACCATGGGATCTGCGTAAAGGTTGCATGGGAAAAGAATAGATGAAGCCTATTCATGTCAATCTGACCTTCTGACATTCTGATATTGTTACCGAACCAAAAAGGTCATACACATTACAATAAGACGATAATTTAAGACGCCAATATTTTTTCCTTAACTTTGAAAGTATCGCTTACGAATTGCAGTAAGAATCGATTCGTACTTGAACAATTTCAAAACGTTTGCAAAATATACATAAATGTGACAGTTAATGTGTTTACAATATGCATTAGAAGAATGCCATTTTGTTTAGTTTTTAGTAGCCACTTCACAGGTCGTTGTGAAAATTTGGTAAATACTAGCTACGGTTTTGGTTGTGGCATCAATGTCCTAGTCTTTCTTTAAGTATGCTGGGGTAATTTTACAATCTAGAACTATACATGCGGCTAAGGCTCATTATTTTGGGTACTTTGTTCCACATTCTGTGAAAATTTCACTTTATACCTACTATGGATCATGACATACAGTCCGCGGACAGACAGACGGACAGACGGACAGCGGACCCTTCGGGTACGTAACCCTAGAAAACACTATAAAAAAAGCCTAGGGTTACGAAGCATCAGTCAAAAGGTAATCTATCCCATCAATAATGCCAACACTACTTAACCCCTTACATCGCTTGACCTGCGCAGTAGCCACTAGGCATTCAGACCGACGAGTATTGCGAGTGACGTCATCAAGGAAATGCGCGCGCGCTCGTCTTTGGTTACAAGCACATTTAGAGGCGGTATGTTGTCATCTGAGATGCTCGACCTGTCATTACTGAAGTTGCATACTTGCACCCGATATGACATGTGATTGCTTTATGTTGGCAGGGGTGTCACTGCGCAGTTGTCAGTGTAGAACACACGAATTATTCATGAAATTCTCTGTATTTAATGGAACAGGTTCTTCTAGATGTAGATATTATTAAGAATGATATTAATCATTACTTTAACTAATATTAACTGTCACGTTGGTTTAGTGGTTGCAAACGCGGTCCTGGGTTCGATTCTCGGGTCGGGCAAAGTGCTATTGGGTTTATCCATCAGGAATTTCTCAGTAGCAGACACGGAGTCTGGATTTGTGCCCGTTTGATGGCAATAACCTTGCCCCCCATTACTTGGGACTTAAACATAACAGACGAAATGAGGGTGTGAGGGTTAGGCAGAGGTGTACAGTAGACCTCTGCCTAACCCTCAGGGGGTTACAGGCGTGATGTTTATTAATCACAAAATCAAAATTACAAGTCACTTCTGTGAATGAAAGGGATGCCAAATGTGTCAATCGTAAACAGCAGTTTTTTTCCCTTTCTCCACTAATCACCACACTTACAGACCATAATTATGTTTACTAAATACAAGAAAAACCTTAAAAGGTCTTGGGGATCCTCAACAGGAGGTACGCTGGTGGGTCTGTCTTCATGGTAATGAGTTACGCGTAGATGATCTAACCCTAAAGGTATCCTTAGTGGCAAAGATTTATCTTGATGGTTACCGGTTTTTGCCCAAGCGATTCCGAATTACTATTATTCCTAGGTTAGTCTTCTTCGACCCATCACCAATTCACCATATTAGTATTGTTTCACTATAGAACACAATAAAGAAATCCATAACGCATTATTACTGTTACCCAACTCTATTGTAACAGAAGCAGTAACCTATGAAATTATCGTTAAAATTAATTCTAACTTATTTGATTACGACATTATTACGAATATTGTATTAAAAAGTGTGTTAATACGACCTTTAAAATGCACTTCATACTAATAGCATTTATTGAATTATTAACTTGTATTATTATTGCAGCTATTTTTAGCGGTATTGAAAAGAGGCTAATTGGATGATTAAGTTCTTTTACAATTAATGATCACTTCATCATTTCCACTGATCTACGAAAATTAGTAGATAGAACTACTGAACCCAGTGTCGAATAGTTCTACTAGTTAGTTCTACCTTTGGTAAGCCTGAAATAACTATATTTTTTTTAAACTTTTGCGATGTAAAATCTTGTGGTTGGATTGAAGAAAATTATTGTTTTACCTGTGACCACGATAAATAATGACCTCGCAGACTTAGTCAGTACTAAGTCTGCGAGGTACTTATTTATCGTGTGTGGTATGTAGTTAGTCTTCTTCACCTGGTGTCAGTTTTTATGCCACCCATGGGTCCGAAATATCTCTCAGGCATGCTGGTTTCTACGATGTTTTAAGTCCGCGAAGTTGAATGGGATTGTACGTTTCTAGGAAGAAACCGGGCAGATGGTCGAAGATAGTCATACAGTGGGTGCCTGAAGACGGGCATCGTAACCGAAGCAAGCCCAAGAAACGCTGGCGTCGTGACGGATTGATCGGAGAAGGCAAAAGATAAAGAAAACTGGAAAGCCATGACCTTTGCCCCAGCTGTGGGACAGAATGGGTTGACCAAACAAAAAGCAAAAGTATGCTAAATGGAATAAATTTGTTTAACATGCCGTGACATTATAAGTACTTTTATTTTATTTAACTTCAAGTATATATAATTAATATAATTTATTAAAAGTCAAGGAAAATTTTTGTTATTGCTTAAAAATGCACTATTCAAATAGAAATTTTATTAACACCTGGATAATAAAATGCTTTATGTATGTCATTAGAGGTTACTCTGTGGACCTAAGTAGGTAAATTCTAAATGTATGATGCCATCCAAAATAGAGAAAAAACATGTTTGAAGAAAGACATTTAGGAACGAAATTTTGAGCAATTGGGTATATGCATGATTTTTTTTATCACTCTAAACAAAGCGTATTAACATCAGAAATAGCAAAGTGAAGTTATTTTCTTAATATCTATAAAAATACTAAGTTATAAGCATTTGAAACTGCTGATTAGACAGAGAGATCCGATACAGCGAATGACGTCATTCGCTGCATCGACGTACAAAATCCATACTAAATTCTGTTTATCTAGAAAGAAATAGAAACAAAAGTTTAAATGGTTATAACTTTTGTGTTGTTTGGCCGATTTATGTCTTGTTTTCGCTTTTTGTCATTATTTTAATAGTACTTTAACATTCCGTACCGAAATGATAAAAAAAGAAAATTTATGCATATTCCCTATTGCTAGCATAAGTGGTATGGACATGTGATGAGGAGGGACGAACCGCATGTGACTAAAAGAGTGATGAATATAAATGTGGATGGATGGAGAGGGAGAGGAAGACCAAAGAAACGATGGATGGATTGTGTGAGGAATGATATGAAATAAAAAGGTGTAAATGATTGTTTGACGGTTGACAGGAGAGAATGGAAGAAAAAAACGTGTTGCGCCGACCACAAGTAACATGGGATAATGGCAGGAAGATGATACGAGTCTTAGAGGTGATCCTGAAAAATGTTTCCTATTAGCATAATCATATAATAATAAGCCAACAACGTTTCTACCGTGAGGACAAAGTTAGAAAACAGTGAGATGACATGGGCCAAGAAGTTTTTGCAGCAGAAATCGGCGCAGCAAACGCTATAAAATCAAAAGACAAAAGGAAATCATATAATCTGAAGGACGTTGGCTGCTCATACATCGTGGAAGAGACACCGTTGCTATAACAGTTATAAGGTACCACGTGTTCATCATTCTGGACCCCTCCAAAGAGAACTTTTTTCCCGGTTTAAAAAGAAAGCAGTTGCTCCATACATTTTAACCGTGTAAGTACCTTATCCACGTTTGTTGAATAGGGATGCAGGAAGTCTAACCAAATACGAGGAGGTAAAAGCACCATAGCATTATCTATGGTCATAGATCCCCTATTAATTTTTCGATCTCTTCACTCTCACCTAATAACACAGCCCCTGGGGTCTAGCCAAATAAATTGCACTAACCACTACATACTGTCCCTGATTCTTGTAAAAGTCTACACTCATGACTCATGACTCATGGTTCATAAACAATATTACCATTTACAACGCGTAGATAAAATCTAGTACGTGTTCAGTTCTAAATCTAACAGCACTAAGGTCATAGTAAAATCATTACAAATTCATTAGTGGACCATGTTACGGCACAATGGATGCCGCCGCGCGTAATATGCATCGGGCGTTTCTAAAAACGACCGGCCCTGATAAACTGAAGGACATGTTGCAATAGATTCGTATTCAATATGCGACTTGGAGCAAAAATAACTGTTTAGGCGATAAATATTCTGATAGCGTTAGCTTTGCTGTGTTGCAGAGGATATTTGCATGTAATTGGGAATTTGCAATTATTTCCTTTTTTTATTTCGATACGGAATGCTAAAGTACTAAATCGGCCAAACAACACAAAAGTTATGACCAATAAAACCTTTGTTTTTATCTCTTTCTAGATTTAACGGAATTTAGTATGGATTTTGTACGTCGATATGACGAATGACGTCATGAAAGGTATCGGATCTCTCTGTCTAATCTGCAGTTTCAAATGCTTATAACTTAGTATTTTTTTTATATATTTAAAAAAATAATTTCACTTTGCTATTTCTGACGTTATTAAGTACGCTCTATCTGTGCGGTAAATTCATAGATATATATCTTAATATATATAAATCTCGTGTCACAATGTTTGTCCTCAATGGACTCCTAAACCACTTAACCGATTATAATAAAATTCGCACACCATGTGCAGTTCGATCCAACTTGAAAGATAGGATAGAATAGAAAAAAATAAAAAGTCCACCCGTGCGAAGCCGGGACGGGCAGCTAGTCTTAATATATATAAATCTCGTGTCACAATGTTTGTCCTCAATGGACTCCTAAACCACTTAACCGATTATAATAAAATTCGCACACCATGTGCAGTTTGATCCAACTTGAAAGATAGGATAGAATAGAAAAAAATAAAAATTCCACCCGTGCGAAGCCGGGACGGGCAGCTAGTAATATATATAAATCTCGTGTCACAATGTTTGTCCTCAATGGACTCCTAAACCACTTAACCGATTATAATAAAATTCGCACACCATGTGCAGTTCGATCCAACTTGAAAGATAGGATAGAATAGAAAAAAATAAAAAGTCCACCCGTGCGAAGCCGGGACGGGCAGCTAGTAGATATATATGTTACACTAGATTAGCAATTACTGCGCCAAGGCGTTGCCACGGGACACATGCCCGTGGTCTGTATTTTGGTGGTCTGATTAAGCTTGTAACCTGAGCAGCTTCAGCTTCATTCATTACTTCATCACTTCCACGGTATCGTCGGTGGCAGCGCAGTGGTGGCTTTGACTGCAGCTAATGGGGCATAGAGAACAGGAAATGGAGTGGGGCCTTGTCTACGGTGCAGTTCAATATCCACAACATTTAGCCATTTAGTTTAACAAATTGGCGTTACATTTGTCGCCGAAGTCACTTGACGTCCCTTGACACTTGGTCGACTTCCTAATAAAGCAGGGAAGATTTGATAGGAAGAGGTTCACTAGGTAATAGATAGTAATTGGGAGAAAGAAATATCTCCTGGTGAAAAAGACAATATAATTCCAATAAGACATGACCTATGACTTGACCATTATACATAACGGTGTTGTGCAAATGTCAAACTGCGTAAAAAGAAAAGTTAATCGCACCGAATCTATGAAATGAAGCCCACATTTTGCAATGTGAGTACAGCACAAGTGTGTATGTTGGTGAGTGGTATAATTTATGAGAGATTAACGTTTTAAAGAAAAGGTTTCTAATTTTCTTATGTCAAATCTTTCCCAACATCGCAACTTTTTCGTTAGTAACATAACGTGAAAACGGTGTTTTTCTAGTAATAACTTGAACTTAGTTTCCTCATGACAAATGTATTTTGGTCAACCTTTGAAAACAGAGATCTTATATGTCTGAACTGAGAACTTACGGAACTGTTCGGAACTGAGAACTTGCGAATCGATTTAATTAATTAATCAGTGTTTTGACAGCACACATAATTTAATCGATCCCGCCCAGAAATACATTTTATGATAGGCACAAAAAACAGTAGTTTAACGATGATGAATGAATACGCAATTTACAGAAGATCTTAATACTACTATTATAAACGCGAAAGTTGGTGGGTATCCATCCATCCATCCTCAATGGATGGATGGATGTTTATTACTCTATCACGCAAAAACTATAGAACGGATTTGGATGAAATTTAGCAGACAGATAGTTTATAACCTATTATCGATTAACACATAGGATATTTTTATCTCGGATGAATGATATCCATGGGACAATTTATCGAACTTCGCGCGAGCAAAACCGCGGGCAGAAGCTAGTCTGACAAAGTAAAGTTGTTTTTTTTCCTCCTTTCACTTATCGCGCATAGGCTTGACAGGCTTGTCAACAATTTAGTTTTTTGCGTATTCGTCATAACTACATAATATGTTGACGGGTCTTAATTGTTAAATCTAAAAATACTTTTACCTATGTTTTTATCGATATCAGTATAAAGTTGAAAGATACAGGTTCTTAATTAGTCATAGTCCAGAGTTTATTAACATAATTATGATTACAATTTGCAACTTACGTTAAAAAATAATACAATTGGCAATAGGGATTATGCATAAATTTTCTTTTTTTTAATTCGATACGGAATGTTAAAGTACTATAAAGATAATGTCAAAAAGCGAAAACAAGACATAAATCGTCCAAACAACACAAAAGTTATAACCATTTAAACTTTTGTTTCTATCTCTTTCTAGATAAACGGAATTTAGTATGGATTTTGTACGTCGATGCAGCGAATGACGTCATTCGCTGCTGTGTAATCAGCAGTTTCAAATGCTTATAACTTAGTAATTTTTATAGATATTAAAAAAATAATTTCACTTTGCTATTTCTGATGTTATTACGCTCTGTTTAGAGTGATAAAAAAAATCAAACGCAAAGTTTAAGTTTAGTAGAACTTTCGTATTGTCGTCATCACTCTCCTGCCCTAATCTGAATTTATCTGTGGTCGGCGCAACATATCTTCTTCTTCCATACTTGTCTATTACTCGTCATCTCAGCAGTCATCTCCTTTCTAGTCATATCCTCATCATATCCTCTACTCTTATGGCCATCTACATTCATACTCAACGTTTTACTCACTAAATTTTCCAGTAGAACTTTCGTATTGTATTGTAAAACAGGTTGGTGTCTGTAAGTCCAAAGCGCGTATTTTATGTACACTTTGTTTTGAAAATTAAGTGCAACAAATGATTAAAACTAGGTGCACAAAACATGAAGACCCAATTTAATATTCCAATCGTTTTTAACTTGAACCACAAAACTTAAAAATGATGAAATGTCAGAAATAATGTAAGCTCTCTCGTTCTCACTTTGACCTTAACAACTAATTGACCTTAAAGCAAGTAAAAAGAGGTTAATTTCAATATATTTCAACTCAAATGTGACCGTACTATTTAACATAGCGGTTTGTACGTGACCCTGACTATTTACCTATGTTTGCACAAGATCATAATGATGCATTCTGCTGATTGATATATACCACCGATAGAAGAAGACAGAATTCGGGTTAGGATGGGAACGATACTTCGGGGCCAGGTTAGGAATAGAGTTACGTTTGGAACAATATTCTTTTTTTTTTCAAGTTCCTAAGCTAACCCGCGACCGGGTTAGGTTTTCCGGTCAGGTTCTGAATAAACCGGAATTTGACAGCGCACTTCTAAACAGTACCCTAATGTTCAAGGATCTGTAATCTATATAAAATAATTTAATCAATTCTAATTTAATTGAATTTACTCAAATTTAATTAATTCTACTCAAATTTAATTTAATCTATGTTATTTATTTTAATTTAAGTATTTCTTGTTTTAATTAATGATTTAATTGTATATTTGTCTGCGCATAATGTATTGCATGCTGTGCTTTTCTGTAAGTGATGAGGCGCTTACACTTTAGTTTGCAATGTACAAATTATAATGTAACAGTGTACTCATTGTTGAGAAGCCTTACAATAAATAAATAAATAAATCTGTTGGTGCTTGACCAAAATCGGTAATAATACGCCGTCTTTAACACAATTTCATCTTTTATCAACAACGCCCGCGTGACCGCGTCTTACCATTTTTCAGATTTGTGAAGGCCGACGCGAGGGCTTCTGGACCGAATATACAGGGTGTAAACAACCTCATCACGAAGCCGTCAACCAAGCATTCTGTACATCAAACTAAGTAACTTTGCGCAAAAAAATCCTTTTTTTTGGGGTAAAAAATCATGTTTTGTGGTAGAACTCAATGTAACGCACTCAAAACATTGTGCTGATGGATGGATTGAATAGTACGGGGGTCGTGGAGGTATTTAAAGAAAAAAATCTTACATTAAAACCTTGTAGTTAAAAAAAAACTCAAAAAGTTGGAACTTTGACCCCCAATATCTCTGTAACTAGAAGGTTCCCACTGTTCCCTGGTATGGTCTAGAACAAAAAAAATATCGCAATGACGGGGAGAACAAGTGTCTTCCGTCTTCGTTAAGAGGTTTTTTTACACCCTTTAGATTGCCATCAAAACGCTGTAAAATTTCACTTCATGATTAACTCTCGAGCAAAAAATTTGTAAATAGTTTACAAAAAAGATAAGCAGCCAATCAAAATTAAAAAGAACTGTTGCTTGAACTTTCTGCTACCAATGCGTACCATCCACGTACAATTGAAATAATGAGTAATTTACGTCGTTCTGCAATCGTTTGTGCATCTGTGGCAATTGATAATACCTCCGTGGGATGGTCGCACGCTCGCTTATTCTGTTAACAGTAGGAAAAATACTGTCTATTAGCAAGGCTTTTTAGGGGTATCATTATCTTTTTAGGCAAGATGTCTTTATCTTCTGGTTTGTGGTTAATTTACTAGATTTTTTTATTTTTTTATTTGGTGCGAAACATTGTGTGTTTCGGAAATTCATTGGTGTCAAAGACTACAATATATATTTATTGGCAAATTGGTGTGTATTCATCGCACTGCGTTGGAATATTTGAAATGTCAAAAATTCCTGGGATAATTGGGATCCTTGTTGAGGATTGTTGATGTTGATACCATCTAGCATACCACAGATGACTGCTATTAATTAAAGGCTTATAAGGAGATACAAGTTCGTTGCTGAGGCGAGGCGAGACCAGGCTCCCATTTACCTGACAACGGTGCCCGGGGCTGCGTCGAAATGGTGTTCTTCGGCGGTGCGATACCCCAGGCCCCCAGTGTGTGTTCTGCCGCTCCTGTCTGTTCATCACAACCTATAATAGACTGTTCAGTGTTTGTTTTTTAGTTTGTTTTAATAAAGTTATTTTTATTTAGTTTATTTTTATTTATTTTAATGAGTAGTAGCAGCAGCGATGCTGGGGGTAATGGTAGTAGTCAACCTTCAACATAGCTGAACACCCTGGAGAGATGCCCGCTTTGCGCCCAGGCACGATTTTTTAAAGGTAAGCGTGGTCTGAATGTGCATATTGGTATAAGGTACATATATCTCCAAATGCACCCTCAGACCCTGTCTCAATTCTTCCACCTACAACTTCGGCTACATCCACTTTCGACCCGATCTGGCGAACCCTTTCCAAATTCAAAAACTCTGTTCCTGTTTTAAAGCGAGTTCCCCGCGGTGCTAGGCATTTAGTTGCACAAAACCTAGCAGGTTGTGTGCGCCTTGTCGTCCGTGAGAACTCGCTAAGTGCTTGGGAGCAGTTGCTTACCTTCCCTTACCGTATTCTGCATGTTCAAAAGAATTTGGCCACAAAAAAGACTTTAACCGCTCAAATCAAAGATAATTGTAATAGTTCGGCTCAAAATTTTAAAAAACCTTAAAAGCTTGGCACGCGACGATGGCAAGAGACCGGACGGCATGTCTTTGTTTCCATGGAGGATGGGTAGGCCTTTAGTGTGGGATGCTACATGTGTAGATACTCTTGCGCCTTCCCATCTTCCTAATTCGTCGTGCTGTGCAGGGGCTGCTGCTTTGGCAGCGGAGAACCTCAAGCGGCGAAAATATAGTAACCTTATTGGTAACTATATTTTCGAGCCGTTTGGGGTTGAAACTCTAGGACCGTGGGGTCCGAGCGCTCACAGCCTTTTCAAGGATATTTCAAAACGACACTTCCCGTGACCCTAGGGCTGGCTTTTACCTTAGCCAAAGGCTTAGCATTGCCATACAGCGTGGTAACGTCGCCAGTCTCTTGGGGACATTACCAGTTGACAGTGTTGAGGAGTTTTTTGACGCCATTTTTTAAGTTTTTAGTATAAGTTAGTTAGTTTAGTTTATTTTAATAAATTTGTAAATTGTAAATATACTTTGAGAACGTTAATTAAAATTTACATGTAGCACTAGATTGTGTCTAGATTAGCTTACTGGTTAATACGCGAGGCAGTAGCAAGCTCGTGGTTTAATAAAAACAGCCGCACGGGTTGAAGGTCCGTCTGTGGATCGGTGACCATCTATTACATGCCCAGTTTCCTCCGTGCCTTGAAAAGTACGTTAAGTCGTTGGTCCTGGATGTCATTTGTGAATAATTGAGTGGTGGCCTGAAACTCTGACAACCAGTGTTACTAAGGGGTACGATTGTGATGTCGCTCCATGCTACTGGTTTTTAGTTGCATCCGGTTAGACTGGAAGCCAATCTCAACATAGTAGAGCCTTTGCTCTACGCTAAGCAGATGATGACACGAGACAGTAGCAAACCAATTTGTCTGACAACGGTATATAAAAATCAAGGATTTATTCGTATATTTACATCACATTAAAGGATTCTTACAGACGAGCGGCACGTTGCCAACTACAGATAAACTGCAGCCTTCGACACACATTTACTCGGCATGCTGCAACTACAAGCGTCGACGGCAGTCGTCGACGGCAGCCGTCGACAGGTGGCGACGGCTGCTGTTTATCTGCCGTTGGCAACGTGCCGCTCGTCTGTAAGAACTCTAAAACAGAAACCAACAACTGCATGGTTTTCAGAAATGCAGATATCACTTCATCACTATCACTATACAGGGCGTCCCACGGGTATGCCACATGGAGGGAAAGTACCTTGAATATTGTAGATTTAACATTTTACTGAAAGAAGATGTTATGTCTTTGGTTTGACGTTTTGTCTATACAGGTTTCCTGGACAACGAATGTATCAGGATTGTCACTTATAATTAAAATATACAAATAGCAAAATGTACGTTTGATCTTTTATTTAATATTGGCGAACATTTACAAGGATTGAAAACTATATTAATGAAGAATTACAGTTTTCTATTGAAGAAATTTCAACACGACTACAAACACTGAAAGATAATTTTTCCAAATTCCAAGAGCTTCAAAACGAAATTGAAAAAGAAACTGAAGATAGTGAACCAAACAAAGAAATAGATTACAGGTTCGATGTTGAAGAATTATATACTAAATTACGTTCAAAATTCCTACAATTACAAAAAGAAAATGAGATTACAATTGTGCCTCCAAATAGTGCAACGGACACACAGTCAATTTACGAATCAGCAATAACGAACAAAGAAAACCGTTTCGTATGAACTTTCAGCCGTTCCAAGAGAACGAAACTTTTATGAACTTTACCAAACGGTTAAAGGTTTACTTCTTGCTGAACAATATCTCAGATGGTAAGGTGAAAGTGTACGTACTACTTTGCACGATTTCGCCAGATCTACACGAAATAATGTATAATATATGCTCTCCAGAAGATCCCTTGAACATGACTTTCGAAGAGATTACAAAGATTTTAGATGATTACATTGATCCTAAGCCCAGTATAGCCCCCATATCGCCAAAGTCACGTCCCGCATACGTAAGCAAAGATATGTTTTCAAGAAGTTGCGAAACTCTGCTGATAATGAAACCCTAAAATTAGTATATTTTGCCCTATAAGGTCTGTCCTAACGTACTGCTTGCCCGTCTGGGGTGGTGCCACCCAAAATGTATTTATCCGCCTTGAGAGAGCCCAGAGAGCTGTCCTTAAGGTAATGCTCTCTCTTCCACGTAGGTATCCCACTCTGCCCGCCCTCCAAAGGAACTGACTGGTAGGCTTAAGCATAACGTTTTTCCCCACGAACGCCATAGAACTGCCTTTGCCAAACGCCAATTTTACGTGAATAGCATTAATATGTACAACCTCCTAAATAAAAAGTTTAAAATGTATCCATGCCCTAAATATAAATGCAAAAATTTACTTAAAGATTATCTCCAAACATTAAATTATGATGACACTGAGGATCTTCTGCTGGGTAATTTACAATGATAAGGTACGCAGGATACATCAACCAACCCAACCCAACCAAAACGGATGTGTACTGACGGACGGATGGTTACACACCTCATTCTTTCTCACTACACACATCACACATCCTACACCTACACACCACATACGCATTCACACACATTCTACACTTACTCACTACACACACACTTGGACCCCACATTTATTCTCCTCACCACTCACTTATACGTTTTCCTTTTTGTGTTTTGCTCTACATTAGTTTAAAATTATCCTATTTTCTTTTACACCAATTGCTTATTGTTTTAAAGTCCTGATTTATTTATTTATTATACTATGGCTTTGTCTTGTTAGTTATGGAGAATCACTGACTCCTAATACACAGGCACATACACCTAGTTTAGGAGGCCTTATATGCTCTTAGTTTTTGGTTCTTGTTATAATTATGATGGCTTTTGGTGAAATAAAGAATTATTATTATTAGTATTTGGACAAAGCGACACAAATTTATATCTCGCATGCAACAACAAGAGGAAACTGTGGTCACATACGCCTACGAGCTTAAAAAACTATCTGCAAATTGTGAGTTTAAATGTCATAACTAAACAAACTTCTGATAGCTTTCTGTGCTTACAACTCATACGAGGGTTAAATGATGGTGAAATTCGGACGAAAATACTGCAGGAAAATACAACCTCATTTTCACAATTGGTGAAGATTGCCACTGCTACAGAAATGGGAAAGAACGAAAACGCAACAATGTCCTCAGATATTCAAAAACCTAACACAATCAATAAAATAACAACACCTACAGCTAAAACATCTGTTTATAACAACCCACCTGTGCATACTATGGTAAATACAAGATTACCAATAACCATTAGAGATCTTAAAGGAAAATGTTTTCGTTGTGGAAAAGATGACCATAGAGCAAACGAATGTGGAACCATCAAAAGCACTTGCCGAAAATGTCAGAAAATAGGCCACCTAGCACGAGTCTGTTTACAAAGATATACCAACGCTCATCAAGTAAATGAATCTTCAAGCAACATTAGTCAAGACAGTATTGCAGATATCAACTTAGTTAAAAGTGAAATATCGGAGAAATATACGATTACTCTGAAAATAGAAGACAAAACTGTATGTATGGAATTTGACACCTGTGCTACATTATCTTCAATTTCACTAAAGGATTTCAAAAACATGAACATACAAAAGAAACTTTTTAAAACAGAAATTAAGATGAGAACATACACTGGAGAAATTATTAGACCGATTGGAGTAGCATATGTCAAATGTTTGTACAACACTCAATTGTTTTATGGAAAACTATACAGTATTGATCAAAATGTCGACCCAATTTTCGGTAGAAGCTGGATGAAAGAACTACATGATATTGATATAGCAGATATAAGAACAGTACAAACTACAAATCATAGTAACAATCTAGAACAATTTTTAGAAGAATTCTCTTCATCCGTATTTACATCAGACCTAGGAAAAATTCCAAATCAAAAAGCTCATTTAAGTTTAATGGAAAATACTCAGCCGATCTTTATTAAACCACGAAGAATTCCATACGCATTGAAACCGAAAGTTGACGAAGAAATAGAAAGACTATGTACACAAGGTGTGCTTACGAAACTTGACCATACCGAGTGGGGAACACCTATTGTTCCAATAGTAAAACCAAATGGGAGTATTCGGTTATGTGCTGACTACAAGATTACTCTAAATAAAGTAATAAAAGATGAACAATACCCCATACCCATAATTGAAGACATATCTTCTGAAATGAACGGAGGTAAGCTTTTCTGCACTTTAGACATTACCCAAGCATATTTGAATTTGGAAATGGACGAAGAAAGCGCTCACATGCAAACCTTGAGCACGCACAAAGGAACGTACAAAGTAAATAGACTAATGTTCGGCGTTAAAGTAGCACCAAGCCTGTGGCAGAAATTCATGGACAAATTACTACAGGATCTGACAGGAGTTAAATGCTTTTTCGATGACATTATTATACAGGGCTCCTGTGAAGATGAGCTACTACAACGATTACGACAGGTCCTCCAAAAACTTAAAGAGAGTAACCTTCGAGTGAATAAAGAAAAATGTCACTTCTTTAAGCAATGCATTAACTACTTTGGACACACGATCGACAAGAACGGACTACATAAGAATAAAGACAAAATAATAGCCATCACCAGCACTTTACGCCCTACAAACATCAACGAATTGAGAACCTTTCTTGGGGTGGCCAATTATTACAATAAATTTATAAACAATCTGGCCTCTATTACAAATCCTCTAAACGAGCTACTAAAGAAAAGAGCTATCTTTACCTGGTCCCCTAAGTGTGAAGAAAGTTTTTTAAAAATAAAGGAATAAATTTTGAGCGAAAGGGTATTGATTCATTTTGATCCTAAAAAGCCACTAATACTAGCTACAGACGCTTCACCTTTAGGGTTAGGAGCAATGCTTTCACATAGATTACCGGACGGTTGTGAACGACCTATTGCTTTTGCTTCTAGATCTTTATCAAGCAGTGAGAAGAAGTACAGTCAGATTGATAAAGAAGCTACAGCTATCTACTGGGGCCTTAAAAAATTCTTTCACTACTGTTACGGTCGAAAATTTACTTTAGTTACCGATCACAAGCCACTAACATCGATCTTTCACCGGCACCAGACGCTACCAGCGATGAGCACGATGAGACTTTTTCATTACGCTCATTTTCTATCTGGATTCAATTATGAGGTAGACTACAGAAGTTCTGCAAGCAATTCTAATGCTTATCCAGATTTCCAGTGGAAACAGTTAATGATAATAAAAAAGATCAACACTCACAATTCCAGCTACAACAAATATACAAAATCGAAGTCAATCCAGATATTATAGCCCGAGAAACAAAAGACGACAACGAATTACTTCCCTTACTACAAGCATTAAAAACAGGACGTACTTTGAAAGAACTTGGGTATAATGACAATGAATTTACGCTACAGGATGATTGTATTTTGAAAGGTACAAGGGTTATTTTTCCTTCTACTTTACGTTCGCAAATTCTTAATGAATTGCATACTGGACACACTGAGATTTTAAAAATGAAATTATTAGCACGCAGCTACGTTTACTGCCAATGACATTCTTAAAGGTTGATTTACAATCTGCAACAGCTATACACCCGGCTTGTTCAAAATCTTGTTGACCAACTTTGATGTTTAGCTCAAAAATTGAAGGCTAGACCGATGAGTCATCGTTATTTTCACTAGATACTTATTTAATTAAGTATTAAGAGAAATTCTGAAATTGATAGCTTGATTAGCCTTAATTCTGTTATTTTGTTCTGACGAATTACTTGATATGAATAATCTATTCTTGACCCCGTTGAATACTTAAAATTGTTATTGAGACTTCGAGGTTCATTGTTGCTTTTGAGGGGTGAATGGTGGCAAGAAATCAATAGCCCAACTATCAATAACGTATGGCAGCAGCTATCACGAAACATATAGACTATACGCATCACCTGATGTTACGCATCGTACAAGGCGCAAACAGAGTTATCTGCGATTAAGATGATTAAGTTGTCCAGTCTGGCAACCTGGCAGTAACAGTAACCCACCAATCGCAAAACATCTGCGAGGTAAAGGCTTTTTGAATAGAGGAAAGGGAAGTTTACTCCCTGTTCCTTTTCCTGGTATTAAGAGGTAAGGATATTTGAACTTCTTGAGCGCTCTTCTCGTGTAGGTCATAGTTTAAAAGTTCTCAATTATTCGACACAAATAAAGGTAGAAACTCCCACTGGAGTGTGTGCTGCCTGATAGCTATAACTCGAGTGGATAGATTACTTTTAGGTCAGAAGTTAGTGTATCTGATTTGGTGGACTGAATCCAGACCACCAAATCAGATACAGGCATAGGCAAGGGCAGGTCTTTTTATGTAACTCGAGCGAAAGTGACTAAATCATTTGCAGCAAGGCAATTACTTGTTTCGATAAAACAATCGTCTATTTTTAGCCAGACCTGTTTAGCATAAACAATACAATGTCAACAATCGCAGATTCACTTTTGACATATTGGCTATACTGAACTTGGCACACATTATGCTGTTAGTCGACTTTTCGATGTTTCGACCTTGATCTAGACTAGGTCAATGTTCAAACATGTTAGGATTATAAATTGAGCTCCTTGTGTATCGATTTATTGGTCCTTTGATTCACGACGTTCAGTTGTAAGTGATATAATTTTGGTAGTATGTCCTAGTAGAATGACCTTGAAGAGGAGCTCGTAGCAAAATAATAACAGCCACCCGCGCGGGCCGATCTTTAGGTTAAACCACACTTGCCTAGGCTAGTCCGTGGACGGGTGGCTACCCATTACATACCATACCAGAGTTTTCTCCTTGCCGTGGAAAACACGTTAAGCTGTTGGTCTCGGCTACAATTTGTAGATCTTTGACAGTCGTTACAGATAGTCAGTGGAGTGTTACCAAGGGGTATTAACTGTACTAAGTACTAACTGGGTTGTGGAGGTCAGATAGGCAATCGCTCCATGTTAAATACTGGTATCCAGCTATACTTAAAATGTCACTTACCGGATATCTTTCGTGATTATTGATTATTTTTGAGCTCACGATGAGTTATGAACCGTGAAAGCTTAAAACAGTGTTTGGTATCGAGCTGCATGCTGCATCCGATTAGACTAAAAGCTGACCCCAACATAGTTGGGAAAATGGCTAGCATGATTACTGACTTTGAAAAGGTTTGTAGGTTTGGCCGGAATATTAGTTGTTGTATAAATGTTATTTACAAGCTTGTGCCTTTAGGAAAGAACGCTCCTTCATTATCTTTTTATTTTGGGAATGCTTTGCATGTATAGTTTAAGACGTGGTTAAAAGATTCACCACTATATTTTGACTACTACCCATTGTGCAACCAATGTATCTGAATCATCAACTCTAGACGGTTGGTTATTGCAGTTCCAGCTAGCATAGTACTTTATAACACTTTCATTTTTTCTTCGTGTCTCTGGAACAACATGCTTAAAATTTAGCTGGTCCACTTCCACAGTGTCGTCAATTGCAGCACAAGTTTTTTGATTGCATGTTTTGGAGCATAGCTGCATATAGACCAAGATGTATGGTGGAACAAAAGTAACAAAGTCACTAATCAGTAAGTGCGCAAGAGTATTTGTAGCCATTCAAAACACACCTACATTGATTTAGTCACACACACAGATCTATCTACGGCGGAAACTGAAGAACCACGGAATATAAACAATTTATGTGGTGCAATTTGGGAAATACAGTAGTGGAATGCATGTATATGCCCAGATTTCCTGTCCAGCTAGGGAATGCAATAGATTGAGTTTATTCGATGATTAGCAACGAAATCGTTGTCATTTTAATGATATCTATTAAGATGGTCCACTACATGCCTACAACTTATTGGAGTTAATAGGAAATACACATAGATACGTAATTCAAGGAAAGTGCGTACATTTCATAGGAACTAATTGGATCTCAAATAATAAACATTTTGGCTGTATAAACGAAAAACGACCTAAGTTAATAGTTACGTAAGATGTACCTACAGATTCACACAATAGTAATGATAGAAATCGCACATTTTTGTGTACTTTAGCCAAATCCTGCTTGAATTTGACTTTATATTTGCCAAAGTCTAATAATACAAATGCCTCAACGTCCACAGAATGATCAGATGCGACTCGAATTGAAGACATAAAATACAGCTTTAAAACATTTGATATATTATTACGGCCAAGAGATGTTTAACAGGTTTGTCAAGTCGCCAAATACAGCGTTAAATTAATGTCCTCATTTCTTGGTAAAAGTTGGATTATGGTCGTATAAGGACATAGCTAGAATTCGTGATAGACTGAATGCAGTCTCCATGCACAACCGGAATCGTGGATCGTAATCCGATTGTTCTAATTACTTGGTGGTTTTTGCCAACCGATCATTTTGAGAAGTAACTAGAATATGTCTTCAATTCTTCAAGTACTTGGGAATACCTACTTATCTCCGATACTCTGAAATTATTTTGATAAAATCGTTTCCTGTGATCATTATTACCTATATTAAAATCATCATCATCTGCTTAGCCTTTTCCCAAGTTTTATTGGGGTCGGCTTCCAATCTAACTGGATGCAGCTGAATACCAGTATTTTACATGGAGCGACTGCCAATCTGACCTCCACAACCCAGTTAGTACTGAGTAATACGATACCCCTTGGTAAGACTGGTTGTCAGACTTTTTGTGCCACTGACTACCTGTAACGACTGTCAAAGATCACAAATGACAGCCGGGGCCAACTGCTTAACGTGCTTTCCGAGGCACGGAGAAAACCCGATATGTAATGGGTTGTCACCCATCCAAAGACCGACCTAGGCAAGCACGGCTTAACCTAAAGATCGACCCGAGCGGCTGTTATTATTTAGCCACGAGCTACCTACACCTACCTACCTATTACCTACCTATATTAAAATAATAAAGGTTTGAATACTTATTATCAATTTTTCAATAATTAATAACCCAGCTATCTTGGTGTATAGTGAAACCAGCTACTCCAGCTAGTGGCTAATATAGGCTGAATAGTACGTAAGTAGTCAAAGATCGAGCACCGGACTTTTTGGGTTGATGATGGTAATGAGAGCAGCGGTGGCCCAGTGGTGGCGGCCCCGACTTACGAACAGTAAGTCGTGGGTTCGAACCCACACAGGCGCATTACTTTGTGTAATTTATTTCATCACCTCTGCTCTCAAAACAGTGAAGGGAAACATCGTGAGGAAACCGGCATGTCCTAGAACCAATAATTCGAAGACATGTGACATCTACCAATCCGCACCCGCGTGGTGGATTATAGCCCATTTCCTGTTATTAAGAGGAGGCCGTTTCCCAGCAGTGGGAACATTATAGGCTGATGATGATGATGATGATGGTAATTATGATAAAAACACCAAATTGGAGGTTCCAGACGAATATGGTACCGAGTTACCGTGAATAGCTTGCTAGGAAGTAGTAAGCTCTTAACTCTACTCTCTAGTATCTACTTGCAGAAGTTACAGATCTGTATGATTGGTACCTTCAGCTTTGAATATACTCTTATCAAGTTATCAAAGAAAAACCTCTAACTAATTTACGACGCATATTAGGAGCCATCCATAAATTACGTCTCGCGAATTTCATGATTTTTTTACCTAGGGCTGGTCACATTTGTGAGACTCCCTCCTCGTTAATTTGACATCATACATTTTGCAATTTTACATGCTCAAACAGATGTAGTTGGAAATATTTAATTTTTTAATTTATTTGTTTTTTTTTTTTTTTAATATATATTATAATATTTTTTTTTCTATCTAGTATATCAACTATCTGGTGTCCACGACACAAGCCTCGTTGCTTAGTGTGGTACTAGATGGCGCTGTGTGTTAATGTCCAGTGATATTTTTTTCTTTTTTGTATTTCAAATTTCGTGTTTCAATACTTAGAAATATTGGATTTCGAACTTTGACGTCACGAAATTAAGGACCCCTCCCGCTCCTTAACGTGTGACGTAATTTATGGATGGCCCCTAATGTGAGCTACGCCTCCCCGACCTCGGCGCACATCAGACGCACATCTCACATCGCATATTTATATCCAGGTGGTCGCCACTAATTAGTGATCACTACGTCTAAGAGAACGTACTCATTCTATTGCACAAGTTGCATTGAATCCTCTCCGTCTACGCGTTTTCACTTAAAGAGTACCTACGTGTAGACGTGCACTAATTAACCAATGAATGTGGGTTTAACCTCTCTAGTCTAACGTAGGTAAGTGGAACTAATGACTGAGGTTAGAGGTGTTTAGTACACCCACATTTCCCCAGATATGTTTAATAAAAGGGGTACGTAAGGTGTGGTGGAGACTCAGTGATTACGTGTCATTGGTCGAAGGCTCGAATTCAGACAGGAACATTAATACATTACCTAGTTTTTGGAATTTTATTCATGAAAAAGTACTGCCTTTTAAAAAAGAGAAGAAAAGGGGCCCCGTGATGGATCACAGCCTACTCGCAGAGAGGAGATAACGTGTGTCCCAGAAGCAACGATCAGAAGAAAAATTTCTTGGTAACGTCCCATGAAACACGGGGTGGTGTGGCAAGTGAACAAGTCAAGGAAAATGTTCTTAGGTTTTTTATTTTATGCTAGTACTTCTTCATTTGCCCGTAGGCCTGTAGCATACTAGATTCTGAACGAGTGCCCGATTATCTGACTGTACATGAAAAGTCGCTCAGCTATTAAATGAGTATAACAATATATCCAATAAATAATAAATAAATTAAATAATAAAATATAATTTTAAAAAAATATATAAAATAATAAAATATATTATAATTTTAAAATGTTATTATATAATTAATATATTTCTCTGTCAATAGAACTGTTATGTAGTCGTTCTATATTTAATTTCGTCATCTCATCAGACACTTCTTTTCTTGCCCTATCATTCTTAACACAGTCCATCCTTGTCCGTGTTCTTAACACGGTCTTCCCCTACTCACACCCATCCACACTCATACTCAAAAAATCATATTCATTTATTTTCCAAAATTATTTTTTTAAGTGTTTGTTTATAAAAAAGGCTTGAAGCTACCAACAATCATAGACTATAAGTCTGCTAGGCTCTTCCGTGAGTATAGGCGTGATGCTATGTTATGTGACACGTTTCATAATCATCACAAACATAATGAAAAATGAAAGTAAAAGTTTAAATTACCATATTATTTTTATCCTACAAATTAAAACTAGTCTTATGCGTATAATTTCCACAATACGTAGTAGGTATACATAGTAAAGTTGGTATTATATTGTATTAATTTGAATATTAAAACTTCCTACTAAGCTAGGATGTTACATACTATTTGTTACTAACATTTGTTCGTGCCTTCGCTCGCGTTATGGTCAGCAATTATACCTATGGAATGTTTTTAATAAAGCAAGTGACACTCAGGAATAATTTAGCTTTCCATTGGTGAAAGAATGTTCAGGATCGGATCAGTAGTTCCGAAGATTACCCCCCACATCCAAACTCTCAAACTTTCACTCTTTATAATATGTATTAGTATTGAAGTACACAATATGTATGTAGATTTATGCAAACGCACTATCCTTTTAAAAAGAGATGATTATTGTTGTTATTGAATGAATTGGGATTAGATAATCTGGTTGAATAAATGATCCATAATCATGATTCAAATCATCGTTGATTTGTTGTTGGTTTATAAAATGAATGGAAAGGCTTCAAAAACAACATCCATCTATTTTTAGGCTACTTTTGCCCGTAGATACAACCGTTTAGACTAGCATACATGTTATATACAAATTGTGTTAGTAAATAGAACCTTAAAACGATGTTACTGACACTAAATACACTTGCGCATTACGTCACTGTGCGTTCATGGGGCACTTCACCATGTCTTGACCGTATTTAATTACACCTAGAATCCTTCGAGCATGAAGAAAGGCTTTCAGGTGAACACGTCTCCAGTCTCCTGTTTTGAAGTCACCACCACCGTTTATGGACATCGGCACCGCAGATCTGTGCGTGCCCGCGGACTGCTGAACTTAGTGCTGATTCGTCTCCTGACCAGCCAGACCCAAAGAGATGGCGCACAGTGTAACCTGCGCGCTTTCATGGTGAACGTGCGGCCGCTGTATAGGCTGCACTTGGTGATGAAGCCCACCGGGAATGGCGAGATGTTATACGTTGGGGGTGTGTGCGAATGTATTGGTGTTTCCCGGGCCTCCGACACATGGCAGTAGTAGGAACATTAGGTTTTTAGTCGGTTAGAGTCCGACATAAGCCTCCGCCCCAGACCATTCATTCATTCACTTCACGATTTTTGTGGCAATATGTCTTTGCTGGGATATTGGCATAGAGTTCGATTTCTAGGCAGTGTTGTTGAGTTTTTCCATCTGGAATTTCTCATATCAGCCCAGAGTCTGGATGTGTGCTCGGCATCAAACGGGTACAAATAAGAAAGTAATAGGCAATTGGTGTGGTCTCTGTTATACCGGATGACTTTTTTATCACTTGCCATAAAAATGGGTACATTAGGTGAACAGAGTAGAAGTTTATGGCATACATAGTTTTTATTTTTCCACAGATTAGAATAAAATTGATCTATCATAAAAAAAACGCTATAATTTTCAAGTAAACTTCTCATATTAGAACAAAGAACAAGAAATTACGCAATACGCGTATGATTTGAATTTCAATGTTTTTTGTTTTTTTTTTTTATTTTAATATAAACTAAGCATGCCATTTGCTTCTACTCCGTTCACCTAACATACCCATTTTTTTTTTGGAAAGTGTTAAAAATGTCACCCTGTATAGGACTTAAATACAGAGTGTAAAAAGACCCTTCACGGAGCCGACAACCAAGCATTCTGTACATCAAACTAAGTAACTCTACGCAAAGCTTATTTCTGGGAAACGACTTATTTTTTTGGCGTAAAAATTCGCGTTTTACGGTAAAACTCAATGTATCGCACTCAAAACATTGTGCTTATAGACGCATTTAATAGTAAACGGGTTATGGAGGTATTTAAACTAAAGTTGTGACCTTAAAAAATAGTATTTGAAAAAAAAAACTTGTGAAACAGTTGTAACTTTGACCTCCAATATCTCCGTAACTAGTAGGTTCCCAGGTATAGTCCAGAACAAAAAATGATCGCAATGACATGGGAGAGTAAATTCCTCAAATCTTAAGAATTTAAATTTTACTAGTCATGTGCAACATAAATATGAAGTTGTGCTGTAATGTACCACATTACAGCGCAACTTGGTAAATACTACCGGTACTCGATACTATGCGCAGAAGAAATGCTTCTGGATCTCAATTGTAATGTAATTAAACGCTTTTTTTTGTGTTTTACTTCTGAGATGTAGGTATTATCTTGCAGACTTTAAAATAACGTTTAGAAAGAATACAAAAAAAAAAACTTCGGCGTATCTTAACAATAACAGTTAAGCCTTTAGAGACGTAGTGATAATATAATATTGTATTAAGTAAATAAATAACAAAATCTGCATTATGGAACACAGGGTGTGTCTTACCGGAAATTGCGTAAAACTTTCAGTTCGAATTCATTCTATTGATTACATCATAGAGAAAATAAAAAATTATATCAAAACGCATAATGCCTCTGTCGTTTTGAATATTGTGTAATACATTTTTGGATGCATATTTTTGAAAAATCTGGTTTTTACGATCTCCTTTCTAACTAGCCGTTTTACTATATATCACCATGCACATTCCGAGATCATCACAATACTTCGCTTCGGTCCATCACTAAGCATCATGAAGATCATTGTAGCGGTAAGTCCAGTGTAGTGCCTAATCTAGTGACAAAAAAAACAAGTGAAGGTTTAAGTGTAGTGCGAATCCCAAATTAATAAGTGCCTTATTAGCATAAAAGTTTCTATTGTTGGGAGATTTTTGTCTGTAAGAGGGAGCAACACGGATCCAGTGTGGGTTTGGTGTGTTAAAAAGTGCCTCGAGGAATGTGTTCCATATAATTGAGAATTGATCGAAGGATGACGGCAGCTTGTGAGTCCAGCTTGTAGGGGAGAAGGTGGACCAATGACCTGCTCAAGGCTACAGGAAACAACGGGATGCGGGTAGCGCAGAACTGGATGTTGTGCAATCCTTGGTGGAGGCCTATTTGCATCTCTGGATTTCGGCTGCATTAATGATACTGATGAATTTTAGTACGAGCATCTATGTTCCAAGCTAACAAGGCTTGATAAGCTGAAACCATTTTTTAAGGGATTTTCAGTATGCTTGTTAGAAGAATGCAGAATGTAGTCATTGCATTCGAGGCCTAGTCGCCATGATAGTTTCACTCTCATAAGAATGGATAGCTTATTGTCAAATAAAAAAAATACTACTTAAAAATGTACAAAATAACCCTTTAATTTGCCATAATTACTGCTTATTTTTTATTTCCCAGCCCAGCTTGGAATTGTATTAGGCTATATTTTACTGAGTCCAATAAACGATTTATTTATAGCTTATAGCATGCAACAGTAATATTTACCAATATACGCTGTAATGTATGCATTACACATTATGACGCTATTACAAAGTACACATTACAGCGTATCTCAGAAATACGTACTAAGTCGAGCGCGATTATAATGACAAAGTGCTAGGTGCTCAAATGATCTCACTTGATTGTCTCAATTAATAACTAGTAGTAATTAACCCAGATACTTCGAAACTTGACTTCATGTAGTGTTAAATATCATCGTAAATACATACATAAACTCACCACAGTTACGAACAGTAAGTCGTGAGTTCGAACCCAGACAGCAGCATTATTTTGTGTAATTTATTTCATCACCACTGCTCTCAAAACGGTGAAGGAAAACAGCTTGAGGAAACCGGCATGTCCTAGAACCAAAAATTCGAAGACATGTAACCTCTACCAATCCGCACTGGGCCCGCGTGGTGGATTATAGCGCATTCCCTCTCGTAGAGAGGAGGCCGTGTCCCAGCAGTGGGAACACTATAGGCTGATGATGATGATGATGATGAAGGACCAAATGAGTCAAATTCAACTCGATTTTTTTGTAAACACTACATATTTTCAACAAAAACTCATACAATCAATTTTCCGCAGTGTATATTCCTCGCGTTGGTAGCGTGCATTCGTGGCCATTGCAGCCATGGTAAGAGCAGCATCAACTACCTTCGTCTCTTCAGCGTCGAAGGTCACAGGCGACGAGTTCGCAGCGGAGCCGGAGGTGGCAGCAGTGGAGTCTCTGGTTTCTACATCCCAGCCAGCAGTGGAGGCGGTAGCGGAGGTGGCAACAGCTTCCAACGCTGGGGTAGTGCCAGCCAAGGTGGCGGTGGAAGCGCCAATGCCTTCAACCTCCCAGGACCCATCGGTCAGGTGGTAGGTGGCAGTGCCTTCAGTCCTCCAGCCACTAGCTACGGCGTTCCAGCCAGCGGCGGTGGTGCTGGCCGTTTAAGTAACCTGGGTGGTGACGGCGCGGCTGGTAGCAACTCCCAAGGTTGGACCCCTATCGTCGGAGCTGGTGGCGGTCTTCCAGGAGCCATTAGAGGTGGCGCCTCGGGCGGTTTAAGTCTCTCAGTTGGTAATGCCGGCGCAGGAAGTTACGGTGCTCCATTCGCCAGTGCAGGGGCTGGTGGATTAGGCAACCAAGGTGGCAACGGAGGCGCTAGTGGAAGCAACTATGAAGGTTGGACCAGCAACCAAGGTGGCAACACTGGTGCCACTGACCTTCCAGGACCCATTGGAGGCACTGGTGGCTACAGTCTATCAGTTGGCAATGCAGACACAGGTACTTACGGACCTCCATTGGCCGGTGCAGGCATTGCTGGACGAAGCAACCAAGGTGGCGACGGAGGCGCTGGTGCAAGCAACTTCCAAGGTTGGACGAGCAACCAAGGTGGCAACGGAGGCGCTGGTGGTAGCAACTTCCAAGGCTGGAACAGCAACCAAGGCGGTAACGGGGGCGCTGGTATCTCTAGCCTTCTAGGACCCATTGGAGGTGCTGGAGGGATGAGCAACCAAGGTAGCAGCGGAGACATTGATATCGGCAGTTTGCAAGGCGGTTCTGGTGGCGCCAGTAAACAAGGCGGCTATGTAAGTGCCGGCAGCGGCAGTTTCCAAGGCTACGACGCAAACGCTGTAAACATCGGCAACCAAGGCGGCAACGGAGGCAGCAGTTTCCAAGGCTACGACGCAAACGCTGTAAACATCGGCAACCAAGGCGGCAACGGAGGCGGCAGTTTCCAAGGCTACGACGCAAACGCTGGCAACATCGGCAACCAAGGCGGCAACGGAGGCGGCAGTTTCCAAGGCTACGACGCAAACGCTGGCTACATCGGCAACCAAGGCGGCAACGGAGACGGCAGTTTCCAAGGCTATGACGCAAACGTTGACAACATCGGCCACCAAGGCGGCAGTTTCCAAGGTTACAACGCAAACGCTGGTAACATCGGCAATCAAGGTGGCAATGGAGGAGCTGGTGGTAGCAGCTTCCAAGGCTACAGTGGAGGTTCTGGTAGTGGCAGCAACCAAGGCGGCTTCGAAGGTGGCAGTTTCCTAGGCTACGACACAAACGCGGGCAACATCGGCAACCAAGGTGGCAACGGAGGTGGCAGTTTCCAAGGCTATGACGCAAACGTTGACAACATCGGCAACCAAGGCGGCAGTTTCCAAGGTTACAACGCAAACGCTGGTAACATCGACAATCAAGGTGGCAATGGAGGAGCTGGTGGTAGCAGCTTCCAAGGCTACAGTGGAGGTTCTGGTAGTGGCAGCAACCAAGGCGGCTTCGAAGGTGGCAGTTTCCAAGGCTACGACACAAACGCGGGCAGCATCGGCAACCAAGGTGGCAACGGAGGTGGCAGTTTCCAAGGCTACAGTGCAAGTGCTGGTGCCGTCAGCAGCCAAGGTGGCAACGGAGGTGCAGTTGGTTCCAAATTCCAAGGCTACAGTAGAGGTCGCGCAGGCAGCAACAACAAGAGCAGCAGAGGCGCCGGTGGCCGCAGCATCCAAGGTAGCAGCTTAGGCGATTATCAAGAAATCCCTGTCGGTTTCCAGACCTCCGAAGGACGAAACGTCGAACCTCAGCTCCTTGAACAAATCCGCAGTATTCTATACCAAGAAGAAGCTTCGTCGGGATCCGGTAGGGGATTTGTGCCGTCGGCCTCTGCCCCATCTACAAGCTACGGCACACCCTCATCTGCCTACGGAGCCCCAGGAACTGTAGGCTCTGGCGGAGGCAGATCTGGCCGCATCATCGGAATCGTGTTAGAAGGAATCAATCAGTCTATCCAGATCGCCCAATTCCACCAGACGTCATCTAGCTTAACCGGCGCCGGCGCTAGCTTCCCCGCGAACACTTTGGCTATTCCCTCCGGCCGCTACGGTGCTCCTTAGTAAAATATTTATTTGATTATTAACTTATTGTTATTTAATTTAATTGTTTAATTTATTTATTTAAAATAGGAGAAAATAAAATGTATTTTCACCGTGAACCGATTTGTTTTTTTTTTAACCAAAAGACATTAATTCCAAGAAAAAGTTATAATGAAAATCAAGACACACACATTTAGCTGCTTAGTACAGTCATGCAGAGCATTTTAACATTAACCAAGTCGCAGGTTTTTAATATCTCTTTGCCATTAATTAATAAAAGCTGCGAAGATTATTCTCATGAAAGGCTTCCTCTATAAGTAAAAGTTGATAGTCATTTGCAACCCACAACTTTAAATGCTAGCGAAATTCTGTATTGTATCTTCAACGTGAAAAAACTACATGAGTACGCTAAAAGAAAATAAACTTTAATTGTGGAACAAGGCCTTCAACTTCTTCTTGTTGGTGATCTGCCTATGGAACACACTAGCTGACCCACGCAACTTCGTCTGCGTCACTTTTGAGAGAAAAAGCTCACAAAAAGAATACATTTTCCACGTTTTTGCAACATTTTTTTATGCTCCGCTCCTATTGGTCATAGCGTGATGTTATATAGATTATAACCTTCCTCGATAAATGGACTATCCAACACAAAAATAATTTTTCAATTCCAACTAGTACCTAGTTCCTGAGATTAGCGCTTCCAACCAATCAAACAAACAACGAACAAACTCTTCAGCTTTATATAGTAAAATATATAAATATATATATTACTTGTAAGCAGTGACGTTAACATAAACTATAGTGTTAACGTTAAAAAAGTCTTCAGTTTCTTGAACAGGATAGCGTACCTCGTTTGTAATAACCCAAAGGCCTAGACCAGGGATTCCTTTGCCAGGAACCCGACGGTGCCTCAAGATAGCTGTTCTCTCTCTCGAAGATATGAATTTTCTCTTCGGACTTCACTCATCCCAAGATTGTGCCATTTTATGTCCTTAGAACTTCGAGAGTTGCGCTACGTGTTCGTCGAAGTCTGGCGTCACCGGGAAGGATAGCGACTGAAACATGTAAGTAAACCCAAATTGTTAAAGGAACATGGGCAATTTTATAAGAAATCTTGTCGTGAAACCAACAGAATTGAAATATATCTCAAACAGTAGCTTATAATCCGTACGCAAAATACGCGTTTATATGTGGAGTTGCGGACACCAGCTAATACAATACAATAGTAGCTTATAATTAGAACTTCATGCTAAAACAACAAGTACGGTCGACCAAGCTATTTGGTTTACATTTTACAATGTAATTTACATGTTTAAATGTAAACCAAATAGCTTGGTCGACCGTATCTAACTCGCCAGAGAACAGACAAAGCCATTTGAAATAAGTTGCCTTTGTGTGGATTTTGCCAAAAATTAAACTAATTTTAAACCAAGTTTAACAAGAAGGTCCCTTGACGCAACCTTAATAGTCCTTAGTCGATTCCAGGCCTTAGCCGGCCTAGCTTAGATTAATAACGGTGTACTTAGCTTTAGCACAATGTTATCAACATGATCTACTTAAAAAACAAATAACTGTTGTTGACAAATCCTCGACAACTTAGAGGAAAATGCAACATTTTCAATGGGCCGTAGCTGTGGTCTCTTTCAATAAATTATTTTCTTGCCTAAACCCACGTCCTAACAAAACCAGCCGCTACGCGAACATGCCTTATTTATTTTCTTTATCGAACAATAACGTCCTTGACCTTTGGTTACTATCTAGTAAGTCAGAGGTCAAGGAGGTTTTTCGCTGCTATTTAGCAATAAGACATTTGTATAATTACTAATTTAGACAACAAATATCATGCGTGTCGTCAGAGTCATTAAAGGTACAGACGTCAGTACAACAAGGTACGGTTGACCAAGCTATTTGGTATACATTTTACAATGTAATTTGCATATTAAAATGTAAACCAAATAGCTTGGTCGACCGTACTATAATCTGTCAAATTTGTATTAATAGATTTTCAACTTTATCGTTAAAGCATTAATTAAGTTCAAAGTTGATTGGGATTTGACAGTTTCGGATATCTTGATGTGTTGGCGTGTGTACAAAGATTTATTTTTAAAATAGCTGATACCTGAGGCTTCGCACGCGTGAATGTCGTTTATCGTGACCAAAAGTAAAGCTCCTAGACGGCTTATTTTTTTTCAACAAATATCGTTATATTTTAACCAATGTATAAAAAAACTTGACGAATTATATACTAAAACCTTCCTCGAGAACCACTCCACCCCAGTTGTAGCACTGCTACGGGTTGTGGCCCGCGCCGTCTAAGTTGTGCTACGCCGTAGCGGATCGGCTACGAGTGCTATGAAAAGTGTACGTGACGGTCACGCGTGTTCCATGATTTTTGTTCACCCTAAAAGTGTTCAACGCGCCTAAAGAAATTTTCACTTCAAAAAAACAGATACCCATACAACAGTAGACAGACTATTCCGATGCATCTATAGATATATTTTTTTTTCACGAACCGGACATGAGTTTCTTTAGGAAACTTGTTAAATATGACGGGGAGGCTCACCTCCTTGAAGGACACTTAAAAGATTACTGATATCTTTCCATTCTTAAAATCAATGCTTAAAAATCAAAATCTTTTCAAAAACTTATGATTAATTCATCAAAATTCTTTCTTATTTTTAGCTCTACATATTTACATAATGCGTGTTGTTTTGCATATATTAACTTTTTAAGTATTTTGAATTTACATTTTGACATTGTAACTGATTCTGAAAAAAACGAGGTCTTGTACAACAAACAAAATGTCTTAGGTATTATATAAGTAGCTGTTAATAATAATAATTCATTGGACACGTCTATAGATTAATTTAATTTAATTAATGGTAAGAACTAAAACATATGTTAGTACTTATTAGCTAAGAGTGACTTAGTCCTGTAAGTGAGATTCTACATCAGTGAGCTATCTAATTTACAGGCTATCACGTTCAGGGTGCTAACACTAGTCCCATACATCCTACTTAGTAGTGACCGCGTCTTTTTGCGTCAAAACCGTCTGTTACTCAGAGGTTAGTGCACTTACGAAGTTGGTAAATTAATAACCTATTACTAAACCTTAGCCTATTGAAGTCAGAGTCAACGAACACAGTATGACACCTTGAATCACAGTATATTAATGAATGAAGATCCTGCAGTAGATGAATAGACTTATACGGCAAAACAAGGTCATCAACAGTTCTCATTACCGACCTACAAGCAGAGCACTTACCATAATCTAAACTTAATTAAGGATAAATGGATCAAATGATGAATCACGATGCTAAATAAATATAACACACACGAAGTTTTCTAATAGCTACAACATTACGCCTGTTGTCCCTGAAAGATTAGGCAGATCTGTAACCTAATAGTAGACCCACCAGTTATGTTTAAAGTCCCATGTCATAGGGGCTGAGCCTATTGCCACTAAAGAACAAATTCAGACTACTGAGAAACGACCATTAAATCTAAATGTTATAAATATCTCACATGGTGTGATTTACGATACCACACGAAGTTTTATTACTATGTATCTTTGTCTAACAATTAACACTAGAATTACATACCATACTTAGTAAACAATACCCGCTACCTAGTCACCGTGGAAATGGAAACAGGTTTTTTCCTATTTACTTAGGGACAATGTTTGTTTGCTTATGATTTACATAGGTTTCTAGTTACTGTTTACAGCTGGTTTAGTTTACGTGTTTTGGATTAGTCGGTCTTGCTGAGTACATATACATATATTTTCAGTCGTTTATTTTAAGTTACCACTCGTAGGATATCTAATAATGTCTAAGGAGCTCGTGGCTAAATAATAACAGCCGCTCGGCTCGATCTTTAGGTTAAGCCGTGCTTACCTAGATTGGTCTGCGGATGGGTGACCACCCATTACATACCGAGTTTCCTCCGTGCCTCGGAAAGCACGTTAAGCAGTTGGTCCCGGCTGTCATTTGTGATCTTTGACAGTCGTTACCGGTAGTCAGTGGCCCAAAAAGTCTGACAACCAGTCTTACCAAGGGGTATCGTATTACCCAGAACTAACTGGGTTGTGGAGGTCAGATAGGCAGTCGCTCCATGTAAAATACTGGTATTCAGCTGCATCCGGTTAGACTGGAAGCCGACCCCAATAAAACTTGGGAAAAGGCCAGGCAGATGATGACTCGTAGGATATCTAATTCCCATTTCAGTATGGTAACGGTAGTCATAGCTTAGAATGACAATGTGTTTTTGCATGTCTCTTTAGCGTTTATTATTATCTTTCAGTTCTTTTAAAGGACCAGTGATGTATTACTCCATGTAGTGTACTACTCCATTGGCATCTTAACCCGTATGTCCACAGCCGTTCCCGAAGGGAACCGGAGCATTGTTATTTTAATTGTGTCTGTAATTGCGGGTATCTAGCGGTAATCCCTTTAGTATCTATCGACTGATACATTGTTGGATATTGATTGGTGCCTAATTTAGACCTTCGAGATATGGTATTTAAATAATAGATACTCTTCTTTCAAGGTGCAATAAGCCAAAATCCATCTTGAAATTTTTTTTTTTTTTTTTATATAAATCACAAACAGATCACAGTGTTACATGCCAAATTTAATTACACCTTTGATGAAGCAAATTACTGTTACTAAACAACCGCATAGATGTGTCTAAGGTCAAATGATTTGATCAAAACATCGCAGAATCCTACAGCAAATGTTAATCTATAACCTAAAAGAGACACTCAAAACCCTTGACCTCGCCGTTCAATCACAGAAAAATCTAAAAAAAAAATCGCATGACGCCCTCCAATTAACCGAAACTTCCTATTCGGATGGTAGCATCTCCCGTGCTTACACAACCTAAGCTATCCTTTCTCCGCCCCACCGCGGCCGTACTTTACTATATATCACCAGACACCATCCAACAACATCACATTACTTCGCTACGTTCCGAAGTGACCCATCACTAAACATCATGAAAGCCTTCGTAGCGGTAAGTCCAGTGCAGTGCCTGTTCTAGTGAAAAGAAAAAAATAACAAAGTGACAAGTGCCGTGTCGTTCCGAAATCAAAATAGTGCATCGGAAATCGTGTGTGTTCGTTCTCTCTTTTTTTTTTTTTTGGAATGTGATTCAGCCTAAAATGCACTCTTGTTGATTTCTGAACTTTACCGTTGATTCGAAATTGGGATACAATCGTGTTTTATAAATACTGTTTCTATTTATATTTCGCAACAATTGAAAAGACATCACTATTAATCAAAACAGTGGTCTTTGGTCATTTGACCGTTAAGTGCAGCACTTCACAGTAATAAAAAATTAACATCAGTGAAGAGAGTTATCTGCCTGTAGGACTTTATTGCATTCTGATAGAGTCAATAATGCAATGCCTAGTCCGACACTAGGACCTTCCTTATTCCGCACCAAAACGTGCATGTTGTTTGTATTCAAAACACGATCGTAATCTGATCTCGATAGCTTTTTAAACCTTCGCCAAAACCTACACCGATGAACTTTAATGATTTTATCGATAAGAATCGCGATTTTACGAGTCTAAAATATGCTTAGCAAATGAAAGTACCTTAAAACTTATTTTTGGAATATCAAGTTCCTTCTAAAATCCTGACATTGAGAGCCAGCAAATATTTTGCATATCTTGCGTTAATTTAAATTGCAAATTACGTTTTTGCCTTTGCTTTCTTCGGCCAGATTAGAGCCACACAATTATCGCGGCGCACTAAAAATAGACAAACTCAATTTTTCTAACAATAGTTTAATAATAACCAACAGATAAACATGACCATTGCCTTTAACCTTTCTTGTCAAACCTTTCCACATAAAACCTAAAAGAAACAGTGAAAGTCGCATCACTATTTTCCCAAACAATTATCTAAAAATCGATATAATAAATCTTGAAGCAACACGAAGCGCCATTCAAATGTCAAAACGCATGCGTTTTGAATGATTTCACACGTTTGCCGCCATTGTTTGACTTTACGGTTTTTGTCACATCACTTTTGTCATTCTCATTAGAATACCGGAGTTACGTTTCTTTGCAATTGTGTGAGAATAGTATTTTTCCCAAAGAGTAATGAAAATTAGTTTTTTTAACGGTTAACTTTTGAATTCAACTGCTCCATTTTTCCTAAACACTTTCTCATAAAGAACGTTAATTATTTTCTTAAAAAAATCTTTATCCTTCCACTCAGTACATTCTCTATAGACATTCAAGATCTAAAAAGTACCTAAAAGAAAAACCACTCAATGAAAAGATCTCGCTAAAGCTCTGAAAATCACAGAAATGTTCCCACAATAATCTACTAAAATAATTACAAAACAATTACATTTAGCTTCACGTATATCATTGCACAAATACTAACGCACATAAATTGTGCTAGCCGTGTGCAACGGTAATATTTTACGCGTGCATTACAGGGCATTACGCAAGGAGTCGAGTGCAGGTCAAATGTCAAACTGCTACTGATACGCAGATGTATTTATTTCAAGCGATTTACGACCTTGTCGTTGAGCTTTAAAAGTACATAATGTTGTGCAATGGTATAATTATTGGTAAAGATATTGGTTTTTTACTTCAGTCATCTCTAATGCTTTCTTATAAGTCTTGAAATCTGAAAGACTTCACGCCATCTTGAAGAACTTAAGATTTTGGCAGATGTAAAGTCTACCATACCACTTAAAATCTACGTTAAACAAAATTATTTATTCCTAACTAGAAAAACACACTTCAATTTCTCTACAATCTAGGTATTTATTTTATTAGAGAGAAATCCTAAAATAACCTTCATCTAAGCACATAAAGTAATTTGCATAGTATGGATTTACGTAAAAGTATTTTACTAAAATTCTGGTTGTAAACGATTAACTTTCTAAACGTTGTTGTAAATTATTTTGACTTTAATTGATTCAAACATTGATTAGTTACGATGTTTGCGACGATGTCATGAACTTAATGAACATTCATATTTTAGATGTCAAAAACATCATTAACACCAATTGTTTATAGTTTTCACTTGGCCTCATAGATTACAAAAGAATTTTAAATTTTATGTGCTTGACGACGTTTAAAAGAGAGTATAATATTATATTCAGTGTTAACATGATCTTAATAAATTAAATACAATTAAAGCAAAGTAAAACAACTTATCGCACAATTAAAATTCTCAGTCATCAGCATGATTACCCATAAAAGAACAATTTCAATGAGCACAAATCGTATCTGTCCTAAAATGAATGCAAATCCGGTGCATCCAACCTGGTTCGAGCCCATATAGGTCCGTTTGACACTAATACAGTCGAATCTAATTCAATATTCTAACACAAGCCCCATGGCGTAACTGATTTAATTCTAATCAGGATCCTAGCATGTGTCCGAGATGTAGACCGTGAACGTGGTTCGATTTTCAAATTAGACAGTTCTATTTCCTTGTTTTTTAAAAAATAAGCCTGTTACATTTTGGTTTCAAAAAGCCAGTTGGATTTTCTAAGTTTTTTTTTTAGGAAAGAAAAAATGACAAGATTTCTAGGAGATATTTTCGCGTCACCTTGATCGTGACTGAAAACTCCAATTGTAAAATAATAAAATAAAATTAAATAAAAAATTGCCTTTAAAAATGTATCGAAAGTAGTATTGTAGTAAAAATCTATCTGCAAGTCATAAAGCATACTCATCATTGTAAATGAGATTCTCCAATAGTTTCTAAATGACTTCCTACATAGAAATACTGACCCAAAGCAATTTATAGAGAAAGCCAAAACAATTTGCTACCACGACTACTATTACAAATTCTTTACCACTCGCTAGTCATTTACATAAAAACTACGAAAACAAAAACTAATTACTTATTATGTTCTAAACATGTTAATCATCCCATTATTACTTCAATAAAGAAATCAAGCACCCGCCATCTTGGATTACACACAAACAGTTTTACCGTTTGTATAAAACTTCATTTAATTTTACGGTCGTAACTTTGTGTTTATGAAAGGAGTTCCAACGATGACCATTTCGATGATAATGTGTTCAATTCATAAACGTTATTCACAATGGCATCGTAATCTTACTTTGTGGTCTTTATGAGCAAAAGCGATAGAAATCTTAGTGGTCAGTTTGAATTGACAGTTCTTTTCAATGATACTATCGCTGATTTCTATTGGTTACCTTGTTGATTTGTTATTTTCTCATCAGTACTAGAGCTTACACTACGCTCATTTGTATAGAATCCAACATTTGTTGTAGAAAACTTGGCAAAAGTTAAGGTCCGCAATGGCAAAAGCCAAATATTGTCCCTATATACTCGTACTACGAGGCAAGTCATCAAAATATTTTTCAAAGGTTGATAGATCTACCTGCTTTGACAACCACGTACCTCTCATAATTAAGCTTCACAACGAAATTCATATGCTAATGTCCACAACAACGATTACAATGACAAGTTAGCCTGTCATCTATGTAACCTGAGCCCCATAATTTGTGTCTATAAAATATGAAGTCATTATGTCAGACAGCACGATTGTGATCAGCCGAAAGCTTTCGGTAATGGCGCCTCCGTCCTTTCCGGCGGAAGTAGCGGCGAGTAGTGACGTAATGGTGCATGTCATAGTTGACAATATCAGCTAGGGAAATCTGGATATAATGAGCATAGAATGAAGATGCAGAAAAGCTAGATAAGAAAAAAACAAATGATGGTCGTCATTTCATATTCGCCATAAAAACCAGTGAAAGTGAAAGATGCCTTACTCAAAGATACTAGACACTAAAAATCCTAAGAGCTATTTTATGTAAAATAACTAAGAAATTTTAGCACATTACCCACAATCTGCCATTAGAAAGCATACCTAGAAAATATGAGATGGTCATTATGACATGACCCGCGCATCTTCCGCGGTACGAGCTCACGGAGCGGCTTTTGTAAAGAAATCCACTCTTGCGCATACAAAACATTGCACAATAACAATTTCCTACTTCTTGTAAATGTGATGTTTATTTCTTGCAATGAATTTCAATTCGGTTAATAAATAGTGGATAAGGGTGAGGTCACACTAAAAGCATGATCCTAATCGATCCATAACTTCGAAATGAAAATATTCTTTATCTTATCTCAAGCTACTTTAAAAAAGCCAAATTCATTTCATTTCATTCAATTCAAAAGCCAGGTTGGCATATAAATATTGATTCTCACGCTCGACGCCTTGCAAGATGCAATAGCCCTTACATAACACGACCTAAAGTAGGTAGTTGGCTTAAAACCTCTAATCCTTAGCGAAAGGTAAACACGAAATGCATAAATCGAAACATTTTACATCGTCTTCCTGTTCGCAAGTCAAAGTTCATGTTCTCACATAAATCGCCCGAGTATAGCTAGCTGAGCGTAGCTTGTGATGTAACATTCCCTTGCTTCTCATTTGACCTCACTTTCTCTGCCCAACTATTGTTCCTAGTTCACAACTAAAAGATTATCATCAATCTTCTTTTTTTTGTTGAAGTCATGTTGGTAATTAAATTGTATTGGAGGCTTTATGTTGGATAAGTTATTATTGATTACATTTATTATTCATTACGAAAGTAGCCATACCTACTTAGGTAGATACATCAAACATCATAAGGACATTTATTTTTGTGGTCTTTTGAGTCCCAAAAAATGTAAACCTGTAGATTGTCAACACTTATTAAAACAACATGACAGTTATCTAAATAAACATTCGTCCTAACGTAATATGTCACGACCCAAAATTCACAGCTTCGAAAAAAACAACTATTACATAAACATAAGTGTTCATTTCAATAGCACTTCACATCCAATTACCTCAAGAACTAAAACTGTGAGTGCCATATGTCATGGTGACGTAACATATAATTATTTGCGCACCTTTTGATGTGCATGCGCAAATGAGAGGACACACAGAAAGAAAGTAACAACAAAGTCACGTAAATGATCGTAACTGTCGGTTACTGAAAGGTCTAGTTGGACTAACTAAGCCTAATATGGCTTCCCAGTTTAAACGCGCAACTAGTTGGGGAAAATAAAAGAAGGATTTGCAGTCTTTACTTTGAGTCTACTGGTTGATCCTAGAAAGCATTTGTTGTGAATTTGTAGAGCATTTTCTGAAATTAAATAAAATATATCATCCAGGTAGTCGAAATTCAGAACATGAGAAACCTTAAACAAACTGACTTACATAAAACCACGTAACGCTAAAACTATATTTGTTTCTACCATAGTTTTCAGCCGAGTCATACACGCACTTGTCACTACTTTCAGCATAAGTTATTAGACGATTTTGAACTTTGAACTGGAAACTAATAAAGTTGTATTTCCACAGTGCATAGCCCTCGCGTTGGTGGCGGTCGCCAATGCTGAAGCCCCCGGCGGCTACAACTACAACCGTCCCTCCGGCGGCGGCGGTGGCGGCGGCGGCCACTTCAGCAGCGGCGGTGGCGGCGGCGGCGGCGGATACACGGCCGTATCCACCGGCTACCAGACCTCCGAAGGACAGAACGTCGACGGTCAACTCCTCGAACAGATCCGCGGCATCCTCCTCAGGGAAGAAGCTAACTCCGGCGGCGGCGGCGGCGGTCACGGCGGTGGTCACGGTGGCGGACACGGTGGTGCCCCCTCCTCCTCATACGGCGCACCCTCTTCCTCCTACGGAGTCCCATCCACCAGTTACGGCGTCCCATCTGCCCGCGTTGTCGGAGTCGTGCTTGAGGGAGTCCGTCAGGCCATCCAGGTCGCCCAATACGAACAGCACTCATCCAGCGGTGGCGGATACCCCGCGGCTATCCCCTCCGGCAGCTACGGCGCTCCTTACTAAACTAACTAAATTATCCGAACTTGTCAAGTACATTTAGAAGAGCAACAACATCAAAGATTTAAAATGGAGTATAAGGACGTCTAAATGCCGTAGTCACATAAAGTTCGGATGGTCAACGTTATTCGGGCGCGCTCGCAACATCCCCGAGACGCTCGAATGTGTATTCGAATCGGCCGGCCATCACGTACAATGTAGGTGATGTCGGCCTTGGCCCTTGTCACCGCCTCTGGCCAACGCTTGCGACTGTGCACGCACACGGGTGAACATGTCCTAGCGGCTAACCAGTCACTGATGGCCGATTTTGACAACTGTCATATCTGTCAAATAGACAGATTGACAGCTGACAAGTTCGGGTACAAAGCGTGAAGTGGCTAGCCGCTGGGCTCGGATCACATCTTGTATAAAGTTTATCGTAAGGTTAGCTTATTGTATTATTAAGTTTGTTTTTTATTTTACAAAAAAGAGAGAAAATAAATACATTTTGACACCGTAAACTGACATTTTACTAAACCATAAACCCCAAACCTTGTGGATTACCCAAGCAAACATGAACTTTAATACCAATTACAAAAATTGGTGAAGAGAAAACCCCCCACATACTTGCAAAACATACTCAAAACATTTGACCGCTACTTGCAAATTGACCACAACAAATAAAGCGATGCACGAACTGTCTAAGCACTAAAATAACATTACAAAACCTCTATTAATGTACCATCGTGCCATCTTATACGAATCGTGATAGTTCAATTTACAAAATCAAAGGAAAACGTTCATTGCTTGGCAATATCGTGTTTCATCACGATGACCACAGGTCTTGAGATGGCATCACAAAATGCCTTTCCAAAATTATTTAGAATGTAACTGCATAATCGCATGGATAGTTAAAGTTTATGAGAAAGGTAAATGATAACTCAAAGATCAAGCAAGGTCGCAGGAACAGACATAGCACTAACAGAATAAGCAATTAAGTGAAAACCACGTTTCTCAACACTGAAATCACTGAAATATACGCAACGTATCGGGAAAAAAACACTTTGCAGTGTGATTATAAAATCCACCAAGACGAAAGTAGAAAGACCTAGAGGAATCTAGATAAAGTGAAATTCTATTGAAATTCTATCAGTGATAACATTGATGCAAAAGTCCAACATATATTGGATTGAAACAAATAATTAAAACTACCGCAAAGCCAATCAAAATATTAACGCTTTAGAGGCCCTTCGGTCTAGTCACACCTCACAGTTGATGATCACGTAAAGTTATATGGAGGATGGGCAAAGAGGTCCTCTAAGGTTAGAGAGGTGAAACCTCTATGCTAAACAAGTTTACCAGGCATGCAGAAATTAGTCCTGCTTACAAACAAACACACAGCAATATTGATAGATAATAATTGTCAACACTTTGTTTGCACTTTCAGTTTGAACCACTGAAAGTTCGGATTCCATTTAAATTTTGTGAAGCCTCTAAAAAGAATAAGGATTGTAAATGCAAATAAGAATAACGAAGCAATTATTCTATGAAATAACAATACTTGGGCAACAAGAAAGGTAAACAAAAACATTATGTAATAGATTATATTTGGAAACATTCCATACACACATTGGATACACCAGGGCAATATAAAGTCATTAGTGATGACATCTCAATGGAAACCTCTGTTCTTGTAGCGAACGTGATCCCAATCGGGCGAGTACCATCAATAGTTGAGAAACATTGCGATCCCACGGCTAATCTCACTAAAATTGCGGGCGTAATGCACGTTACATAAAATTACGTCATCCAACGCGACTTAGAAGACAATGGTCATCACCCGCCGGCGACTGTGGCCAGACATGTATGATGATGTTGCGAAACTAACGCGCGATGTCATTCGGGTCAATGAAAATTCTAAGCTTCCTGAAAGACAGAGCATCGTCAATGATGAAGTGATTAGATTGCTTTATACGTAAATGACTAGCACTTTAGTCTCCTTTCATTATTATTATGTCAAGATAATCAGTATCTCTGTACTCAGTAGTCCGCCTTTCGCATTAATAATTTTAGTTCTAAAAAGGGCGTGACAAGACTAATAACGAAGCCGAAAGGCACTTGTTCTCCACGTCATTGCGATATTTTTTTTGTTCTACACCATACCTGGGAACCTTCTAGTTACGGAGATATAGTTAGAGTTATATAGTTTACATATAAGCACTAATAATACAATTGTTTAAGAAATAACACTACTGCACCTAAATGTACACTTTTGTAATACCTACTTTTGAAATAAATTATTCTTATTCTTCTTCTTCTATGTTGGGGGTCAAAGTTCCAAGTTTTTCACAAGTTTTTTTTTAAATAATGTTTTTATTGTATTTTTTTTTATTTTAAACACCTTCACGACCCCCGTTCTATTCATTCCATCCATCACCACAATGTTTTAAGTGCGTTAATGTTGAGTCCTACCGAAAAACGTGATTTTTCAAAAAAAAAAAAACTTGGTTTGATGTACAGAATGCTTGGTTGTCGGCTTCGTGAAGAGTCTGGGTACACCCATACAGGGTGTACCCAGATTTATGTCTTAAATAAATATCGCTGGACATTACACACAGGGCCATCTAGTGCCACACTAAGCAACGAGGCTTGTGTCGTGGACACCAGATAGTTGATATTCTACATAGATAATTTTTGTTTGTAAATACATACTTATAATACATAATAAGCAACCATGACTCGGAAATAAATGTCCATGCTCATCACACAAACATTTGCTCCTACCGAGATTCGAACCTGTTCTATTCTCGATAGTTAGCATAGACTGTTAGCATACTGCTTTCTTTAGTAATAGACAATGGTCATGGAAAATATGAGACCGAAACCAAGCAGACACTTCCTTTATTTATTTCATCACCACTTCTTTCAAAAGGTGATGGTAAATATAGTTAGGAAACCGACTTACCCTAGAACTGGCAAAATACGAAGATATGTGACCTCCACCAACCTGTGCTGGGTCCACGTGGTGGACACCGACCACTCCCTTCAGAGCAATGAGGCCAGTTTCGTTATTGGCTGATTATACTACTTCAAATAACAACAAACTTATCTAAAGTCACGCAATACATTAATGATGACTGACGAAACATTGCTAACATTGTACGACAATAACATTATTCCAAACATGCTAAAGTAGTAAACTTCTGCGAAGCGATGATAGGTGATGTCAACAGACAGGCTCACAAATTGACACCTAGAATACTAAGTGATCCCTAGTTAACTTAGATTTATATAGTTTGCACAGATCTGGCGACTGATCATGATAATGAATATTCCTAGAGCATTGGTGGCCACCTGCGCCCCGACTTACCAAACAAGCAGATCTGATTAAGTAAGTATGTGAAGAATATCTAGATGTTCATGGTAATTTGGTATTACTAGTAAGAACTATTGGGTAGATCTTGGTGATCTGCATACAAAATATTGATCCAATCGGTTTAATTTTTAGGTGAAGATGACTTTGGACTGGCGTTTACTAATCACAATAAATCGTCAACCTACACTTAGTCCAGTGTAGGTTGACGATTAACCAGTAACCATTGTAAAAATGAATCATACTTATAACTGCACTATGTTTTTTAACCTGTCTAAGCCTTATGTCGATGAAATAAAACAGAAAATGTCTTTGGAGGACCAAGAAATGTTCAGTATCGATTGTCCAGTTGTGTAGACAATCTTGTCTTTACTAGACAAGGTCTTTCAGAAATCAAATGTTGACCTAGCATTTAACAACGATATTACACATGTACAAAGATGTCCTACAATCTGCGCCTGCACACTTCTAAGCACCTCATACGCAATGTAATCGCATTCCTTTTGCAACGCAACGCTGATGGCAAGATTCTGCCTCTGGGCTGTTGCGTGCCACCATTGTTTATTTAATTGCTAATTTCTGATGCTGTGGCGACGTACAATGTTTGCTGCTCGGAGGATTTTGTAAGTTGAGATGAATTTGGATCTTAGGTCTTTGTATTACAAACACGTTTAGCTGTGAACTGAATTTGACGTTCATACGTATTTATCTCTATCTTTATGTTCCTTCTTAGAGGCTAAACTAGTAAAAAGATGATGTGTTATCAAAATCTGTTAGTGGTTTCAAATCTCTTCATCATCATCTGCCAAGTCTTTTCCCAACTATGTTGGGGTCGGCTTCCAATCTAACCGGATGCAGCTCCAGTATTTTACAAGGAGCGACTGCCTATCTGACCTCCACAACCCAGTCAGTACTGGGTGATACGATACCATTTAGTAAGACGGGTTGTCAGACTTTTTGGGCCACTGACTATACGAGTACCTGGTTCCAAATCTGTTATTAAACTAAAATAAAATAAGTAGGTGACAGTCACCAACAGCATCGCGACTGCTTGAATAGTGACTGACAGAACTTTTTACGAGAGATTCCTAATCTCATTTAATTAACGGTAATTTAAACGGTGATAGATTAAAAGTGGATCAGGAAAGACAATATAACGTTAACGGGTCCCATCAACTACCCTTTTTCTTTAAAATGATGTAATAATTATAAAGCAAATTCGAATCTATGCCACTTATAGAAATCTTGATCGACTAATTACTCGTATAATTATTTATTTTCCTGTTCAATACGAAAGTGTGGAATTCGTCAAAACAAATATTTTTGACGTTCAATAATGCTTTCACGTTAAAGATTGGATGGGCAAAACACACTTATTATGCTGATGTTAATTGACTAAGTAAATATCTAAACACAGCATTTCCATTTAACTTCTAAAATTCAATTAGCCTTTGCTAAAGGAGACGAAAGCGGAAGTTTGTTAAACGAAGAACTGTGATGAAACTGAGAGAAATTAAGATCCTAGGCAGAAGCACTAGTGCTAACCAGGGCCAACATTTTTGTAGAAGTGTCTCTATCAAACGGTAAACAGGGTGTAAACAGACTCTTCACGAAGCCGTTAACCAAGCATTCTGTACATCAAACTAAGTAACCCTACGCAAAAATTATTGCTGGGAAATGCCTTTTTTTTTGGGGTGAAAAAACACTTTTACGGTAAAACTCAATGTAACGCACTCAAAAAATTGTGCTGGTGGATAGATTGAATAGTGTGGGGGTCGTAGAGGTGTTTAAAGTAAAGTTCTTACATTAAAAACATGTATTTAAAAACAAAAACTTGTGAAAAAGTTGGAACTTTGACCCCCAATATCTCCGTAACTAGAAGGCTCCCAGGTATGGAGTAGAATAAAAAAAAATGATCGCAATGACGGGGAGAACTATAGTGCCTTTCGGCTTCGTTAAGAGTATTTTTACACCCTTTATGCACGTATACGGTATAATGTATGAGCGGAAGACGCAGGAGTAGATGCTGGACGAATTTGACGCCTATTATACTTAGTCGGGATTGGCCCATATTAACTCAGGATCGAACTGAATGGGAAAAGGAAAGGCCTTTGCCCTGGGGTGGGACAACAGTGGCTGATAATAGTTATAATGGCCAATTAATAATCTGTCAAATACTAATTTAGAAAACTACATTGTGTCTTCAACATCCAGTTGGTTGGAATTCGATTAATTTATTGTGGTGATGCAAAGACAAAAGTAAACTTGACTTTTAGATGCAAATAATTCCCAAAGATCAAACCCGCAGTAAATTGGTTAAGTGACCGCTGGTTGTAGCATTGACATACAATACAACACGGTTAACGAATTAACCGAAGTAAAAGTAACAGAAATAGAAGTTTTAAGCAAACAAACCACGGGATTAATACTAAAGAGAAATCGATTCTTTATTTGCCTACAGAATTAATTGAAAGTGTTTTATGTAATGCTCATCTTCCATACATCGCACGATCTATCACACACTTCCACAGAGCATGGAATCACTGTACCGGCAGCATCTAGAGACGGCAGAACCTAATGGAATTCGAAATTGGAAATTGCGTTAAGCGACGGACCACCTTCAAAGCCGTCAGTCTATATGCGTGCCCCGCAGAGCAGAGCAGAGGTGGCCCAGTCGAAACGGCCCTGACTTACGAGTGGGTAGTAGGTTCGAACCCAAGCATTCGCATTGCTTTGTGTAATTATTTTCATCTCCACTGCTACTAGAAGATCCAGATGAATGTCCCAGAACTAAAAATTTTAAGGTGCTCGTATGTTACATAGCTAACTGACCCTGGACATGTGTGGTGGTTTACGCCTCGTTACGTTCCTGGCTTACTTGAAATAAATGCTTTGATTTTGATTTTTGATTTTTCACTTTCTCAGGGAGGAGGGCCTGTGACCCAGAAACGTTAATACTACTTGAATGCTACGTTCTGCTCTGTTCGACTGCTTCGTTGATCTAGTGGTAGCTGTCGCGACTGCTGAGCGTGAGGTCCTAGGTTCAATTCTCGGGTTGGGCAAATTGTTATTGGGTTTTTCCAACAGAAATTTCTCAGTAGCAGCCACGGAGTCAGGATTTTTGCCAGGTTCATGGCAATAGACTCGCCCACTATTACAATAACTGGCGAAATGTGGGTTTACAATTAGGTCCACCTCTGTCTAACCCTTCGGGGATTACAGACGTGATGTTATGTTGTTTTTTGTCTCGTAGTAAGCGTACCTACTTGCTTTGAACTTGCGGTTTGAACGAAAAGTGTTGACAATGCCGCCTCTATCATCAGCCGCCGCGACATCTCCACACTCTGTGCAAACTCCAAAGTTGCACAATGAAGCCTGACTGTGGGACAGTTATCAATCATCGTGTGTGATTATCTTTTTATGTAGGCTGTGCGCTAGGTATGTAGTTATCGCCTATGTAGGGTAAATGATGTGTCAGGTTGATAACATCATGGTTCTCTATAGATTGGCATCGTAAGTGTGGCACGGGACAGGTAATCGGTGTTGTGTTCATGATACATTTATTTAAAGATTGAAGTGATTAATGACTTTATAATTCGAGCTTCGGGGCGTAATAGATAGTTTTACAGGTCGGTCGTTGTTTTCAATACTTTTTTTTGTTTTGATGGTATAAATTGGTTTCGGCAAAAATTGTGGATTTGAAGATAATAGTACAAGCTTATGAACATCTAATAAATCAGTGTTCAATTGTAACAATAAGAGCGCTTATTATGCAACCTACTAAAGCCCCGAAAAGGCCAGATATTCAAGCCAGTAGCATCAGTGTTTAATTTTGCCGCAGCTGGGACATGGCCCCACCTCCTTGTGAAAGGGATCGCGCCAAAATCCGCCACGAGGGCGCAGTTCGGGTTAGTCGAAATCACATGTCTTCGAATTCTTGTTTCCTCACGTTGTCTCCCTCCTGTTTTGAGAGCAGTGGATATAATGTTATAATTCCAATGCGTCCATCGATGTTCCTCTGCATGCCCCTCCTAAAGTCTAAATACGAATGACATACAAAAACGATAAACTTTCTAATGCCTTGCTTCTCCAGGCATTCATGCTCTTTGAAACTACGTGTTCTCAAGTACCACTAGAGTTTGAGAGTAACTTCAACATTCATGTTCAAAAGTTGTTTTGACAAGTTTTTTTTTTAAACAAGTTTTTAACGTAAGATTTTTTTAACACCTCCACGACCCGCGTATTATTCAATCCATCCATCAGCACAATGTTTTGAGCGCGTTACAATGAGTTTTACCACAAAACATGATTTTTTACCCCAAAAAAAGTAATTTGTTTCCCAGCAATATTTTTTGCTTAAAGTTACTTAGTTTGATGTACAGAATTCTTAGTTCGTGATTTGTTGTTTACACCCTGTAGATTTTGAAATCAATATTTCTTGATAGACTGCCTCGCTGGTGAGGGCACTCACCAGCGAGGCAGTGCCTGCAAGCGCCACTGCGTAGCACGATGTCCTGGGTTCTGGGTGGGTTATGGGGTTTTTCATCAGGAATTTCTCAATCGCAGACACGGAGTCTGGATTTGTGCCCGGTTGCTGGCCGCCCCTAATAAAATTTACTAAATGGGGCTTAAAGCATAACAGGCGAATTGTGGGAGCACTATTAGGTACTCTGCCAGGTATGATGTTACGTTATATTTGTTTCTTAGCAGCACGCATGAGATGTCTAATGTACCATGAGAACCATGTGACCATTTTTATTATTTGACTTTTTGGTCTATAACGGTCGCAAGTAATCATGCTGGTCCTGGATTGCCCAGAGACTAGATTTGTGCCGCATTGAAATTATCTAAAGTGTAAATGTAAAGTGTAATTCATGTTAGAGACTTTAGTCACCATTTAAAGAGAAAGGGTAAGCACTTAAGCAGCCTGCAAGCAACTGTACTAAACAATAAAAAAACTCAAATAATTCGTCACAAAATATATTTATGTTCCATACTATTTTAATTAATTTCATCACTTTCAAATCACAATGCAATTTCAATTTTGTTATTTATATTTTAATATCAATACGAAATAATTTCAATAAACATAATATACGTTTTGCTTTTCTTTCATTGTTCTACTTACAATTCTAGGGATTGGCACTTAGTGAGCACAATAATAACAATGTACATGATTATTTACATTTATTTAAAATATAATACTTGGTTTTACGTATTATGATAGAGCACTGGGTTGGAGAGGAAGACTGATATTATTACTTTTTATGCTGATGCCAGGTCTTGGAGCTGTAGCATGACGGAATTTTCCAAAAGTGATAAAAGCATTTTTCTCGCTCACTTCTATACAAACCGAAAGAGACGGCTAGTGCTATCTCCTGTCACAAATGACAAAATGGCCGTCATGATTCGGCCGCTGAGGGCATAGACAAGTGACAATCGATTTCAAAGCGTTTTGTTTTTCTACAAGGACTTTCAATAGGGTTGACATAAGCTTACGTCAATAAAATACATGTTTTTACTTTCCCATCATCGTCATTGCTGAAAAAAAGTGTCCGTCGTGAAAGCCAGACTTGTAAGCTTAATAAACGCTAAACCGGGCTATTAAATGCGTTATTTGTTAACTACGTCATATTTTAGACGATTAAATACTAAAATGAATGAATAAAACACAACAAAATATGCGTTTGTGAAAAATATGTGCATTCTTTGGTTCAATTTTGTTTGATGGTGCAAACGCCAGAACACCAAGCTACCCGAAACTGTCAAATTTTCTCAATCAACCTTGAAATTAACGAAAATATATGAAGATATGTGAATGATTGTAGAAGCATGATGTGTTGGCGGACCCGTACATTATAAATAACCTTTTTTTTTTTTTCAGAATTGTGTATTTAATATTACGTGTTTGACATTTCCATTTCAAGTTAGTGTTTTAAAAAGGCTATTCACAAACCTTAAATTATTACAAGTATCGTAAGCTTACATCTATAAGTTTCGTAATCAAACCTGGCATCATCCACAATATTTCTCCTTAATAATAGTAAAGTAAGTAATATTGCCATTAAGTGGTATTGCCTATTCCGAACTCAGGTTCTTATTCTTATAGATTTTGATAAATAAGCTTCACAACCAAAGTTACGAGTATTCTGCATGACATGGTCAGTAGATGATCAAAAGAAAATATTTTACAAAAGTTATTTTAATTTTATCTTAGCTTTACTTGAAGCCTTGGCAGTGCTTTATTTTCGATAGAGTCGGTATACATTAAAATAATAATATTATGCTAATTATTGCCAGACTTTCATCCGGTTTCTGAAAGGCTGTTATCACACAAAAATTTACTAAAATGCTGTCAAACCCGATGTCAAAACTAGCATTGTCACGAATGTGGCTCAAAGGACCACGATTCTTCGAACCGGATTAAATCAAGTAACAAAAGCCTGTCAAATTGATCTGAACTTTTAAAATAAAATAATTTTAATACAATTTTAGAAACAGGCCTAGAGTATTTAAAAAACGAAACAAGAATTCTGCCAAATAAAATGGATTAAACTTCAATAGTTACGTCTTTCAGTATTTATAAAATACATGATACAAGCAATTATAGTTAATGGACTAAAATATGTTTTTCATATTCCAATATAAATTATAAAAAATTGAGAAGGATAATTGTGCATAATTAAAAATTTTAGGAATAGATTAAATTATATTTTAATTTGTTTTAATAGGAACAACACTATTATTTTGCTTTTAAATATCTAAAGCCCTTTGCCCACCCTAACGTACCATCACTTTGTTCAAAATAAATGAAAATTATAAATAATTAAATAAAAACTGGCATTGGATGTCGTTTTAACAATTCCATAATACGTAAAAAGCTTGTCGTGAGGTACAAAATTAATCTCGTAACTGTATTTTAAAAGAGGAACTTAAACATTACTTATGGGAAAACAACTGTACGACTTTACAATTTTAACAGCATTTTTATTTAGATAAAATAATGACAATACGTAGCAATGGACTGGACAGCGAGGCTAATATTTCCATATTTATACTTTCATTATTTTCAAGATATTTTTACTGTTGAATTTTTTTTACTGAAGTAGATTAATAACAGCGAATAACATTTAGATTCCTATAAAGTATAATAAGACGAAATATATTTACATTAAATAAATAAAAAGTGTACTTAATGAAATATAATTAAATGCATCATTACAGAAGAAATGGAATCATCAGGATAAAATATAAAAGGATAATTTGACGCAAGATAAAAGTAACAGACAAATATTTAGCTGGAACAGCTTTGATGAAAACACTTATTTTACAAGAATTCTTTCTTAATACTAAATCACAATTTATTAGTAAAGAAGTAATTTTATCGTTCGATATCGAATTTGTAATTTTTATTTTGCGTCAATGCTTCGTTAACACTTTATTTAAGACAAAAATTATAAAATCTCTTATAATTTATATCTTACTTTAAACAGGACTCCCTTTTCTATCAAAATATGTACAGAAAAGGACAACAACAACATTAAAATACTAGAATTCGTACTCATATTTATACAAATCATTAATTAGTTCTCTTGCACCGAATCTAGCCCATATTTACCCTGTACTATCTAGCACCTTTTTTCTCTTCACCTGATTTCTTTTCAGCGGAAGCTGGTTTCTCTGCTCCAGCTTGTGCGTCAGCTGCGACCTTCTTTTCTGCTTCAGCCTTTTTCTCTGCTTCCGCTAGTTTCTCGGCAGAGGATTTCTTTTCAGCTTCAGCCTTTTTTTCCGCCTCAGCTTTCTTTTCTGCCGAAGCTTTCTTGTCTGCTTCAGCCTTTTTTTCCGCTGAAGCCTTTTTGTCTGCTTCAGCCTTAGCTTTTTTATCAGCTGCAATCTTCTGCTCCGCAGCTTTCTTTTCTGCTGCTGCTTTTTTACCTTCCTCTATCTTTTTCGCTTCTTCTTCCGGATTCTCTTCAGGCCACAACACCTCAGGATGATTCATCATATAGTAAATCATCTGCTTTTCACTACCGTATGTAGATGCTTTTGTACCGAGACACATTAAAAATTGAGGCTTTTCTAAAGTTTTATCACAGGCAACAGAATGGAAAATATGTATGAGACTGTCATCGGCCGCCCTGAATACAGATAAATTAGATTTGATTAACGTTTCGAACATCTGAACGTCTTCCATTCCCCAGCCTTTGATTTTCAAATCAAATCCTCCGACTCGTTCAAAGTCGCATTTATACATAGCTAGAATACCGAAACCATATTGTCTAAAGTAACCGAGGTCATTTCTTATTCCTTTGCTGTACTTTAAGTTTATCAATTCCTTTTCAGTTTTAGGCTCGTCTTCTTCTGGCTCATCCTCCTCCATTTCTTCGGGGTTATCATCCACGGTATCACCTCGGAGTTTATTATAATCTTCACTATTTACCACTTCATTATTGTACTCACTAAACACTACTGGGAAATATACTTGGTGATATTTGATTGTGTGTATCCTTATTCTCCTAAGAGTATCGAAATTGAACATCATATCGACATCGATAAAGAAAACTAGATCGTCATCCGCGCAAAGCTTCAATCCTTCCGTTAGAGCAGCACCTCTTGAGAAAGTTTCCGTGCCCATCGTCACGACTTTCATGTCTTTACCGTACAAATTGATATAGTAATTAACTAAGTCCTCAGTGTTTTTGTAGTCTAAGGGACTATTCGTATCTAAGTATACTACGACTATCAGTGACACAGCCTCATTCGTCTTCAGGACGATGTCTTCATAATTCCTCATGAATCTTCCGAACGTTTCTTGTCTACCAGACAGAGGCAGTATGAAATGTATTCGCCTATCGTAAACTGGATATTCCGCGTTGTCATCACCCCATTTCAATACATTAGGTAGGTTCTGTAACTTCATGAGCCCGCTCTCGAGTGCTTCTCTTACATTCAACTTATCAAGGAAGCCATCTGCTTGCTGTTTGGACTCATCGAAGTCTTCGTAATCGACTGGGTTCATGTTGGCTTCAGACTTGTCTAGTATTTCTGGATCTTCGAAAGGAGGTGGGTCTCCCATTGGCAGTTCTCTTATCTCCATACCTAGAAATATACAAAGTGTGGAACAATATGATTTAGATTTTGGTAATTATGATTTAATCAATGTTAGTCGTTTTTACAACCATCGAAAGTTTATCTATGTAGTCCTGCGTATGAGATCATTTAAGTAGGTAAGTGGCAATAGTATAGACAATAGTCTCCAACAATAAATTAGGAAATAAATGGAATCTGCAAATCATGGGATCACTACCCATGTTCACTAATAAGTGATTTGCAGAGTCTAATTATTTCCTAATTTATTGTACGATATACAAGTTATTTCAATTATTAGTTTATTAGCCAAGTCAGCGACCAGTATTATCTGACGTCTTTCGATATTCTTCTTTGAAAGGGGGTCTTAGCCTGGGTCAAGAAATTTATAACAAAAAATCCAGTACTCAAAACGACTAGAAATCTTCAACAACCAACACAATAAACTCACTAGTAAAACTCTGCTGCAAATACGCGTGCCTCCTGACAGCGGCCGTCATCTTCCGTCCCCGGTAGCGCCTGTACTTGAGCAGCAGGTCCAGCACGTGGTCGGCGCCGTGCAGCGGCTGCAGGCGCGTGTAGCCGTACAGCAGCTCGTTGAAGTCGATGACGCGGCCGCGCTGCCGGGATGGCGCGTTTATTATCTCCATCACCTGGAATGTTGAAGATTGGAGATTATTTTTTGCGGCGTAAGGTTTAAATTATTTTTAACGAAAAAAACAGATCATCCAGATGATCTGTTTTTTTCGGTATCGTTATTTTTTCGTTTCGTGATTTACCAGTAGATCATGGACGTAGACAGTAGCCAGTTGTAGCGATCGAGAATCAGCTTTTTACTGTACGTAAAAAATTTAAAATGGTGGTATTTTTCTTTTTAGTGTTATCTCTTAAATTAAATAACCATTTTGTCATTCGGTTGTCGGGATTAGCATCTAAATTAGAATTGCAACAATCAAGTTGATTGGCAATTCAAGAAGCCTCTATGGTTTGGTCGTTAACTGCTGTAAGCTAAAAATGGACAATAATGGAACCGTTTTGTATCTTTTTCATAATTTTCGAATTAGAAAATATCTGTGAACCAGAATGCGGCAGAACTTCCGTATTAACAGTTTGTTTATTTGAATTAACAATATCTGTTTTTCAAAATACCTTAGTTATTGTTATTCTAACGCCTATTACTTGCATGTATTTACCTCTCTGATAACATCATCAAGAGCTTCTTTAAGTGGTCCTTCTATCCGTCGCTTGGGGTTGGAGTGGCTGGCTGAGTACAGAGACTTGCTGATGAAGTCGAATGCCACGATCTCTTCCACCGTGTTCGGTTTGTAGCGGTTCATGTCTATTGGAGCTCCTGGAATTAGAATACAAGAATATTTATAAAAACAATAAAATGAGTAAAAATTATTGAGTTGAATTAAACGCATGGCTAGTGCCGGTTTTCAGTAAGTCATTACCTGCTTAGCCTTTTCCCAATCATATTGGGGTTGGCTTCCAGTCTAACGGATGCCACCCCACGAGATGTTTCCTTCGCCATTAAATAGCGATGATGGTGAAATAATTTTTCACTTAGTAAAGTGCCTGACAGAGTTAGAACAGCTAGGAGCCATTTCTACTGCTGCACCACTGCCCACAAAAAGTTATAGTCAAAGGCCATTTTTTTTTTATCATTTTCAAACTCAAACTCAAAGCATTTATTTCAATTAGACCATTACGGCACTTTTGAATGTCAAAAATACAAAAAAGAAAATCAAAGCTACAGTCCCAGTCACAAGGCATAATAACTTGAGAAAGTACTGTAGTTGCCCATTCCCTAGCGTAGATCTCTATGGAGAAGAACGGGCAAGAAACTCCATGGACACTCTTTTAAAATCAAAATATTGTTACAAAATCTTGGTTACATCATTAATTTTGAGATTATACATACACACATCAAAAGTATCTAGGGATCAACATATATTTTTGCAATAACTTTTCTCCTGATTGATATTAATTAAAATTTTCTTTAAGGATTCATCAAATAAAGTGTTTTCGTTTGTCACAGTAACGATAAACCAAGTCACCTTTGCATTAATAAAGAAATTTGCCATTTTCCTAATAAAGGGATTTTTGACATTTGAACCACTAACATTAAAGTTCGAAAAAAAGACTGAAATAACAGTTTTCTTTAAAATTTTATTGGGTAACTTAAACAATTAATAATCCGTGTTTCTACCGCGAACACTAACAACACAAGAACATCGGTTTGGCATACTCAAAATGAGTTCATCCAAATCACGCTGTGGAATGGCCGCCCATGTTCGTTGCAACAACAAAAAAAGGTCTTCTTGCGACTGGATACCCTCCATATTCGGCAGAGCTCTTCTCTGTAGCATATCCCATGCATGCTCAATCGGGTTCAAGTCTGGCGACTGAGCAGGCCAGGGCAGGACATTGATGTTAGCTGCGGCGAGAGTCTGTCTTACAACTCTTGCGGTGTGCGGTCGTGCATTATCATGCATTAACTGAAATAAGGGACCGATTTGCACTTGTAGAGGAACGATGACGTCTGATACAATCGTCTCAGCATAAATTTGAGCGTTGAGGTTGCCTCTGATCCAAATCAACTCAGTTCTTCCGCCGATCCAAATACCCGCCCATACCATGATGGTTCCACCACTATAAGGATGGACTTCCTGGCAGGATTTTAATCGCTGTTGGCGTCCAGGGGTTCTCCAGTGTCGTATACGTCTTGTATCCGGTCTCATACCAAAACGAGACTCATCAGAAAAGCACACGAAACGCCATTGTTCTTCTGCCCAATTTCTGTGTTCAAGAGCCCATTGATATCGAATCCTACGATTGTGCATTGCTATAGGTGGTACCCGTAGCGGTCTTCGGGAATGAAGGTTCACTTCATGCAAGCGGTTTCTGACTGTTTGGTCGCTAATTAAGTTCCCTGAAGAGTGATGAAGCCTCACGGCTAACATCATGGCGGTTATTGTTGGAGCTCTTCGAGTTAAGATTTGAATGTATCGGTCTTGTCTCCGTGTGGTGCAGCGATACCGTCCTCCATGGCGCTCAGCCACGGTACCAGTGCTTCGGTAACGTGTCCAAAGTCGACTGATAACACTCTGACTTGTATTCAGAGCTAAAGCTACAGTACGTTGCCGGGAACCAGCTTCTATCATTCCCACGGCTCTGAGCATTTCTTCCCTGCTTAAATGACGTCGCCGCTCCATAATAACGTTGGTTTTAATCAGTAGTAGGGAAACAGTAGCACTAATAATGTCTTCAATGCGTTGTATGTTTTTATAGGGAAAATATTGACAGCTTATTTTCATCTTTTACTCGAATTTGATTGAGAGTTCCTGATTCAAATTATGAAATGCACCAAAAAGGATCCATATAAATTTATAAAATCATAAATTTATTACAAAGCCACATCTCAATCTCAAGAAATCCGCATAAAAATGCTTGATCCCTAGACATTTTTGATGTGTGTATGTACATTTATTTCCTACAAGCAATGATACCGCATCCTCACCTAATATCTTATTATTCCCCAAGTAATCTGGCTCCCCGATCTTAGCCGGGAACAGCGGTACATCATCCTGCAGTTTGTAGTCGGCCACCAGCTCCTGAGGGACGTCCAGCTCGCGCATGGCAGAGGCGATGTCTCGGTGCAGGTCCAGGGAACGTTCTCGAAGCTCTTGGATACGAAGGTTCTGGAATCAGAGAAAATAAGCGTTATATTCAGCAAGCTGGAGAAGGCAGTGGGCTATCTATGTCTGTTGAAGGACCGATGCCCGATGGAGCAAAGAGTCCTTTTTTTTTTTTTTTCATAATCATCAAATGACTTCTCCCGCTCTGGGCGGAGCAGGAGGGAGTGTCAGACTTTTACTGACTAAAACCCATCCATGTTCCTTCATCGCCCTTTGTGTTCCGGGGCCACGGTATCTCTTTCGAACAGTCCCGCAACCCCGGCAGGCATCGGTCCTTGCGGACCCCTTCCTTTTTGCTGACTCTCTTTGAGGCGCGCGTGGAACACGAACGCGCCGTCGACACGGCCTGTCGTCATGAGACGGACGGACGGCGAGCTAGCCCATAGCCCACCGTCCACAGGCCCGCGCCAACGGTGGCCGGGGGCCACGTGGTGGCCCCCGACGCCCGGGGCGTCTCCCGCGGCGGCCGGGACGCTGTGAGGTTCTCTCCCTCTCACGTTCCGCCACCTCCTTCTCTAGCATTACTGCTTCGCAGAAGGAGGTGACGGCGTCCCATTCCGTCTCGCTCCGGACCATGGCTTGCACCAGGGCCGGACGCGAGAGGTCGCCGCCGCCAATCACCGCTTCGAGGACACGGCGGTGCTCCGCCCACGCGGGGCACGCCTCCACCGTGTGCTCCACCGTGTCCTCCGGTCGATCCTCGCAATGGAAACACCCGGGCGTTTCCTCCCGCCCGATTCGGTGCAGGAATCTCCCGAAACAACCGTGTCCGGTGAGGACCTGCGTCAGGCGGAAGGTGAGGACGCCGTGGCGTCTCTCAAGCCACTCCTCAAAGAGGGGACTTACCGCCAATATTGTGGCGTGCCCTGAGCAAAGAGTCCTGGACATGAGATCGCGTGTTGGCAAGCGCTTGTTGACGCTCGCTATTTAAATGGTCCGACAACCTTAAAAAGGTGACTCAGTCAGACTGGATACAGTAGAACTGGGTACTGATGATTGAAGATATAGGTACCCAGCAGTCTGTTGTATAGGCTAAGTTGAGGAAAGCGATGAAGAATTTTAGAATAATATATAGTAAAATTGTAGTACTTAGACCAGCCTATGTCCAACAATGGAACGGCATTAAGCTGATGAGGATATTGGAAAAAAAAAAACATTTTGGATATGATAATCTTATGAAAATCACGAGAACGAGTCGACCCAAAGCGCAAACCTAGAATCAACAATAACAGCGGACACAGATCATCCCGAACTTTTTGTGATAACAATTTTGATAAAGAGTCATTTAAAAGTTAACGCGTTTATTGCACTCGCATTATCTTGTTGACATCCGTTATCCAACTGCGCGGATAAATTAATATTGCATTAAAAATGTTTATAACTGTATATCAATTAGCCAGTCGATAGCAATGTGGTGCATTGAAAAATTAAAACAACAACATTACTAATCTTCGTTTTGTATCTTTTTACCCGACTGCGGAGCTCATGTCATATTGACAGCGAAAACGATGTGGGAAAAGTCGAAAGAGTATTGGATTGACTTAGCTACCGAAAAGCCTTTCTTAAGCTCTCTGATGGGATATGCGTGGCATGTTTAGTAGCATGGTAGCAGCATTTACGAATGCGCAGGTATTAGGATGATAAGATGTTTCGCATTGCCGAGGATCAACCTAGGTATAATAAAACTAGCTTGAAAGCTTGCTAACTAACCCCTCTCGTAAGAAACTGCGTCAGTGTTCCCAAGTTCATATGACCCCAATCTATCTAAGTTGCGTGTTAATAGGTCTTTTGGGTTGGCTCGTTCCATCGTCGATCTCATCTCTGCCCTCAGGAAAAAAATTGAGGTCAGGAGTAGGCCAATTCATATTAAAAAAAAAAACTCATAACGCAAGAAAGTTATCATGTGATATCACGCGATACAAATACAGCATGTTCATTGGCTAAGCAGACCAGACATCGAGCCCTACAAGCTGGTATGTTACAGGCACCATGGCACTCACCTGACAAGCTTTGCAGCTGCATCAGAATTCTAAGAAATAATCACAATAAAGCCAGCATCCTGTAGTAAATTCCAGACCATTAAACTCACAGTTTACGGCTGTACCAGAATTAAAAAGATAAAAAAAAATGGCGCGCAACTCATCTGTGTAATCAAAGTCTCATAAACAATCATGAAGTGGATATCGCTAAATATAAATCAACTCTGGGCATCCCTTTGATAGAGAGTATGAATTCAGCAAGGTAATTACAGCATAAAAAGAAAATAGTAGTAAATTATGAAACAAGTGAGCAAAGTTGCTCATTATGCACGAGGCTGTGGGTTGCAGCCCGAGCCGTAGGCGAGGGCGTAAATCAGACGAGTGTCTAGTGAGCAAGTTGCTCATGCACTTTTTCAACACACTTGCGAGGAAAAACAAACATGTATTGCATAAATCGTTTTACCACACGGCAACAAATGCGATACAAACTAAATAAGAAAATTATGGGCAATGGCGCGCAAGATTTTTTTTTTTGCACACGTATGATGATTGATGATTGATTAAATATGGTCATACAGCCTACTTCAAAATTATAATTTTAGTGATAAAATGCAAATATTTTTTTAATAAATGTTTTTTCGTCTTAATTAGGAACACATTAATTTATACCAAAAATGTAAATGGATTTTCAGCGGCATAAAACCTCTTTGTTGTTACAAAAAAAAAACTGTAAGTATTACCCGGTTAAATTGAAAATGCTCTGTTTCCTCGCATATAATTTGCAGTTAGGTACCTACTAACTTAACTTTTTAGGGATAATTCTATTATGCACTAGTGTGTAATATTATTATGCACGTGTGTATTATAGTTCGGTTTATGGCCCTAAGAACGATATAATAAGGCTCACTTTACGAACAAGTGTGGTGAAAAAGCTGTTACATAATTACATTAGTGTGAGGTATTATCCACATGTTACCTACTTACTTCCATGAAGTTAAGGCAAATCAATTTTACCTATTCCAATGATAGGCAGAGTATCATCCAGACAAACACAGCATCCGTTCGTGAGACAGAACTAAGAATTTGAACAAGTTATAATGTAGGTAGTAAACCTAACGTGGTCCTTAGGACCCCACTCAAAAAACACTTATACTTTGTTGCTACGCCTTGTCATTCTCCGTGCCGTGCGGTGCCGTGCTGTGCCGTGTGGTATCCGGCAGAGTAGAATAGAACCAACCCATTACACTCACGGGTGTCGTATAAGGCGACTAATGTCTGAGGCAGAACACCTTGCGCCTCTGTAGATCAGAGAATGTGCAGCAGCGTTTTCTGTTAGTCTTTCATCACTGCGATCTCCAATCCGACTGCCAAGCGTGGAGATTACGGCAAATTCCTCCTATCATGGGAGAGGCTTATGTCCAGCAGTGGACGTTATGGGCTGTTGTTGTTGTTGTTGTTGTTGTCATTCTCTTATAGCCGTCAATAGGTGCTCTATAATTATGTCATCCCAAAACTGTTAGTTTCTACAATAACAATATTACTCAACCTTTACCGAATCATCATACTACAAATACGAGAGCATCTACTCATCTTTCTAAGCTGGTATCATTTATACTCTCAAGTTTAGATGAACGTTAAAGATCAAAAGCAGCTTGCTTGGTGCGCATGCGCAGATTTATGGCTTCCACAAAGATCTGGTTTCTTGGTCCTATGAAGTTATAACAAATACTTTTACCGAACGGTTTTTTGTTTATTAAAGCAGAAAGTCAGCAATCGATCACTTTTGTTCGAATATAGATATATAAATATTACTTTTCCTTTTCTGAATATTGCATGGTGTTTATTTCGTTCAACATTTTTACTTTTATTTAGACAGACACTATGATTTCTATTGCCTCGGACTATAATAATTATTAAAAATAAAATAATTGAAAAAAAAAAATCCGCAGTTTTCAAATGCTTAAGACATGGGAGCAATGTAGTAAAAAGCATCAAATTCTTAATCGTCGACCATTGGGCCGCGTTCCCACTATGTTGTGACGATTAATTTATCGTTGGTTTTTAGTTGACAACAGTCGTGCACGACAGTAATTCTGTCGTCCTAAATGTGAACACGTCCATTTAAATATATAAACCACGACACTTAAAACTACACGATTAAATGTCGTCACGACAATGTGGGAACACGGCCTTACATGCTTGAATATAAAAATAGAACATTCAAGCCTACATACTGTAATGTGTATGTCTTTTATGTCTTTTTACTTACATTTTTGGATATAAATTATTATTAACTCGTAAAATAAGCCATAATGTACTTTTTTTAACTTAGATAATATTTTTTATCCTTGACCCTCCTTGACCCTTGACTTAAAGCTTGAAGGCTTCTCTTAAGCACTTTATGCTCTTAAACCTTGGCTGCTTTTCTTAAGCAGAAAAACTTTGTAAATAATTTATTTTAATTTTAACGGGTTTTAGAACAGGTGCGGATTACGACACCTAAATTAAATAAATAAGCCTTCGTAAACCTTAAAAATAATTCCTTGTGGAGTATGCGTCATTGAATGTGAACCATATCCCCTAAGTATGCTGGTGATGTATGATTGAGGAAGTGTGTAGGGTAGGTTGATGAAAGGTGTATGAAAGATCAAGGTCTTATTTACAACCTCGAAATTTTTCTAGTTAATTTTTTTTATGGGGAATCTTAGTTTTAATTGTTTTTAAACTTACTGTATCACTGTAAATACTCATTTAGCTTAATTTTTTGTTGATTAATGCTCTCTTAATGCTAAATAAGAAAATTTTTTTCATTGTATTCAAAAATTTTCCGGGGTTTTCGGGGTAATGTAATGTGTATGTCTTTTATGTCTTTTTACTTACATTTTTGGATATTATTAACCTGAAAATTTAAGCATTCGTCCTCCCTAGGTAGCTTCATGGTCATTTCTTGGAGGCTTAGCAACGGCTTTGGCCTTTTTACCTTTTAATTCATGTTATATTAAATCTTTGTTTACTTTTGTGATGTCAGTTAGTGGCAACCCTAGTTTTATTTTAATTTATTGCTGGAGCTAGTTGTAGGTTGTATAAGTAAATCACATTGACCTCATTCGATTTTCTTTTTAATAATTTTCTAATTTTAAAATGTAAATTATCTGGAGTTGACAGGAGCCTGGTGGGGAAATGGGCAGTCTACGTTCAGAGCTGAGAGCAGAAACATCTCTGGGAAGCTTCATAAAAGTTTATTTAAAGGGCAGTTCCCCTTATTCTTGGGTTTTAAGTCGGCCTCTCTCCGTGCCGCACCCTCACCTAGAACACCTGGAAACCTTGATGCTTGAGCTGCACGAGCCTGATGAAGATTTGACGCTCCTCGGCCCTCCTCCACGGTCGGAAGACAGAAGTCCTCGGCCCTCCTCCTACGGCCTGAGGATTGACGGTCCTCGGCCGTCCACCACCGTCTGAAGACGGATGCCCTCGGCCCTTCTCTACGGCCTGAGAGTTAATGGTTCCTCGGTCCTCCTCCACAGTCTGAAGACGGACGTTCTTCAGTTTTTTTTATTCCATTCTGCGTTCATCTTCAGTATTTTCCGCCAGCTTCACTGGCATTAGTGATTTGAGTAGCTCCAGCTTTTAGGTTAGGATCTTTGTTAATAAATTCTTATAACTCGTTCCCTTGTCAATTTCTTTTAATAGTGCTCCCCTCCAGACTGAAAGTTAGGTAGGTGAGTGCTCAGAGTGACTTTACAGTTTTGTGGATCCTACCCAGGAAATTGTAACGTTACAATACATAAACTCACGCCTTTTTCCCGTGGGGGTAGACAGATAGCACAGAACGCCACCTGCCACGATCCCCGCTAACTCCTTTCGCCTCGTTCACGTTCATACACCTCAACACCTGGTCTTTTGACATTACTTTAGGGTTTTACATACTGAACACAATCAAAATATTATTCATAAATAAATACAAGAAGTTATCGTACTGCTACCTATCGCGCTTCCGAATTACGACGAATTTATTACATTCATTGCCAAACAACCAGACAAACTTGACACCGGGTGACATCATTATTACTATTATTGACTATATTTCATCTCGGTATCAAAGTGCGAAGCTGTGTATGTAACTGTGAGGAAACAACACAAATAGTCAAAAGGTCAAAGCAATTTGGAGATCAGAGGGCCTAGACAAAAGGACAATTAACTATGAGTGATCACGACGATGGAATAGTTAAAAATGTGTTTGGATTGATATAAGCTACCAAGAGTATATGTTGATCCTGTTTAAAGACGTAGAAGAACCAAACACATTGAAAGTGATTTTTACTTGTCTGCCCTTAGAACCAAGGATTATGAGAAATTGATGAGATTGACTTGAAACCAGTAGGAAACGTCATGATATTTAGAATTAATATGACTTGAGTCAGCTAGGTGATACAGTTATTCTTAATTTGTAGCAAAATGGAAGAGCGCTAAATATGCATAATAAATAACAACGAGTAGTTGAATATCTGGATACGAACTAGAGCAAAACAATAACGGAACAACTAAATCATCTTCAAACAATTACTAGGAAAGCAGCTAAAATAACACTAAAACTAAACACGTGGATACAATGTCCGGGAACGTCGAACTTCAGGAAGCGAATTGTTTTTACACACATTGTACTAAATCTGAAACATTCTAGCCTGACTGTCAAAGTCGCAGGAGAGGACAGGGCAGAGCAGCACTGTTAAATCTTTGCGTAATAAGCTACCGTTTGATGACATGACTAATCAATAGGCCCATCCTAACCTGCCATTGCAAGCACAGGTGGGTGATGTTGAGAAGCAGAGATGTTTATTTTTGTGAGTGTACTTAAAAAAGTGTGACCTCTCATACTATGGACCTAGCGGTACGAAATAAAAATGGGGCCTGATGCTTTTTAAGAAAGTGCAACGGCATCACAGTCTAGGCTGTGCTGATCTGTAGAAAAAGTACTGGGGTCAAAACTCGATCACTTCTATTGGTGATGCAGCGCAACTAACTAACTAACAGTCTAGAGTAAATAGGATAGCGAATGGAATGATGTTCCCAACATCGCCTTTGTATGCTTTGTGTCACTGCACTAAAAAAGGCAACATAACACCGCATCGGACTATTAGCTTTTACTGCATGACTTGGATGGGCAAAAGCTCTTTTTCCCAAATGTTGTTTCTGGTTTACCTTAACCATATTCAGTTCTGATTCTCACCTTAAAATAGCTATGTATCCTGTACATCTGTCGGTGGTCTTTCACAGGATGCAGTGTGATGGCTCTGTGCACTTCTCTGTTCTTCAGTCTGCCGGTGTACGCCAGGTTGCCGCTGCCGTTGTGGTGCAGGATGGTTTGCATCTGGAAAATGAAAAGAGGTTTATGATAATCACGGAATAATAATACAAACATTGTACACGATGGTGTACTTTTTTTCGCCAATTCGCGAGGAAGCCATTCAAGGCATCCCGCCATCTTCTTCTCGGTCTGCCGCGACCACTTCTAGCTTTCTAGGGCTCCAGTCTTGCGATATCCAGATATGGCATGCCCAATCCCATAGACCAACTAGCTAACTACTATATGCCTAGCTAAAATAAATGTGCAAGGATTGTCCTCCCGGTGCACTTAGTAAAGTCGCTGGTGTCAGTAAAGACCAATCCCAATGGCTTCCTTAGAGGTGGAGGAATGAGAAAACACAGTAGAAATATGTGTTTGGAATTTTCGCAATTAAATAAGACATTCTCTAATGAATGGACAGTAAAATAAACGCAAGCAAGCGTCCTAAATTCTAACAACCGATTCTTTACGCGGGCCTAGAGAAAGTCGAATGTCTTAGGCATAGGTTAGCGCTAAACAGCCTTGTGTTTGCGGGATAATCTGTTATGCAAACTGACTCGAGTTTTCCGTGGTGGAAAAGACCACAACGCGTTGTATAATTTGTTTCTCTAATAGTCTTTTTTAGTCTAGGAGATTCAATGCAAATTCTTGCTCACTACATGCTATATGTACAGCAGACCGAATATAGGACCATCTTATACTTGTTCTTCGTCGTGTCGATAATTCCCCTTTTTTTATATTAATTACTTTCGAACAGTACTCTGCCACCTCGACAGCGTTAGTGGTGGCCTCGGACAGGTCTCTCAGAGTACAGGTGGAACCATACATAGTGCAGGACTGGAGGTGAGCCATTATTTGCGTTGAGGCAGTCACACATGGCTTCATCGGAATACCCCCACCGGACCAGGTTGTAACTGCAGCAGCGGCCCACCAACTTATACCTACTGATTTTTGAAAACTTGCCACGGTGAAGCAGGGTGCTACTACGGAGCCTCATCACATCATAAACCATGTCCCACCCACTGACTTGCTCCATGTGCAACTCCACCTGCACCTTTTAAGAGACCTGTTTAAAGCTACTTGTCTCGAAGTGAATTAAACTTTATTAATTTTGGGAATCATCGACAGCACGAAAAAGAACTGGTTTTTGCTACCACAGTCGTCCGGCCCAGCGTACCTCTTCCTACTATTCATAAATACTATGAATCAAAACACAAGTTTTAAAGGCACTGCGAAGTCTGCGAACCATCTTATCTATTTAAATAACAAATCAACCAGTTCGCGGAACAAAAGTAGGTACCTACTTACAAAACAAATGACTAGTTTCCGCGTGTGTTTCTTATTTTTGAGGAAACTTCTAAACAATATCTAATAATAAGAAACAAAACCAGATGGAAAAGCGATAAAATCCTGAATAAAAGTAACTAGGTACGTCATTTGACTAAGAACAAGACGGTCTTCAGTTGGTTCGTAGCTTCATATTGATGTGGTAGGGCACAAATTAGGGAATTTCAAATTTAGGAACAGTTCGGCTTCATAAAGTCAAGACTGTCATCTCTGTCTTCTAAGGTCAACATCTGTGAATATGACTTAACTCGTGCTAAGGCATAGACAAGTTTCCGTCTCTGTCTTGCACTTAGTTTGTCAGACAGGTAATAGTAATAGGAATAACGCCAAGTCAAAGTGAGATCTAAGTAATGTTTATAGATACTTAGATTGATACAACTGGCAAACTTTTACTATGACTTTAGCCAGTTTGACTCTAGTTAGTTTAATAGATTGATTGTGGTTGTTGCGAACGGTTGGTAGAATGATTGGTTGTTTGATTTTAACCGTAGTTTCTTATTAATTAAGGCTTCAAACGTCCCAGTTTGCAAAGAGTTGCATTGCAATTTGTTCTGCTTTTCTGATTCGAAAATCTAACAGATACAACAGGTTACGAATAATCGGCTTTTATCAAAGGCACGGTCGCGCAGTACCTACGGAGTAGCGGTGACGGATTAAAGACCGTGACCCCTGATAACCAGCAATCTAATTAAATGTGCTCTAACTTTATATTATAACGAGGTCTATTATCTTTTAATAATTGTCGGAGTTCAATCAGACCGTATCTACGTAGACGGGTACCTAGGTACCTACTTTACAGAGCATGCATACAGGTATTTAGTTAATATTTATATGCTAGGTTACCTGGGTACGTACACGTACGCTGGACTTTCCACCCGTGATTCCATCAAAAGATTTTTCGGTAAAAGTCACCCGTCAATCGAATACAAATTATTAACAGATACATACAAATAAAAATATATACCTACTTATTCCATTTTACAGAAATCAGACCGTAAAACATTGTTCAGCGTAGCTGCCAAAAAATCCTAATCGAGTAGTCACGTCAGTAGTTTGTGTGCGATAACAGCTTACCTACTATAATAAATTGCTCTGACCCAGAGAGAGGATTGCTGCAATATCGATAATACTCGATAGTCGTTGTAGGTAGAGGAATTAATTAAAAACATATAGATTTATCAGCAGCGATAACGTGACTCTATTTTCAGTAGGTATACGTACGGACGGATTGTGTGTTTGATTTAGTTTTGCTATTTAGCGTTATGGTTTTGGGGGTATGAAAAACAGGGTATTAAGCTCTTCATCCCCCATAGAAGAGGGAGGATCCTCCGACAAGACGGGTGTTATGTCTGGTGGCCCACTGCCCGACAGTTGTGGTCGGGTTCTTGTATTTAGTCTTAAGTCGCGGATAACCTTACTTACGCGATGTAGGATTTCTGACGTGTTCCGCTGTTAGTTTATCGTCTGTGTTATAGATGGCGCTGTAGTACTTTTTGTTCTATGTTGCTGTAGTACTTTTTTTGTAGTGCCGCTACATGGTAATATGTAAAACGTAGGTTAACGTAAATGATCAAAGGAATTATATAAAATACTGGGGAGATTAAGTTTGAATTCATACTTTTGAGTACCTATCGACACGTAGATCTTTCGTGTTGACACACTGGGCTCTACACTCGGCTACCAAGCCTAAGCCAAGTCAGAGGCCCATGGGCGGCATACTCCACCGATCACAGTATCAGATCACGTTAGCCACGGATCACGGCGAGTTGTATCCACTGATACCGTTATCCGTTTCCCTCGTTATCGTGTTACCCACTGATCACGATATCCGTGGCGAAATGAAAAAAAAAAACAAAATCGAAACAGATCACGGTGTACAGAGCCAAGAAATAAAATTAAATATTTTTTGAAACTGTTTTTTTACCTACTTTCCCAAACGAAAAAATAAGTTATATTAAAAATATATATATATAAATGTGTACCAAAAAGTCTTAAGACTATACAAATATTAAAATTGAAGTGCCAGTGTGTAATTTCAAAATAACAGCTTATTACGGAATGCAGAAAGTACAACGGTAGGTGACTACTTATAAAAATCTCTTCGGCAAGCCGCAGGAGGAGGTGGATTTCAAAGAAGGTTCTAAGAACAAAAAATGAAATGAAAGTTTTAACTGATTCATTTCGACAAAACGCGTTTTGAGAAAAACTAGTTTTAACAAGGGAAAACGCGTTTTTAACTAAAATCAGGTTTTAACTGTACCTTAAATATAAATATCGCTATAAATTATATACACCGCCATCTAGTGTCATTACGTACATCACACATAGTATTTACAGGCACATAGAAACTTTCTATGAGTTGATCCACCCATTTCCAAACATGGTAAACATAGCAAAGAAACACACTCTTATAAATCGTGTTACAGTTTTCATTTATACAACTTAATATTGTTCTCTTCAAAAACCACTCTCAATTACTTAATACTTCAATTATTTGCTAATCGCGAGATAACGAGACGTTGTTACATTTTGCACGTATGTAATAAATATCATCCAATTTAAACTCAAACAACATAAATAAAAAATTAAAAAATATTTATATAAACTTAATTAGCAAAAAAAAAAAAAACAATTGTAGGTACATAACAAAATAGCGTTTGCAATTATCATCATTCGGAGAATGAATCTTGTTTACGTAAAAATTTTAATAAATCGTACTAAATTACGCTCTATTGATCATTTGATATCTACAATCGAAAATACTCCCTGGTTTCACAATTAAGCCTGGACTCTGCTTCCTAAAGTGGTTAATAAACAGAACAGGCATCTGGGAGAACCTCAGGTGAACGGTAGAACTTCATAGCTGGAGGTTGTTGTTGGGAATTTAAATATATCCTAAAAATAATAGGTCGGGGTAGAAAGCCTTATGCAGTTTTCACAACTGGTTTTTATCCCATACGAAAATATCCGATTCCTATGCAACGGCACTTTGAAAAACTAGAACTGAGGCTAAAAACATTTGGCTTGGCTTATATAACATGTAATTAAATTTTCATTGATTTATCTATAATGGTTTTCGCTTACATTATAGGTAATTTTTTTTGTGTAGTTTTAAAGAATTTCGCCCCGCGGCTGAAAAATTCACCATCAAACAATGTAATTTTTTTCTCTTATGTCCAACATCAAATTATTAAATTTGAAAGTTTAACAAATAAAAGGTTGTAAGTCAGTAGGTTGTTCTTTAGAGCAGAGGAAAAAATATTTTACAAGAAGGTCAATGACCTTTCACAATAATATTTGTATCTCCAAAACGAAGTGAAATATCAAAACGGTTATTTTTTGGAATGAGTTATGAAGGTTTAACCTACAAAAAAAAAACGGGCATGTCCGAAACTAAGGCAAAATAACACTGCAGCTGTTTCCGAGATTAGCCGGAACAAACAGTCGGACAGACAAAACTTTTAAAAAATGTTACACACTGACACTTCAATTTTATTTATTTGTGTAGAGGTATATGACTTTTTGATACACATTCATAATGTTTTTTTTTTTTTAATATAATTTCTTTTCGTTTGGAAAAGTAAGTAAAAAAAACAGTTTCGAAAAATATTTGTTTTTATTTCTTGATCTGTTTCGATTTGGTTTTTTTTTTTTTCATGCCGCCACGGATATCGTGATCAGTGGATAACACGATAACGAGGAAAACGAATAACGGTATCAGTGGATACAACTCGCTGTGATCCGTAGCTAACGTGATCTGATACTGTGATCGGTGGAGACAAACCCATAAAAACTCTCGATAAAGAAAGACTCGGCTACCAAATTGAACTCTCTTTATGATTTTTACAGTTACCTAGTAGTGGTGACGATATTTTCTAACTAAATAAATACTTAGGCCGAGTTATAACTTCATTAAGTTATAACTCGAATATAGTTTAAATCTAGGTACTTCGGAATAAAATCGCTCAGTCACAAAATATATGTTTTTAAAGACTCATTTGAAAATCTGAATATTTATTGCCTCGTAACACAGTGGGCAGCCTAACTACATAAATCGCAATATAACTGTATTCCTATAAGGCAGTGTTTTTCAAACTGTGGGTCGCGACCCCCGGGGGTGTCGCGAAGCCTCTACAGGGGGGTCGCAAGAGGTCGGCGAAAACGATTCCCTACCGCAATAAATAAAACAATAAAACTTGGAAACATAGATTTAATAAGATAATGTTAAGTAAAGGATTAACATTTAACATACATTTTTATATTCATATAAATTAACAAAATAAAAACCTATTAGTATACTCATCCATCTTATTGAGGTTTCGCTTGTTTGTCATTTAACTAATTTCTCCCATCGTGAATCCGTTTTTGCTACACTGAGAATCGCATTCCAAATTTAAAAAAAGATGTGTTACATTCCGAATCCTATAGGCAAATGCATCAAAATTTTGTATTGATTTAATATTTCTAACATAATAAAATGAAAAAAAAGCGAGGGGTCGGGGGGTCGCCAAATATTTTTTCATACTATGGGGGTCGTGTCATGAGAAAGTTTGAAAAACACTGCTATAAGGTATCCCATGATATCAAAACTATAAACTTCGACATAAATTGTCTAGTAAACGAACCAGGAATTGATACGCAACAGTAATTCAACTTCACGACTAATGCAGGTTGATATCACACAAATGTTAACCGTTATTGTACTTGACAGTCGGGATCCCATTTGTAGTTATAGTGGGTTGCTTCAGTTGGTCATAATATGTATTATTTGTGAATCTTAACGTTTCTATCTAATCCGTAAGTTTGAACTTAAGGCACGCACTTCTAATTTTCGGATTCATGATATTGTATAATTCGTTGAAGGAATACATCGTGAAGAAACCAGCATGCCTGAGAGATATTTCTCGATGTCATGTAAAGCCAAGTTAGAAGACCGTGGGCGGTATAAAACTCTGACACCAGGTTGGGCACTAACCATACGATAAAGAAGAATATCAAATCCGTATGAATACGAAACAAGTCTCTCTACGTGTTATACCTACATCTTTTATCTTTCACCGCAACATAGATTTAGATGTGGGCACAAGGATAGACCATGGTCAAAAAAGTCCATTTCAGGATAGGATACTTTGGGGCTGCGGGACTGTTCAAAAGAGATACCGTGGCCCCGGAACACAAAGGGCGATGAAGGAACATGGATGGGTTTTAGTCAGTAAAAGTCTGACACTCCCTCCTGCTCCGCCCAGAGCGGGAGGAGTCATTTGATGGTTTCCCATCCGAAAAGGAACTCTGCGAACAGCAAAGTGAGGCCCGTCAAATTACGTCTCGCCGTGTACACTCAGACCAAAAAAAAGTTAAGGACGGAACAGAGAAGTGAGGCCGGTTTCGTAAAATGTTGTGTGTTTATTGAGGCATAGTTTAATTGTAATTTGATGTAAATGTGTGCGCGTGAGCGTGTATGAACAGAGCGAGAAGTAATTTGACGGGCCTCACTTTGCTGTTCGCAGAGTTCCGTCTTTCTTCACCTTTTTTTTTGGTCTGAGTTCGTGGTTTACGTGGGTATCTAAGTATCTGAGTAATGATGCACTCACGGCGCACATAATCATTTGCAAAGCGAAAACATAAAACTCTAAAACATCAATGCATAGCAAAACAAATACACACAAACCACTTCTCTGAGTAAATATTTCAAACATTTGCAAAAATCCACACTGCATTCTAAACACTGCATATCTCTCTCATTGCCAGCTTAAAAAATAAATAACGTACCTAAACGTACAAACCACTCAAAATATTTACGAACATAACTGTTCAAAGATCCTGGAAGCGTTATTGCATCAGCCATTTTCCGCTTCACGAAAAAAAATATCGATTACTTGAAAACTAAATGGATTTTCGAGAGCAAACAATATGTTAGTAAAAATGTTTAAAGGCGTCTGTTTTCTGTCTGGGTAGTACTATGACCTAGATTTAGTGGAATGTGAGTAAATCACGCCTCCTACACTGGTATTTGTTTCACTAGGTGCTGACAACTTGGAACCGTTGAGTGTGCGGGAGTTGTGAATGGAGCTAAGTTAATTTTAAACGTTATTCAGATCACTTTTCTGCACCTTACGTAACAGCACTAACAGCTGAGAGTTGTCTGTGTTTAGAATTCTCGTATCATATTTCTTACTGAGCATTAGTTCTAGCTAACAATCCCGAGGCCCTTGCTTTTACAACTAGTTTTCTAGCATTTTTCTCATGGCTAGCCCATTAGTATGAATAAAGTCTTAAAACTAAGTAAATACTATTTGCGAAACGAGTATTTTCCATTTCAAAATTGTTCGAATTTACTTTAAGTATATTATCGGTGCTTTAAGTTTACCTACTCCAGGAGATCAAACTAAACTCACTACAAAGTTAAGTTCTTTCTAAATTCAGGTGGCTTACCATGACGTCTTAAAACAGGATCGTTTTAATCTTTTTCGAGTGTGGGAAAGAGATGGCGCTAGACGTCCTCCATAGCTCCGTTTACCCACACTGCAACAAGATTAAAACGATCCTGCTTTAAGACGTCATGGTAGGCCACCTGGGCTTCATACCATACATTTAAAAGAACTTGGTCTTGGTCACGTATCGTATAATCTCGTTAGTCACATCCAACGGGATACGAAAGAGTTGATTAAGGTATGTACAAGAAAACGATAAATGAAGTACCTAGTGGTTAGTACTGATGGAAGATAAAAACGTTATTAGAAAGTAAAAAAACATTAAAATTTGCATGACAAATTATTAGGTATGTCTATACAGTTGCAATGAATACTTTAAAAGTAGGTAAATGGAAGAGTGATGATAAGACAAGGCCAGCAGAAGAACGATAAAATCTCATCTCTCTCTCACTCTTCATTGCATAAATATTCGTACCGCACCAGCACATCTGTGTCACATGCATACAAAGAGCTTATTTAGTATGTCTGGTGCCTAAAAACTAGACAGAGCAGCAACTCAGTAACGCAAGACTAATAAAGAAAAAATATCGGTTAAATAGCCAAGCTTTATCCTGAGTATGCGAGCTAAATATTCTCATATTTACGAATATATAATATAAGAACGGCGAAGAGACCCAAAAATTCGAATACTTGAGACATCTACAAAACTGCTTTGCCCACGTGGTGAAATAGGACTCAGTCCCTCTCATCAGAGGAGGCCTGTGCTGTGCCCCAGCATTGAGGATATTATAATTAAGCTATACAAAAGAGACTCTGAAAACAATTCGGCCTTAAGTCTATAAGGAACATAAAAATCTATAATTGACGTCTACCTACAGATATTATTTTACAGCAAGCATAAGCACATAGGTGACATAGGTACCATAATCAAAATAACACAAATGTTTGATAAAGTTAAGACGAAAGTGTCTTCTAGTAACAATGGGAAATACTCTTACCTACTGGAACAAATTGCCGACAGTGTCGAGCGAAAGTGCGCCGAGACACAGTCACAAACAACAATCTAACAGTTATAATAATTGAATTAAACGTATTAATGCCGTACATTCTCGATTAAACGCTGTGCCTTGTTGAAAATGAGTTTATAGAAGAGCTTGTGTGTACAACAGGTGATTTTGTTTCAAAGTTTCGAATGATACTTAACAATAAAGCCTTTTCGAAATAATATAGGCTGAAAACTGGAGGGCAGTAAGTAGCTTTACTACTATATTTAATAAGGCAATCACTGGTTGCAAGGATTCCAGGCCCGAACTCATGAAAACAACTAAAACTAGTAAATATAATGATTCAGAAACAACTGAGATACCTCCACAATTGAGTGTAAAACAATAAATTGATAGCGACATGCTGAAACATATTATTGACTGAGATGTAATCAGCTTGATGAACCTATTAAAATATTTTGAATAGCAGTTGTAAAACTGGTTGTAAACATAATTTAAGTAGTCAATTCAGTTATAAATAACTTTAATATTTATCTATTTTAGCCATTGACCAAACAAAACCAAAACAAACGTTTTTGCGAAGCGACGAAGATGGAAAAACAGCACAAGAATCAAAACATAATCTTGCAAAAATTGAATTCTCAAGCAAACGGAGTTCGTCGCGACTAGTTTTTGTCAAGGCATTGTGTGTAAATACGGACATCAGTATTTGTCGGCTATTGTCACGGCACCCAATTTCTTTGGGAAGAACTGTTTTACTGTCTAGAATCTAGATTGTACATTCCATTTTTAAATGGGGTAATTCTGTTCTCTAGCAATCGTAGGTAGGACAGGTCATGCGGTGGAGGTAAGATATTCAGCCATTTGGCTCTTTAAATGTAAATGTAATTTAAAAAGACAAATGATTCACACAAGAGGGCCTAGATCACTGGTAATGGCTGTCATTCACGGTAGGGTTGACATACGCTTCTCGGTAGCTTATGTCAGTCACACAACCGAGGACGGAGGACGTCGAGGACGAGGACCTTAATAATCACTTTTTTGGGAACAAGATAAATATCATCATCACGTATATTGCTATTGTAAATCCTGATAAAAAGGCCGTCAGCACTGTCAATGTCCATCCATCCATTTCCATATATATCCCTCTTGTTAATATACCCATTGTTGCACTTATGAAGCATCCTGATTAGGCCACCCTCAGGGCTATCAATGTTGCTCTAGGGATCATCGCAGTTGTACAAAATAATGTTCATCCTCCTGGCTCCTACTCTTTCTTTCTATGTCCTTACAATACCTATTTTATTTTTTTAACCACAAACATGAAAAGATAGAGGTTACCCTCATACGTTCTTTGGAAAAAGTGACGTCGTACAATCAGCAAATTGTGTGTGAACGAAAACAATTGCTGCGTGAAGTTTCGCAATGCGCGGAGTCTCGGCGCGTTAGATGTCTTGTAATGTCGAGTAATCCAGTTGACCCATTAATTGTCTTGTGAGGTTCTCTGAATTACTACAACGAACCCTTGACTGCGGTGACACGGGATCAACAACTTCCTTTATCTTAACTAAATGATTAGTGTTGTGAATGAAATCGTAGCGTTATTATGAGGTTTGACGAATATCGGTGAGAAGACGAAGATGCAAGTTGGAGCAAACTGAATGTGGCTTGGAAAGAATATAGGTTTTAAAACTGCGAATTTATTTGATAAAACTTGGGAAATAATATTTGTGGACCTATTAAGATTAAGATTAGGATTGATTGAATAGGTTTTACTGAACTTAACCAGTCTCATGCGTGAGTTGGTCAAGTCACCACTCGAAAACTGGATAGGTTTTTTAAGTTCGCTTTTTACAAAACGATCATGCTCAGAATTCCTCTGCAATTTTACCCCTACACCTTTTTGTTTACATTAGAAGTTATCATTAATCTTATAAGAAATTTCACGTCCCCGTCAACTTGATGCACTTGCTAATAGAATCTTGTTGAGATAAGAACGAGTGAAGGTGGCGTACTTTCTCGCGGCGGCCGACAACCGGTCCGGACGCCCTATATATCTTAGGCTATACAATATTGATGTTGAGACCTAAGATATGACTTTATAACGAGAACGCGAAGGACGAAGCGAATGGATATTTGAAATGGTTCGTTTGGTCGGAAACACCTACCGATAATACCTATTAACTTTGAATTATCGGTTATTTACTGTCAAAAGCAATACCGAGACCAGTAATTCGACATCAAATATTGTGGAATTAAACAGTAGCATCTAAAATTGTGCAAATAACGACCTCTTAAACATATAGACATCGGTCAATCAATGGTCATAGCCTATCGTAGATCACTTCTAAACTGGGCTACAACATTGTCCTCCGCCTTGAGTTGCGAGCCTAATCTGTCCCAGCTACCTTTTTAAGGTGATAAAGAAAGTAGATACTTCATGTAAATAGGGAAGTATTCTGGAAAATGTCTGTAGCTATCTATGGTAACAATAAATGCAAATACACTGCAAACCAAAGTGGCAATGTCAAACATAAATAAAATTTCCCCATTGCCAGATCACTTTAAAACAGATAAAGTTATTGCCAAAACCGCATAAATAACACCACAATCAAACACTATCGGCGAACACTCAACAATTGATGCAACAGTTAAACGACCTCTAAAAATAACAAAACGCTACACTATCCATCAATTTACTTAAGTAATAAAAAGTGTTTTATAACCAATAAAATCGTTTGTAGAATGACGCGTTTCTGCAAACAGATGCGACCTGATTTGAGGCTGTGAAATTACGAGCATTGTCCTCTTGTGACCTTTTGAGGATCATTTCGTCTCGCCAAATGATGGGGGCTTTGCATTATAGAAATTGAGTTGTATGGATACAATAGAGAGTACCAGTTTCCTTCATAGGGGTGTATTTAAAGAGCACCGTGATGCTGATGATACTTGTAATTCTTATACGTCCGGCACATGCAAAACTGTCAGCTGTGCTACCCCTCTCAAAGTCTGGTTAGACGATACACAACCAGGAAGGAAATTGCCATTGAGTCCCTACATAGAATATCTACTTAGTCGAATTACTAAACCTGTCCGAAAACCCTGATGCTAGCAAGTACAATCATGTAACCTGTAGTCACACACAGTACTAAATGTTTGAACAAATGCGGAAATAATAAAACATTACAATATTAAAGATGCCATTCAGTGTAAGGAACAGTTAGCCTCAGCTCTTTTCAGTCTTCTCTAGTTCTCTATTTTTCTCTTTTAGCCTTTGTTGAGCTTATCCACTACTCTATAGTACGAATTACAAACGTCATCCCACGTCACTGTTCTAACAATCACTTCCTATTTCAAGATAGCGAAACCATTGTAACGCTTCTTTATCTCCGATGTGATGTTACTGACAGCTGTGCCCGAGTTTACGTTATCTTAGTAGGCAGTATCTTTAAAGGAATCCCAAAAATCTAGAGCGTTGCGAAAATAAGACGTTACTTTTCACTCTTTGATCGTAACATTTGCATTGAATGGCATCGTTTTTATCTTTTTAATTTTCTTTTCTTACTTTTCAAGATCACAAATCTCCTCCCTATGGCCTTGATTTCATATTTGTCATTATATGTATGTTTTAGCGTGATCGTATCAATTAATTTTATTAGAAAGATATGAATCTGTGTTAGCAAAGCAAGTTAAGCAACTAATCGCAAACGATCTATATTCTTTAATCGTGCACGTTTTCTTTTTGAAGTCGGCACGTGTACTGCTAGACCCAAACAGCTGTCATCATCTAGTTAGTGGGTGATGACAGCTGATTCATTGGCAACAATAAATTACATCAAAATGTCTGAAATAACAGCATCTGTACTTGTTTAAAGCTTGGTCGTCATTTGTCAGCTGAGTTTAAAAAAAATCGCAGCTAGTTAGCTACAATTAATTACTTAAAATGTCTGAAATAACACCATGTGTGGTTTGCGCTAGATCGTTTTTTGTCAGTTAGGTTTTAACGAAATCACAACTAGTTCATGCTACAATTAATTATTTCAAAATGTCTGAAATAAAAGCATTGTGTTTTGCGCTAGATCGTCATTTGTCAGCAGAGTTTTAGCTAAATCTGTTTCTGCTTACATTACATGCAGGTCACACAAAAGCGATGCCATTGAGTTCCATCGTGGGAAGCAGGATTTTATTGATCTCTCACTTTATAGCACCTCTAAGCATTTACTACTTAACTTATAAGGCAGTCTATTAATCGTGTTCAAGCCAAACTCCCACAGTTTGTTGGAGATCAAGTTATACACCGATATGTGTCGCTATATCCAAAATACGCGGCTTAGACTTATAGTTTCGGACTCCAACCCGAAATACAACACAATCTTAGTGAGTCATCATCATAATTTCAGGCGAAAGACGTCCACAGCTGTACATAGGCCTCCCACAAGTGTCACCACATTGACCGGGACCGGTGCGTCTGGCTTCCAGTGGGTCCCTTGGCGACCTTCACCAGGCCATCGGTCCACCTAGTGGGAGGCCTCCAAACGCAACGTTTTCTCCGTCTTCGTCGACTTGTAATTTAAGTGAGTATAGACATCAAATAGTCGTCCATCATGTAAAAAACATGATAATTCAACAATAACCAACACGCTTATGATGTATCTCATCTTTCATTTTCGATCAGCCCGTTACCGTCGATCGAAAATCAGTCGCATCCTTGACTGTCACTATCTTACTATCTTATCAATTGATAAGTTCAACTGTGTAGAATGCGGTACTAATACAATTCGTAGCACTCTTTTTATGTACACTTAGTACATGATGAAATCTTTAATACGAATACGCGATGAGAGGGCCACGATATATTGTAGGTATTTTTTATAAACCTGTTTATTGAGTAATAAATTGTGTTAATGGTTATTGGATAACCGGCATCGTCCTCCTGTCTACTAATATTAATACTTAAGCTTTAATAAGTAAGTGAGATAAACATGTTTAAATAAATTGAGGATGATCAGATTGGGTGTAACCCTCTCTAATTTTGGAGATGTTTGTCTGTGTGTATAATTTTCTTCCTTTTTTTTATTTCATCTAACAATGCTTTACTATCACATTTTGTATTTTGTAAAATCTCTGGCTCTACAACAACATTTAAACTCTTTGCAACCTAACATCCTACTGACCATAGACTACAAAATGCATGATTGTGAGAAAACATTCACATAACCACCAGGACCTTGATTAAATTGGTCACTTTACATACAGATTCCTATATGGACCACGCAGCATACCAAGTGCACTAAACAGTTGAGTCAACCAAGACTGAGATAAAAATTTCCGTGCGAAAATTTTAGTAGCAAGCTATCAACGGAATACAAATGTCTCACACAAAGAAGGATTAGTTGGAAATCTTGTAATAAAATCCGTGATTTATTTCGAGTAGGATGGTTAATGCTAAAACCGTGATCGATTGATACTGGAGCTAATAAAGATTTTTAATAAGGGTTAAGTACTTGTTGTGAGAGTTAGTGTACCTACTGAAAAATACAACGAGTTGGATGACGAAGTTTGAAATAAGGATGAAGAAAAATGAGGAAAATATAGTGAGGAAAGTGAGAATTTGGACGGTGGAAAAGAGCTAAGAAAATATAGATGGGCTGTGGTAAGGATTATGGAGGAGGTGATGATGCACCGACCCCAAGTAAATTGAGGTAATAGTATAACCTGGTCGCTGGACATCCAGACAATACTTACCTTTTTACAAAAAACTACATATTCACCTAAGATGATGATATAACAGTACTTACATATATGTTACGGTAAATGTGATTAATTGAAAAATTATTAATTATTACCGGTTATGATTAATAATTACCTCATGATTTGGTAAATGTGAACATAAAATATAAACTTATCATAGCAGTTATTATTAATAATTCACTACGCTCGTTGGTAAAAGTAATAAATGGACCGCAAAATAAACATAGTACTAATAAAAAATCCTACTTCTAAGTGGTTTATTAAAAAAAAATATCCACGAAGGGTATGGCGGGGTCTATTCGCTCACTCGACCCCGCCATACCCTTCTAACCTAACCTGTCGGGGTGCCCCAAATCGGTATAAAAAAGTCAATAAAAAATCAAACACATAAAATAAAATAAGCATTAGCACTTAGAATTGCAACAAACGCGCATTTTTCTGCAATTATAGCGTTTATTTATTACATTAATCGGTACTAAGGTTAAATTATTAATAATCACCGATAAAAGTGATTAATTTCTTTCTTTTAACTCGACTTTCGGTAATTATTAATAATGACCGGTTATTATTGATAATTTACAATTAATCACATTTACCGTGCCGTGACACATAAAAAGTTAAGCAGCCATGTTTGATATAGGACAGCAAAGTGCTTAGAAGGTGCATAAGGCACGCCTTATTTGCACAAGATAATATCGTAAATGCAAACTGCAAGCAAGAACATGTTTTAACAGCCAGACTTGGTTATATAAAAATATGAGAAACGCCAAACTTATGCAAGAAGGTTTACAAAAGATATGAACATAAGAAATTCAACCATCACATCTTTTGGCAAAGTCAAATATACCAAGCACTTGATAATACGGAGATGACAAAGAAATGAACATTTGTTTAGGACTGATGATGAGCATGATGACATCAACCATCGAAACGTCAATGACATTTAAGTCATTGCAGTTGTTTCAATATTGAAGGCAATTTATGAAATCCTCCCGTATTATTGTAGTACGAACGGTGAAATTCCACTTACTACTAATAAATTTATAAATGCGAAAGTTTGTGAGGATGGATGGATGGATGGATGGGTGTTTGTTACTTTCACATAAAAACTACTGACCGGATTTGGATTTGGATTAACACACAGATAGGTAGTTATACCTTGGATTAACACATAGGATATGCACTACTACTCTCTATACCGGTAGTATGGTCCCGTGGGACAAATACCGAACTCCACACGCGGGCGATTCCGCGGGCATAAGTTAGTATTTCATAACAATTCAGCCATCAGGTAACGTTCCCATTACCAGGGCCCACGCCGCCTCTCTGCTAGACGGAGTGAACTGTATAATTGACCAACCCGCACCGCGTGATGAAACCTCCTCACGCTGCTTTCCATCTACATTTTGAGAGCAGTAGTGATAAACAAATTAGAAACAGGAACTTTAGGAACCCACGACTTTGGACACGTTACAAAATAGGTAATGCCCTGATAAAATATTACCAACTGCCCAGGGTGAGCAAGACATACATCTAAAAATCATCCCACGCGGAGGCTATTTCACTCAATAAAAATCCTCTGACCTCATAAAAATCTGCATGTCTGAAGACGGTCACGTCAACATCTCTACTTATGCTGTCGGCGCCAATTTATAACGACGGACAATGAAAGAACAACGGCACAAAAGGAAGCACCCATTTGGACCCCTGCAGTGTAATTGAGGCAGGCACGCGAGGATATGTCAATCTTAGAGGAGCAAGACGGGTCTGACTGTCTTTACTTCCCGATTACAGTCCTTGGATAAAGGAATAGTCCTCTTGACATAGTTTTAGAGATCAGGAAACTAGTGGTTTCAATTTTGAGGTGTATTTCTACTTTAGAGACCTCCCATTTAACGGTGCTGAAATATTAGTGGACTGTTTCATTTCATTATCTTCCCTCCACCTAAGTTACGACTAACTTATTTGGCAAATAAAATAAGTAGGTACTAAAAAATCTTTATCGCACACAAATATAAAATAAAGTAAGCATAATTTAACTAATGTATGAATGGGGTTTTGCTCACCTTCTTTCTGATCCATATTTTAATTTATCTGTTAAATAATCGTAAATTCGGTCATTATGAAATATTTCCAGTACCTATAGCTTGAAAGAAGCAGATCAATAAGTAGATTATTTGAAGTGCCTGTTAAGCTAATGAGTGTTGTAAATGGTTCTGAGTGTTTCACTTACGCACTTGTGAAACTACAAGTGTCCTAATCGATCATTAGTCAACTTTTGAACACTTGTCAACGACAAATAAAAGAACAAATGAAGACGAATTCAAGTACCTACCTAGTGTATGATACAAAATTATCAGCTTAATATAGAAAAAATCAGCTGTTCCCTACATTTTGTCGAGTTTTACGACCACAAATTGTATGGTCGCAAAACTAAATACTGTAAAATCTGATTGTTTTCCGCGATTTCAGGATTAGTCGAATTGCAAAAGTTGTTCATTTTTTTAAGTAGGTATTACACTCCCTTCAACTTGATAGACCACAGTAAAGTTGTAAATCCGTCGTTCAACCAAACACCCTATAGATACACAAATATCTACTCATGGCGCAGGTAAAATAAGAATCAGGTACTTTACCCAAAGATAGCCACAAAGCTTCCGCGGTACCGTGGCAAACCATTTGAGCTAAAATTACCCAAGCAATGAGAAGCTGCTGAATCATCGACCATTAACACTGCAAAGTAGCTGGTTTACCACATTTGACTCTTACGACGGAGGGCTTTTACATACAAAAGAATTTTAGTGGGATTCTGTTAGCTTATAAATATAAAGGTGAGTTGTAGCGTTCACCACAAGATCCATTCTCGTTTCTGAGAAAATTTTAAGAGAAGGTTAAGGATTATTCTAACCCATTTTAGTACACTTTACACCAGACTTTTAACAATCACCTCACTAAATACATAATTTTACTGATCAAAGCAATAAAAAATAAGCGTTACAAAATATGTAGTTCCGGTACGAGTACATAAAAAATCCATTTTAATATGTAAGTAGGTTATCATTTACAACCATTAATTTAGATTAATCAATGAAAATTGTAATGATTTTTAGATAAAGTTGGATGTAATAGACATAAAGTTTCCTTAACTAATGGATTTTAAATGTCGATAAATATTATTCTGTAAGATTGTCGAAACTAGGTATTCGGATTTTTAATTAATATTCGTTCATTAAAAATCCTCAACCCGAATCCCCAATCACTATACCCGAGAGGTGGATTTCGGTGGTTTTTTTTTTTTTTGACTCGGAGTGCCGAGTCCTGTGTCCCAGCAGTCAGAACATGATAATCTGATTATGCCATATGTCTAAACATTTTTATCAACAACGAAAGCACACGCAAAATTACAAAAGATAATTTCACAAGTGCATGCGAAATTGCGAAGAGGAAAACCCTGCCGCTCCAGTAATTGAGAGCAAAACATTAATTTGACATTGTGCGACCTCTACACAAAGTAGCCGATTCAAATTACTGACTTGTTTTCTATTAAACACAAGACATTTGATCCAGACACGATGACTTTTCTAGCAAATTGCTCGCCCATTATCGATAAAGTTAAATCAATTAACTCTAAGGACTTTGCTCTCCCGGCTTATCTTTCAGTTCGGTTAAGCGAATCAGACGAGCAATTACTTGTTTTTTTTTCATGTATCATCACGGTAAACAGATAAGTATAATCTTATGGTAATTTGTCAAGACTGATCTCGAGGAGTTTCAATATATTCAAATATTCTGCGAGACTCAAATTATCGGCATTAGGCATCGCTGCCACCGTAGACGGTAAGCGTAAAGCGAATATTATAATTGCAACAAAACATTAACTAGTGGAGAGAGAGTTTTTGCCGTTAGTGTGAACAATCAGCAATGAACTATCTCATGACGACAGGCCGTGTCGACGGCGCGTTCGTGTTCCACGCGCGCCTCAAAGAGAGTCAGCAAAAAGGAAGGGGTCCGCAAGGACTGATGCCTGCCGGGGTTGCGGGACTGTTCGAAAGAGATACCGTGGCCCCGGAACACAAAGGGCGATGAAGGAACATGGATGGGTTTTAGTCAGTAAAAGTCTGACACACCCTCCTGCTCCGCCCAGAGCGGGAGAAGTCATTTGATGATTTCCCATCCGAAAAAAAAAAAAAAAAAAAAAAAAAAAAAAAGCAATGAACTATAAAGACATGTTCCTCTTTTAGTGACACGGAATCTTTGTCAATTGTAAACTACACACATCAAAAGTATCTAGGGATCAACATATATTTTTGCAATAACTTTTCTCCTGATTGATATTAATTAAAATTTTCTTTAAGGATTCATCAAATAAAGTGTTTTCGTTTGTCACAGTAACGATAAACCAAGTCACCTTTGCATTAATAAAGAAATTTGCCATTTTCCTAATAAAGGGATTTTTGACATTTGAACCACTAACATTAAAGTTCGAAAAAAAGACTGAAATAACAGTTTTCTTTAAAATTTTATTGGGTAACTTAAACAATTAATAATCCGTGTTTCTACCGCGAACACTAACAACACAAGAACATCGGTTTGGCATACTCAAAATGAGTTCATCCAAATCACGCTGTGGAATGGCCGCCCATGTTCGTTGCAACAACAAAAAAAGGTCTTCTTGCGACTGGATACCCTCCATATTCGGCAGAGCTCTTCTCTGTAGCATATCCCATGCATGCTCAATCGGGTTCAAGTCTGGCGACTGAGCAGGCCAGGGCAGGACATTGATGTTAGCTGCGGCGAGAGTCTGTCTTACAACTCTTGCGGTGTGCGGTCGTGCATTATCATGCATTAACTGAAATAAGGGACCGATTTGCACTTGTAGAGGAACGATGACGTCTGATACAATCGTCTCAGCATAAATTTGAGCGTTGAGGTTGCCTCTGATCCAAATCAACTCAGTTCTTCCGCCGATCCAAATACCCGCCCATACCATGATGGTTCCACCACTATAAGGATGGACTTCCTGGCAGGATTTTAATCGCTGTTGGCGTCCAGGGGTTCTCCAGTGTCGTATACGTCTTGTATCCGGTCTCATACCAAAACGAGACTCATCAGAAAAGCACACGAAACGCCATTGTTCTTCTGCCCAATTTCTGTGTTCAAGAGCCCATTGATATCGAATCCTACGATTGTGCATTGCTATAGGTGGTACCCGTAGCGGTCTTCGGGAATGAAGGTTCACTTCATGCAAGCGGTTTCTGACTGTTTGGTCGCTAATTAAGTTCCCTGAAGAGTGATGAAGCCTCACGGCTAACATCATGGCGGTTATTGTTGGAGCTCTTCGAGTTAAGATTTGAATGTATCGGTCTTGTCTCCGTGTGGTGCAGCGATACCGTCCTCCATGGCGCTCAGCCACGGTACCAGTGCTTCGGTAACGTGTCCAAAGTCGACTGATAACACTCTGACTTGTATTCAGAGCTAAAGCTACAGTACGTTGCCGGGAACCAGCTTCTATCATTCCCACGGCTCTGAGCATTTCTTCCCTGCTTAAATGACGTCGCCGCTCCATAATAACGTAGTAGGGAAACAGTAGCACTAATAATGTCTTCAATGCGTTGTATGTTTTTATAGGGAAAATATTGACAGCTTATTTTCATCTTTTACTCGAATTTGATTGAGAGTTCCTGATTCAAATTATGAAATGCACCAAAAAGGATCCATATAAATTTATAAAATCATAAATTTATTACAAAGCCACATCTCAATCTCAAGAAATCCGCATAAAAATGCTTGATCCCTAGACATTTTTGATGTGTGTAGCTTAAGCCCGCGGCTTCGCCCGCCTGGAGCTTGGTAAATTTCCCACGGGATCGTGCTACCGGGATAAAATATATCCAGGTTATAAACTATATAATAATAATAATACCAGCCTATTACTGTCCCACTGTTGGGCAAAGTGAGCTCCTGTTCTCGTACAGAGAAAGCACGAGCATTGATCACCACGCTTGCTTAAGACGGGTTGGCAATTTCAGACTTAATTAAACTATCAATCTAAATAAAAAATATGAGAAATGCGAGATTGCATGTAATTCGGGACCCAGTGATAGGAGTAGCGTACATTGTGGAAACTTATAAATAGTTAAAGAACGACATAAGACTAAAAAAAAGAAAATGGAAAGTATGTTATAGAAGTTGGGAGAAAAAAGATATGAAAGGTAGAAGATTATAAATTAACTTAAGGCATGGACTTATTGGTTATTACGAGTATTTAGTAGTAGAATGGCATTAAATAGCATTTATCCCAATGATATTCTAATAAACAGATATGTTATAAACCTACAAAACCACCGAAAAAAGTGTTCCGCGGGGCAGAGCCAGCTCACATACACGCAGTGACGCAGAATAAAGGCAAAACGAGCCAATTGGCCCGTTTTTGAGTCTTCACGATTGCGCGCTCACAACATATCTGTTAATTAGAATATCATTGATTTATCCGTATTCCACGTAGCCGTTGAACACAAAAAAAAACAATGGAATGATCCACAGACTATACCCACAGATGAATTTGACACTGACGTTCCATTTTTCAGTTGTAAGAAGGTAAATGTCAAACGTTGCGTTCGGAAACTGCACGATAACTTATTTTGATTTAAATTAAAATCACACCTTTCATCCAAATTCCTTTAGTGGTTTATATGTGTGAGAGTGACAAACTTCTTCGCATCGCATTTATTAAGTTATCTTAAACGAGAATAGTTTCAATACTTTCAATACGATGACAGCTAGTCGTCTCCTCGCACGGCGGGGCAGGTGCCTTATCACCTACTCAAGGCTCGACACCTGATCGGCACGTCCAACGATACTTTGCTTACCGTGGGTGTACATGCGGAGAAACTCCTTCAGAATAGGAACCTGTTTGAGATGGAGGTGTGGCGTATACAATCAGGAGACTTGGAGTGAGCGATAACGCTAAAGCAAGATTTACAGGTCTCTTAGCTATGCTGCGAGAGCTGGCTATAATTTGTGACTTAATCTGTGTTAACATGTTTCCGGTTAGCAAAGTACAAACAGCGGAAACAACATTTTATCTGGTACCTCGGAAAGCACGTTGAACCGTTGGTTGTGGTGGTTGGTTTGACAGTAGTAACAGGTAGTCAGTGGCCCGAAAATCTGACAACCAATCTTACCAAGAGGTATTGTATTACCCAGCCACTGCTAACTGGGTTGTGGAGGACAGATAGGCAGTAGCTCCGGGGCTGCGGGACTGTTCGAAAGAGATACCGTGGCCCCGGAACACAAAGGGCGATGAAGGAACATGGATGGGTTTTAGTCAGTAAAAGTCTGACACTCCCTCCTGCTGCGCCTAGAGCGGGAGAAGTCATTTGATGATTACCCATCCGAAAAAATAAAAGAAGATAGGCAGTAGCTCCATGTATTAGAGTGGAAGCCGACTCCAACATAGCTGGGAAAACGCTAGGCAGATGATGAAAGGCAGACAACGCAGCATCACTATCCGACAAAACACCACAACCGACTTAGTCGCGAGGTACGAAAAACGTCATATTACAACAAAAACTTGAATTTTAATTAAGCTTATAATAACAGATTTATTTTAGGTTGATTAAATACCCGTAGCTACTGCTCGAGGCCAAACAAATAAACACAGGTGCTAATTCTTGCAGAATTAATTAGATACTAGTTTTTGTGGTTTTATTATGTATTTTCCTTGTTATCTCTGTCTCATAATTGTCTTTTTTACCCTCTACAGATCCATCACGTTAAAAAGGTATCCGAAAACTTTTTGTGCCTGGAAACGGATATTGAAGAAGGTACTGTTAAAGCGAATGCAAACACTCTGACAACTGTACTAGCGGCTTTTTGTCGTCACTTTTTTGCGTTGACAGAAAAAGCAGTCTGATCACATCGTGAATTAATTATTATTTGGGGCTCATTGACTCGTCCACGCGTCTACTACTATATAGACATTTACTTCGTCGTCATGATTCACGTGCTTATAAGTATAGTTTAATTTATTTGAAAAAAAAAGGAAGATTTAAGTTATTTTTCAACTTCTGCATGACTTTGAATTGGATTACCATAACGTCTCTAATGTTTTAGTATTGCTTTGGCTATTCCGGCTTCGTTAGAAGACGATGTCAATCTTCATGTCGATGGTTCTATTCAATATTAGTCCAATACTTCGCTACTTGCACAGCGTCGTCGGTGGCAGCAATAAGGTGGCTTTGACGTTGATATCATTGATGTGGGTTTTCAGTTTTTAACATTGGCAATCGTGTTACCGTTTACGGACATTTTTATGATCATAATGGGCCATATGTGCACTAAAGTGGCAAAACTGACCAATATTGGTATTAGCTACACTTGAGTAAGTGTTAGTAAAAATGAGAAGTACAGCTAACTATACCATCCAGCCGTGTTGTGTTTGCCGTAATATTTAGTAGGTGTACCTCTCGGTAAAGAGGACTGCTAACGGTAAACCTGCTGGCATTTTTGCTAGCCACAACACTACAAACCGAGCAAGGAGCTATGAGTGTACTTAAGTATGGTAATATTGGTAATTAGTAAGTATTACTGTACTTTTGAGACGAATAAAAAAAGTTATAGCTGCTGCGAACGTTCATTATTTAGAATACTACTGGTAATTAAGGAACTGTTATTCCCATAACTAATTATTTTATAAAGTTAAATAAAGCTGTAACCAAAACCAATTTTTTTGTGAAATATGCAGCTTTAAAGGACCGAGCACCGCGCATTGTAAAAACAAAATGTAAAGGGGATGTCCCAAATTCGCTAACAAGTCTAACCATTTTGCGTACTGAATAAAAACAACCACAAATTTTCCAAGTATCCTTCAAAAAGAATACAAAAACTCTTTCACATCGCATCAAAAAACCCATGAGTTCTTTATCGATACCCAGCAATGTGCGTCACAAATAAATGTATGTTGAGCATATGATCCATAACATAACACATGCACATTGATTAAAGTCTTCAGTCTCTAATTCTCAGAATTCGTACACCGACAAACATGGCTCCGGTTTTTTATGTTCTTCTGTTCCATCGAAATTACTACCCTCCAGTAATTGGTCATTTTATGCAACAAGATACTCATCAAAATATTTTTGGGTCTTTTATTTCAATTTGCGGGTTGATGGCCGAATGAAAAGGGAGCTTTATTGACAGAAAAAAAATTAAGACAACTTTTGATGGGCTGTTACTATACAAATGCATCATCTGCCTAGCCTTTTCCCAACCATATTGGGGTCGGCTTTCAGTTTTACCGGATGCAGCTGAATACCTGTATTTTACATGGACCGACTGCCTATCTGACCTCCACACGAGCTCCTCACTATACAGAAGCAATGTTGTAATATGATGGCGCAATGTTTTGGAGAATTTTGGAAAAAAAGAAGAATTTGCAACAGCGCTGGTTGGGTCTAGAATCATATTATATATGCAATCCAAGTCTGTGACATTTGTTCCTACTATCGTGTATTTCATTTATGCTGAAGTTACTCGGTTGGTATGGAAGTGTGTAATACTTGCGATTCCTGATTTTATGTTAGTTTATTGGCTTGTTATAAAGAAGGTGAAAATTTGCAACCTTACCTTATATCAAGAACTGAAACATAATGTAAAAAAAAAAAACAAAACAACGCTAATATTATATAATTATGAATGTAAAATTTATATACATTATGCAATTAGAACTATGTAAGGTGTATCTATTTCAAGGAAAAAAAATTGCGGAGTATATTAAAAAAAATATACTTGACCCACAAAAATAAATTCAGGCTCTTTATTTTTCAACATAATAAAATCCAAAAATTTAAATGATAATTAAATTAGTAGTAAGCATAATAATATAATATTATCATGCAGTAAACAATTCAATCGTAACATGGGAACAAAGCGATAAAAAAATATACTGCATTGCATACATTTTCCTCATCGCTATAACGAACTACCGAACCGATTTCAAGGTTGCCGCTACAATAAAAAGTTATAAAAAATAACCAGAAACTATTCAACCGAATAGTCATCGACATTTTTAAAAATGTAAATAAATAAAAAAAAAATGGCAACATTAAAAAAATCTACGTTACTTTCGATTTTCAAACCGTGCAAGTGGCAAGCAATCTGGAACTCTGGCAGTTTGGCAAACTTGATTGGCAGCGGTCATTGGCCGGAGACGACTGCTTGGCATTATTAGTCGGAATTGCTTTTCCTTGCGCCAAGATACATTGACCGGTACCTATGTAGGTGGGTATGTACGGTGGGGTATCCTGTTCGAAACGGATGATAAGAATATTCCATTACTGGAAAATTACAGTAATTAAGTTTTTTTTTTTTTTCACAGTAGAAATAAAACTTTTTTGCAAAAAAAACCGACTTCAAAAAACACAAAAAAGTGAATAAAATAACTTTAGCTTCAGAAGTCGGTGACAAAAAAACTAAATCAATCAAACAAAGGTCACTGACTTCTGAAGCTACGGTTATTTTTCACATTTTTGTGTTTTTTGAAGTCGGTTTTATTTTTGCAAAAAAGTTTTATTTTTCTCTTTTTAGTGGTTCACATGTGCTAATCCCTTCACAGCGTACCGGCGTGATGTTACGTTATGAACTGGTACATGACTAACAATAGACAGACATGAGATTTCAGCAATCCCAGTCCATTTACTTTCATTTATTGAGGAGTTCCGTTGCGTATCTCCGATGTTCTTCATCAGATCTTCACCAAATTGAAATGGGACAACTCCGAGAAAGTACTCTTAAAAAAAACTACCCAAATCGCTTCAAGTGTGCCTATAAAATTTGAAGAGTTCTCTCTATTTCTCCAGGATCCCATCATCAGATCTTGGGACCACCTGGGAAGTATATACCCTCTCAAACAAAAAAGAAAACCAAATCGGTCCAGCTATCGTCGAGTACCTAATTGGGGAACATATACCCTTATGAACCTATATAAAAAAACAAAAAAAGGTTCCGACGAATTGAGAACCTCCTCCTTTTTGAAGTCGGTTAAAAAAAAGACTTTGTTTAATAATATGCATACGAGTGCATGAGAGAAGACTGCGCCAGATAAGTAGGAATTAAAGGTCATTAACCCGCATACATTTATTCAAATACATAATTCCGAAAACAGAAATAATGACAAAAACTTGTCCCGAAACGACCTTTATCGTGATCCTTGACTTTTTCTAGTAATAAAAAACGATTAATAATGTATTGTCGGGGTACCTACAGAGAAATTAAGGAAAGAGCAATGACCTTTAATTCCTAGTTATCTGGCGCAGACTATAAACAACTGATGGGCACAGTGCACTGTGTGAAAGATGATATGTCAGGAAAGAGACGGTTACTATTGACATGTCAACTATTAGAGAAGTTTGGGAAAAGAAGCTGCGCCATCCCCAAACAAATTGGGATGATGACAGGAAATGACGATAATGATGATGATCCCATCAAATCAAGTGGATACGTCTTATGCATTTAGTTTCAAGTGCTTACCCAATATAATGCAAGCCAAACCCCTGGTGGCCGATGCTACTACTTAAACTGAAGAATCGTGGCTGCTATAAAAACATATATAATCTTGTTTATTCTTACTTTTTAAATGGTTCCGCGAAACTCAAACTCGGTCATTATTCTATGTCAAAGCCCCTTACCATGGGATGTCCTCAGGGGTCGGTAATCGCTCCGTATGTATGGAATTTAGGTTTTGATGATTTTCTAGCGATTCCCCTTCCTCCCGGCTGTTCATTAACCGGTTACGCGGACGACGGCCTGCTGCTCATTCAGTCGAGTACTCGGGCTGGTCTCGAGAATTTAGCTGACACTTGCCTACGATTAATATCTCAGTGGGGCGATCGAAACCGTCTGACCTTTGCACCGCAAAAAACTTATCAACAAATTTTAAAAGGTAATCTTAAATCGTGGCCTAGTATTAAATTTAATAACGTTCCCGTGAAAAGAAAGCAATCCGTGTGCTACCTTGGTTTGGTCTTAGAGAGAAATTTTTCATTCGTAGATCATATAAAAACTGTCGGTGAAAAAGCTAAAAAGAACTTTTATGCCTTAACGAGAATATCAAAATCTACGTGGGGTCTGTCATTTATAACTTTAAAGACCATTTATGGGGCTACTTACTTGGGGTGTATGTGCTACGGGGCACCTGTCTGGGCCGATAGGGCCACCATAGGAGCGGCACGACGTAAATTGCTTCAAAGCCAGCGTTTGGCTTTGATATTCTTATGCAAAGCGTATAGGACGGTTAGTACTGAAGCCTTACCGGTACTTGCAGGTGTACTTCCAGTTGATCTTGAAGTGCAGCGACGGGCTGCAATGTACTATAACGCACGTGAGACCGCGGACGCAGACTTTTTAACCCTACGTGACCGTGTTAAGATTGCTAGATTATTCAAACCACAGACCGACGTCTGGGAGGAACTTTTGTCTGAATGGCAAGGTAGGTGGGATAATTCCATCAAGGGCCGACACCTCCACCAGTTCTTTCCATCCGTTCGTGAACGGCTGGCCAGGACATGGTTGGAGGTTGATCACTGTGTTGCCCAATTTCTCACCGGTCATGGTAACTTTAAGAGTAAATTATTTTCCTTCAAGCTTGTTGACTCGCCTTTTTGTCAATGTTCCACATCTGACTGCGAATATGAACAATCAGCACATCACATTTTATGGGAGTGCAGTCTTTGGCAGAATGAACGCAACATTATGTTGGATAGTGTACAGGTTACATCCGGAGTTATTTACTATACAGACCTTGTGGAAACTAGAACAAATTTCCGTGCGTTCAAGCGTTTTTGCCATACCTATTATTGGAATCAAATATAACAGCTCACAACTTAGGACCCATTAATGTTAATATTTATTCGTGGTGCTAGGCAACTGGGCCTATCCCAGTTGTAAACGTCCCTTTGTGCCTATTGGCCTTGTTTCGTTCTGTCTCCTGCTGAAATGGAGGGAAGTGGAAATTACGGATTTTTCCTACTCCTCCACTATACTTTTCTGATTAATTTCGTTGCGGGATCCAAGACAGTTAAATTCATTCTCTGGGACTTCGTCGAGCTTCATTGTCTCGGCGCTTTTCTGGTGGTCGCCACTGTTGATTCTGGCTTTCAGGAGTTACAGTGGTTTGGGAACAGTGTGGCGGGCTTGTCCCAAAAAAAAAAAAAAATAAATAAAAAAAAAAAAAAAAAAAAAGCCAAACCCCTTTTTGTTAGCATTGTTAATGGAGTAGATGACCGATGAGAATTGACCGCATTGCGAATCTGTTTGGTGGACCATTTAAATTGAATGACTAGACCACTAGATGATCCCAGACAACTAGTTAATAACCTAAAACGAATCCAGTACCCCAATCCAATGAGCAAGAGTCAGGATAATTTAAAAAACATTAATATTAATCTTTAGCACTTAAACATACTTTTTGGTCTATTGAACTCACTCGCTCTTCCTGAATCATCCAGCCCAGCATTTTCGATACCGAAATAAAAACGCATAACATGATGGATACTACCTGTTCCTACCAGTTGGGCATAATTTCATAATCTTGCTTATTTACCTGGTCTAATGGCAGGCGGTGGTAGAATAACATTATTATAAGTGGTACTAAAACCACCACCGGACCTGTTCTTGTCATACATCTCCGGTGAGATCTGCAGGAGATAACATATATACCATATTAACCGTACCTTCATTTGTTCGTTAGTCTTGATAACTATCACAGTAATCTTACACCAACTTGTGATATTTAGTATGCACACGCAGCAGTTTTATAGGATTTATTAATAGACGCGGTCATTGCGGTCTCAGCAATAAAAGAGAACTTGTGCGTCAATAGAAATTAGGTAGGTACTTATAAGTAGCTAAACGGTAGACACATGTAAATCATATCAATAAGTACGGAATGAATGAGTCAACAAATCAAAAGGTTACCTGCAATATTAGATTTAATCAGCAGTATTTGAGCTCAAAAGAAAATATTCAGCGGTAGGACCTACTGGGATATAGAAATGTTTGCAATCGAAGTGTCCACAGTCCACAGCTGATGAATCAACGGAGGCTAATAAACTAGTAAAGAACCAATTGTCTACAGAAACCATTAAATTAAAACTGTTTAAATAAAATATCATAAATCATAGGTTGAATGAACTCTGCAATTAGATCTCATGACGAAGCAAGTAGCGCTAAGTAAACTTTTTTGGCGCCAAAGGCGGCTGGACACCCGGGATTATTATAAAGACTATGTTATTAACTTTTTGCCGCGCTAACTGTAACGTAGTTATTATAACCAAGAATGGACATAAAGACTGTATTTTTCTGGATGCACGCGATCAGGACATTGCACGCCATCTTAAAATTAATTGCGCAAACGCACTGGAAAATTTAGTTGAAGAAGGAAAAACTGAAAAAAACCGGCCAAGTGCGAGTCGGACTCGTGTATGAAGGGTTCCGTACCATCGTAGTAGAAGGTGGCTCAGATATACACATTCACTTGGTTCTAGATCCTTACGTCAGTGATAATGATATCGGCACAACGTCACGAGCGTCAATGAGCAATATACTTTATAATACCAAAAGTCGAAGTAAATTAGACACACCCACCAAAACCAATCAATGACCGTTCTTTTTATCGGTGAAGACCTCGTCCACCCTGCAGCGGCTTCCTTACCCAGTGCGTTTGGAACAAGTGGTTAGTTTTCAAATACTACTGTCCGTCCTTTATGTTTTAAGCAGGAAGGTGGGCAGTAATTGGAATTTTATGGTCCTTCGCCATCCTGGTCCTGTGAGGGTCAATTTCATTTTTATGAGTATGAAATTGACCTTTGCATGGTCAATTTAGACTTTATCGCGAACTTCCTTTTTAAGATAAAGGGTACGTAAATAATCCAAGTTATGTGTCCCCTTTAGCAATAAACTAATCTGTTGGTCCTCAGGAACACCATGTCACTTGGTACAACCTTTAGATCACAGCTAACGAATGTTTATTATTCTCAACTGTATTCTTGAAGAAGAATCTTGATTAGCATAATCAGCCTTTAACGTTCCCACTGATGTGGTTTACTCTCTGTTAGAGGAAGGGGGGATAGGAATCATCCTGTAGCTTTATCATACCGATCGAAAAGCTTCATAACAAGCATTATTTTTTTTCTAAATAACATAGTGTCTGAAATAAAAGGAAGACATTTTTAATACAAAATTAATAAATTTATCAAATGCTTAAAATTAGTCCCTGTTGAATACAAAGTCGCACTCTTTTGATTATTTCGCTCCCTGCCGATTTTTTGATCTTGTTGTGGTGGATAATAATATTTAGAATAATACGTCTAACTTCTGCTAGCTCACACACTGCTGGACACTTTCATACTGGTTCTTGTAAACTAATTTTTTTACATAACCCCATTAAAAAAAATCACTCACTCATTTTGAGCATTTGATAAATTGATTAATGTTGTATTAAAAATGTTAAAATTCATGGTTTTCCTTTATTTCTGACACTATGTTATTTAGCAAAAAATAATCCTTATGATGAAGCCTTTCAATCGGTATGATAAAGCTACAGAATGATTATTTTTCTCGTGTAACGGGTTCGATTCCCGGTTCAACCATGTAATTATTTAAATATCTATGAATGCAGTTTTAATTGTTTTTTAAATTAAAATAATGTCTTCTTTCAGTAAAATGTTCCATCTACAATATTCAAGGTACTTTCCCTCCATGTGGCATATCCGTGGGACGGCCCTGTATATTTACCACACATGTATTGTCATCAAAAAAAATCTTATAAATTGATAAATTTTATGTCATTAAAATTTTTCCAATGTTATTTATTCTAAACATTCCATCATTTTTACTTTTTGTTTTATAATGTAACATTTTATTTTTATTTTTAGTTGGTATTTGTGCAAAATTTTTTACACTTTAATATGTGTTTTTTTATGTTGTCGAGCGTATGGCACTCGTGGGCTGCAGCTGAAAATCAGCGTTAGGTGAGACCTTGTGTTGCCATCTGGCATTATGCTAAGCTGGGGCCCTTTTGGCATTATTAGTTGTGATTGTTTATTTATATTGTGAAATTTTGTGTTTTTAATGCCAAATAAACACTATTTTCTTTCTTTCTTTCTTACCAAAACTATTCACACGAACATAACACTTACCCAATATAAACAAGTGAGTCAACGTAGCACACGGCGAGCTAGCTTGGTAGCTTTACCCAAAACTAGAACTATGACAAAAATGCTCACTTTTGAAGGAGCACAGTTTTTTAATAGAAAACCCTCTAGTATAAGAAATCTACACTCTTTGAATGCATTCAAAACTCAACTTAGTCATTATATAATGACGGATCGAGCACTTCTAAGAGAAATGAAGGCATTGAATGAGTGTAGTCTAGTTTGTAACTGATGACGACGATCTTTGTGTTATATATATGTCTGTTTTAGTATAAGAATAACAATAATTTATTTAAAAAGTAGATATTACAAAAGTGTACATTTAGGTGCAGAAGTGTTATTTCTTAAATAATTGTATAATTAGTGCATAAAAGTAAACTATAACTACACTGTATTGTTCTCAAGTGAGTGACAATTATCTTTATTGACAATAAAGTTTCTTTAAGCCTACACTTAATGTATTAAAAAAACTGCTGCTACAGAATTAATGGCTACAAAAAAGTAAATCAAAACCGTAATATTATTAATACCAATCAATTACACTTGAAGTGTCCAACTCCCAGTGCACCGTGAGAAACGAAACAACAATGATGACAAATGTTCATAAACACGTACACAGCGCCCATCATAAATAGGACTGCGGTGAAAAACGGAACTAAATTCAAAACGCACCGAATCTGACACTTTGTTGATATTTGAATTACGAACAAGCGCCATCTTGAAATGCAAAGAATACTGGGCGACCTGCAATGTTGCAAATGTTTCAGAATGTGGGTCTCTTATTAGGGACAATCATCGAAGTATTACCGTTTATTTAGTGTTTATATTGGCCAATTATTAATAAGACCTTCGGGAATAAAATAACTGCATCGTTATTATTAAGGGTTATTGTGCCTTAGGCTATTTGCCGTTCTTTTCCAAAATGGTTGTTGGTATACTGAGATTTTGTTAAATCTCTACTTAAGTAAGGTAAGTACTTAAAATCAGAAACCTTTTTCGGAAGCATTAACCCAGAATTTAACATAATCACCCTTATCCCAGATGTAATAAAATACCAAAATGCAGTTTTCTTTTATTATGGTCGTTCAAAAGGATGTTATACCTAGGATTCTACTGAATGATGCACCGCATCAAAAATTTCATGAGCCAAGACAACAAAGAGAAGATGTGAATGAATGATGATTGAACCTTTGGGTATAATCAATGAACGGTACCTTTATAAAAATTTGTTAGGTAATACCTCAGTAGGTACCGTTAATTCAATAATTGTTACAGCTAAACCGCTAAACACTCTTTTCAAATAATGGTTCTTCCTTCCACACCTTGAATCTTCAAACGACAGCTCAATTTCTACTGGACATCCACAAACATCCTAGAATGTCACATGTAACATGAACTGTCAAATCGTAAACGCCTCACAAAACTTAGTATAAGGAGTTATAGCCAATTCATTAGCAATGACGCAAGGTTCGACGAACAATAGAGAATGAATGTCGTCTTATGTATGATGCAATGAGCTTACTACGGGATAAGTTTTAGTATTCGTAATTGTGTAAGATATCGAAGTATGGAAGAAGAAGACATGCTGCGCCGACCCCAAATGAATTGGAATAAGGGCAAGAGTATGATGAATTGTGTAATCGTTTCTAGCTAATATATTCTAGCTATTGTTGCTGAATTAGCTATAGTCAATGTAGCGGCTTTCTTATTTATGCATGACTCTTTTTTATTATATCTTAAGTTATTTGTAGAAAGTATGAGGACATTATTATTCAAAGACTTCGAGCTAATTTGTAGAATGGTAATTTTAAAGAGCTTGTCTTCTATTCTTTGTAAATAAATATCCCAATTACTCCATAAACAATTTATTTAAGTTACTAATGAAAGCCATAAGGCAGATAAATATTAAATTAAAGACTTGTAATTACTGAAAACATAGCCAAGGGTTACCAATGAGAGTAGTAGAAATACAAATACGTTGCTACAAAATGAATCAGTATAAAAAATAACAGTAACGTATAGCACATAATTATGATACTATCGGTATAATAGCCCCTGAGGAATTCCAGTCTCTTGTAAATCTGTGTCCTCGTAGGTCGTCTAGGGAACAGAGACGGTTGATCTTTACCTATCTTTCGTGCTATCATAATTTATAATATAGCAATACTCGAACACTATACGACACAACCGTTTTTCACTTCTTTTGTTACAAGATTTATATTAATGGAAAGAAATATTTTTTCTGATCGACAACCACAAACAGCCGTAAAAGAATCAGAGCATACAAAGCGTTCTTTACGATTGTTTGCGTCATCAAACATAGTAAGTGAATCATCATTAACAATTTTATTGATAAAATCAGCTCAAATATAATCATACAATCAACGTTTTCTTCGATTGAGTATCTACGGTTTCTCGTGAGTTTTATTTGAGTTAGAAACTATTTAATTTCGAGCACTATCTTCGAAATCTCAGTGACCATCACCATCGACATGGTTTTTCCACCCATTGGTGACTGTCTTCTATGTCTTAGCCCGAGGGCCTGGACGAAATGTTATTCTATCAGACGACACGACGACGCGACTGTGAAAAACTCAGAGTTGTGTGGGACACGCTTTCAAAAAGCTTATGTCCAACCCGTTGAAAATTTTGGAAATTGGAAAGTCGTCGAAGGAATACAAAACGATTGCCAGTTATCTTTGTCCTTCCCGATAATCTTGGATGTAGTCTCAGATATGGAATTATTAAACCACATTTTCAAAAATCCAAAATCGGATCTCGTAAACTAGTTGTCTCTAGTCGGATATCCCCCATTTCCGTCCCATATCCGCATTTACTAGTTTGACTTGTAAATTATCAGGTGTAGCCAAGGCTTTATAAGGCGATAGTTTCGATCAAAGCCAGTTAAGTCCATGTGTTCGTTCTATTGTCACTTGACAACCAGTTGTGAACTTTAGAGGACGGCAATAGATCGTGAGAATTGTCTGTAGAATGAAGCTGTGCTCTTGTTTGGACACATGCGTAATTGTAGCTGTTGTAGTTCTTTGTAGTTTCTACCTATGATAATTAATTTTTATTGGCTACTGTTTTAAAATTTTCTTGAGAACGAAATGTGTTGATTTACATTTTTCTTTCAACTAATGAATTAGCAAAATTCGTCATGTTTTCTTTCATAAATTGTTTCTTCTTTCTTGTCTCCTGTTTAAACTTCTTTGTTTAAGGAATTTATGTTACATCATTAACTCCAAAATCGTCACCCAAAAACAAAATAATACTTACACTTCTAAATCTGTAAACGCATTAAAATTCTTGTCACCTAGTAACACACCTGTTTACTCCACATCCACATTATCATCAGTCAACAAATAAGTGTGTTACAAACATGCGACTTTATGTCGATTAGACTCGATTGCAAACTCGTGTTTGTAAGATAACACCTCAAACGCGCCACCGCAACGTTTCGACACAGACTATACTATTTGAGGCCGTTGATCTATTTGTACTGGCGAAATTATGAGTAAGAATCACCAAGAAGGTGCTACTCTATGGAAAATCTACATCAGTTAATTCCTGGACTATTGTTTCTTATAAAAGCCGGTTGTTGACCACAGTCACGGAATTGTGGGTTTGATGACGCAAATATTTGTTTCTTGGTAAGTTTGATTAGGTATGGTGGTTGCTCATCTATAGACATCGCAGAAGGAGTAGCCTAGGTCTTTGAGTTTCTTCTTCTTAAGTCGCCTCATATCTAAGCTAAAGAATAACTCAAGTCCTAAAGGCCTGGGTAAAGTTATATTTAAAGCAATAAGGATGATGGAAAAGTCATGAATGTATTGGATTGACTTGACAATCGAAACACTTTATGTGAAGCTGTTGATAATATACGAAGCGCATAGAAGGCGACAGCCAATTATCAAGGTCTTCTGACTTAGTTAAACTTCATTTCGTGCTTAATTATCGTACTCGTAGAACATGGGACCCTGAGTTATGATGATTGCAGCGTTACACCTCTTCTGCGGAAAGATTTGACGATTGAGGAAGTTGAATGGCTTCAACTTCCCTTTAAGAATTCCCCAAACTTGCCACTTAGATTTGATTACATCTTCGTGTAACAGATAACACTGATCACGCCACGTTGTGCTACTACAACACACATTCGGCTGGCTAAGGACGTTGATCTATTGCGGTCAGTCTGCCAACTAGTCTTATGTTAGCCACATATTGTGCTAGCGGCGGTTGTTAGGTGCTCCGAGAAAATCCCGATTACAATCAGAATCATATTGGTTAGCAAAACCACAAGCTGATTATACCTAATATAACGAAATTAACTGTAGTGGTTATTAAAAGCAGAGCATACGTTGTAGATTCGAACTCAATCGGGCATATTACTTTCTATAATTTTTTTCACCACCACTGCTCACAAAACAGTAACGGAAAACGTCGAGGAAACTAAAGGCAAATCTTAAAAAGTTCTAAGACATGGGAATGTTGAACTATTAGGTCGAAACCCTTTTACTGAGAGGAAGCTGGGTTTCCAGCATTGGAAACGCTATGTTTTGGTTCTTTTAAGAGATGTCACAAATAAAAAAAGATATTGAAAGTGTGCTCATGTCAGAATCACGACTTCTGACGTATTATAGGTAGGCGTTACGATAAATGGAAACGCCACGGTTACATGCCATGAATAATATCATTATTCAATTTCCCAGTAGAATCTTACATTTGAGGTCATTGGCCCATTGTGCTGGTTATCCTACAGAGATCAACTGATGTCTGCAAACAATCGCGAGGATACGAAGGGAATGCTAAAAGGATGTAGCTGCTAACAATTAACATTAGTATAGTCAAAAACACCTTACATCAAAGGAAAATCACCCTTACTGCCACGATACAGAGGCGCTGTCAATGTCAAGTGGTTACCACTTATAACAACGTTGACTGTACGTGTCCTAAGGAGACTAATACGAACTGAATAGCTTTCAATATTTTTATTTCTATGATCACCTGCCTAGCCTTTTCCCAACTATGTTGAGGACGACTTCCGGTCAAACCAGATGCAGCTGAATACCATTACCTTGCTTGGAATGCCAATCTGACTTCCACAACCCAGTTATTGAGGTACACAATTATACCACTTGGTGTAACCGAATATATTGGCATTACAAGCTGTAATATTTAACGGGTACACCTGAGCATGTTGACTCACAGACATAAAACATGCGTTTAATTTCTCTGTTGAATTTTAAGGTCACCAAAATCGAAGACATGAGGCTGATGAACCCGCACTGACCCCCGGGGTTGATTGTGGCCCACTCCTTCTTGTAGAGAGGTGGGCTGTGCTGTGTCCGAGCATTGGGAAAACGGGAACGTTATCAGCTGATTAGTTGATTATATTACGGATACGCCGTGTAAAACAAGTAGGATAATTTGATTCTTGGATTATCTCGACCTTTATTACAATGTATTTTACATTGTAATAAAGGTCGATTTTAATTACAATATTGAATCGGAAATATCGTTAACGATGTGCATAAGTACTTAACCAACAATGTAACTGACGATTATGAAATGGTTGCGAGGGATTGGAAAGTGTGTGCTAGACATAGCACAGCAGGAAACAATGTAATTGTTGAACCTAATTAACAATCAATCAAAATAAAGCGTAAACCTACGTACGTTTCATTAGTGAAATCCGTTCTAATTTGAAGAAAACTATATTTTCAATGAGCGGTAATCAATCAAGAAGAAAAAGAAACAAAAATCAAGGAGCTCCTGGCTAAATAATAACAGACGCTTGGGTCAATCTTTAAGTTAAATCGCGCTTGCCTAGGTTAGTCTTTAGACATACCGAGTTTCCTCCGTGTCTCGGAAACCACGTTAAGCAGTTGGTTTTGGCTGTAATTTGTCAGTGGCCCTGAAGTCTGACAACCAGTCTTAGCAAGGGTACCGTACCTATAGCAAAGTATTCAGCTGCATCCGGTAACCGGTAAGACTGGCAGCCGACCCCAACATAGTTGGGAAAAGGCTAGGGTAATGACGATGTGCGGTAATCATGACACTGTACCCTCTAAAACTTAATGAGACGCGACAGGACTTCCGTTACGATCGCCTAATAAATTGTAGAACAATGAGTTGTCACGCTAATCCAGCTTGTTCTTGCTAATGAGCGAGTTCATTAGAATGTACGGCAACAAGCCGGCAAGCAGTCTAGAACCGTCAAAGTCTGTATATTATTAGCGAGCCCGCGTCGACAAGGTCATCGCCGAAATAAACCAGTAAAGGTGTGCTTCGGAACAAGGAAAATGTGCCTCAATCACTGGGTCTAGAAGTATGTTCTGCCCAATAGTTCCTTAAACAACTTTAATTTTTGAAAACTCATCCTCTATAGGAGTCAAAAGGGGATGCAAGCTTGTTATTTTTGCAAATAGGAAGCCACATAGGGCTAGTTCTTTATAATCATCGACAGCCCAGATTCACATACTGCTGTTTATAGTCCTTTCTTTGCTTATGCCAATCTCCACTTTCCTGAGCCAGCTACAGAGTAGATAAATATAAATATTCTCGCAATTTTATTTTCAGCTGCATCAGCCTGTCTTGAATTTCTGTGTGTGTAAATTACTGAGTAAGCATCGAAAGAAGAAGCATCCTAATGGAGTTACAATAAGTACTCCACATTTGACAATGTATCAGTTATTTAGACAACGTATTTTACCATCTCTTTCAACATTTTCGGTGAAGCAGACTTCAATTCACATTTTCCGCAAGCCAGTGTGGCAGTGGCACCAAACTCTAAGTCGTTCAATCTAGACATAGGAAGCATAAATCACGTTCAACATCTTAATACTCAATTGTTTGAGTTTGAGTGCACCCACTTTGACAGAGCGCGGTGGGGCAGAACCAATGGAGGACCAAATCTGAGGTCATGGTCTCATGGATCAATGTTAAAGAATACAATGTTAAAGAGGTAATTCGCAATGATATCGAAGGTAGTTATGATGATATTTACGAGGATGAAGACACGTTACGACGTATGTACAGCAGTTTTGCTGCTTACATAAAAACTTATGCCAAAGTTAAACAAAAGATTAACTTGAGCAGTTTTATTGGACACGTTCTTGGAACAAACGATAAACTCAGCATGAAATACGTTTGTTTTCTATGAATTACGTCCGTTTTCCCAAACAATACGCGACCTCAAAATGTTATGCATATTGTGGGATTTTCAACTGTCGGCACTGAGCTGAATGTTAAAAATCCAAAAGAACACTTTTGTTGCATTGCATTTGATAGCAACATCAGAACTCTTTTGAAGACAGCTTCTTCATCTACATGCACTCCTAGTACTCAATTTATATATATTAACACGCAAATTACGAGAGTTAACTAAGGGCGACTAGTTATTATGTGATTATCTTTCTCTCGCAGTATCTTACCAGCTCACTTACCACATATTACCATGCACCGAGTACGTCACGGTCCCGGTAATTTCAAGTAATTCACTGAACTATAATACTTGTACTTTAAACGTGCATTTCGTGGGTTCTGCTCAAGGCTATGCGTAGGATACCAGTGTAGCGTGATCATTTATAGTATTTACTTTGTTGGAGATATTTTACTTGACAGATAAGTTCAAATATATGGTGAACGAAAATTTTATGAAATAACTAGTATTGATAATACTTTTAACTACTCGTGAATCATTTTCCTTTCCTTTCAAAACACAACTGCTGTTTTGCCACTTAGTTGGGAAAAGGCTAGGCAGATGGTGATGAGTCTGTTTATCTTACTAATATTATAAATGCGAAAGCTTGAGAGGATGGATGGATGTTTATTACACTTTCACGGAAAAACTACTAAACAGGTTTAGATGAAATTTGGCACATAGATAGTTTATTACCTGGAATAACACAAGTATTTTTTTATCCCGGCAGATGATCTCGTGGGACAGTTACCGAACTTCACGCGGGCGAAGCCGGGGGCGCAAGCTAGTTTATTTAATTATATCTAACAGTTTGCACCAATGTGTGCAGCAAGCCAAGCAAGCAAGTTGGAAAGGGCTTCTGTACAGCGACAAGCAACATAGTACATTTATAAGGAACAATAAGTAGGTATAGTATATAGGTATAATATGTGTATATGTAACTATAGTACCTACCATCCATACTATGAAACATCGTATATTTTAAAAACTTTCATTTGCCAGTATAAAAATTAATGTGTTCAGTCAACATATTAATTAACTACCTTTAAAAATAATAGATGTTTACACTAACCTGTCCTAGAACACACTGGCCTAGAACAGTACAATTTTCGACGTAAGCAAGTTATTTGCATAACTACAAGGGGCTATAAAATTATTTTATAATCGTAAGCTTCAAAGGCGGTTTTCAATGATTTACGGATCAGTGAGGAAATGGAGTAACACAAGCGTGGATTTTGGAATCCCAATGCCTGCCTAGCCGTTTTCCAACTATTTTGGGGTCGGCTTCCAGTCTAACTGGATGCAGCTGAGTACCAGTATTTTACATGGTGCCACTGCTTACCTGACCTCCACAACAAAATTCATACTACATACATAGTTTTGGAATCCCACTCATTCTATCTGAAAAATTCACCAGCGAATACAAGCCTATTGACACACGTGTCACAGGGCAAAGCTACTGATCCTATCTAGGTTTCCTAATGCCTACAGTCCTACTGCTTGATCGTAAACATAATGATTATGTTCCGTCAATAAAATCGTAAAATGAACATTGTCCTCCCAATAGCCTATTAAAAAACCAATTTAATTGGTTTCTACAGTACTTACATCATAATTGTATGGATTGGTTGATAGTACACTGCTTCCTATATGGGGGCATGGCAGTGCCCGCCAGGTATGGCTCTTTTTGTCATGCATGATCTCTTTAATGCGACATGAAAAACAGCGGAATCAGAGAGACAAACACACTGCATAAGGTAAGGTTTCTCTTTGCTCACTACTCTGTGTCCATCAAGACAACTTTTGTTAAATAAAAAATATGAGCTGGTCTCTAATTGATAGCTTTATTAAAGCTTACATATTCGCTTGTTTACATGACTGGCACTAATACTGGTTTTTATAGTCCCGTGGTAAGCGATGAATGACCAATGCAAGTGATTATAAGCAGTCTAAACAAGCAGAAGATGAGTAAGTAAGAAAGGGTATAAAGACAGATTTAGAGTATTTGAGAGTCGAGACCAAAGTACAATCATCATTTGCCTAGCCTTTTCCTAATTATGTTGGGTGCGGCTTCCAGTCTAACCAGATGCATCTGAATACCAGAGTACCTACTGCAGTACGATTTTAAAACGGACATAAAATTGTATTTATTTTCGAACTATTGATACTTTGGTAGTTACTTGCAAAAAAACAATGGCGAATACTCATGTCCATATTTTTATGTCTGATTTATCGAAGCGAATATTTAAAAATGGAAAACAAGCCTCAAGGGAAAAAAAGTTGCTGCGGACTAGCGGTACGTCAAAGGGTACACGTACAACAACGTAATGTACATTCTTAACGTGCGTATAAAATAATAAGCGGTCTCCAATTTATTATAAAAAAGGAACCTGATTCTCGCATATTAATCACTGAATTATTTTTTGTGCTGGCAATTTTTACAACGTGTAGTAAACTTTCAAGGGTATCTTAGGGTACCTACCTCATGTTTTATGGATAAGTATAGTTTATAAGGTTTAATGAACTGTGGACAGTGAGGATCACACAAAGCCTTTGGTATAATGAACCGTTAGTTACTTCTTTCTCTATCGTGTGGTTAGCGCCTAACCTGGTGTCAGAGTTTTTATGCCGCCCAAGGGCCTCTGACTTGGTTTTACATGCCGTCGAGATATATCTCTCAGGCATGCGCTGGTTTTCTTACGATGTTTTCCTTCACCGAAACAAGTGTAGTATAGTAAGTAACACTAAACAACACTAAACACGAATGCATAGAGTTGAAAATCTAACAGCAGTTTTATTTTGGCAATTTATATGTGTCACCTAATATTAGTGCAAACGGTCATAAACGCAACTTAGATTTGTTCAAAGGAGTCAGTCTTGACTACCTTCTTGCCTAACCAAAGACCAAACCAGTCGAACCAACCACGGTTTTCCAGAAATCTTTCCTGTAATTAATTTGCAACTGCGTTATCTCTTATCTACTATTTACTGTATTCTAAAAATAACTGTGACTTAATTATTATTTCATGTGAGATAACAGGTAATATTTCCCAGCTTCCAGCTTGTTTGTCAGAGTATTTTTCACCAGCACTCAAAGTAACAATTACTTTAAAAGTGAGCATTAGGTACTGGTCAAATCGTGATGTCTCAGTTGTCACTCTAATTTCCTTCACAAACGTTATGTAACTCACTGCATTTGTGATCTTTGTCCGGCCACTTTATTTACACACGTTGCTACAAACTTAATTGTGGCTTCTTTTGTCCATTACGAATATCCACGAAATAAGCTTGTACAACCACTGAGTTAATTAATGCTGTTCTATTTATTGTGTTTATTTGGTCAGTTGCATAAGGCTTAGATCATAATGTTTGCTTAGACCGCGCCACGCTTTTTATATATTTTATAACACATTTGCTCGTAAAGGGTCTCTTATTTCACCAATTTCAATATCGTATTGTATCTTATTACGTACTTGTGCGTTATTGTAATGAAAAACGCACGGTTTATGCTCCGTCTAAAACGAACGGTACTTTTTAAATCTTAGCAAAGAGTTTTTATGTCAAAAAAGCGGTCAACATTTTAAGAATAAAATTAACTTTGGGAGATAAAATATAATAATTATAACTTGACAACATTAAAATGCCAACTGGCAACGTAATAATCAATTTTACAAATAGTTCAAATTTTTATAGCTGCTTTAACAAGTGATTAAAGATTTATTCGTTTAAGAAAGTCCGAGTTTTATTTATATCCTCGCAAATATGTTATAAAACGTCGTATGACATACGTGCTCTTTGATAATTACAGCCTATGCTTTCTTGTAGCCCTCGCCTACGGCTCGGGCTAGCAATATCGCCTCGCCGACTGTAATTTTCAACTTACCGCACTTATATCATAATTTACTATTAGTGGTAATAGTACATTATGATATAAGTGCGTTAAGTTGAAAATTACAGCCGAGGCAATATTGCAAGCACAAGAAAGCAGAGGCTGTAATTATCAAAGAGCACGTATGTCATAAGACGTTTTATAACATATTTGCGAGGATATAAATAAAACTCGGACTTTCTTAAACGAATAAATCTTTAATCACTTGTTAAAGCAGCTATAAAAATTTGAACAATTTGTAAAATTTATTATTACGTTGCCATTATTATATTTTATCTCCCAAAGTAAATTTTATTCATAAAATGTTGACCACATTTCTGACATAAAAACTCTTTGCTAAGATTTAAATAAGTACTGTTCGTTTTAGACGGAGCATCCTGATAAACCATGCGTTTAACATTACAATAACGCACAAGTACGTAATGAGATACAATACGATATTGAAATTGGTGAAATAAGACCCTTTACGAGTAAATGTGTTATAAAAACTTTTTACATATTGCGTGATTTTGATAAACCAGTTTACAGTCTCCAGTAAAAGTAGTTTCTAGCGGCAAGAAATATTAGTTATAAATGCAAAAAATTACCGCCATGTAACCCCGAATAGTCTATCGATGGAATATTAATAATTTTGTTGAAATCAATTTTTATAGCGTAAAAGTCCAAATTTAGTATTTAGTATAAACAGTTTGTTTATTTATTTCGCAATAGTTCTTCCTTCTCTTTTATTTACAAGAATGTCAACAACAGTTTCTCTTTATCAAATGCTTCTATACTGTTTATAAGTTAAGCAACGCATGCAATCTCATAATTTCGGAAAAAACGGTTACGATTTTAAATTTTATTCTGCTAAATGAAAAACATCGGTAACCTCTTAAGTTTTTTGGTTTGTTTCCAGACATTTTTGAGGAGTTCCGAACGGGTATGATCTTACAATGTACGGTCGAACAAGCTATTTGGTTTACATTTTACAATGTAATTTGTGGGTTAAACTGTAAACCAAATAGCTTGTTCGACCGTACTATAAACTTAGTAAGACTTAAGAAAATTATACCAAAAGGAAACAAACAAGGAACTTTAAATAAAAAGAAAACACCTACGCACTATAAAAACTGAAAGTAACATAATGTCGCATCAGAAATCACACCATGAAAACTTCACTAATTAGAAAATCCGCTACTTACTCACTTAAAACTCAAATATTTCGGACCACGAACTGGCAACACGCAGACATAAGCAGTAGAAACAACACAAAAGTATTTATGAAACACAATTCGCATTCCATGTTTTATTGGACACTGTTTGATAATACAGGTATAACACTGAGTGCATATTTTTACGATTTGCCGAGCTCGTAAAAATGCTTTACATGGGATGAGTCAATTAAGTAGAGGATAGATAGACATGCCAACATAAAAAAGAGAAAAATATAAAACCGAATCTTCATGGTAAAAATAGACACTCCTTGTCCAATTACCTACACGTTATGTTGAAGGGCAGCTGAGAGATTATGCTATTTCATGGATATTGCAATCATTATAGCGTTTACCAATCGTGCTAATAACAGTGATATTGGCTCACGACCGTTCATAATAGTAGGTAGCCAAAGAGAAGGCCGATCTGGTGATGACTAAACATTATCCTAATAAAATATTTTTATTGTCAATTCGTGTTCGCATTAATTGCAAATTGAGTGAGTACCTATTTCTCAAAGCACTTACCATAATCGGACGCGCAGATGTAAGGTGAAGACTATGTTCAGCCACTGCTATATGATGGACGTTCCAAGTTTCGAGTTCGACTACACGGTCGTGATACAGTAGATTGCGCGTCATTGGTAACCATAACCACTATATTAGCTAGCCGTGTTATTCTATTAAAACTGCTAACTTCTTTAGGCCAGCTCAGAGTCAAAGTGTCATCTAAAACGAGAAATCTTCTAGGTAAGCGTGCGTCGTCGTCGTCGGCCATATCATCGCCCAACAACAGGTGCGATAGTAAGTAACGATAGTGGCCAATCGCGAGCCCGTCTTACTTTTAATGAATTTCACTGTTCGATACCTGTCGGTTTCAATATTCTTATAACAATGACATTGACAGCTCTTCAACGCAATTTAGAAGTTATGATCACGATCAGTTTTAATGGTGAAATCCGCCCTTAATAATATGAAATGCCAAGAGAGGTAGAGCCCCCTCCTCTTGCTTAGAACCCACCAGAAATAACGCAAAAACCAGGAACTTAGTATTTCTAGGAACGCCGAAGACGGGAAAATCCTCCGACCTAGACGAGGAGGAGTTATATGATTGGAATCATATAACTCTCCAAATCCCTAGACGACAAAACCTATTAATTATGATTAGACACAGAACTATTATCTACGTTAATAAATCGCTATCGTGATAAAATCCGCTGTGTCGGCCAGTTCACTGTCCGGAGATATTACTTCACGATCACTCAGTGACTCACTCGGGTCTGTCTGTGTGTGTGCAACTGTTCACCTACAGAACTGATAACCAAGTTATAGTGAGGTTGCAGATAAAATAGTAGTTGCAAAAAGTTATGTTTGAAAAAATGGTTTTTACAAATTTTTTGACTGGATGACCTGAAACAAAGATTCGATGAATCTGTACCGTTATTAATTGTGACGATTTCTTATCCACAATCAATTCAATAAAAAGACAATAGTTGACAATAGTGGTTACAGTTGAAAATAGAAGGTATCTATGATTCCACAATATAAATACTCTTATTCATACCTCTGGATTCCAATTCAATGTCACAAATAAAATAAACATTTATCATTTTGTCACAATATGTTTCTATGTTTATTCAACACGACACGCTAGATGTATTCAGTATTCGCGTCATGTCCATAATATGTGACGTCACAGGATACGTAGTACAACGGTCTTCTGATACTAATGTTAAATAAATGTCAACTGTTTGTCAGTTTGTGTTTTTTTAACCACCGACAAATAAGAGGGCTTTCAATTTATAAAATTTTACGCGCTCATTTTCGTTATAAATCGTCGTATATATCACTAAATAAATAAAAACTAGATAAATGAATACTAAATAAATTAAAAACTTAACTAAATAGCATGCATATAAGCCACGCGCGCCAACGGACAGACAAATTGACCATTAGAGATGAAAATCGAGATATTAACATAAACGATCAACAACAAGTCAATGATATCATCATTACAATACGCTTTCGAGAGAGGACATTAGCGCGTCCTTGGCAGCTTACTAAAACAGTGCCTTCATAATCATAAAGATAGCTATTGTAAATACGCATGCACGAGTAGGTATACAACTTAATATTGCCCAAGTATATATATGTTGACAAACATATACACAGGGCTGGTAATTCCAGAGATATTTCAATCATCATCAATCGCAAGACAACTAATAAGTCATTTGAGAATAAAGCAGAGATAAAGAATGGCAATATGATGCGAATGACAGATCCAATAAATACCTGAAGGCGAAAACGCGAAGAAGACGACAAGAAGACCTCTTTGGAGTAGACCTTTTTAATTTTAAGGCTGCCAAGAAGCTAGCAGTTGATGGGAAGTGGTAACCATTATCCATGGACCAACGGCAACACAGAATCCCGCAAGTGTTTACCAGACAGAACCATTGACCAAAGAATATCTAGTATTGCTTCCGATAGCTTTATTTCCTTACAAGCAGTAACCCTACTTATATCTTCATGTATTTCGCAAGTTCTCGTAACCCTTTACGAGATAGCCGGGGAACCTCGAGATAAGAGCTGCGTACACGCACCGATATCGAAACAACTGGGCCCTTATGATGCTCCGTAAATGTTTCCGCATCATCTTCCTATCAAGCCAAAACCTGTGCCAAAACCATGCACTGCTGGACATAAGGCTCCTTATGGAGAAAATAATGCGCTCAAATGATAAACAAGATTATGAAACTGGAGCTACCTACGCCCCCGAATGTGTCGAGTGATATCGGCGATAAGATCGGAATCCGACAATCAAATTGCTGTTTGGAGTATGGATATCGGTAGTAGATGATTTTGAAATCGTAACAATACGAGATCCGGAGAAACATCTTCAGCAAGCAAACTTACCTTTACCGTACCTTGATATTTTCCAAAACAAAACTTGAAAATCGAGGTGAGAGTTTTGCTAGCCCAAAAAAAGAGTTGAAAGTATTGTAACTCCCAGGTTAGCAAGTTCAATGAAACTTGCAGAAACTCGAAAGAATTGCTTTAAATGCATAATGCATTTGTACTAAGTATTATCTTGTGCAAATATTACATTCACTTACAAAAGTCAACAGCGGTATAGAAACTGTTTTTCTTTTATCTTTTTGCTTTCTCACATCCTCTGCAGACACTTAATTATTTATTTTTCAAGAAACTTGTTAAATATTCATTACTTCTTCAAGCCACGAACACTGAATACCTACGTGAATACCTTCAGGTCATTTATTATCGTTTTTATTACTAAACTTCGTTTAAAAGTAGTTCGTATCAAAGTAGTGCATAACTCTGTTACAAAAAAATGATAATGTTTATCAGGCACATTATATTTAGATGCTAAATTCGATAAAGATATGTAATAAAAACCAGAAATTAGTTCGTTTATCAAAGTTTTTATAATCCAGAGGATATCATTTTCGTTGCATGTCGTTAATACTTGCGTAATTTACCTCTGAATTGAATGGCATAGAATATAAAATGTAGCAGAACTGTGTAGTACCATATCATCATCATCATCATGGTGTGTATTGTCCCAATAGGCGAGACGAAAAAAAAAACTAATTAGTCCGTCAGTTAGATTATCAAAAAATATTTGACCCGTGTTTATTCTTTTGTTACGTAAACCAAAATTGACGAAGATATGACGCTTTTAAAATACGTCACGCCTAGGTATAATTTTTACCTAGTTCTGACGTTACGAGCCCCCACTCCCGTGTTTTGATGCGTTTTATCTTTGTCAATATTCATTGATTTACAAAAACAAAAAATACGTGTCCATTAATTTCCAATACTCTAACTGACGGACTAAATAGATTTGCAATTTTTTGATACTGTCGTCATGCCTATTTATTTATGACAGCTTGTCTTATTCTTCCATACAGTGTAGAATCACATGTTTGTACTAAATTCATCGGTGTTGTAAGCTAGAAACCACGTTTCAAAGAAACTATCATGATGAAAGTAATGAGTAGTGCAATTGATTGGTTTTCTTTAGAAACACAGTTCAACGGTTATTCATCACTAAGTGCCACCTGTTTCTTATTCCTCGAATCAAAACAAATGCAAGATGTATGTACCAATATCTGGTTAAAAATACATCACACCACAGGTCAGTTTCATTCCTACAGTTAAAGATTGCACTATTTAATAGAAATTCCGTGACAAACCGAATTCCCAGACTATAAACCATCGCCGTGTATCGTGCACTCACACGCATCATTACATTTATAATTTTTCATAAGTACTAGCAGATGGCCTTAACAACGTCACCCAGAGATAAGATATAACAGCTCATAGACATAAAAATATATTTAGTACAGATTTGATTACAGATTAATTCCTCAGAAGGTTGCAGAAGCGCGTTTTCAGCCAATAGAGTTCCCACTGCTGGGACATAAGCCTTCTCCAAATTATGAGAGGGAGAGGGCTATAATCTACCATGCATTTTCGTATTTTTGTCAATTTCGCCAATTTCAGAGCAATGGCGATGAGACTGCAACTGCAACTATATATCACTGGGCCACCACTGAAGCAACAAGGCCGAATATAGGTACAAAAAATTAGGCATAGTAATTGTAACACGTGCTTGCTAATTAGTTCGCAAAATTATGAGGAGCATCTGTTTCGTTAAAGCTTACTGTTGCGGGAATGTTATAATACTGTGATGATTGATGCTAAACGCCATCTATCATATTTTCATAATAGTTTACTTGTTTAACGCTACGGAGAAGAGCAAAGTTCTAAATAGACGGATGAAATGAGAATAAGACTATCAGGAGTTTCTCTAAACATTCGTCATCTGAAAGAGACGTAGGTATTCAGCAGACCTTTGAAATCAGCAAGCTAACATTGTGATGGAAATTAACATCATTATGAGTCTCTATAGGACCATCGTCATCATCCACAGCACTACTTCACCCACTTCTAAGGCTAAAGGCTTCTCTTTAGGAACATCGTAGATGACTGTACAAATTTCAATTTTAACGTCATCCAAAACGTAGGAGCAACAAGCCTCTTGCACCATAAAGACCCATCTATCACCAACCTAACCCATTTCTAATAATTCTTGGTATCTAAAACTAAATCAATCGATAAGCCACCAACTCTCACTTTCACTCCCAGTTATTAACCAGACTGATTGTGTGATAAGGCCATGTGCTGCACTGTTGCAGAGATCCAGGCTATCTTATCTAGCCTACGAGCGTGACGTGTTTGGTTAGATAAATCAATGTTGCAGGAAGCTACTGAATCATTTTGCTTAATTACTGCAGTGATTTTAAGTTTCATTACGGTTTCTTTTTGTTTTGTTTCAGTAACCCAGAAGCACACCGCCAAGAAATAAAATAAAACTGTTACATGGCGAAAGAGCCAACAGCAGATTTTTTTTTAAATCTTATGCTTCGACAAGATCCAGAAACGTTACTTTCATTAAGACCATTAAGGCTCCCGACACACAGGCGCGTTTTTGCGTTTCTGCGTTTCTACGTCCTGCAATATTGCGATGTGAGTTTTTAAGGCTCCCTCCCCCACAAAGGCCCGTTAGTATCGCGCGATAATATCGCGCGATAATATCGCATGCGTTATTACGATATCTGTTTTTAGTACATTAAATATTAGGACGGCTACGAAGTTACACACTGCCGCAATAATAACGCCGCAATAGAAGTAGGAAGCTTGCGTTTCTGCATCCTGCAAATATTGCGATATGAGTTCTTAGAAATTTGGTATTGGGACGCATGCGATCCCACACACTGCTGCGATAATAACGATGCAATAGAATAGGGACTCATTATCGCAATAACGAATGCGATATTATCGTGCGATATAAACGCGCCTGTGTACCGGCTTTAAAGATTTGACAGATGTCGAAATCAGTCCACATACCATGAACATCTACAACTGTAAGGTTGAGCGCAGACTTGAGTCAAGACTGTCTTAAGATAGACTATTGCCGTAAGGACCCACTGGATTATTAATTTTACAGTGCGGCCATGTCTCAAGTCTGCGCTCAGCCTAACTACTATAAGGATCCCAAAATCAATTTTGTCAAAAATCATCTTAACGTTCACAAAGGCACAAAAAAATGTTTTATCTCCTTTTATTAAATTCATGAGTACGAGTATAACCACATTACCTACCTACAAAACCCACAACAACAGTTACAAAAGTGTCGTATCTACGTCACATAAATGACGCTTCTATGCCCGGCCGTATCTCAACACATCACGAGGTCGCAAAAACTGCTGGCGGTTTTTGAAACCGGTTGCCATTGCACCACCGAGTGCCGGGATGGTTGATTTAATACTATAATATGCCATTACAAATATAAGTCGACTCGGTTCTGTGTTAACTTGAATTATGCATTGAAGTAAGTGGAGCTGTTTTTACTTGCAATTATTGTTTCTTTGGTTCGATGTAGGTAGTTAGTTATAGCGATTGAATGGCAGTCTAAAATAAGATAAAAAGCAAATAAATTATAGGAAAAGAGAATCACCTACTTAAAGTGTGTAAAGAACTGGGTGAGAAAAACTTAACACTGAAATTCATTCTAGTGTCAGAGTAAAAAGGTCCTAAGAAAAACAAAGAGAATCCAATAATAAAACAGTAAATAATCTATACCGACTAGACAGTCAAGCAGACAACAAAAAGCAATGCAAAAATGGCCCCAAATCAAGAAATCTTATTAAATAATCACCTTGAGAATGTTAGCAGTCGTCTTAATCCAAATAACAAAGTGCATTAGTTTCAAAGACATGCATACGTTGTAGCTCGCGTAACAATGTTTTGAATACAAATTAATTTAAAACAACGACCAGTGCTAACGGTAGGTACATCGAACTATATGCTAAACCAAAATTAGAATTATTTGAAGGATTTCTTTGCAGATGGGATTGCATTCGAAGGTATTATAATTATATTATTAACTTTATCTGTCAATAGACTTTACTTCGAATCTACTCAAATGCTGTTTCTTGTTCATAACTGAATCAGCTGCAACCTCATTGTTCACTTCCTCCTTAGCTGTTTTTGACAAAAGTTTTTTTAGTCTGTCTTATCTCTTTTCACATAAATCCTTCCAAATAGCTATTAGTGCTTCATTATTATCATCAGTATTAGTCCCATCGACGTCTTACAGTATTTTTAGCTGGTGAGAATTAGGCTGAAGTTCCCTGTTACATATACACACATTAGCTCGATCTTTATCGTTCAACTAGATTGTGTCGGTGATTTGCAAATGTTGGTATCAAATACAAGGTGTTAGAGGTGACTGCACCTTTATCTGATTCTGAGTCAAAAATAAGTTTACTTTTGGGGACTTGCATACCAACTTAAATACGTACTCACAAACTATGCTATTGTTTTATACTTTTGGACTGGCTAACTAACACTATCACAGGATATTGTTAGAGTAACCATATTATTAACCACAGCGTAGCAACAATGTCTCTAATTGCTAGACTGAATTACAGATAACCAACCAATTTTTATGAGCCTATCCGTAACGAGAAAAGCATGTTATGCAGATTAGTGTGAACAGTTCTTTGCACTGAACTGTTTTACCGTAGCGTCCTAACGTGGCCATTTAATTTAATTGAGACACATTCATGCCTCTTTGTCATTACCATACTAATGTAGTCTAACTGTGGTTTAACTATGTTCTTGATTCTCGTCATGATACTACCAAGTTTATTTTAGTTCGCTAGAGTCTTACGAAAATTGCTTTGACTAATTCAAAAATACCTTCTAAAAATAAAACTTCGGAATTTCTTCCTTTTTTTTTGTTTATAGTATTGTTGTTTTTAGAATTCTAAAAAGAATCGTATGTCCAGTTACATAACCAGCACCAAAAAAAATACAACATTTTTACGCGTCATTAAATCTATAGCTGACTTTCAATTTCAAAACACATTTAGACTCGACCACTTCACCTAAAAAACTAGACTGGAATTTATGAAGTTCGATCGTCTATAAATGAAACTCCATCATCTTTAAGCGATGTTTTTTTTTCTAAGGTCTCGAGCAAACCTGTAACTACGGAAACTCGAGTTAAAATAAACAACGGTCTACCTTGAACTTTACGGCCGCAGACGTAATCTTAGTTAACAGAGATTCCCAAACTTTTTTTCTGGTAGACCACTTTCAAAATTTTCTGGTTTTGGTGGACCCCTGCTGCATTTTTTTCAAACCCAAAAAATAAAAGCAGAGATTTGTAATATTATTTTTTCGTGCTATCTGTTAGGATTGCATGAGGACTGGTAGCTCCTAAGATTTTTTTTGGCAAAAATTTTGAAAATTAAAATCTTATAGCTTCGAAAAGTGCTTTTTTATAGTCTCAATACGACAATTTTCACCTAAATACAACCTGTCATTAGCGGAGCGTTTGTTTTTTTCGAGTAGCTTATAATCTGCCTACATTGATAGATAAAGTCAGGCCGACATTTTTGTTCTTTAGTATCGAAACTAGATAAATTTTCGTGGACGTACAACTTGTGAACCCCTTTTTTTTTCACGCCTACGTTGACCCCTGACGGGTCTCCCGTGGACCCCTGGGGGTCCACCTGAACCACTTTGGGAATCACTGGTTTAGAACTATCGTGGAAGTTGGGTCTAGATTGTAAACGACCTTTTTGCACCACTGATTAATTTTAGGAGCCTTGTTTAAAACATGTTGTAAGCGCGGATTAGAACGTTCAATGTAACATAAAAATATCGAAAAGGTTAATACCTTTCAAGTATATTTTATTGATTTATCCAAAACGATGCTTGAATGGATCGTCTTTGATTTATAAAATTCTAAAATTAACCTTCAATTAATCTGAACTTTGCGTAGATTCAAATCATTGTACCTATTATAGTGGTAAACGAATGAAGTGTCACGAGAATGCACCTTAACTGGAAGAATTAGCTTAATACTAGATAATGGCTTGATCTTTAGCCCTGGATTTACACGCACTTGGCATTGTGTGGTAACGTCTACAGAGGAAATCGTAGTGTTTACTACTCAGTCAGTACTGTCAGAAATGATAGGCTATACCATGATCTAGCTAGTTCGCCTTACAATTTTAAGTAATATTGGTCTTTAGAACCTAAGTATTAGACCTTAAAGTAGGAGCCGTAATTATCTACGGCGAGTGTAGTCCCACAGTAAAAAAAAAATGGTTTTCCTAAGAGTGGAAATTTGAAACTGCCAGAGCTGCGCACATTGCTAAATTAAATGAACCACGTATGAGTAACTTCTGGTTCTACTTACAAAACTACGGAAAGGCCTACTTGTTTATAAACTAAACCGTTTACAGCATGTTATGTGGAGATATGAATACGTTACACGTGTGCAGTTTAAACACACAGATACACTACACATGGAAGGATTGGAAGGTAATATTGTTTTTGCTTTCTTGTCGATGTTTTTTTTGCAGTTCACACGTAGCATCGCATTTATGGGCGCCACTTGCAACTCAGTAGATACACATTTTTTTTGGAGAATTATGAATGTTTGTTGGCTGGAAGAAATAAGCTACGAAGTCAAATCTAAATTTCTAGTACAAAAAGAAAAACTAATCGATCTGAACTTAAGCTTAAATCGTAATTAAATGAAGCATCTAATATGTAATTTCAACACGAGACGAGCAGAGGATTATAAATACGGAAGAAACATTATCTTAAACACAAAATTATGCGAAATTACATGGAGCATCTTCTAGTTTTCAAAATGATTGAAATCAAACGACAGTGGCTGTACGTGCAGGAACTCAATAAGCAAGGATCAAAGGACCGGACTTCGTAGATCCGGTTTACGCAGATGAAAGAGAATACTAGGATAAAGAAGGAAGCACAGCATGACTGCAATGACGACAAGACGGGTCAATGACATATTATAATAAATATTGGGAAGACCAAAGGATCTCTAGTTTTATGCAAATGTTAAGGCAATAGCTCTGAAAATGTTTCGTATTCCAACGATTTTCAACAGTAGCTTTAGGAACTTTGGGAGCACAAGAGTGGTGTGAAATATACAATAAATTGTGATGCAGAAAGAAGCCCACAGCTTCGTTTAACAACTGTAGAACTGTTAACGAAGACTGTGGTTGGTAATATTATCATAACATCAAGCCTGTAATCTCTGAAAGGTTAGGTTAAGGTAACAGTAAACGCAATTTTTGCCAAATTTATTTAAAAGTCCCATGTTATGGGTAGCAAGCTTATAGCGTAGGTACTACGCTAGTGATGAAGATGAAAAGAAGCCACATCAAAATCCACATTCACATACGCGAGAAAATCCTTACATAAACAAACACTTGCAGAGCCACGAAGCAAGCATTAAGTAATTGTAACACTTTCGTTCTGCCATGCAACCGCTTGAATTAACTCGACCCGTGGAAATAAGAGCAAATGTAACGGTTCATATTATTGTATTATACGCAGTTAATGTTCATGATAAGTACTTTAATATGGTTCGTATTTCTCTTGGTTTTAGGAGAGCCTGATCACTCTCATCTTAATGCCTTTGTCCCATGTTACTTGAGGTCGGAGCAACACTTTTTTTTTCTTCCATTCTTACCTGTCAACCGTCAAGCTGTACAATGTCCCAAAAATATCTCGCAGAGAAATAAAACAAGGGTGTCCAGAGTAAGACAAAACTTTAATATATAACGTACCGAGGAGGTCATACCTTGCATGAAAATCTTAACACCGCGATCTACAAATGTGACGTCAAGGCACAACGCCATCTGTTATCGAATAGCGATACTAAACTAATGACAATGTTGGTTTTCGACTTAAACAGCTTAGACATTCCGCCCACTATGGACGGCTCTGTCCATAAACCTTACATGGCAATACAAACTTAAATATAAGATTGGTTGTTTGCTATCCACTACCTACAACCTATACCTAGTGCCTTATGTCTACGATTAATTCAAACCTTAGGTAAATAAAAGTTAAACAACAGTAAAACACAGTTAAAAAATGGAAGATCATTCAAATAAATAAAAGTTAAACTTAAAATTTGGTAAACACAGTAAAAAAAATACAAGTTTATTGAAGTAAATACGCAAAACATTTATTATGCGTAAATAAAACTAAATCTATTTATATAAAATACATCAATAAGATGGTAAACAACTAAGTGTTCACAGGTAAAATAATTAATTTAGACACAGGCCTTTTAATCTCATTATTTTTACACCGTATGGTTACAACGCGAGTAATATTGTCCAAACCTGGATGCTTATTTGTAATAAGCCCATATAGCCATCTAGCGGGTGGAAGACCATTCTCCCTCACCAGAACAATGTCTCCAATCTCAGGTTCAGGCTTAACATCTGTCCATTTATATCGATGCTGCAATTGAGTTAAGTACTCTGATGACCACCTACGCCAGAAATTTTGAAGCATTTTTTGTGTGAGATGCCACCGCTTCAGATTGCTAATGGATGAATTTTCATAATTGGCATCAGGTACAGTTACCAAAGGTTCACCCACGAGAAAGTGCCCAGGCGTTAAAGGACACGAGTCCTCTGGATTGTTAGAAAGCTGAGATATCGGCCTTGAGTTAAGGCAGGCCTCGATTTGAGCCAGCACAGTTGTCATTTCTTCAAATGTCAATGTGCTGGTGCCTATAATTCTTTTCAAATGGTGCTTCGTGGACTTGACACCAGCCTCCCACAATCCTCCAAAGTTTGGAGCATAGGGAGGTATGAAATGCCAAGTCGTACCATTCATAGATAGGAAATCAGCTATTTCCGAAGCTACCATCGACCTTTCAGCGTTGAATAGCTGTCGCAATTCCTTTGCACTACCAACAAATGTGGTCCCATTATCACTCCACAAGTCCAATACTCGGCCACGTCTGGCTACAAAGCGCTTAAAAGCCGCAAGAAAACTCTGAGAAGTCATGTCACTGACAACTTCAAGGTGAATAGCCCGAGTGGACATGCAAACAAACAAACATATATAACCCTTAGTGGAGTGATGACCACGACCTTTAGAGGTTCGGATGCTGATTGGACCTGCGTAATCTACGCCACTGCATTGGAAAGGCCTCTGAGCAGACACCCTGGCCTTCGGTAATTGGCCCATCATTTGTTGGTGAGTTTGTTTTGAGTGTCGAACACAAATTACACACTTATGAACATATTGCCTAACGAGAGTCCTAGCATTGAGTATCCAGTATTTGGATCTTAAGTAATTAAGCATTAATTGTGGCCCGCCATGCAATGTTCTCTCGTGAGCCTCCGCAATCAAAAGATTGGTGAAGTGTGATTTATGAGGAATTAAAATGGGGTGCTTCATATCCTCATCAATAGAAGCTCGGTGCAAGCGACCGCCAACCCTTAAGATTCCGTCATCGTCAAGAAAAGGACTCAACGAGGTAAGTTTACTATCCTTATTTAATTTACGGCCTTTTTTTACAGATTCTATTTCATCACTAAAGGACTGGAGTTGGCAGAGTTTGATACAGGTAAGCACAGCTTCATTTAATTCCTTAGTGGTTAGCCAAGTAGTCATTTTGTTTTCATTATGTTTAATTCCCTTCATTCGTAAAAATCTTCTACAGTAAGCTATCACTCTTATTAACCTACTGAACCTAGAAAATCTAGTAAATAGACTATCATTACCATCTACCGCAGTTGCATGACATTTTGTTTTAATTTTTCTTTCTTCTAGTGTAGTTACTTGTATATTTCCCCTTTTATAGTCTATTTTTTCATTCTGTAACCATACTGGGCCTCTTTTCCAGAGCTGCATATCGTTACACTCAGAAGGGCTTGCTCCCCGAGATGCGCAATCTGCTGGATTTTCCGACGACGACACATGTGACCACTGACTTCTATCCATGATGTTAAGTATTTCGGAAACACGATTCGCGATAAAGGTTTTCCATCGACTAGGGTGGCTGCTTAACCACGCCAATACGACGGATGAGTCTGTCCACGCATATAAGTGCTGTTTGGGAACTTCGAGAGTTGAAGCGACTTCCTGAAGAAGCTTTGCTATTAGGACAGCTCCACAAAGCTCTAATCGCGGGATTGATACCTGTTTGACAGGAGCAACCTTGGTTTTTGAAGTCACTAAGGCTGTGTGAGTATGTCCATCTCTATCAATGATGCGGACGTATACCACCGCGGCGTATGCTACATTGGACGCATCTGAAAAACCATGCAATTCTAGAAGCCTGTTCTCCTTGCTAGAGTTAATCCAACGAGGCAGACGAAACTTAATGAGGTTACAAAGGCTCTTCCGGAAGTCAAGCCACTCTGTCAGCAATGGTGCAGGTAATTCTGTGTCCCAATCGATCCCAGTCATCCATATTCTTTGAATAAACACCTTTGCAGTGATGATTGTCGGTGCTAACCATCCAAGGGGATCGAATAGTCGCGCTATGTCCGAAATAACCTTACGTTTTGTCACTGGTAAATCTAGATCATTAAGCTGGATAGTGTAAACGAACTCGTCATTGTCTTTGTCCCACGTTAGACCTAATATTTTCGAAATTGCATCTGTTTTTAGTTCCATGTTTCCTTGTGTTTGTGATATTTGTTCACCGTCTTCAATCAATCTAAGTAATTCTCTGTCGTTAGTCGCCCACTTTTGGAGCTGGAAACCTCCACGTTTAAGTAACTCCGATGTCTGTTTAAATACTTCTACTCCTTCCTCTACGGTTTGACAACCCGTCATTAGGTCATCCATATAGAAGTCGGAAAAGACACGGTTCTTTGCTAAAGGAAATTCGGCACCTTCGTCCTGAGCTAACTGCTGCAATGATCTCACTGCTAGGTAAGGTGCTGATGATGTTCCGAACGTTACTCTTAAATGACGTAACACTTGAATTTCGTCATCTGGATTCTCACGCCATATTATCCGCTGAAAATCTGTGTGATCATCGCATACTTTGATCTGTCTGTACATCTTGACGATGTCCGCTACCAGACAGATGGGTTCACAACGCCAACGCATGATAATATGACGAAGTTCAGGTTGTAGAGGAGGCCCCACCATTAAATCCTGATTAAGAGATACCCCGTTGCTACCTACACATGATGCATCAAATACGATGCGCAACTTCGTTGTACTTTTATCGTTACGGATGACGGCATGATGAGGTAAGTACACGGAACCTTCTTTGTCCCTATCCTGTACTATATCCATGTGATTAAGAGCTATATACTCATTTATAACTGCTGAATACTGAGCTTTGAATTCAGGATTCCTTAGAAATCGCTTTTCTAAGGTTAAAAAGCGTTTAAGAGCGATGTCTTTCGATCCACCATGTTTACAAGCAGGATCGTTTGACCTAAAAGGCATGTGCACAATATAGCGACCAGATTCGTCTCGTTTAGTCGTGGCCTTAAATATGTCTTCGCACTTTTGTTCTTCTGGGGTCAAGTAAACCTTATCGTAATCGCCCTTGGGCTCAGATTCTAGTTCCCAAAACCTTTTAAGGAGTGTATTCTCATCTATATGAGTGGAATGCAATGTAACTACGGTATTGTGGCATGTCTCGCTTTGGTTGATTTCACCTACTTGACCAGACAAGATCCACCCTAGTCTAGTATTTTGTGCGATGAGACGACCAGGTGGACATCTGATTAAACCTTCTAACAAAATTTGGCTATAAACTTCGGCACCTAAAAGCAAATCAACCTTGTTCGGAGTATCGAACGAAGGATCTGCTAAAGCCAAAGACGAGATTGACGTCAAAACATTTGCCACGACCTTCCTTTCCGGTAAAATACTCGTTAGTTTCTTTAAGACATAAGCCTTAACAGTGTAAATGAAACTAGGGTCGACGCGTGATTTTACTTTAATGAGGACCATCGAATTTAATGAAATCATTGATTGGCCTTGATCACAACCTATACCGGAAATTGAACCTTTAGTTGGTATTCTTTTAAGACCTAAGAGCTGGACTGCGGACTCCGTCACAAAGGAAGCCTGAGACCCCTGGTCTAACAGAGATCTTAACACAATAGCAGGACCGCTCTTTGATTCCGCTGCAATTAACGCAGTGGCCAATAATATTTGGCTATGACTATTAGCAAAACAACTTACAACATTAGTGGAATTACTCTGGGTTGAAGTTGTATCAGTAGAGCCGCTACTTTCTGCAACTTGATCAGTTTTGTTACTATCACCAACTGATTTGGAGACATTCTTGAGATGAAGAAGACTATGATGCTTCTTTTTACATATATGACATCTGGTGGACTGGCGGCATGCATATACGGAGTGATTTGCTCCTAGACAGTTATAGCATAACCCATTTGTTTGAACAAAGTTACGACGCTTATCCATATCGAGACCGGCGAACTTTTTACAATTAGCAAGCTTATGGTTATCCTGACAGCAAGCACATGATGTAGTTGACACATGGAGTGATTTGACTGGCACATTACGATTGGTCTGATGACGTTGACTTTTGTTATCTAAAAATTCCAAAGAGCGAAATCTTTGTTCAAGAAAAGATTGAAACTGATTCATTGTAGGCCAGTCATCTGAACAATCACTAATCTTCATTTCCCATTGTTTACGGGACTCAGTGTCTAATTTTAAACTCAATACATAAAGAACCATAATATCCCAATGCTCAACCATTAGGCCTAAATTTTTCAAAGCATGTAAGCATTCGTTAGAAGTATCTAATAATTCTTTAATTGCACTGGAGGATTCGGTTACAATGTTTTTTTGACTCATAAAACGTTTCATTATACAATTCGCTAAATATTTTTTATTATTGTACCGGTTCTCTAATTTAGTCCAACAAGTTGCATAATTACTACTAGTAATAGGAATGTGTCGTAAAAGACCTTCAGCCTCTCCAGACAAATGTGATTTCAAATAATGCAGTTTCTGAACATCGTCTAGTTGTGTGTTGTTATGAATTAAGGATTTAAATAAATCTCTAAAACTAATCCACTCAGAATAACTTCCGCTAAATGTGGGCAACTCAATCTTTGGCAATTTTACAGTACATATTTCTCTAGAACCTTTCGCAGAAGATTCAGACACTTTACCTAAACTATCCGAACATACAATTTTCTTCAATGCTTCCCTCAATTCTGCTTTATAATCAGTAAATAATTCTTCCGTGGTCTCATATGTATTTTTTATGTAATAATCCGATTTTTCGAATTCATTAGACTTAACCGATGATAAAATTTTTATATGGGTTTCCGAAAATGTTGACCAGTTAGCTTCTAAATTCTCTAATCTAGCTTCTATGTATGAACTAGTTACTCGTTCCTTTGGTGATTTCTTATAGTTGGACCTTGCTCTACTGATAGCAGAATGCAGATTAAACTGTAAATTACTCAAAGCTTCCATGTTGAGTTTATTTAAGTCTTTTAAATAAACCGTTCTAGGACGCTATGCCAAGTTCGTGGACAACACGTGAAAAATCACAAGTCTTTGAACTTAATACTCCTCGCTGCAAAATCGGGCATAGGTTCCCCGTAGTTCACTTTTTCTTGAAATTATTCTAAGTCCATGCACACGTTAAAGTTTCTAAGTCCAAATTGTTAATTAAATTTTTCTAAGTTAATAAGGTCTAAATTTGCTTGTAATTATTAAGTCTCAATGTTGTATTAATAAAGTACTCACAGATTATCCTCGTAACACAATCACTTCACTGTCACTCACTTTAGCGTAGCTCGTCGTGATGATATGCGGGGTACTATCCCCCGCACCGCAGCTGCTGCTTACGCCAACATGAACTGTCCATCAGCACCAGCGCTGACCGTTGTGTACCACTCGTACATATACGCTTAAGCGCCAACCTTGTACGATCCGCCGATGCTGCTCACCACCCACTGACAACACACTCGCAGCAGGTTGACCATTCAACCCGACTCCACCACACCAGTGACAATGCACACCAGTCCTTAATCCGGTTGCGAAGGACCACTTTGTACAATGTCCCAAAAATATCTCGCAGAGAAATAAAACAAGGGTGTCCAGAGTAAGACAAAACTTTAATATATAACGTACCGAGGAGGTCATACCTTGCATGAAAATCTTAACACCGCGATCTACAAATGTGACGTCAAGGCACAACGCCATCTGTTATCGAATAGCGATACTAAACTAATGACAATGTTGGTTTTCGACTTAAACAGCTTAGACACAAGCTATCATCTAAATACTCCTTTTATCCATCATATTTTCTCTGACCTTCCTCTCCCTCTCCTTCCATCAACATTTATTATATCAAAATTATGTTTAGAAAATTTCATTCTCGCAACGTGGTCTCAAACATTACGTTCCCCGAGACATTCGTTCGTAGTTTTTTAAAATAGGTATCTAGGATAAAAGTATCCCAAAGTTGTTTCTAGGATGGCTATTATGGGAAGATTACCTATCTATTTTTTTAAATAGGATCGGTTGTAGTTTGGGCCAGGCACGTATACAGAGGGGGGGGGGGATAGTTGGGATTTATCCCCCCCGAAATCTGACTGAAAATAAACGGGATCATAAACTACGGTGCTTGTTATTAAAAATTAAAGCGCAGTGATTACAGCGATTTTGTACACCGTTCACATGGTTGTTTCAGAGTTTGTCCCCCCGACGTATTATATCAAACGTATCCAATTGTTATCGCTTGATTTACCACTGGACATGGGTGGTATCCACTAATACCATATTACATCTCGAGTAGGAACTTTTCAGTATTATTTATTCTATTCTCAGTATTTTACACAGGCAGTTTTAATGAATTACGATTTTTGCAGTAGTTTTGCTTAAGTACGTTTGTGTGGTTTTGGGGAATTTTATGTAGGCGTTAGGTACGTACGACGTAGTAAATAACAGCAAAATATGCATCACCCCATTTCCGATTATTTCGGAATTTCCTAAATTGTTTCAACTACAAATTAGCCCAATTAAAAGTTCATTCCTTTAAAAAAATAATTGGTTACCTCATTGGTAACGCTTATCAATTATTGCCGTAATTAAAACGATATATCTGGTTGATTTAGAAGTTTATAACCGGACGAAAGGGTTCAAATTGATCTAATCAATCTCATTAATTTTTCATATGCGGTTTTCCTGAAAATAAAAACCTACTGAGACACTATTAAGTATGAGTGCAAAACAATTATGTAGCTAGGAACTTATTAAATTTCAAAAAGTTATTTCAAAAATAATTTCTTCTACAGTTCTAGTGTTTCTAAATAAAATCAATGAATGGTGTCGATTCTGTTGTGCACAAACTAAACTTAATTTAGGCTATTGCTATCTTTTTCTCTCTAATAAAACGAGAAAGAGACGAACGTAATTTAGAGCTGTCAAATTTAGTTGATACTAATATTTCCATACAAATGAAGGGTGCACTTAAGGCCCTTCTAACCCTAAAATTAGCACCTCTATTTGTGGTGCTTCAAACTTCGTTTGAAATAATGTTAGAATAAAGTTTTAATCAGCTTGCACTACAAAGCGATTGTTACGTCAGTCACTGCGGCCGAATAGTGCGAAATGAGTGGTTTTTTGATTTACAAAAAATCTATTGATTAGACTAAAAAAATAAAACACATAAGACCTGCTTTATAGTTAGTTCAGTTAGTATGCAAAGTTTCATGATCTAATTTGAAGTACTTTTGAATACCAGCGGTTTGTTGTTCGATTTGGAGGTAACTTTGGATTTTTTTTCTAACGAGAAAAGTTTATGGAATCGTGTTTTCGTCACAAAAATAGTACTTAGCATTAATCCTCAACTTTACCATATGTTTATTTCAAAATCAATGCTGCAGTATTTTAGGCGTAACGGAGAATCATGCTAAGCCATTTGAGGGGGTATAGACCCTTAAAACCATGTCGACTAAAAACACGCTGAAGCGCAATGCATAAACTAAGTAGTTTGAAATCTCTAACTTAGTTCATAGCTATAGCCGTCCTTTTCTCGCACTGCCTTTTAGTAAAAGATAGCAATAGCCTAAATTAAGTTTAGTTTGTGCACAACAGAATCGACACCAATATCGATGATACACGTTACACAATCATTAGGTACCTACATACCATAGGTACCTAGGTATTTAGAATAATGGTAATGTTTAAAGACAGGTATTTACAATACCTAAGACCTTGGTAGATATTTCACTACTTGCCTAGTTCGACAATACTGAAAATAAAATTCCTAAAATCATAAATATATGCCTTAAGTTTCTAGGTACCTAATTGTACCTACCCAGCTGGAAAGCAGGTAGATATTATCATTGCTTACGTTTCATTTACTACATTAAAGGTTAAAATGTGCTACCTAGTTGCTTGTACGGTCGAACAAGCTATTTGGTTTACATTTTACAATGTAATTTGTGGGTTAAACTGTATACCAAATAGCTTGTTCGACCGTACTATTATTACCTACATCATCGGACATACTTGACAACAGTCCAAGAATAGCCGAGTAGAAAATGGTAAAAAGTAAAATGTCAAACGGACTTTTTTTTTGTCTTTAAAAAATACCGTAAATTCAACTGCCCAACAGCCTAAGTAGCCGCGGTCAGTGATCCTATAACTGAAAAACACTGGCCACTAAAAATAAGAATAGTTTACGCTCATTGATTCGCCGAATAATTACTTTTGACCCAACTAAATCGATTTATTTTTTTCAGCCTTGGCTGTAAAACTGTGGAGATTAATCATACTCTTCAAGTTCCTGTTCATTATGGAAACTGTCCATTTTATGTTTTAAAGCATTTATACTTTTAAAGGATTGGCTGTGCAATTTCTTTTACGGTTAGGCAAGCCATGTCTCTTGTCGTAAAGTGAAATTGATTTAGCCACAATTTTCATGACAAACGCGAGTCTTATGAATTTTTGTTTTAACCCTATTTGTCCCACTGCTGGGCAATCGTCCCCTTAACCTTCACTCCGTCCGGTTTTCGCAGGCCAATTGATTATCCTATAATTAACCTTATTTTTATGTGTGTGATATTTTTATCAACAATTCTTTAATTTATGTTTACACGCTAAAATATCTCGCAAAAAATAAACCATTTAAAAACCTGATATCGATTTGTGGACTAAGATCGTTTTGACAGTTCAAATTCAAATACCTATTGATCAATTACGCGGTATTGACTAAGTAAACCGGCTAGAAAAACATCGTCATTAGCCAAAATGCTGACACAAACGAGATTGACCATAATGCGAGCGTCGTTATAACTTTATTACACATGCACGTATCAATTAGAATCATACGATAACTTTATAACTCAGAATTTCGTAACACGCCTGATAATTCACGGTATTTACGTCCTAAAAATATTATCTTTCAACAGAAATCGTATGAAATGTCACTTGTTTATTAAAGTTACCCTTAGAAATGACTTACGTCGTAACTCCACGTGCACGATACTCCGGCGAACTTGGCGACACAGCGGCCCAGCTCCACATCCTCGTGCGTGGTGTACAGGTGCTTCAGGCAGTACTTCACATGCGGCGCCACCCTCTTCAACGTCTCCCGAGAGAACAACACGCCCGGACCACCCATACAAAAGTTCTCATTGTAGTCCAGAGCCAATGCATCTCGCTCGTCACTGGTTCCTCGACCAGCCTGCCCAATGAACTGAGGCTTCCGACTGTCCACCGATCGCAGGAACTCCTCCAACTTATCACCTCGCACATACACGTCGTCGTCCGCACGCATAAACCACTCAAACTTATCCCCGTACTTCTCATACATGTACAGCAACATCAAGAACGACTTCTTCTGCGGGGGATAACTGTCGTCCACATTACGCAAGGGAATCAAAGGTAAACCCGGCGCCCGCGACACTTCCGAACTGAAAAACGCTATCCGACCAGGCAGGTCCTGGCTCCAAGTTTCGTACACTGCTTTTGCTCGCGAACCTAAATATTGTTCAGCTGTCATTACACCCACGAACACTAATGTCCTGTTCGAGTTGTGAACAGTCTCGTTCGGCAACAAACCTATCAGGGCGATAGGGTCGGGATCGGCAAACACTTTGGCAGCTTCCGGACATGCTTCCATAGTCGTCCTGGATGAAGTCCTTAAACACAACTTGAGGAATATCCCGAAAGTGACACCGAGCGCGACGCCCGCCGCCAGATGCATCCACCTGCTCCTCCGAGGCATCGTGTTAACACTGCGGATTCAATACAAGCACCCACTTTTACCCGGCGTCCACATGTGTGCATTCCAGGAATAACCTTTTTATCCCTTTTTTGTAGCGGCCGGGAGGGGTAGACATTAGCAGGCGGCTTTTTTGTTCGATTTTCGCTCCCATCGGTCGGGGAGTGATCACATGGCCGCGCGGTGCCGGTGAAATGTCGCGCACGAATTCAACCCTATCACGATATCGCCGGCCTAAATATCAGTTTCGCAGATGTTATCGGCGGTGTAAGCGCGGCGAGGCGCGGTGCGTATAGAAATGCGACCCGTTCATGTTACGTTACACCGCGCCGAGCTAATCGTATCGCGCGTGGGAACAGTTCGACTCGTGCGCCGCCCGCCAAGCAACTGGACCGTTCCAAAACAAAACTCAAGCAGCGGTAATTCCGAGTGTCCGCGCAGTCCGTATTTCTCGCTTGCGTTCTCTATCGCGCCCGCGGAATCGCTGTACCTGCGTCTCCCTCGGACGGCTAATGTGGGCTGGATCGGAATGAACTTGCCCCATTCATCGCGGCAAGTCTGGCCGGTGATGACAATAGACAATGCGGTGGTCGCCCATTGTCTGGTGGGTCACCGGCTCGCGGAAACTACATTTTATGACCTATTTGCGAAAGTCCGGGAACTACGCGACAACGCAGGAAGCTGGGTTTCTTTATTTGAGTATGCTGTAGCAAATTCACTTGATGGAGGTGTCGAAATTAATTTATTCCAAACGCCCTTGATGATCGCAACTTTCATGAGTGTTGCAAATCTCAGTTCCAAAGGGAATAATTTAGCTATAAAAGTGTTTTCCTTTTATGTTCTTGACTTCGACCACTACGTTAGGTTATACCATTGTTACCAAAACTTCGCTAACCTATTCAACATAATTTTTACCGGGCGCCCCGGTGAGATAACTATGGCACACCAACTTAACCTCCACGGTATACAAACACACAGCCGGTGTTTAAACAACCGCATGCGTGCACGCATTCATTAATCACAATCTTGGCATTGACCTTTTTACGCAAAATGGAACAATATAACCAAAAAGCCACACTGTTAACAAACTCTTATCACAAGGCGCGAAGGATCGTTTTAGAGTATCAAAATGATAAAAGTTTGTAAGAAGATTAAAGCCAGATGTGGTGTTGACTTGTAGAAGATCATTTGCATGGTGTGGGTTCTGTCTGTCGGCACTGCAGTTTGTATAAAAACCCTTCCCGTGTTTTTTGCTCGTTCGGTAGCAAGAAGTTTGTGAGTTGGCGACTATGTTAATTAATCAAGTCTGTAGACAAACACTAGTTTATCCGGGTCATGTTTTAACAAAGAACAATGGTCATTGACTTGTCGCATTTGGCGTCGCCGGTTTCTCTATTTTAATTTCGCTATGCACATAAGTATTTTAACTATCCGTTTGATGATTGTAGGCCTAATTGCCTCTGCGAGAATCGACCGGAGGCCACGGTGGAGCACACGGTTGAGGTGTGCCCCGCGTGGTCGGTGCACCGCCGTGTCCTCGAAGCGGCGATCGGCGGCGGCGACCTCTCGCGTCCGGCCCTGGTCCAAGCCATGGTCCGGAGCGAGACGGAATGGGACGCCGCCGTCACCTCCTTCTGCGAAGCAGTCATGCTAGAGAAGGAGGTGGCGGAACGTGAGAGGAAGAGATCCTCACGTCCCGGCCGCCACGGGAGACGCCCCGGCGTCGGCCCCGGGCGTCGGGGGCCACCACGTGGCCCGTGGCCACCGTAGGCGCGGGCCTGTGGACGGTGGGCTATGGGCTAGCTCGCCGTCCGTCCGTCTCATGACGACAGCGAAGCGGCGATCGGCGGCGGCGACCTCTCGCGTCCGGCCCTGGTCCAAGCCATGGTCCGGAGCGAGACGGAATGGGACGCCGCCGTCACCTCCTTCTGCGAAGCAGTCATGCTAGAGAAGGAGGTGGCGGAACGTGAGAGGAAGAGATCCTCACGTCCCGGCCGCCACGGGAGACGCCCCGGCGTCGGCCCCGGGCGTCGGGGGCCACCACGTGGCCCGTGGCCACCGTAGGCGCGGGCCTGTGGACGGTGGGCTATGGGCTAGCTCGCCGTCCGTCCGTCTCATGACGACAGGCCGTGTCGACGGCGCGTTAATGTTCCACGCGCGCCTCAAAGATAGTCAGCAAAAGGAAAGGGTCCGCAAGGACCGATGCCTGCCGGGGTTACGGGACTGTTCGAAAGAGATACCGTGACCCCGGAACACAAAGGGCGATAGGGGAACATGGATGGGTTTTAGTCAGTAAAAGTCCGACACTCCCTCCTGCTCCGCCCAGAGCGGGAGAAGTCATTTGATGATTTCCCATCCGAAAAATGAAATTAAAAATGCCTAATTGCCTGACTTCGGGGCTATATTAAAGAGTTATATTTTCTTGTGGAATCGAGCTCGTGAAAATGACACATTACAGGTTCCGGATCTGAAGAAGCGAGGCCCACAAGTGGTTGTAACCTTTATCCTTAGATGCAACAGTGCCCTCCAAAAATGAGCTGAAATTATACACTTCAGCCGTAGTTGGCTTGTGAGGAGCATACAGAATGTACTAAACTTATTATGCGATTTTTGGTACACTAGCCCTAGACGTCACCCATCGGGTGCCAGAAGACGGGCATCGTCGTCGCCGAGGAAGGTCTAGAAAACGCTAGCGTGACGACTTAGAGGCGTTTATGAGAGATTGGCCTGATAAACCCGCACGGTGAGAAGTGTGGAAGGCTATGGGGGAGGCCTTTGCCCAGCAGTGGGGCAATATAGGCTAATTAGAAAAAAACCCCGTAGACGATGGAATATAACCCAACATCGTTCAGAGATAAAATTTAATTATTACTTAGTCTTATGGTATGCAGCTTGAGAAAAAGTAATAATTAAATTAATGGTAAAGAATAGAATTTTTAATTAAAACCCAAACCCAAAGCAAAGTACGGGCGGATAGTATTAGTTGGAAGATATTTTCAAACATTAAAAATAACTGTTTTATTTATAAACAATGGAAAGGTTGTGGCAATACTGCGAGCTTAATAAAACAAGAAACTGAAAATAACAATATTTTTATTTATACATTTCGTTTGTGAAGCTGTAATGTATAAAATCTCCATCCATTCTACCGAAGCCTTCACTTACAATTTACTACTAGTAACGTTCTTTATACTACAAATAAATAAAAACCTCGTTTGAAACAAACAGCTCCAGAAACTCATTGAGGCAACGGGGAGAGGTCACAGTAGGGACCAAGCTGTTTAATATTGCTATTCCCTTTTTTGGTCCATTCTGTCACCCCCGCCAGCTTCGCCTCAATCCATTCACCCATAAGGAATATTCACTCAATTTATATTACACTAGAGTATTTTTATTATCTACATACAAAAATAATATATTATAAGCTTTATTGTGATTCGCGAGGTGCATTTTCATACAAAATTCTTTAGATTAAAATCACAATCATCTTTTAAATTATATTTTTTACACGAATTTGTAGTTGCAACATTAGGGGAGAATTTTGTATGAAAACACAACATTTATCTTAGCAACGCGTGCCGAGTGAAAAAAACATATTTTAAAAGTCTACTTAAGTCATTTAATAAGATCTGAGTAGTAAAAAATTAACAGTTTCAACTGACAGAAAAACTTATAAATTGGAGGTATAAACTCTTGCTTCCCTTGTGGCTGAATTCCCACAGAATTCGATTTTGGAAAAAAATATATAGGTACGAAATCTCCCTATCACTTTATTTTAAAAAAATCCCTGCGAACAAATACATTATTTTACTTTCAAGTAATAAGATTACGAAATAAGTACCTCTGTAGCATACTTTTACCGAAATAAGTTTAGAATTAACCAACTGGTGGTGTTCCTACAGCCTAATGTGGCTAGCCCCACAAATGTTGCCATTCAAGTTTTGCTAAAATATTCAAATAATTAAATCGTAATTGTGGTGAACAAATGTACAAAATATAAGAAAATTTCACGTTGTGTTATTTACAATATAAACATAGTATTATGTAATTAAAATACAGCTCGTAGTGCTTCCAATGCATTTGAGACTCGATTATGAAGGGTCTGAAAATGGCGATCACTGTTATTAAAACGTCTTAAAATATTACAACTTTTTAATTTATATTTTATCTACATCCATGCTATAAATCCTCTATAAAAGTATCTGAAATAGTTAGCTTATGGCCAACATTAAAACAGCCAGTGTCATAATAATCATTATAACACCCAAACGGGTGTTATAATGTTGTACTAAATTTCATTATGCAACTCGTTTTAAAAAAAGAACATTGTCTAGCACGTGCGATTCACTACCACAGCGCCGTAATTAAAAAAAAACTTATAGGTTAATTCGAATTCAAGTCCAATCCCGCCATTTTTGTTCGATATTAGTATTGCATTACTTTGTTGTTTAAAAAATGAGTGATATAAGCTTTGTGTATTTTAATAATTGTACAATCCAAAATGTAAATAATTATATTATTACCTATACATGGTTTGTTTGTATTAAATACTCAGCAATTCAACTTTCCATGAATTTACATAGACTTCTTACAACACTACAACAACCTATGGTTTCAGAACCTTTTATGGAGGATTCATATCATGGATGTAGATAAAGTCTTGTATGCAACTGTACATAATTAGGTATTAAAACACTCATGTGATACTATTATAACCCATATTCGTGTTTTAATACCCCTCATTATACAGTTGCTTAAATAACTATTATATTCTCTTTATTAATTTGGAAAGTGACCGATTTTGTACATACGGGCCTTTGTAACGCCTCGTTTCAATGGGCTCTTATATTCCAATCTTTTACAGAAAGGCAAGACATTGGTGTCGATTCTGTTGTGCACAAACTAAACTTAATTTAGGCTACTGCTGTCTTTTACTGAAAGTCAGTGCGAGAAAAGGACGGCTATAGCTATGAACTAAGTTAGAGATGTCAAACTAGTTTATGCCTTGTGCTTCACCGTGTTTTTTTGTACTTATAGAAATATTAGTTCCAACTAAATTTCTCAGCTCTAAATTACATCCGTCTCTTTCTCGTTTTATTAGAGAGAAAAAGATAGCAATAGCCTAAATTAAGTTTAGTTTGTGCACAACAGAATCGACACCATTATCGTAAAGAATCCGTGTCTACAGTAAGTTAAGTCGCAATCAACTCTATTGTTAACTGACTTCAAAAAGGAGGAGGTTTTCAATTCGATTGATTTTTTTGTGTACACAAAACAATTATTTATCATATATACTATCTCACATAAATGCATTGGTTGTTTAATTGTAAAACTCTGTTCAGATAAGGACGAACATTGATGAAGTGCAGTTACAAAATTCATAGAAATAAGTAGGTAGGTACCTAGACAGGTAAGGCATGTACAGACGCCAGCACATCAAGTTACCCGAAACTGACAAATATTTCCAATCAACCTTGAACCTTTAGCTTTAGCGTTAAAGTTGAAAATCTAAGATCACTCATTCTGAGATATATATTTTTTTAGGGGTTTTTAATAGTAAATACATATTTTTAAAGCACGCGAGTAACGCATTATTTTTTTTTCTAACGCGTCATAGTCGAAAACTATTTGGGTTCGGAGATATACAGGTGAATTTTAGATGCTCAAAGGAGTGTCGAGCCTGATTTTAATGAAATCTAAAACTGCATCATTAGATTTTCATTAGGTGGCCGCCTACTTTTTTTATCCTAATTCATCGAACAAAATGAATGAGCTCCTTTGACAGACTACTGGCGTCTGTACACTGTACAGTACACTAACTTCGACGAATATTATGTGGCAGCTTTTCCAGACAATGGTAATCACGTAGCGTTTTAAAATTTTAAATATTTGAAATTAACAGCGTACTGGTTCGCATATTCGTTTCAAGGCCTCTAACCAATCATAGCAGATTACCATCGAAACTGATAGATACGTATCAAAAGATTTATGTGTATTGTAAGTGCATGTTTTAATAGAAAATCGTAATAACCAATTAAACAAAACAAGATCAGCTATCTTAATGGTATGTCTTGAAAACAAAACAGAACATTTCCGTTATTTTGGACATCAAACTGATTGGTTTAGAGATTCGATAAGATGTTCTAGAACCATCGTGATAAAAGTTTTATTGTATTGTACGAGTACCTGTGAGTACTTCCGTACAACACTATGAAAACTAAGTGCATGGTATTACCAGGAAAAAAATTGGCAACAGAAAATCCGTACCTACATTATTTTTTAATTACGGTATGACTCAATTAAAACATGGTTCGTAATTATAGTTTCCTTCCTTGTAGATTAACACCGTCAAGGGTGATTCAGGGATTTAAAATGTTAACAAATCAATAAAAAAATTTGGCCAAAGTAAAGCTCAATAAAAGGTCAGAGAGAATGTTAAAGGCGAGGAACTGAGAGTTATACAGCAAGAAAGAGAGGTTCTAGTTAGCTCCTAGAGACTAAGAGCCTTATTCATAAAAAATCCTTAATTGAGGTTTGATGGGTCTCTGCTAGCAGTCAGCTAGCAGACTGTTGATGGGTCTGTTAGCTAGCAGACTGACGCGTTATGTTGGCCATCTTGACAAATCAAATGACAAAAAAGTTCCGTAGCAGCAAGTAACATAATATAAAAAGTTCTTGTAGTTCGTTGTAACTTTGATCGATGTTTTAATAATAGTGTTTTTTTTTTTAATTAAGTTAAAACCAGTTTTCGGTGGAAGTTTACATGGTAATGTACATCATATATTTTTTTTAGTTTTATCATTCTATTATTTTAGAAGTTACATGGGGGGGGACACATTTTACCACTTTGGAGGTCTCTCGCGCAAACTATTCAGTTTAGAAAAAAATTATATCAGAAACCTAAATATCATTTTTGAAGACCTATCCATAGAAACCTAGATACACACGTATGGGTTTGATGAAAAAAATAGTTTAGTTTCAGTTTTAAGTATGGGGAACCACCAAAATTTATTGTTTTTTTTTTCTATTTTTGTGTGAAAATCTTAATGCGGTTCACAGAATACATCTACTTACCAAATAATTTCGAAAAAAGTGGCTGTGACATACGGACGGACAGACAGACAGACATGACGAATTCATAAGGGTTCCGTTTTTGCCATTTGGCTACGGAACCCTAAAAAAGGCCTCATCGACAATTTAAAAAAAAAATGACAACAGTGACAGCAATTTTGCGGGAAAACGCATTTTTTTACAAATACACACGAGAAAAAAGCAATGATAAACCAACAAGAAAAGATAAAATTTGACGATACAACCCCAAGATCAACTTTTATAAAAAGCGAGATGTTTGTTTTCCCGCCATTTCCGATCCGCATGTTTATGTTGTACCTAAGTGCAAAAAGCTGTAACTATGTTAATCATGGTAATTTTATTTTTTTCATATTTATTGTTAGTACACGTATCATCTTAAAAACCTAATTAAGAGGATTTTTAAATACAAATTTCTGAAAATAAATTTTCCTGGTTTTTTTTTTAATCTGCGTAACCCTCCCTTCACTAAAATTATCTTCGGTATGGTTTTTTGCTCTTGTCAAAGTCAGCTGTTCAAATTTCCGGCGGCCATTTTGTGACTTAGCAGGGAGATAAAGGAGGGTCAACGGTCCACTAACGTTAGCAGAGCCTTGATGGACTGATAGCGTTAACAGACGTTTATGAATCATGTTTTTTAGCATCGGGTCTTCAAGGAGCCTTCAAGGAGGCTCTAAGTTTTTATGAATAAGGCTATCTAACTTTAGCAGAGCCTTGATGGACTGATTAGCGTTAATAGACGTTTATGAATCATGTTTTTTAGCATCGGGCCTTCAAGAAGCCTTCAAGGAGGCTCTAACTTTTTATGAATAAGGCTGTAAGTAAACATGAACCACTTTTCAAATGGCTCCTTTTCTTTGATAAAAGATATAAAAGTTATCTTCGAATAATGGTTGGGTGTATTGAAATCGGCTGTATTTCAATCTATCAATATCGACAGTAATCTTTAATAATGAGCTTGAGTCATCGTGCAAAACTAACTGCACCTTCTAGAACTTGAATGAGGCGAACAATAGAGCTGTTCAGGTGGATTCGGGAAGAACATAAAGTGCATAATCTTTCAAGGCTGCGATAAAGACGGTCGTCCTCAAACACGGTCATCTCGCGCCAGTAAGGACGTTGGCTCCTGACATGCCCGAACTTTACCGAGGGAGTCCTGGTCGACGGATCCGATCTCGAGTCACGAGATTGTAACCCAGCGCTCTGTGCCCCTAGACCAACTGATAAATAATTATATGATTTTACTCAGGTTTTTTCGTTCACTTTCATTCAGCTTTTGTCTATGGTCTACTGCAATCTTAGTCTATGGTCTACTCAACATAGCGAATGTCAATCTCGATTTTAGTTGTGTCAAAACTGTGTCTTAGTTAGAGAGAATCTTGTTTTCAGAATAACAAACCAAAACCAACTGAGCTACTAAAAATAAGAAATTTTAGTTATAGTTTAGGTTAGTTCGATGTACAAGAGAATCGGCACCAGTATTTTAAAAAACGCATCCTTCTATTTGATCTTAGATATCGCTGACATCCATAAAGGAAAACATAGTGAGGAAACTTGGATCGCACAATCGCCAATCCAGCTTGAGCAAGCAGGGTGTTATATATATCCATTTATTTATTGTTTATATTACAAAAATGGGCCTACTCTTGACCTCGATCACGCCTGATGGAAAGCGATGGATGAGGCCTATGATAGAACGAGCGTGCCCAGAAGATACCTGTTCACTCTTGCTTTGAAGGCAGGCGGGTAAATGTGGGTGGGAACAAAGATACCGGCAAAGCGTTCCACACTTTGGCAGTTATGAGTGCCTTTGTCCTGCAGTGACAATACAATACAATTAACGAACCACCAGATTTAGCAAAATGTAAAGGCAAAAAAATAATTTTTGATTGCCAAAATTAGTAAATGATCACCAAAATTAATCCCCATATTTTTATCGTGAAATTAGAACCAAAATTTTTTTTATTTAGATAATGACCACCAGTAATTTAACTGTTATGCTCTTCCATCCAAGTCGACCGGGTCTTCTTTCCCTCCTTCTTCTGAATGGTTTATAAAAAAAAACCCCAAGTCGGCCTAGGCAAACTAGTTTGTCATCAACTACCTCATTAAAATTTGGTGCTCAATGTACTAAATTTGGTGATCAATTGATATTTTAGGTGATAGGATGTTGGTGGTCACTAAGTAATTTTTGGTGGTCGTTATATTTTCCCCCTATTATTATGTATGTTCCCACACAAGATTAACCAAACACAACGTCACAATGTAAACCCAGCCGTATGATTACATCTTTATACCTACTCGACCTCTTCCAATTGGAGTCCTTGCTCATGCAAATATTGAACACACGACTCTAGCCTTAGAGAAACATAAGGTTTTTAGCATGACATTGAGAGAAAGGCCTTAAAACAATTAATTGCCAGCAATTTGATAATAACCTAGACACAAATAACAAAATCGATTAATTTCCTTTAAATGTTCAATAAAATTTACGCAACACTTTTTGCAACAATCTCAAAATTACAAATAACCTACAGAATCGTAAAGTGTGCACTATCGAAGAAGACTGACTCACATTGGGCTATCACCATTAAAGACATTTTAATATAAATACCTCTTAAAAATATTAAAACCACTTTATTCTGGACACTTCTGGACACAAGAGCTTTGTAGTGCAAATCAAACAAACGTGGGGAAAACATGGGCAACATAGAACGAGAGCCAAAAACCAGTAAACCAGTTTGAAAGTTCTTTACATTTATTAAAAGAGCTGATCCTGCGTTTCATCGTTAAAGTGAAAGCCAATCTGCGGGACAATCGCATAACACACTTTCTATCCACTTTCTTAGGATTTTGAAGGATATAGGTCCATTGCTTTGTATGTTCCGTCGTCTGTTCCACAACGTAAATTTTCAAAATGCCATATTATCCAATCTCGATCACTTAGAAGCTAACCCCATCTGATCGAATATTCGGAAATTGCACAAAACATTGAAACAACAAACTGCTTGAGAAAACCAAGGTATAGCAGAAGTATTTCGATTTCTTTGAGGAAACAGTAGGATCAAGTTCCTAAGCTGTAGGAAACAATTTCGAATGCGATCGCTGTCCGCTAACCGCAGCGACAGTGTCGCATGCGGTCTGCGGTCGTTTTGAAGTCTACTTATAGATGAGTGAGTTCTATGTATAGAAACAAGTCTCACGTCTGACCCTCTCTTTATCAATGAAGTGCTTCTTTAGGTTTAGGCGGGTGACCATAGACCATTGCCATAGACTGAACTAACGCTTCCATCTTGTTTTTTCAATACAATTACCACAGACAATTTCATTTAAGCGCCAAAAGAACTACAAAGCACTATACATATTTTCTTGTCCATAAAGTGAGAAGGCAATTTATTATTATTAAGAATAATACCTTATTAATTTTGTTGGAAAGCATTATTATCAATAAAGAGTTGATTTATAACAATTAGCGTGCAACAGTGACTTACCTAACAGAAAGTAATTAAAAACACTTCCTATATTTTCAAAAGATTTAAGCGAATAACGAAATCAAATTATTTTAATAACGGCAAGTTTGCACACTAATAGACATCGTCTAAAGTTTATATCTGTGGGCTTAATACGATTTTTTATACCTACTAAAATCCATCGCGTTAACGTACACTTCAATTTGTACCGAAACTGAACTAGCGCCTTCTTGTGACCATAATGGGAACTATTATTCTTTGATACAATAAAAGTTAACTTTAACGCAATCGAGTACGTATTTTCAATAAAAACTCGCACTATGCCCGCAGTACCTACAGATTCTATGATATTATTATTTTCTTCCAAACTACGAAATAGTCAAATGCATCATACAATCACGGCGCAGCACTTTAAACGGATATTACATATCTTATTCCCCCATGCTGAAACTTCTTGCAAATACACATCGCTGGCCAACTAATACTGGATAATTATCGCTTACAATAGTTCAGTACTAAGTACAGTGGTAGAACGAAAAGGATAAGCAATATTCAAATACATTCCCAGACAGTAGGTACATGGTCAGAATAAAATAAGACTCATGCACTGCGCCTAAAGGCCCAAAAGGTGCTGAACCTTTACGTTCTTCAACTGTACAATGTTAGTAGGATATTTTCCAGTGCCAAATCCTTGCTACGACGCCATTTTCTGTCAGCCACAAGCTGACTCGATCAAGGAGTGCTTCCTTATCCTTTCCGCCTACAAAAAACATTTTCCTTACGACTTTTCGAGTCTTCTTACGTAATATTTCGGGGTTTCCTTACACCGTTACGGTACTAGCTCGTCCAAAGCTTTGTCCCGGTTAAATTCGTGCTTGGCTAACGCTGCTGATACCCTGCCTTCTGGGAAGCCAAGGTCCATGAGGTCACCCAATATTAATAGACCTTCGATCACCTGGAATTTGAAAAAATATGGAGTTGAACAAACTTGAATGACTTGAAACAAAATGTGTTGGAAACTTAGAACTAAAAACCGGCCACGCGCACTGTAGGGTTCCGCAGTAACCCGTTATCACAATATAGAACGAACCCGTCGGTACAGCGCCAACCTAGCGGCAGCTTTGTGAAACTTATGATAATTTATTATGTTTTTTTTAGTTTAGATAGACAAGCAACTACTTCATCTTAGTCACTTTAAAGGATTTATTCTAAGGATTTTGTATTTGCTACAAAATTATCCAAAACCCAAGTTCAACGACTATTACTGCTAAACTAATAAAGTTATCATAACCGCTATTGTTTTCCTCTAAAGTTCATAAAGTGCACTAAGTATCATCATGAATTTTTCCTGATTTTTCAAGCCAGCAGTTTAGCTTTTAGAGGAGGAGGGGGGGTGACGCCCTACAGGAACAAAAATTTGCACTTTAAAGTTTAATATTTCGTAAATGGAGCATTAAATCGAAAAGTAGTATTAAGTCGTTTTAAAAGACCAATTTAACGATTAAAAAAAATTGATCCCCACTTCACATGTAGGGGGGAGCTACCCTAAAACATATTTTCCATAATTTTATTTTACCACTTTGTCAGCGTTATTGATATACACACCTCTACAAAATCACATCTATCTAGTACTAACGGTCTCTCGGTCTCTCTAGTAAAAACCTCGGACAGACAGACACGACGAAACTATAAGGGTTCCTTGTCAGGACTACGGAACCCTAAAAAAACCGAAGAAATGTGACAACTACCAACCGGGCCAAAACTGGGCCCGCGTGGTGGAATACGGCCCACACCCGCTCAAAGGTTGTGTCCCAGTATTGGGGATGTTATGGGCTGATTTTGTATGTAAGTCATCATCATCATCATCAGCCTATTAATGTTCCCACTGCTGGGACACAGGCCTCCTCTCTATGAGAGGGAATGGGCTATATAATCCACCACGCGGGCTCAGTGCGGATTGGTAGATCAGTTAGTGGTTGTATGTAAGTAGTTGAAGAATAACATTACCGGGCATTGTATTGAAATTATGAGGACAGTGAGAACGTTAAGACCGTGTTTCTCACACTCAGTTTTCTTCGATTTAGAAGGTCAATAATCACCATTAATTAAGTAGTCACCTTTGAATTCGTGACCAACCAAATGGCGACATTTCATAATTATGCCTAATAAATTGAGTGCAGAGTGAGTCTATAGGCCCGTTTTCACAGACCCTACGCGACCCCTAAATATTATTGCAGTTGGATTTACAACTGTAGCATGTAGGATTGTAAGCCCAGTGTTGAAAATCCAATTTAGTGTCCATTCGTTTTAGCGTAAACGACCATACATTACGCCTTCAACAAAGAAATGGCGCATTTCTGTTGATTTAGATCGCACGGTTTCCTTAAAACAATTCGCTACAAAGTCAGGAGCTTATCTTTAAAAAATATGCATTAAACACCCTGTAAGCCATTGTTAAAACAACCAAAATTGCGCGTTTCTATATTATTTAACTAACAACGTCATTAGCCACTAATGTGTTAAAGTAAACGCCGTTATCAGGCTCCAAATAAGCTACATAATTAGGTTATTATATAGCGAACCACTGGAGCTGTTGGTACCTCATTAAAACACAGATTGGAAGGGCGTAGCCTAGGATTTTGTTAAGGAGGGGCAGGCGTAGACAAACCAAGAAATGAATATATCTAAGGTAAATGCTGCATGACCAATGGGACAGGTGACTTTATTTTTTTTATGAACTCTAGGTTCAACCATTCATAGTACAATCTTATAAAATTCGTCGATTTTGTTTATTAATACGCTACCTACGTAATATTACTTTAATTACGGTTTGTGAGCATTCCTGCATCTTCTAGGGGAAGGTGAAGGTGACCCCCTTGCCCGTACCTCGCTACGCCCTTGTGGAAGCCCCAAAAAAAAACCGTGAAGAATGGCAAACGTAAATAAGTCTTTTAGAGTCTCGACATAGAGATCAAATTACATTGTAACTAACTTAAATTTATGCTTTTTGATGGCAATGGCAGGTATTGAAACTAAAACCAAATAACATTTATTTGAAGGTACTGAAACAATACCTATCAAGCATATTTAATGACTCGGCTAATACTTTTACTTTATCCCCATACTTATCAATATTACATAATATTATGTATAATAATCTTCATAATTATGTATAAAAAACAACAAAAAAAGAATTAAATCACATTCAATTAATTGCTTAGTAATAAGACCTCTTTGAAATTCGATGGCATTTTTATTTTTATTTTAAGAACAGGACCAATCTACTAAAGAAAATAACATAATAATAATAATTTAGGACCCTGTTCCCAGCGCTGGTGGGCTACTCTTTTTAATATTTTTAAATGTTTAAGAAATATTTAAAAACGTTAAAAATATGTGCTTAAATGAATAAACGAATAATTTAGTAAACTGATCCTGCAGGATCCAAATGAGCGGGATCAGATGACCAAAGAGCCGATGGTGTCTGGGTTTTTTTTTTTTTTTTTTAAAGGTATAGAGGACTCTGGAGAATTTATTTAAAAACAAGTTCGTTGGGGTCTACTCATCTTTTGAAATTACAAGGCAACCACTAATACATAATATTCATAAACTAAAAGGAATTAGTATTTATGGACAGAAAACAAAATTATTCCTTTTAACAAAATGGAAAACTTGGGAGTCGTAAAACAGATGACTTCGTAATGATGACTCCATGATTTAATAACAGGCCGACCATCATTCTAAACAAAGATCCTCAAAAATCCTTGGTAATTAAAACAGACGATCTGGCGACTACAATATAATATCCCACAAGACAACACTCACCTTCTTATCATTATCACCTACAAGCGTACACACCCTCGCTACCCTGTCCAGAGGAAAACCCATTCCTTGAATCTTCCGACACATTTCCTGCAACTTCAGAGACAACTTCTCAAATGGATTCGGCAGATGCTCTGATTTCCTCCTACTCCTCTTCTCTTCCCTCCTATCATTTATTGCAGGACCTGGTACCTGAGGAGTTTGGGGCTTAGGAGCCGGACTAACATTATAGGACCTTTCACTCGTCCGTAGTTTAGCCAACTCCTCATTTAATTCCCTAACAATATCCGGCACACTGCGTGATCTAGACTTCACTGCAGTTTGTGGTCCTGCAGCTGCTTGATTTTGATCTATACTCTCATTCTGTACAAGCATTTGATAAGGTTCTGGTGCATTTCCTGGCTGATACGTCACAGGAACTTGAGGGTACTGGAAATAGTAAGGCTGTGGAATGTAGGGCGCAGAACCATTTGGGACAGGTACCATCTCTCCAGACGTAGTTGGTAACTGGCTACCATAGTACTGTTCTACAGAGGGGTATGGATTAGGAGGAACATAATATTGGTAATTTTGCATATACATATTGGCAGGACCATCTGTGGGTATGTAGTACCCGTTTGAGATAGGATAGTGCTGTGGTGAGCCATACATCATATTTGTATTTTGCATGGGTTGTTCTAAGTATGTTGCTGGTAAAAATGTGACTCCATCAACATGTGGTTGAGATGCACAGTTGGGCATGGTGTATCCATGTTCTGGAGCATAGTGCGTGTGGTGACTACTTGTAGCCGACTCATTCTGGTCTTGCAGCACTTGTGCCAGCAGCTCCATATCATTTATAGTCTTCAGCTCCACATTATCAAATGGACTTGAAGTATCATTCTCAAAATCTCTAAATGTTAGTGTATCTATGTTATGGTTATGTGCTATTCTAGATATCTTTGTATTTAACTTCAAATTTTGCAGTGGATCAGGGTCATCAAGCAAGCTATTCTCCTGCTGATATGCCTTCACTAGTATGGGCTGCAGTATGTTAAGTTGAGAGTCGACAGCAACACTAGTAGTAGGGTAGTTAATGTGTGTTGGTAAATCAGCATGGTCTAATGTTTTATCTACTTTAGCAGTGTTATCACAGTTTTTATCAGCTTTCTCGTCGGCGGACAGGGGGCTGATGTCGTCGGTGCTGGGGTACGAAACCTCGGACACGCTGAGCTGCTTCAGCCGCTCCTCGTCCTCGGCGGCGGCTATCGCGTCGAGTCTCTTCTGTTCCGCCTCTTGTAGCAACTGCAGACGGTGTCGCCTTTCATTCTTTTTCGTCTCTTTCGCATTCCTAAGCTCTTTGAGTTTAGCAAGGACGTTCTTCTCAAACGTACACGAATAATTAGCGCTGTCAACGACATTCTGAGCTCGTATTGGACATTCGTTTACAGAATAGGGTAAATCGTACCTCAGGGGTCGCTTATACTTCTCTGATATTTTAACGGGCACACCGTCCATAAAATCTCCGAAATGTGACATATCAACGCACTGTGCCACCGAGATAACGATAATAATCAAACAATGAGAAAGCAAAGTTTGTTTCTTTTAACACTTTTAAGGTTACATATTCCCCATTCAACGTCATCACTCGCTAGAAAGATTTTATAATTGTTTCAATAATTACTCAGATTCTGAAATATTTTCCATTATCACTGTCAACAATTTGTAACGGGAAATTAGATTATTTTTGTACGTAATTTTATTATTTTTACGTGTGTCTGGCAAATCGTAATGACTGTCATGTTCATGTCATCATTGTCTTTGTCATGTCAAATTGCTTAAAAATCAAATATTTTGTTCATTCATTTTGATAGAAAAAGGCAGCGTCATACCATACCCTTAGGAGAAACAAAGACGCAACTGAGAAATGCTCAACATATAACATTTACATAGTGGACTGGTACGAGTACTGTAATGTCAGTGTCACCAAAATATTGCAAAAGTAAAAATATAAACTGAAAATAATGTCATGTGATTTAAAATTTAAGTTTTCAGCAATGTATAATGCACACTCTATTATTTGTTAATAGAAACGGTAGGTAGGTAGGTATATTTACAGCATGAGGAAGATTGTAGACTGAAATTATAATATTTTAATCACTGGCATGAAATGGAACTTCGGAATTTGAAGTAGAAAAAAGTAAAATCACGTGTACTACTTCACTCACATCCGTCAGATGTCGCTAGTGTTGCTCCCTAAAGTCATGGCGGATCTTCCTCATTAGATTTTACAGATTTGCCATAATTCGTGGGTAGATTTAATAATACCGGCGTCGAAATAATTATAGCTAGTTTTTTTCACACAGTGGGAGACAAGCGACACGTTATTATCGACACAATTGAAGACCGGAAGCTATCAAATCGGAAAAAAACGACCCACTACATCGTCTCGAATTTCGGCGTACTCAAGATAAATAGAATCACTAGATTTCGACGTCGCACCATACTCTAATTAATTTACTACGCCTACTATGACGCAATAGTCGCCCGCCACGCCGGACGCCATCGGATTTAACGGTCGAAATACAGGTCGGTATGCTAAAAATTAATGTCCAAAATTTCGCCGGTGTTCGTGAACGTAGCTCATAGTTATAACCTGAACCGCCGGCAGGGTATAGAGGTGAGCATGAACGAGGGCGCACCGATGATGTATCATGGGAGCGGGGCGTTTGGAGGGCCGGGGCAGATGTTCATGATGGGTGGGCAGGACCGCACGGCGCGGCCCTACCCTCTGGACGGGCTGCCGAGCCTGGCAGGGTCGCCGGCCGGCCACACCACGCCGCGCCGCTGGCAGCCGCGCCGTGAGCGCCACCCCAACTCCAAGGCTGCGGGAGACAACACAGCCTTCGGTTACGACTCGGATGACTCCAGCCTCTCAAGCAATGCTTCTGGCTCCAACAAGTCTGGAGAAAAAGGTAAGATTCCTTCAAATTTATGTTGTCAGTATGTTTTCATAAGTTGTGCATAATTTTCAGGATGCAAAAGTGAAAAATTTCGTTAATTTTCTACAAAACTGACCATCATAATTGAGTCGCCAATGGATTTCGCAAACCATTTTTTGTTTTTTAATGGCACCCTCACATTCAATTGTGTTAATCTGGAAAATACAGTACCTAATATGTATGACAAAAATTGTTGAAAGAATGATAAATTATTAGAAATGTAAAAAGTACTGGTAGTAGCTCAGGGTAAAAGTGACTGCAAATGAGTGTAGTGCGAGTGTAAACAAGCATTTTCAGAAATTATTTGAGTAACCTTTTAAAAAGGTTACATACCATTGAGCATGCACAAATCAAGGAGACAATAATTTTATTATTTGCTTTATTGATTTATGTTTTTTCCAAACAATTAATTTGTAATACTTAGCTCATATTGCCACAGTAACATAGTATGTCATGGTGGTACCTAGTACATAATTTCACTGTCTATTGTTTTTGAATTATTAGAGGGTAGATGTAGTTCAGTTCCAACTAATTTTAAAATATTGATCTCAGTGTGGATCCATAGCATAGCAACTAAAAACATTGGTAATTTTATATCTCACACCTGTCAATGATGTATGTTATTTGGGTACTAAGGTTGCTTTGCTTACCGCAAATAAGACTTATTATTAGATTAATTATATTATAAGTCTATAGACATGTTTGTGTTCCATGTTGTGTTTGCAATTCCAAATTTTAGTTCTGCCGGGTTATTTAAATAATTATGAATAGTTTTTGTCAATTAAAGAAAGGCAACAAAAAATTCACTTTTTAAATTTTGAGCTTTTGAACAGTGATTAGTTTTGATAAAATATGAAGGTAGTACCCACATATAAATCTACTTTTGAACTTGTTTTACCATTTCATTGGCTGATCAAATCACATTCTGATCATAAATGATCAAGTACTGTGTAGGTACTTATACTTACGTAGTTATAGGTATAGTACATTCACTAACAAGCTGACTATCCTTCACGAAAGTGGGCCAGTAGTGCTAATTAGTTCCAACACGCGACTTCTCACGTATCCTAAACATTTTATTTTTAATCTTATCCCTCAATTTCCTGGTGCCTCACTAAATGCGCAGTTTTTTTGCTAACTAAAAACGTGATGCGATGATAACCAAACGCTCTCAAACAGATTCCTTTGGCGCGTTTTAAATCGGCTGCTGCTCGAATCTTAGTGGTTGTAAGCCTCTCCCAAATCGGCAGACAGCAACCAATTCACGACTTGTGCCAAAATGTTCCCAATAAAAAAAAATGAGGGAAAAAAATGTAAACAAGTAAGTACCTATAATGATGCCCAAATTACTTTTTTTGTAACTACCTATGTCATAATTGTTTGGCGCTCCAGTTTACAGCGCCACACGTGTTAACCTATACATTAGTAGCCCCAGAATAAAATCCCATTGTAGACACATTTTCTGCTGCGATATATTTAGATGTTTGGAATACTTACTTTAAACTCGACGCTATCATTTTATGCTTTATTGCATCAACCTAGAGGTGACAATGGAATGCGTCGTGTTTAACGTGACGTTAACTTTGAATATTAGATAACATTGTAAATAATATCTAAATGATTTATCCTTGAGAACGCCAGAGATAAGTAAATAGATTGGTATGATTCTCTCGTGAAGCGTGTTTACACTGATATGAGGCGAAGAAAATAGAAAAATAGCGCACAGTGAGTTTATCCCGCCCCATTTGCTCTCATGACCGACTGACGCAGTGACGCGCAAATTCTGAAGACGCAAGGAGTTTAGCAAACACCTTTTCTTTCCTTTGACATGCAGGTATTCCTAACAATACTTATATCACTTACAGAAAGACTACAAGTCTCATTATGTGTAGTTTGTATTATATAAAACGCGATTCGAAAACACGTTTTATTTTAAAAACATAGGGAATTTTAATAGAAAAAATAAAATAGCTAGGTTGTTTAATCAAATACCGTTGACGGAATACAAGTAGAACCAACTGCGTTTAACAGAGCCAATAAAATTTTACGTAAGATCTAAGACATAAAAAGTGCTAGACGCGCTCCTACGGCTAGAATTCAGCTGAATTTAGCTGATCTCGTTAGTAAATAGAACGAGAAAACATAGTTACTTTGCTTGACGGCCCACATAACAGCGGCAATGTATCCGCATTCAGACAACAGATCGTCCGTTGAATTTCCAAATTAGCATAAAAATCCAAACGGTCGTTCGTTATGCCGTGTGATTCGCGACTAAGAATAGGACTCCCCAGATGGCCCCAATATCTTCACTTCCTATAGTGAAGAACTAGGATTCCAAGGGGATTTTGGAGACCATTATTGCACCCCATAAAACACCTCGTATTCCGATTTTCAACAGCGATCCCCAAAATCTGTTTGAAAACTAAAAGTAGTGTCAGATCCTAAGTTTTACGAACAATATTTAAGACTTCTCGAGTTGAAGGCTTTTCAGAGTTACGTTTTATGAAAGTCTCTCGAACTTGGCAGACACTCGCATAATATCCCGAAAAGGCTTTGACCCTATAACTATCGGTCAAGGTTGAATATCGAATCGAGCTTCAAATAACATAACGAGCAACTCAATAAAACTTGTTCAAGGACTGAACAAAATAAATACACTTAGGTAGGTACATTGCAAAAGCTTGAATGTCCTCTCTAAAAATAGGCATCATAAAATTACGTATTCTCTATAGTAAGACTATTTTAAACGATTACTCCCAGGATGCAGTACCTGGTATGACACAGAAACAACGCAAGTAGTGAAATAATGTTGTAATAGCGAATATTCTAGAATAGTGCGCATTATAAATGCGTCAATGCACGAAGGGGGCACTGCAAGATGCAGAAAGCCAGCTAAGCGGCAATGTTGTGAGAAGTTCACATGTTTGGCACTTGCATGAAGCGTTTGTGCATATCGCGCAAGGAGATCTCGAGCGCTAAATATTTGGACCAAACTTAATTGAAGTAGGTATACCGTTCTTGCACAGGACTTATAAGTAAGACCGCACAGTAGTGTGCGGTCTTACTTAGAAGTCCTGTGCAATAATGGGGATGTTAGTGCCCTTTTATAGCTAAACAAAAGTCATCGTATTATCAATGTTGAAATACCGACTCGTATCTCGTAGGTCGTAGTATGGTGCGGTAAGATCAATTCAACCATTTCCTGTAGTTTGATACCTTACTGGTAACGGAGCTCAGACTGCGCTTTGTTATATGGTAGGAAAATGCTTATTAAATAATGATTATATTTTTTTCTTGCAACAAAAGTATTTCACAAATCTAATCGGGTTGTGCATACCGAATCATATTCAAGTTAGATTCTATTATTGTAATGTGTAGGTAGGTACCAGCACTACCAGCACTGCTCTCGCTACAAACTTAACACCTGTTGAAAATTCCGTAGCTAATCAAATTATTGCCACTTAACTAACGTTAATATTCATTTATTGCCGTTGCTAAGCCATTTTTTAATTGAACGCGAGCTAATTAAAACGAAGTGATTTAGTTTGTTCAAACATTTTGCAGGACCACAGTTTGTAGTCGTTTTATGTAATGAGGTTGCATTACAAAAAACTACTACAACTGTTCTTACATTTGGCAATTTGACCCTCTGAGCTCTTAACCTTTGCAAGGGCTGAATCACACTCTTTTTCTCTTGAATGCCAAAGGTCATTAATTAGGACATGGAAGTTTATACATTGTGACGTTAAAAATATGAGATTGTGTGTCTTGTACTTATTTTAACTAGTTAAAAAGTCGAATTCTGGTTGATATGATAATTGAGGCGACTGTTTTCTTTTTGTAACTATTGTAAACTAATCAAAGTTGTAAGAATTATTCGCAAAAATGTCGCATTTAACGGAAATGCCAACCTGCCAATAGTCAGCAACAGACATAGGAAACCTATGGACTATGCACTCGCATGATTGCGGCAAGGGAGTTGCCATGGATACCGAATTTAAATCAAATCATCCTGTAGGAAATATGCGACATAATTACGTGTTCTGATTTCCTAACAGGGGGACCCCTTCAGTCCTAAAATTCCTTCCTTACCTTTAAAAGTTTGAACGCCATTCTAACCATCTCGTTTTGCTGTTAAAACGTCATTTGTTCATTGTTGTGAAGGATGTCAAACCAAGATAATGCGCCATCGTCAAGATAGTGCATCGCACGTATTTTTGTTAGTTGTTATTAATCAGCGACTACTCATTAGCATGAGTGTAAGTACTAGCGACAATTGCAACTTATTCATTAGTCATTAGCATTTCACTTGAAAGGGGTCGGCACGAGATCATGATAAAAGGATCTGATAAAATCTAAATAATACCTGTACCTCTGGAAGGTTCCATAACCATTAGTTGACATAATTATGCAAGAATAAAGTGCGATTCAAGTGTCAAAAACTACCAGCAGTTCCTGTCTCACAGAACGATTGCATGTCTCAACTAGTTACGGTAATTCGCGAAGCTATTTATAATAATCAGGGTTTAACCAGAGTGCCAGTCACCCCATAATTAGGTTATCCTATTTCTTATAATTCAATTATGCGTTGACTCATGGTAACCTCCAGTCTACTGTGTTTTAAAGATATTATTATTTATTGCAAAAATCGATTAGAAATTCGAGTGGACACGTCCCGTACTAAGGCTGGCATTCACGGCATCATATCTCTTCAATAGGCATAGATAGTCAAAGGAAAACCTTCGCGAGGGAATCGGCATCACCTAGAAAAAAAAAAACCCAAGATATAATTATGAACCCGAATGGTAGTTTAGGACGCCACTCTCTCACGAGAAGAGGCACGTTAAAGGCTTATTATGTAACTTAGAACCCAGTTTTTAGGCTTATTAAATTAGATATAATCATGATTATGTTCCGCTGTCAGGTGAGGAGTCATCCCGCAACACGGAACGTACAGCGAACGGCCACACGGGCGGATTTGGGCAAGTGCGAGAATGGCGCGGCCGTCGCGGCCGAGACGCACGCCCGCAGCGACGCATCGCGCCCGACAGGTACCTGAATGGATCCTACCCGTTCCAGGTCAAGTTCACGCCCGACGACTTGTTAAATGGTAAGTCAATCACAATTTGTTTGTATACTTGCAGAAGACGTGAGTGTCCTGATATATATTTTCAGGAGGCTGCTTTTGGTAATCATCTGTTAAGTTGTAATGAGAAAACAAGATGGCGATATCAGTTCCGACTAAGCTCACCCGCCAATAAACCATGCAGCACTATACCTGGCAAGAGAGTGTCGTGAGTGTGCCACTCGGCGTGACAGAAGCGATATTTGACCGAAGAGTGACTGCAGGGACTGACTCTTAGCGTAAGATTGACGTGAGTGCCTGACACAACTTGACGGAAGGGTGACGTAAATGTGTCGGCATTATCGGAAAAGTGACTAGAGCGCCGGGCACGTAGCGAGAAAATAACATCAGTGTCTTACACTTGGTGGAAGTGTGTAAAAAATATATGCAAAAATGTCAAAGACGCTTTTGTTGTATTCTCATTTTGCTTTCGTTTTCAACAAAACAGTATTTGCACAAATGTTTAAACGTGATGATGCACATTTTTACATGCTTTAATTGTTGAGACAATCAAATGCATATTAAGCATATTTACATGTCAGCTGTAAAAATATAATGAATGTATTAAATAAAATTAGTGGTATTTTATTATGAGGTGACAAGATAGTAGAATAGCACAGTTCGGGTTCAAGGCTATTTGGCCAAACAAAATTATAAACTCAAAAGCATTTATTTCAATTAGACCAATACAGGCACTTTTGAATGTAGACACACTTGTGAAGTCAGCCGTCCTGCATGAGATGTTACATGAGCGCCCCATGCAGCACTGCACCCACGCTAGGCTAGGCTCGCTAGGCTGCTGCATGCAGCCGCATGCAGCAGCCTTGAGTCGAGCGTGATCCCTAAGAATACAGTTTTATCGACGAATTCTAGTTTCTCTTCATTCAATACTACTCGTATGTCACAATCACCACACTTTGGAAATTTGGCAGAGCCATTCTTATGCACTTAATGTTTTCCCATTTAATACTAAATTAAGGACCTGCAGTAGGACGTTGTCAAGATTTGACGCATGTCCATAAAATGTCGCTGTAACTATTCAAATGGTCCCTTATGACGGAGTTTGCCATTTTCCAATTGTTTTATACAGGCAACAGTAGGTACTCCCTGTAATCAATATTTAAAAAAAAATAACTGCATTGAAAATCGGCGATTTGTAACAAAACTAATATTTCTAGGTTCAAAATGGGACACGTTGTCACAAGAGATTTGGGACAAGTTCATAAAGTCACAACAAACAGAAGAAACCTTCAGAAAGAAAATGAATCTTTGGAGATATCTTTTCATCACAATAAAGGTTAGTTATAGATATAATGTTACTTATGTACAGAGCTTGTGTCTTCCAAAGCGTTCACGAGTTGCAAACATAGCTTCTAAACAGGGAACAAGATCTAGATCCTTATAGTAGCACCGGACTGTAAAGCAAAGGAGAATAGCAACCTGGCATTCCGGTGCCACGAGAATTTTGTAAAACTGAACTGTTTCTTTAACGTTTTGACCGCCATAGTCACATATACGTGACAAGCAAGCGCGTGCCCTGTACGCCAATGTGACAAAATGGTTGTTGAAATTGTGACTCGGCGTGGAGGGCACGCGCGTGCGTTTATGCTTTTACGGTCAAAAGGTTAACAATAAGATTTTTTAGCATAGTTTTCGTTCCCACAGACAATATTCCCTCGCTACGGGCTGTACGTGGTGGGCTCCACGATGTCGGGCTTCGGGCTGGACTCGTCCGACATGGACTTGTGCCTGTACGTGCGGCCGCTGGACGAGCTGGACCCGCGCGCGCATGCGCTGCTGCACCTCAACTATATACTCAGCTATATCCGGAGCTTTGATCCTAGTGAGTATTACCACTTTTGAAAGAATTGGTTAACGTGACAAGGGCTGATCTGAGTTGACCTTCCAAGTTTTATAAGGACTAAAATCTGTTCATCCGATTTTGCCGCATGATCTACGGACCGTGCCGCACTCCTAACAGGAATCTAGGTTTATTGACAAGTTCTTTGAAAGTCTTCAATGTTATTATTTTATCTAATAAGGTAACCAGTATTTAACGGCTTCTTAAGGAAGTATTACCGCCATAAAATAGCCCATTATATGAAAAACCGGCTACCATTATCTATACAACATTAGATAAAACGGCAAAAAAATCACGTTTGTTGTATGGGCCCCTCCCCCTTTAGATATTTATTTTATTTCAATTAAACTATTTATTTTTAAAGTGAATATACAACTAAATATTATGTGAATATTTCAAGTGTCTACCTATTGCCGTTATTAATATCGAGCAAAAAAACACTTTTGTTGTATGGGAGCCACCCTTAAATATTATATATTATTAGTTTTATTCTGTTTTTAGTATTTGTTGTAATAGCGACAACCGAAATACATCATCTGTGTGTTCATGAGATACAGCCTAGTGACATACAGACGGACAGTGGTGTCTTAGTAATAGGGTCCCGTTTTTACCTTTTGGGTACGGAACCCTAAAAAGGCTGCTGTATAGTGTTGTACCATTGTTACTAATTCAACCCTTGCCCAGAAACTGCGGGTTGTGGCGGCCAGACAGACAATCTTTCTGCGTTTAATACTGACAATATGCTGGTTTTGGTGAGTCTTGAAACTTGGCTAGGCAGATGATCTATATCCACCAGGCACAGCTTTCCTAGACAACATTTTCGGTTCGGACGACGCGTCCCGACACCGAGTTGGACTCATCGAGCACTTTCTGACCGGCTCAGGCCGATCCCGCGTTGACAAGTATGGTAACTCAAACAACTTTCCTAGGAAACAGTTTTTCTGACTTGTCATTCCTAATAGCCGTCTGAATAGTAATAATAACGTGCTTATTCCGCCCACTGTTCTGTGTCAAGACGCGGAGCTGATCCAGGCGAAGGTGCCGATCCTGAAGTTCCGCGACTCGCGCAACGGCCTGCAAGTGGACCTCAACTGCAACAACGTCGTCGGCATTAGGAACACTAACCTACTGCACTGCTATTCGAGACGTGAGTACTAAAACTTGACTTAATTCATTTGCACCCTTTTTTTTTCGGATGGGAAGTCATCAAATGACTTTTCCCGCTCTGGGCGGAGCAGGAGGGAGTGTCAGACTTTTACTGACTAAAACCCATCCATGTTCCTTCATCATCACGCGACGGCGAGCTAGCCCATAGCTCCCCGTCCACAAGCCCGCGCCCGGTGCGTCTCCCGCGGCGGCCGGGACGTGAGGTTCTCTCCCTCTCGCGTTCCGCCACCTCCTCTAGCATTACTGCTTCGCAGAAGGAGGTGACGGCGTCCCATTCCGTCTCACTCCGCACCATGGATTGAACCAGGGCCGGACGCGAGAGGTCGCAAACATCCACTGTGTGCTTCATCGTTTCCTCCGGTCGATCCTCACAGTGATGACACCCGGGCGTTTCCTCCCGCCCGATTCGGTGCAGGAACCTCCCGAAATAACCGTGTCCGGTGAGGACTTGCGTCAGGCGGAAGGTGAGGACGCCGTCGCGCCTCTCAAGCCACTCCTCAAAGATAAGGCGATAAGTCCCCACTTATCGCCATTATTGTGGTGTGCCCTGCACGGGGGTTACGACAGTCGCTCTCTCCATGTCGCCATGAGGTCACGCCGGAAGTCTGTCCGTTGAGCGACAATTTACCGCAGCAGCGGAGTGTCTCCCCGGCGTAGCGCCTCCGGGCGCCATTCGTGTAGGCGGGTGAGGACTCGCTTCCGAAACCCATTGAGCGGCCGCCTCGCTCCCAGACCGTGCGGCACCCCCGGGCCCCACGGACCGCACGACTCCCGCGTAGAGCAGGAGGCAGGAGGCGGCAGGACCCCCCAAGTTGAACCCCCGCCTGAAGGCAGCCCCGGTCCGTTCCAGTTTGGGGGCCAAACGTCGGAAATTCTCCACGAAGTTCCACCGGCTGTCGAGGACGAGTCCTAGGTACTTCAAAAATCGACTCGACGCCGATAGATACCCCTCCTACCGTCAGCGAGGATCCCGTCGGTGGTACATTCCGAGGCCCATGAAAGCACATGGCCTCGGACTTGTGCAATGCCACCTTGAGACCCAGTTGCCGGATCCTCTCAACGACTATCGCAACCCCCGTGTCATTATTTCGGCCGCCGCGTCGTGCGGCCCCCCCTGTGCCAGCACCAGCGTGTCGTCTGCATAGCAAACCATGCTGACGCCGCTGGGGAAGTCGGCGCGCAGCACCCAGTCGTAACCGATGCTCCACAGGGTCGGCCCTAGAACCGATCCCAGCGGAACACCGCACATTTCTCGCCGGTTCCATTCTCCTCTGCGACCGGGGTAGATGACGGCCCTATCCGTATCACCGGAGGTAGGTCGGCACCCGGTGATACCGGAGTGCCTCCCTAATGCACCTCCAGGGCATGGTGTTGAAGACGTTGGCGATGTCAAGAGACACCGCCAAGACAACACCACCCCAGGACACCACATCCCCCGTCGTGAGGGCTCGAAGCGGGAACTGGAGCCCCTCCAGTCGCTGCCCGAGAGCCTCCGAGGCCAGGACCCGGGCTTTGCCAGGCAAGCCGTCGGGTCCCGAAGTTCATTTGCACACTTAGTTTTTGTACTGGTTGTTCTTCGTCCTTTAGATCGTAGATCGCGAAACTAAACTACAACTTAATTGAAGGGACCCCACTGAAATGTTTGTTTTGTAAATTCAAGCCCTTATTTAACAATTAAGGTGACACAAGTCACGGGCTCGAACTCAGTAGTGGGCGTGGCCAATAAGCACGCTGTCTCACCTGGCATCGTGCCCGACAGAGATATTATCAGTGATGAGCAGTTAGACGCTAGTCTTCACGCACGTCTAGTTCGTACGCACACACACAGTGTTCCGAACCGTTCCGAACGAAAACGAAGTTACACCATGCATAATGCTATTCGACGCCGCTCAACACTCGCCATCAATATCTTTACAATATTTTAAAATAACGTTTTCTTATAATACTTTCGTCTGACCTTTTATTTAAATGCGCTAAAAAGAATAAAATAAACTTTTCCTTTAAAACTTTTACTATCAACTTATAACGTCATTACACAATTCGCGAGATTTATCTGTGCAGATAAACAAGTAAATTAAAATTACCAGTAAGAATATTACAAACATTGTGGTGGTGGTTTTGTCCACCAAACGATGATTGCTAATCCCTCGAGAGAAGTGGCTGTGAAGCCAGCATAGTCTGGACGATGCTCAGCAGACGACTGATTTATATTGTCATTTTTTATATTGCTTTATTTTGCAAAACATTTTTTTTTTTTTAATAAAATTTAATTATAGTCCACCACTAAAAAGCGAATGTGTGGATATTGCAACAGCACAATTCAGTTTAAGGTAGCAGTTAGCACACACATAATTTTGGCGATGCATGCACGCACACAAGTGCATTGATTCCCACTAGTGATGGGTCGTTGACGGTTTTTCCGTTAACGAAACGTTAACGTTGATTTACGTTTGTCAACTGGTTAATCAACTAGTTAAATTCGTCAACGAGTTAACTTACTACTAATGTCAACTTGCAACGTAATTAATTTAACGGTTTTTATTCAACGCTGCGACGTTCAATTTTAGTTAGAAACAATTTGATTCAATGTTTGTATTGGAAAACGTTTGATTGATGGTTCTACTTCATGGATGACCTTCCCTTCATACTTTTTCATCAGGCATATGAGGACTGACTGAATAGAATACAATTAGCTATAAACACGTAAACAATAGAGACGTAACTCATAGAGAGGAGGCCTTTGTCCAGCAGTGGGAACATTAATAGGCTGATGATGACGACAACAAACAAACTAGTATTAACCGGCGACATGCGGCACGAGCGGGGCGCGCTATTCCATCAATATCGTTTTATGTACTATTTTTTAAATAAATATTTCGAAAATCAACTCTGTGACACGTTACTTAGAGTTCAAATTATATGACATGACCGTCTCTCGCAAGCTATGACATTATTTTCAACGTAAATTTTTTAATTCGTTGCGTTTGTTGTCGTTGCGGTTGTTGCACGAGTTAAATTCAACGTCGTTGACGAATTCAACTACTTGATTCATAAACAGTTAACGTTAATACGTTGACAGGAGATTAAAATTGAAAATTGAAATTTCAAAATTCCCCAAAATTTGTATGGAAAAAATGTCAAGTAGTTCAACCTTAACAGGTTCAATGATGGCAACCCACTTGTGTTACTATTATAAATACTCATTAGTATTTGTCTTGCGTTAAAAAACGACCACAATGTAACTTTAATACTTCATAATGCTGATACGAAATAGTTGGCCATGTAACTTTTTTACTGTTGTTGTATATTGTACAATCAAGTATGCTCAATGTTATCAATCATTTAAAATTATCCATCAATCAATTGTACAAAATACGGGGAAATCCCAAATTACATATTGCAGTTCAGTTGTATTGCACTCGCTTTCCAAAAAGATAAGAAGTTTGTAATGTGTATGACGTATAATAAAAGCATTTCCCTATCAAGTATTGGACATGATGAGACTTGATGACGAGTCGTAAAGTACTCGATATGCGCGGTGAGCTAGCGACAGTGTTGAGTTATTCGACACTACGGGAAGTTCACCGGGCGTTGAGCACTTATGACGATATGGCACTCTGATCCATTAAAGTCAGGGACCTCGTCAGGCACACTTTTTCCACATAATTCTACAATTCAGAACATAATTACCCCAGTAACTAACCCCACCCCCACAATAATTGTTTATCAGTTTCGAATGTTATTAAAAAAAAGAACTGGTTTTCCAAACGAGAGTGCGAAACCAACGCAGTCAAAATAAAAGAGCTGGTACTTGCATCAGGATCTCTTGCTGAATTCGTGGTGGTACGTTTCGATGTCCCTTAGATTGTATAAGGCCAGTTCTTTTACAAGAGGTGTAAGGTACTTTTTAAAACTTCTATGCCAATAGGAACATTATACAAATGGTTTATTTGTTGTTCTGTCCAGTGGACTGGCGCGTGCGTCCGCTGGTGGCGCTGACAAAGCTGTGGGCGCAGGCGCACGACATCAACGACGCGCGACATAGCACGCTCTCCTCCTACTCGCTCACACTCATGGTCATACACTTCCTACAATGTGAGTATACAAAACAATTTATTAGAAACAACCTTTCAGAAAGTTACAACTTGAGTCTGACTGCGACTCAGTCCCGACCCGTTTAATGGGTTAGTAGACATTGTGATGAGTTACGATACAACATGCTACAGTGATGTTTCTTATTCTGTCTGCCACTTTAACATAATCCTCATATTTCATCTCCTTCACCCTCGAACCATCGACACTTATCGTGCGCGATTACATGATTCAGAGAATTTTAATGTTGTTGCCTAGTAAATAAAAATCAAATTAGCTATTAAGATCGCGGAAGATTGCTCGGCATCACGCGGTTGTCACAAGGAAACTTTCGCGTCGTTTAAACGAAACTTGTCGATTCCCTCAGGCGGCACCTCCCCACCCATCCTGCCGCGCGCGTGCGAGGTGGGCGGCGACGTGCGGCGCGTGCACAACCGCACGACGCTGGCGGAGCTGTTCCTGCACATGCTGCGCTACTACGCCGACTTCCCGTATGTATCCACAAGTACTATACCTCAGGCGGCACCTCCCCACCCATCCTGCGGCGACGTGCGGCGCGTGCACAACCGCACGACGCTGGCGGAGCTGTTCCTGCACATGCTGCGCTACTACGCCGACTTCCCGTATGTATCCACAAGTACTATACCTCAGGCGGCACCTCCCCACCCATCCTGCGGCGACGTGCGGCGCGTGCACAACCGCACGACGCTGGCGGAGCTGTTCCTGCACATGCTGCGCTACTACGCCGACTTCCCGTATGTATCCACAAGTACTATACCTCAGGCGGCACCTCCCCACCCATCCTGCGGCGACGTGCGGCGCGTGCACAACCGCACGACGCTGGCGGAGCTGTTCCTGCACATGCTGCGCTACTACGCCGACTTCCCGTATGTATCCACAAGTACTATACCTCAGGCGGCACCTCCCCACCCATCCTGCGGCGACGTGCGGCGCGTGCACAACCGCACGACGCTGGCGGAGCTGTTCCTGCACATGCTGCGCTACTACGCCGACTTCCCGTATGTATCCACAAGTACTATACCTCAGGCGGCACCTCCCCACCCATCCTGCGGCGACGTGCGGCGCGTGCACAACCGCACGACGCTGGCGGAGCTGTTCCTGCACATGCTGCGCTACTACGCCGACTTCCCGTATGTATCCACAAGTACTTTACCTGAGATGAGCCTAGCTGTCGGTTTACTACTGATCTCCACAACCCAGATTCGGAGTAATACTGTAAGTTTTCCGAAAATAATAAAATAAAATACAATATTCCTGGTTGACGAGACTTTCCAGATTTTGACTATGGAATAACAACAGCACTACGGTCATGACTATGCTTTCAATATTCCTGCATTTCTAATATCGTCCTTGTGAACGATCGTTAAACGTGCAACCAATTTTGCAGGCGATACTGATTGCTTCAATACATATTCCCTATACCCACATAATAGTGAGTTCTACACCATCCATTAATGTGAAATGAAAACAGTCTGCCTCTATCGACCGCCCACCGGTTGCAACATACATCGATTTGTCCCTGTGGAACACTAATGTTTGACGACAGAAATAAGGTGCGGTGGACCGGTGGTTTTAATTCCCCAGAATCCCGATGCGATGCCTTTCCAAGTATTGTGTAACTCCGCAGCTACGACAAGATGGCGATCTCGGTCCGCGCGGGCGCGCGGGTGCCGGTGGGCGTGTGCCGCTCGGCGCGCGCGCACAAGAACGACCCGCACCAGTGGAAGCTGCTGTGCGTGGAGGAGCCCTTCGACCTCACCAACACGGCGCGCTCGGTGTACGACCCGGAGTCGTTCGACAAGATCGTGGGCACGTTCCGCGCCAGCGCCGCGCGCCTGGGCGCCGGCCGCAGCCTGGCGGCCGCCTGGCCGAGGTGAGGGCGGCTACTTGACGCCGCCCAGCGATTGACATACTTTTATGACCTGTTAAAACGCGATCCCACCGTAGATTTTGTATGGCAATAGCAACCTGTGAAGTCACTTATTTGTGAACTCGACGACTAACTATTTATTGATTTCATACCAACTGAACATCAAATTTTACAGTTTATTGAAAATTCATCGTGTTCTCAACGCCCAAAGTGTTTTTTTCTAAAGAAGTGGTGTCAAAGAATTATTGGTGAATGGTGTCAACTTCGCTATTCTACGCACATTTATCCATGTTGATGATGATATGAAAATTTAACAACAGTTGAGTATTTATATTGTAAAACTATAAATGTGCCACTATGAAAATTATATGTTTACATTCCATAGTGCCATGTTGTATTTATTAGTTTTTCGTTTCGTTTTGAGGTGGAATTTTTATTGAAACACAACCGGGTACTGCGTTAAAGTGCCGTTTTGCCAGATGAGTGCATCCCACGGAGATAGTATAGAGTGGAACGGTGTACAAGATTCTGGCAAAACGGAGCACTGATATACCAAAGTTACGGGCAATTTCTAAAGGGAATGTACAAAAGCGAACATGCAGCTTTTGTCATTTTCATTTGCGTACGTATAGATCTCAAATACTTAATTTAAAGTTCTGTTTCATTATTTTATAGTGGGAAGATAGTTCAATAACTTTTAAAGCCAGTGTTATTATTTCTTTAGTCACCTTTATAATAGCGTTCTGTTATAAACCCAGTGCTCAATTCGGACCAAAGTTAAGTGAAAATATATACTTACTCGCTCACAACATGCTTCTGTTGTCGCAATAAAAATTATACCTCAAAACTAATGTTTGGATGGAATGAAAGCGCTCAACATACTCGATCGCGGACGATATCAAGGTAGTTGTAATTGATAAACATCTGCAACCAACAGATTGCGTAATTAATATACATTATATAATTACCTCAAGTAATAATGTGTACAGTCGGCAGCAGAAGAAAGTGTACAACTTTAACAAAAACAGCTAATCATTTTAACCTTTCTTTGTTGTAGACTGTATTCAGAAAATGTTCGGCCACGTGTCCGGTGTGTCGTGTGTGTTGTCGCTGTTCCTAAAGTAGCTGTAGCCTGCGGGAGTGCGGGCAACGAGACTGAACCGAGACTCTCGTAGTCACATGTAGTACAGTCGTTGTTCACTAGTCGATAGTCTGTTTCATTTCTGTGACTAAAGCGACCGTCGCAACAAGTCGTTACGCTGCCTCGACAAAAGGCGTCCTATTCGTTTTTAAATATTTATTACTTATTGTTTATTTATAAGTTATTTAATACGTGTAAATAGAAATAAAAAAAAAACATAAATATTCATTTTAGGGTCGTGTATGATTTTTATGTAAATAGTATTTTTGTGATGAGGAAAGGGTAAATGACAAAAAAATATATATAATATAGAATGATATGCAGATATGCATGCTTTGCGCGGAGGGAGCCAGGTCCTGCCGCGCGACGTTATATGTGGGGGAGCGTACGATGGGAGATGAGAAATTCCCTGTGATAATAACGAAAGATAATTATATTGTGTACTCGTACAGAGTTAATGTTGAAATAATAGTTGAAAGGTGCTACAATTAGTTGTTACGCTCCGATGCAATGGTTGCAGCTCAATGACCACAACGTTACTTACCTTAGACCTACGGACGGCTCCAGAGATGCCCGAAAGAGCTACTCGGGTGAAATATGTCTCCACTCCTGGATATTAGTTGTAAGTTCCCGAGAGCTCTCGGGAGCATCACTGGAGGGGCCAGTAGATCAGTGGTATCAACCTCGGCCCAACATGATCGATTCGTTTGCGAGTAAGATGAATGCGTAAAACTTAAATAATGGTGCTAAATGATTGTGTTGCCTTATATTTGGCGCTGGGCTACGCTTTATATACGATGTAATGAAACAGTTGCTAGATACCATAAGATTATTGAAGGCTTCCGTATATGGACACACAAGTTTTATAAAATATATTTACACGTTTTCTTTGACTGTAAATGAAAGGGCATGTCAAAATTCAACATCTTTTGACTGAAATAATATACACATACGTCCAACGAATATTTCCAAATCTTGTCAAAGGGTTAATACTAAACGCCTTCTATAATCTTTCCTCGCTAGATAGTCCTGTTAAATAATTTACATGTTAATCGACGTGTTAATTTAGCATTTTCTCAAATTGAGAAAACCTTAAATTGATATGTTGTGCTAATAATTAATAGTAATGTTGAGCAAATATCTCGTATTATGACAAGACGGCGTCAAAATTAATTTCACTATGTTTCGATTGTCATTTTCCACGCGTAAAGAATAGAAATGTGTAAAATAATATTTTGGTGCATTCTTGTGCTCCTACGTTGTATGTGATTATCAGAATTCCTATTATTATATGTGAGGATATTAAAGGTCTTAGCCCACATAAACGACTCCGCTCCCACCCGGCAAAAAGTATAATTCAAATATGGCCTTTATCATCCTTTATGTATTGCTATGCTCTCTAGATATACTTTACATTGGCAACATAAATTAGCAGACAGCTCGCTGTCAGCGGGCTTACCGCTGTCAATGCCAATGTAAAGTATATCTAAGGAGAAATACTTATAGCTCATATTTGAATGATATTCTTTTAGCCGGGTGGGAGTGGAGTCGTGTAACTGGGCTAACACCTTAAGAATGCATATCTTTAAAGTAATACAAAGATTGTATAATATGAGGAACACGAGCGAGGAATTCTGTACCTTATGACGTCACTACTCACACGCGTCGTCATGAACTGACAATATGAAATTAACTTTTTTTACTAGAGCACAGTTTTACAGCTTTTTACGCATGAACTCGAATCGAAATTCTGTTGTTAATCAAAGCTCATATATTTCTACAGATTTTTTGAAAATAATTTTAGTTCATGAAATTAGTAGTTAGATCACATAGTGTAGTTTATCGTTCTGGTTAAGAGTCGGCATCTACCGATATGTTTTCATCGATGCCTCGCAATGATTGTTTCGTTAAGTTTACAATAGCTAGCCACTAGAATGAAATCTAGACTAGAAATTGTTAAGTTTTGTTTTGTAATTTTATTAGTAAAGTTTCACCATCTGGACGTTGTCCCTCATAGCCCGAAGCACTGACACTATTTGATGTAATATTAAAACGCCTGGCATTTTATATCGCGTTATGTATAAGTTTTATAAAGATTTTACATAAGAGGCACTTGGCCGCGCTGAATAATTAAAGTACAATAAATAATTTTTAAAAACAAGTTACATATGTAAGAAAACTGATTAGAGTTATAAATAAAAGTGTCTCTCAAACAGTTTGATTTTTTTAAAAGTTATAAAAAAATTTCGACACTCAATTAAAAGAACAAAAAAATATATAAAAATGAACTTCCAAAAAAATAAAACTTAAAAACAAAAAAAAAAAACAAAAAGGTGAAAAAAATAAAAAAAAAATACAAAAAAAGTGTAAAATTCAGAGAAAAAATTCTTTTTATTTTGACTATTTCAAATTTTATCGCATGTTTTAGTTGGCTTCCATCTGCCTCTTAATAAACTGTTTTTTTAAACAGATTGTTGAATCTATGTGTATATGTATATATAATTGTCCATTTTAACCAAATATAAAAATTACCAAAAAAATAAATAGGGGTTGAATAAAATCAAACTTATGATAAATGAACATCAAATCATTGAAAAGATAACTGTATTTTTGGCCAACAAATCTCATGTAATAAATTTAATACAAAATGACAAACGTCGTTCTTTTATTTCAGTACTTGAGATGAGTTCCTTTAACGCTTGACTACTCTAGTGTAAAACGTGTCATTGCCACTGGCTTGGCCACCATCAGGGATTTTAATTTTGATAACACAAAATCTTTGTCGCTAATTAGTCGAAATGTGTCGCCAAATATCTGAATTTGCCGGTCACTGGTTCAAAAGACAAGGGTTTATAGGTGGCCGATCTGGAGAAAGTCTCCTCTGCTTGGCCACATTTATATCTCAAAAACTAGGGCACCTAGCGAAGATCTGTTTTCTCCCATATTTGGTCGCCAATAGGCTAGTTTTCATCATCAATACATTGCAAATCTATTGGAAAGTATTGGAAAATAATGGACACGTATTTTTTGTTTTTGTAAATCAATGAATATTGACAAAGATAAAACGTATCAAAACTCGAGAGTGGGGGCTCGTGACGTCATGACGCACTAAAAATTATAGCACGGCGTGACGTATTGAGAATTTTAAAAGCGTCGTATCTTCGTCAATTTTGGTTTACGTAACAAAAGAAAAATTACGTATCAAATATATTTTGATAATCTAACTGACGGACTAATTAGATTTTTTCAGGACAAACCTATTAGTCGCAAAATCACAGATTTAATCGGGTCTTGGTTTAGAAAACTTAATGAGTAATTAGTATGGTATAGCTTCGCTAGGTAAAAACTAGGGCTAGTTTTTAAGATATAAATGTGGCCAAGCTGGGGAGACTCCAGATCGGCTACCTATGAACCCTTATATCTTTTGAACCAGTGACCGACAAATTCAGATATTTGGCGACAAATTTCGACTAATTATCGACAACTTTTTTGTGTTATCAAAATTAAAATCTCTGATGGTAGCCAAGCCAGTGTCAGTCACACGTAAAACGTTTTGCCTAAGTACAAAACATAAAGAGGTTGACGTTTCTGGAGATTTTTTATAACCGTATCGTAATCAAAGTGACCGTCACGTTCATAATTTATCAGTATTTTTTTCGGAATAGGTACTGTCGGCGCGCAAGAACGCGTTCCGTGTTCGCGAACAATATAAAAGCACGGTTAGAGTTCGCGCGACGGTAGCTTTGCTTAAGAGTTTTAATAACTACTAGATATCAAAACTTCAGGTTTCCTCGCACGTTGAAGCATCCACGCCGACACAAATACACAATATTGTTATACTTACGGGCTATATCTGGATCGTTGTTGTAAAACCATCACTGCCATTTTAACGTCCAATATTTGTAAGGATTGGCAGTATATATTTAATAGAAATTATCAGTTTTAAGATGGTCTTTGATCTCCTTGGCAGTATTTTCAAACAAAATTTTCGCTTTCCCTTATAAAATCAGTTGAACAAAGTTATGAAAATCAAAGTTACCTATATCTTATACGTACTTAATTTTCCATAAACCTATTTGTAGTTCAAAGGAATAAAATGCAAATTGTTCGTCCCAACTACACAACTCGATTGTACATTGAGCCTCGTCTTATTGTTGGTTTAATTATAAATTAGTATAATATGTATCGACATTGTATTAAATTGTATACTATTGTAATTATCTGTATAGTGTGACCATGTATTATATTTTGCCTATAACGGCCTCTTGTTTTTGTAGAGATATATATTTTGTCACGTTTTTGACAAGTTTAGTCTTGTGTTGCATTTTATTTTTATTGAACACAAGCAGATTTTTATCTCCATATTGTACAAAGAAATTATTGTAAAGAAATATTCTGTAATAGTTATATATACAACTGCCAAATTCTTGTTTTATTTTTAACCTACCTACTCCTATTGTTAAAGTATTAAAAAACAACAAAGTAAACCGGTAATTTTTGCACAAGTTACCACATCCCTATTCCTCCTCGTCTTTGTTTCCGTTTCCTGCGGGAACCTCACTAGCGCACACACACACATAGACACTTTTCGATCAAACACCAAATCAAAACGGCGGCATTCGAGCCGGCTCCGTGAAAATCTATTAAAACACAAGAAATCCTCAAGATAGTTGTGAGATTCATAATCAAGGGACGTCCCAGACTATTTAACCTATAAACGTAGTGCACTGTGGAAGAACATCGAGTGTGAAGTGAATAAGTGTGCAGCTCTCCACGGCCACGTGAGTACCCGCATCATTTCCTGCGTTCCCCTTGTTGTAAAGCTATTTTACCGGTGGGTTTTTCAGTCATCTTATCGAAGGGATAGAACTTTAACATTATTTGGGCCTTCAGCCGGATTTCATACATGTACCTATCAAAATAGTTTATAGTTCCTTTGTTGTACTACGACTGGCGTCCATTTTTTCTCTATCAAATTACACATAACATAATATCATTACTTAAAAGTGTTTTCGGATTATTCTCATTTCAAACTTTTTTCTTTTCGTTTTAAGATATGACTTAAAGTTTGAAAACTTTAAGTCATATCTTAAAACCAGTTTCGACTAGTTCAGTCCGCGTCGTCGTCTTCGTGCCGCGGTTCCTTATTTAGTCTGTTAATGTTCGAACGAGTTGTCAATGCTATTTGAATGTAACATGCAGCATTTGGATAGTTAAATCATCATAAAAGCAACCTAAACGTAACGTAAAACGTTTTAGGTTCATACTCTAGGCGATCTAAACGTAACATATAGCGTTTAGGTTCATATTCATATAGTGTTAACGTAACCTACAGCGGTTTTTAACTATTTTAAATAATATCATTATTTTAACATTCAAAATACTTTTACGTATTCCGTATTTTAGTATTTTCATCATAATATCAAAGGTCCTTCGACATTCAAACTTCTCAGAATAGGTCTCCTTGTGTACATACCCACCTGTTGACCGAACGCTGTCCGACGTCCGTCAGATCAGACGTTCACTCGTTCCATTCGTTCTGTTAAAGTGATACCAGCTCTAAAAGTAGAATACCATTATTAAAAAAAAAATCTTCAATTTAGTAGATTTTATGGTATTTTTAGGAAAAATATTTTCTACTGTTTGTAAACAAATTGTTTTAATACTGTTGAAGTCATTTATAAATTGATACTGGTTCTAAAATAGTAGTTTAGAACTATATTCAAATAATATAGCAAGTAAATATTTAAATTAACTTTACTGAATTTCGAATTCAATCATGAGTGAAGCAATGGCAGCTCACTATGAGTCTAAACGCAACATAGCCTTTAAAAGATTATCAGATGCTGTTACCTGTGCTCGCAATAGTCTAAGCGACTCCAGTATTCTACCACGTTTTGAAACATGGTGTTCACGGTTAGAATCACTTAGGGATGTGTTTAATGATTCTCACATCAAGCTCATAAGTGAGTATAGGGGCCTTGGAAATGAGGATTGCATTCTGAAACAAACCACCTATCAGGAACAGGCAGATGATATGTATTTTGAAATTCTTGAAGCTAAACGGACACTTTTTCCTGAAAACTTAAATGAGGTTAAAGCTTCAACATCATCATGTGACCATAAAACTGAACATAAAAACCAGGCTAAATTGCCACCAATAAAGCTGCCTACTTTCTCTGGTCAATTTAAAGATTTTCCGGGTTACATTGATTTATTTAATACTCTAGTCCATAGTCGGACAGATTTAACAAATGTTGAAAAGTTTCAATATCTTATAACTTCCCTTTCTGGGGAACCAATAAATTTAATTAGAGCATATCCTATTTCAGATGCTAATTATACAAGTGCTTATGAAGCACTGAGTAGGCGATATACCAATAAGAGGTTTTTGGCTTTCTTATGTTGGGAACAAATTTGTAATTTGAAATCTATTAGTACAGCATCAGTGCAGAGTTTACGTACTCTCTTAAATAGTTATGCTGAGAATCTTTCAATGTTAGAGTCGTTAGGGTTGCCCACTTCTAAATGGGATTTTGTTTTATTTCATTCTCTTTTAACTAAAATTATTAAAAAAATTCGGGAAGCTTTTGAGCTTTCGTGTACGGGCAGTGATATCCCACAATTTAATCAGCTTCAAACCTTTTTAGGAGATAGATGCAGTGCATTGGAGCGTTCATCTCTAACAAATGTACCAACGGTATCATCAGCTCCCAATAGTCAAAGAAGTAACAATCAAATGCATTTTCCTAAGGAACCATCGACTAATCCTAATCAACAAACTTCATCACAAGTCCATATGACTACAACAAATCAGGCTAATGGAGATAGTGCTGAAAAGCAGGTTATTACCCCTGTTACTACGTTATCCAATGTATCACGTGGCTTGACTCCCACCTTTGTTTTACTTGCCACAGCTCAAGTCAAGGTCAAGGATTGTAACGACACTTATCAGAAGGTTCGTGTTTTGCTAGATCCTGGTAGTCAGTCATATCATGAGCAGTGCTTGCGCTCGTCGCCTTGGTCTGACTCGTTTTAAATGCAACACACCGATGTCTGGTATTGGTGATGTTCCTACTGATTCAAGCAGTAGAAACTCCTTGAACTCTGCCCATTAGGCAATTCAGGAATATGTTTTAGTATGGATGCAGTAGTCTTAGATAAAATTTGTGGTAATATGCCCACTCATTCAATCAATCTCAATGATTTTCAACAATAGGAAATCTTAAGCTGGCAGATCCAGAGTTTCATCAGTCTCGTCCCATCGAGCTCTTGATCGGTGGAGAGATATTTCCACAGATTTTGTTACCAGTTAAAATTGATGGCGGCAGTCATTTAGCAACAGCCATTAACACAGTGTTTGGATTTATTCTCATGGGTAGGACCAAAGCAGCTGATCCCAGTGTTGAATCTTCTCCAGCATCTGTCAATCATGTATCACTGGATGCTAACTTGGACATTGCTATCCAGAAGTTTTGGGACATAGATCATGTAGGTACCTACAGAATCACACGTTAATCAAGCAGCCTCCGCAGACGATATTCGTTGTGAGGACATTTATAAATCAACGCATAAACGTGATGCTGACGGTCGTTATATCGTTCAGTTGCCATTTCGCGATCAATCGCTTCCAATGTTTAGCGATTCATATAATATAGCGCTTCGGCGTTTAAGGCAGCTCGAAAAGCGCCTGCTTCTAAACCCTTCATTTGGGGACGAATATAAAGCACATATCACGGAATATTTAACAAGTAATCAGATGGAACGCGTTTCATCTGACGAGTGTCAGTCTCCTACCGCGTACTATATTCCACATCATGCGGTAGTAGAGTCATTCGGGGTAAGAGCTCGCGGCGGGTAAAAGTTCGCACTAGCCCGATCTCCGACAGAGGTGGGGGGACTGAGGTCTGTGTTCGCGGAACTTAGTGACGCACGACTCGCCGTTTCGGAGCCACGTGTCGCGCCGGCGCAAAATATGTACTTGTCGCCACAGGTCGCCAAATACGTTAACAGCAAAAAAATCCTTTAATATTTGTGCCGGGGAAAAGTGTGTTGAAGTTACTTGCATTGATTTAGGACAGTAAGTATATTACATTTCTATTGTTCGATTATCGTAGTATTTAAGTAAGTGTATCATTATTCTCTAAAATTCATTGACCTGTGTATTGTGATCGATAATTTAATATTTATGCTGATTGGGGTAAGAGTGCGAGGTCAAAAGTACGCACGCGTATTTTTACCCATGTTGCGTACTTATACCCCAATGTAAATAAAAATAATTTGTAAGGACTGGTTTCATGAGAACTGTAATACTGCGTATGAAAACGGAATATTTCAATGTGACTTTTGTAATGAGTAAAATTAAGTATGTGATGATAAACCTATGCGTAATTTTGATCTCTGTCTATCTCTAGTCTAGATTTAAGACTAAACTTCACGTAATAATTAATGTCCAAAGTTCCTAATTGTTTTAAGTTACAGATAAGTACTAAAGTTACTATTATAATCTTCTTAAAGTTTAATAAATGTTGATTATCGGCAATCTTTTTTTTTTATTTCACCATCCATTTACATTTCTTTGATGCGTACCTTTACCCGGTACGCGCATTTTTACCCTACGGCTTGCGTAATTTTACCCACGTTACGGGGCAAGAGTACGCGTTCGGAACATGTTACTTTAATCATATGTAGAAAAAAATCTAATTAATCTTGAACGTAAATTTACTTAAATAATGAAAATATATTAAAATCTCAACCAACTCTATATTCAATCAACTCAGATATATCATTTTTTATAGTTCGGTGAAACCATAGAAAATAAAGTGCGTGCTCTTGACCCGAATTACTCTAAAGCCTAGCAGTGTTTCCACTCGGTTGAGAGTTGTATACGATGCCTCGGCCAAGGATAAACTTGGAAAATCACTCAATGACATTCTTTTAACTGGTTGTAAGTTGCAAGCAGATATCACAAATATCATTTTACGGTTTCGTCTCCACGCTATCGTCTTATCAGCGGATGTTCGTCAAATGTACCGCCGAATTATCGTTACCCAAGAGCATAGGGATTATCAGCGTATTCTCTTCAGGTTCTCACCTGAAGAACCTATTCAAAAATTTAGGATCAATCGCGTGACCTTCGGAGTCTCGTCGGCACCATTTCTGGCCATTCGCACTATGCATCAACTGGCTCAAGACGAACAAGAGTCTTATCCGACCACAGCTAAGGTTCTGCAAGAAGATCTCTACGTGGATGATGTAGTCACTGGCTGTAACACAGTAGAGCAGGCAATTCAGCTACAGCAGGAATTGACCGAAATTTTGAGCTCAGAAAGTGGTCCAGCAATCATGTGGCTGTACTGAAAAATATACCAGAAGAACATAAATTGGACCCATTTTTGCAAACAAGAACCAATACACAGTTTGAGTGAAATTGAGTTTAGTACATAGATGGCGCTCAAATCACGCATTCTAGCTTCTCTAAAAAAATGGTTCCTTTTCACCGACTAACAACAGAGATACAACACTGTCACTTGCGGAACCAACCCACTTTGGCCACCTTTTAATAAACTGTAAAGAACTATACGGCATGGTCCCCTAAACACTTATTAAAACTAATTGTTAAACAGACCCATGATCCTTGGTACCTTTTCAACTTAAGCATTTTAATTATGCAAACCAGAACCAATGTTCGTTGGTTCCATCTAGCATAAAAAGTTATAATATTTTTATAACTAAATAGAACCAAGAGAGTTTGGTTCTTGTTTGCATAATGCAAATTATGTTAGTCTTGAAGGAACCATGTAGCATAGTTCTTAATGGTGTTAAAATTCAGCAGTATTTAAACAAAAATAAAAGATCCATGTAGCATAGTTCTTAATGGTGTTAAAATTCAGCATTATTTAATCAAAAATAAAAGAACCATTCTAATCGCGGGTATCGTTAATACAGATAATAATAAAAAACGGGATGAAACTAATACATAAAACCATAACTCAAGCAGTCTAATTTTGCAAGAAGAAGATATTGAAACTGAAACATCATTCCAAGGAAGACCAAAAAGGGGTAGAAAAAGATTATATGGTGGAGACCTAAGAGAAGACAGAAAGAAGAAAAAATATAATAATCTAAGCTATGTGAACACTAAAAAGCAGGTAGTCGAAAGTAAGGTATTCATTGACTATAGCTGTAATTGTCCAAAACAATGTCAAGAAAAGGTATCATCTGAACAAAAACTAGAAGAATTTAATAAGTTCTATTCGTTTGGTTCATATGTTGCACAAAATATGTATTTGATAGCTTGCATTAAGGAAAAACCTAAGAAACGAGCATACGTCACGACTGCGCGACATAATTTAAAAAGAAACAACAAAACATATACTCGGGAATATTATTTGAAAAATATCTTAGTCTGCAAACAAATGTTCTTGAATACACTTCAAACGTCATCTAAAAGAATAAACACAGCTCTTTGTAAAATGCGGAATAATTGCCTGAAAGATATGCGAGGACTACAAGCGGGTCAAAATGCGGCTTCAACAGACAGTGAATTGTTTCTGGAAAACATAATTAGGAAATTACCAACTTATATATCACATTATCGCCGAGCTAAAAGTAACGACGCAAAGTTTCTCACATCGGACATGACTTTACCCAAAATATATAATCTCTATAGTGAAGAAGCTAAATCAGCTGGTCAAAAAGTTCTTTCTTACTCTAAAGTAAGACATGTGTTCGTCACAAAATTTAACTTGCGTACCAAACCCCTTAAAAAAGACACTTGCAACAGATGTGACTTCTATGAAAGTAAAAAGAATCAGGCATCGGAAGAAGAAAAAAGGAAAATCGAAGAAGACCACAAAAAGCATATCGACAAAGCTAAATTTTTGCAACAAGAACTCAAAAAAGATATGAAACTGGCAAAAGATGACCCAACTATAGAAACTATTACTTTTGATCTTCAAAAAACGTTGCCTCTTCCGAGGATACCCACAAATATTGTTTTTTTATAAAAGACAGCTATGGGTATATAATCTGGGTATCCATACAGGCAGTAATGACCAAGCACATTGTAATGTGTGGGTGGAAGGGGAGGCAGGCAGAGGGTCGCAGGAAGTCGGTTCGTGTTTAATAAAACATATCACAGAAAGATTAAAAGATGGTGTTGAGAGTTTATTCCTCTGGAGTGACTCATGTGGGGGTCAAAATAGAAATATTAATCTGACCCTAATGTTGAAAGCATTATTGAATGATCATCCCACTCTAAAAGAAATACATCATCGATTTTTAGAATCTGGCCACAGTTTTTTACCAAATGACACGGATTTTGGCCGGATAGAGTGCTCTCTTAAACACCAGCAACGATTGTACACCCCAGATGATTACATACAGATCATGAAAAACTGTAGAAAAATTAAACCAATGATTGTAGACAGGCTTACCAAAGAAGACTTTTTGTCGTCACGCAATTTAGAGACAAAAATCACAAACAGAAAAAAGGCAGTAGATGGATCTAAAATAAGTTGGCTGGATACCAAAGAAATAGTGCTTAAAAAAGAAGAAATGTACTCTATTTTTATGAGAAACAATTTGGACGATGAGTTGAAGGAAGTTAGTATAAAGAAAAATATCAGAAGCAGGACCGTGATAACCAAAAGTGATATGGACTTACTTTGGCCTACAGGCAAAGCCATATCTGAGGCTAAGCTATCAGATATAAAAAGTATTCTGCATCTAATACCAAACGACGCAAAAGATTTCTACAAAACCTTGACAAGTTCAGACATAGAAGACGATATCGATGGCTTTACCGGGCCTATCGATTTTGAGGTAGAAGGCGATGATGATAATACTGATGTTTAGTTTTAAGGGTTCTTGCTTCCATTGTTCTGTAATATTGTATTGAAAATGATTAAAAAGTATATTTTATAAGTAATTACTTTTATTTTTAGAAATATCACAACAATTAAATCTTACGTCCATTTTGCAAGTAGGAACTAAGCAACAAAATATGTTTTTGCTAGAAAGAACCAACCGGGTTTTTAACGATTTACTTTATACCATAACTTTATAAAATGTATAAATCTGATATTCCTAGATAGCCTACAGTATGCCACATATGGTCAACAAGTAATCATTCATTAATATACTAAGTATGCATTTTGCACACTTTGTTTACAAAAGTTTCATTTTCTCGAAAGTAATCTGCTGTGGGTTGGTTTTTGTTTGCAAAAATGGGTCCAATTGGTTCCAGTTTTGACGTTCGATAGCGACACTCACTTCGTCAAGGTTCTCGGGCTTGCCTGGAACGCTCATAAAGACTTTTTTAATTATCAAGTTAATCAAATTCCACGCGATTGTACAAAACGAACAATGCTATCAGATAGATAGATAGATAAAACATTTATTTAGTGCACACAAAAGACATAACACAACACACAGAGGTACAATAATTAAATGATACAATTTACATGATAAAAAACAAGGTGCCAATATCAGAGCTTGCTCGGATCTATGACCCCATTGGTCTTCTCACACCATTATCCTTTTTAGCTAAATTTCTTATTCAACGTTTGTGGTTACTAGGAACGTCATGGGATGAACCAGTACCCGATGATATTCATCAAACTTGGACGAAGTACACTAATCAGTTATCCAATTTACAAAATCTTCACATTCCGAGACGTATTACTAGCGCTCACGCATCAAGCTATCAAATCCATGGATTCTGCGATGCCAGCGAGGCTGGCTATGCGGCAGTAGTATATCTTCGTTCCAACATAAATCAAAATCATCATCATGTCTGTCTTGTAAGTGCACGATTGCGGGTAGCACCAACAAAGCGTAGAACGCTGCCAAGACTGGAATTGTGTGGCGCTTCTTTGTTAGCAGACCTTATGCATTACATCATTAATTTATTTTCTAACATACTGAACATAGACGGCGTTTATGCATGGTCTGATTCTATGATCGTGTTGGCATGGATCAAATCTAATTCTAAAAATTTTAAAGTATACGTAGGCAATCGTATTGCTAAGATACAGCGAAAATTATCTACTGCTGTCTGGAAACATGTACCAGGCAAGCAAAATCCAGCTGATTGTGCAAGTCGTGGCTTGCTACCTGACGAGCTCATCAGTCATGCCCTCTGGTGGTTAGGACCGGAGTGGTTATCATTATCTCAAAATCATTGGCCTAACGATACAATTCAATCATCATGCGTCACAAGCAATGACGTGCTATGCGAAAGGCGTACAACAGTTTTAAGTAACATAATCGATCTTGATCCCATCGAAAATCTTCTTCAAAAATATTCATCACTTCGTAAAATTCAACATATTTTAGCATATTGTAACAGATTTATCAGTGCCTCACGCAAAACCAAATATTCAAATAATTTTACCCAAGCTGAACTTCACTGTGCTCTTATGAAGCTTGTCAAACATGTTCAAAATTGCGAATTCCAAAATGAAATTAAACTTTTATCAGCAGGGAAAACTTTACTTATATCATTTAGAAAACTTAATCCATTTTTGGACCATTCCGGTGTTTTGCGGGTGGGGGGAAGGCTCTCTCGATCTGAACTCGATTATGAAACAAAACACCCAGCTCTACTTCCACGCAAACATCGCTTAACTAAATTAATTATACAATCAGTCAGTCAGTATTATCAATCAGTTCTATCTAAAGTCAGTTTAAATTACTTTCATAGTCATTACTAGTGTCGTAGTAATTTTATAAGGTTTCTCGTATTTCGGACTATTTGTATGTATTTTAGTATATACTTATTAGTTTATTTTAGCATAAATATTGGTGCCGATTCCCTTGTTTACAAACTTAACCAAATTTAAGTTCAGTGCATCTTTTTCTTTCTATTTCATTAAGAAAAGGACAGAAGATAAATTTTAGTTACGTTCTGTCAAATTAATCAGCGCCATACAACTTTTAGACGCGATTAAAAAGTTGACTACTAAAATTACTTACATCAAATTACGTCAGGTGCTGACTAATTTGACAGGATTAAACTAATTTTATCTTCTGTCCTTTTCATAATGAAATAGAAAGAAAAAGATGCATTCAACTTAAATTTAGTTTAGTTTGTGAACAAGGGAATCGGCACCATTATATGTATTAGTATTTATGTAGGTACTTACCCATTTATGGTTTTTAATGAATGCTTGCAAAATGGTATTTTTCTTATTTATTTTTGTTGTAGGTACTCTATCACAATGCTATCCTATTTGACCGAAAGGTTGACTGGTAGAGAATGCCTTGTGGCATTAAGTCCGCCTATGTACCACCCTTGTACATGAAGTTTAAATAAATAAATAAATAATAAATAAATCAGTACATACATAGGGGCGGGCTTGTATTTATGCTTTTGCGGTTGCACAACGACATGCTCTGCTTGCGCCTTGCTTGGTAGTATAGATACAGGCCTACCTTACTGCTTCCCTCAGAGACGGTAAGGTGGCGGGGTCTTGAGGGTGAGCGCTACAGTCGTGTAGATCCTCAAGGCAAGTCTGGTGTGTTCTCCTTCACGTGGTTGCCGCCCTGTTCTTGGTCTAGTTCCTTAACAAATAGACGCAACGAAAACCACCAGGCGATAACAACACAGGGGTGGCGAGGTCATGCCCCTGGGTGTCCATCATCGAACAAGAGCTGATGATGGATAGCAATGACCTCCCGCGTGTTTGTGCCGTGCGCGGGGACCCGTACGGAGGGATGAAGGAATCCTGGTGATTGAGTGGAGCAGGTTTCACGCAACACATCACTTTGGCCTGGATTTCCTCTCACACGGGAGGTAGTGGAGTAGCTACCCACGACCAATCGGCTGGGGCATCCCATAAGCGGGTTGTCAAGCGAGGGCCGGTTTATTGAGGGGGGGCAGCCGGCGCGGCGTGGGTTTGAGGGATGAGTGGTGGCATAGTCTCGTGCCATTTACAGTCCCACGATCCTCCGCTGCGTGCGGGCTCGTCTGCTTCTCAACAAGCTGGTCCTATACCGAAGGAGTAGCTCTGGCGTCCACTCGTAGAACGAGTGGCGTCCCCGACTTGAGGGCTCCGTGGCGGGTGGAGAGCTCCGACGGTGAAGAATCTCAATCCTAACCCATGGATAAAGAGACGAAAAATGTAACCAACACTCAGGCTGCGTCCTCTGATGCGCCAAACCAAGCTACCAACCAACCACCCAAGGCTGCGTCTCTCGATGCGCCAATCACACCAAAAACTAGAGGTGCGTCACAGGATGCGCCTAAGCGAAAACAGCCTAAGGCTGCGTCCTCCGATGCCCCTAGGCTCCACACAAATAAAACTTCCGCTGCGTCCAAGGATGTGATGAGGAAGGCCGCCAGGTATGCGCCAAACCAGGCTGCGTCGAAGGCAATGCCAACCCCATCTGCGTCCGGTGATGTGCGCACTGACCCAACCCTGTCCGCAAAGCCTAGGGCAGCTCTCGCACACGGCGACTCAACGGTGGCTGTTGGCGTGGATGCGCCCACTAGGGCTGCGTCAGCGTCAGTGGCCTCGGAGAGGGACCTTACGAGTCTGACCGAAGCAATACCGGCAGGGACAGCCAACACGACCGGGATCGACATGTCGTCTCTTAGGGACGCCATTCAGTCTCCGGTCAAACAAACGTGGATCACAGTTTCCCGCAAGGCAACGTCTTCCAAGAAGCGTCTGTCTGCACCGGTCAAGCCTGCGCAGCAAGGCACTGGGGCGGCCGCTGCTGGAGCGTCGATAAGTACATCGACACCGGCAGGTGCGGCTACCACGGCAACCAGGAGCAAGCGCAGCGCCAGACCGAGGGGACGTAAAAAACCCAAAACCACCGTCGGAGAACGTCCTGTTAGGGCGCAGAAGCGTGAGCGACCCGAGGATACCGTCACACCGACTGGGATAGGCAAGAGGAGCAAGCCTGCTCGCTCCCACATGGTAGATGGTTCCTTGGTGAGCTACGCCGAAGCGGCCGCGTCGTACAGGAGTAACGAGCTGTGCGTCGCCGTCATGACAGAGCCTTTTGAGGACATGACGCAAGAACAGGCGGAGGGGATCCGCCTAAACATTGAAAAAGAGCTGCGGGCGCTGCTTATGGCAGATCCCGATCCCTCCAACCCAACCGTAAACACCGCGATCCACTTTCGAGGGAGGGCCCACTTCTCCGAAGGCGTTCTGAAAACCTGGTGCGAGGACGCTTTCACGCTGGCCTGGCTCAAGCGGATCACTACTAACATGACGTCCCCAATACCGGGGACTTGTCTAACCGTTCGGCCCCAAGCCGAAATACCAAAGAAGGCGCTGTGTATGCTGTTTGTTCCGGAGAACACCGAGGACACTCCGGCACTACTCAAGCTACTCACCCGGCAAAATTCCAACCTAAAAATAAATACCTGGACCCTGACACACGAGAGGGTAAGACAGGAGCCCCCGGGTACCTGTCTCTTTTTCCGTGTGCCAGAGTCCATGGTCAAAACAATTAAAGATCAAAATAGGCGTGTGTACTACCTCATGGGCAGCATCTATATCCGTTTCCTGGAGGAGGGTGCAGCCAGTGAGGGGGTCACCGCGCCTTCAACCGCAACGGCCCCCGTAGTGCCCGGACCGGAGCTTGATCCGCCACCGCCTAGGCGGTCCCCGTCGCCACCCGCGACGGAGACCGTAGAGGGGGTGGGGGAGCGGACCTCTTCCCCGGCCAGGGAGGTCGAATCAATCATCAAAGCACCCACACAGGATCCATCCTCGCCCGGACTAACTTCGGACGAGGACTGCTTTCCGGCGGGGGAGGAGAGAGAGGACTATGACAGCAGCCTCTGCTCTTCTCCCATGCGGGACAACTAGGATCCTACAGACCAATCTCCAGCACAGCCAATCTGCGTCGGCCACCTTGCGCAGAGTGCTGGACAACCAACACCAAAAGACCATTGCCCTTATCCAAGAGCCGTGGATTAGGGGCGGCAGAATATGTGGTCTTGCGAACATCGGAGGTAAGTTGCTGCTAGACACCTCCGTAAGCAACCCACGAACCTGCATTTTTATCCCAAAACATATACCTAACCTATTAATCAATGAATTCTGTTCAAGAGACCTGACAGCAACGAGGCTCTCCAGAACTGAACAGGATCTTCCGGATATCGTCCTCGCCTCGGCCTACCTGCCAGGCGATGAGGACGTGCCACTACCAGAGCTCGCCTCGCTGGTGGAATACTGCGAAAGGGAGAAACTGGAACTAATCATCGCAACCGACTCCAACGCGCATCACACTCTTTGGGGTAATGTCAAAACCAACAACCGAGGTGAGGCAATGCTCGACTTTATTCTTAGCAATAATCTTGTATTACTCAACAAAGGTTCAGAACCAACTTTCATTAACGCACGATCACAAACAGTAATAGACCTAACTTTATCAACTATAGGTATCTCCAATTCCATCCAGGACTGGCATGTATCCAGCGAATTATCATGTTCGGATCACAGATGGATTCGTTACACCATCAATTTCAACCTACCTAAGCCACAACCGAGGAGGATCCCTCGTAACACAGACCAAACCAAATTCATAAGGCTAGTCAAGGCAGAGTTTGGTAATCTACCCTCCCTTCCAGCTGAAATCCCTTTAAACAACTTAGATGAACACGTAAACAACCTCACATCAATTCTTCTAACCAGCTTTGAGCAGTCTTGTCCACTCACTGTACCAAGACAGGCAAGGCAGTCCTGGTGGGCTCCAGAACTAGAAAGACACCGACACAGGTTGCGCAGGCTCTTCAACAGGGCCATGAACACACGGTCGCTGGACGACTGGGGCCGTTACAAAACTGCCCGAAAAACCTATAAAAAACTAATACGCCTCAGAAGTAGAAACGGCTGGAGGCGTTTTTGTACTAACATTGAAAATAGCAACCAGGCAATGAGGGTCAAAACTTGTCTCGCCGCCGGGACTGATCATTCTATAGGATGCCTCAAAAAACCAGATAGTACCTACACAATTAACGATGCGGAGACTAGCGAATTACTTCTCACCACCCACTTCCCAGGCTGCCGGATTGCGACCGAACAGAACTGGGAACCGTGCAGTGAAAGGGCTACGAGCAACATAGACTGGGAGGTGGCCTCAGAAGTAATAGACAAAGACAAAATAACATGGGCAATCAACACCTTCCTACCTTTCAAGGCAGCAGGGTTGGATGGTATTTTTCCGGCTCTGCTCAGATGGAGCGGTGACCCGCTAGCTGAATACCTTGTCAAGATTTTCCGTGCCTGTCTGGCCCACCGCTACATCCCCTTGAAATGGCGCGAAGTAAAAATAATCTTTATTCCAAAACCAGGTAGGAGCGATTATACTCAACCCAAGTCCTTCAGACCTATCAGCCTCACCTCGTTCTTCTTGAAGACACTAGAGAGGCTAGGAGACAGAATGATTAGGAATCAAATCTCGCTACTTAAACCTTTACACCCTAACCAACACGCCTACTGCGAAGGCAAGTCAACTGAATCCGCTCTCCACTGCGTGGTCACACGCATAGGAAACGCTCTAAAAACCAAAAACCCAACACTGGGCGCCTTCATAGACATAGAGGGTGCATTTGACAAAACGAACTTTACCAGCATCAGCCAGGCATTAGTTGTGCACGGTGTGGCGCCAACGCTTATACAATGGATTCACAACATGCTAAAATACCGCGCTATTCAATTCACTGTGAACACCACCACACGAGGCATCGTTAGTAGGGGCTGCCCACAGGGTGGGGTGCTGTCACCACTACTGTGGAACCTAGTAGTAAATGAGCTCATTACCGAGCTCAACGCTAGCAGTCTGTACTCGGTGGGTTATGCGGATGACATAGCAATTCTAATCACGGGGAAATTTGAAGGCGTCTTATGTGACCTCATGAGGAAAGCCTTCAAAATAATCGAGAACTGGTGTACAAAACACGAGCTATCAGTTAACCCCACCAAAACAGAACTAATAATGTTTACAAACAAAAGAGTCCTTGGACCACACAAACTTCCCAAACTATTCAACACCGAACTAACACTTAAAGAAGAAGTCAAGTACTTAGGAGTGATCCTTGATAGCAAATTGCTCTGGAATAGGCATCTTGACTACAAAATTAACAAAAGCACAATCGCATTGTACCAATGCAAAAAAATGTTAGGAAAAACGTGGGGGCTCTCTCCAAAGATCACAATGTGGCTTTACACAGCGGTGATCAGACCAATGCTGACTTATGGCGCTTTGGTTTGGTGGACCAGAACTGAATTCTCGACCACCGTCTCTAGGCTTCAGCGGTTCCAAAGGCTGGCCTGTTCCGCTATCACGGGCTGTATGAGGACAACCCCAACCGCGGCAATGGAGATAGCCCTACAATTAACTCCCCTTGATTTGTACATACAGCAGGAGGCAGCACTAGCAGCTATCAGGCTTATGCACTTGGGCATATGGGGAAAGAACCACACCAGTCCCCACGCAGGCATCCTGGACCGGGCGATCGAGTATCAACCTCTCATCGCTGCCCCGTGTGATAGGACACATAATAAACCCATGTTCAACAAAAGCTATAGCATACAAACAACAGAGGAATTAAGGGATCAGTCAGGAGTTAATGAAGTACGCATATACACAGATGGCTCTAAAACTCAAAACGGCTCAGGGGCTGGCGTACACTCCCTAGACCTCAACATTAACTTTCACCTACCACTAGGCGAACACAGCTCGATATTCCAATGCGAGTGTGTCGCCCTAACACAAGCTGCAACAGCCGTAAAGCGTCTGGGGATTCACAATTACGCAATCAGATTCGTATCTGATAGCCTAGCTGTACTTAAAGCCCTAGAAAACAAACAAACCAAAAGTAAATTAACATTTGAATGTCACCTCGCCATGGAGAGTATATCGCTGTCTAACAGAATCACTCTCCAGTGGATTAAGGGGCACAGTGGATCCTTAGGCAATGACGCCGCGGACGAACTTGCTAAGAGAGGTTCCGAAATGGCAGTGCTAGGCCCGTACCCACTCCTTCCCTTACCTTTCTCACATTTCCGAACGTGGATTCGCCAGAGATCAACTGAACTTCATAACAACAAATGGTCACGGTCTACAGACTGTAGACAGTCAAAAATGGCGATGCCAAGTCTACACCCACGACTAACAAAACGACTGCTCAGCTTAAGCAGAAATAACCTCAGAATAATAATAGGGACAATAACGGGCCATTGCCCCCTTAACAAACACCTCTTCAACATAGGCGCCACGGACAGCCCACTCTGCAGGGACTGCTTTGACGCCGAAGAATCAGCTGCCCATGTCATCCTGGAATGCGAGGCTGTGGCTACCCAACGCAAACAAATCCTCGGAACGGTGAGGTCGCTCCGCGAAGCCTGTGAAGATCCCAGGAAACTTCTGTGCTTCTGGACGGAGCTAGGCTGGCTAACCTAGCCAGGACACCTACGCACAACGGACCGAATGAGAGTCTAAGTGCGGAAAATGGAGTCCCTACTCTACTCTACTAAATCAGTACATAATGATAATCTTCATCCTAGTTTACAAGCATTACAGTTTTTATTATTGCAAAATTTTTGGATATTGTCTCCTCGTCGAGCAATTCATCAAGTCATATCTAATTGTTATAAATGTTTTCGCACAAGGCCAATTGCATTTGAGCCTAAAATGGCAGATTTTCCAAAATCACGTATTACTCAATTAAAAGCATTCCAAGCCGTCGGTTGCGATTACGCAGGTCCATTTAATATAACCATGCATAGATATCGTGGCGCACGTAGGTACTACAAAAGCATATTTGTGTCTCTTTGTATGCTTTGCTACAAAAGCACTGCATTTAGAGTTAGCATCCGATATGTCCACCGACGCCTTTTTAGCGGCATTACGCAGATTTATCGCCCGCCGTGGCAGGTGCAACGTACTTCATTCTGATTGTGGCACGAACTTCAAAGGTGCGGAGTCACAATTAGCCACTGTGATGAAATCAGCCTGTGAGTCTGAATACATTGAATTTAAATTCAACCCTCCCGGGGCACCACATTTCGGTGGACTTTGGGAGGCCGGCGTCAAGTCCGTAAAACACATTTGTACACTGAAAAAATTAATTAGTTGAATCAACATTTATTCAACCTTTTTTTGTGTTAATATAGAACCTACATAGAAGATTTGTTGAATCAAACAAACTGAAATTGTTACTTTTAAAAGGTAAATTTAACCAAACCCAGTGAGGTTGTTTCAACACTGTTTTGAAATGGAAATTTAAACTAGTTTATTATAGGTTAACAGAACATTCAACTATTTTTTTTTGTTGATATAGAACCTACCTTTAGGCGCCTGAGAAAAATAAATAACAAAGTGTATTGTGTGCGTTTCAATGGCGCGACCACAGCGTTTTTTTTTGTTTGAAGCTATGCCAAGATTTTATAAAAAATTGTAAACCATAAAACCGTCGTCACCAAGATACAGGCTGTGCCTAGTTTGGGACCCGCTGTTAATCCTGTCAGTATTCTGTTGCAAGCTAATAAAATGAATTTGAATTTGAATGAATAAAACCATAAATTTGTCCAAGTTATAGTTAAAAAGTTATAAGGGTTTGGAAGTTTCATTGAAATGCGTAGAACTGCGAGGGCCACGGAGATCTTTAAAGGCTCCTTTTTCCGGAAGTTTAAGCATTTTACGAACCAAAACGGCTTGCGCCCGCGTTGTTAGGACCCGTCGCGATGTGAACTCTGGTGACATGGCGGCGAGCGAGCACGCCATAGTAAAAAATAATCAGTAGTTCAAATTTTATTGCGTGCTGGTAAAAAGAGCTAGTTTGCAACAAAAACGTATAGCTTGATGTGCGTATAACACTAATAAATTTCATATTGTTAAGAATGTATGAATAAGGCAGGCGATGATCATTCTATAGAATTTAAAGAATGGTGGTAGAAGATTTGGTGAGTACTATAATGAAAGACAAATATGTGATTAGTAATAATAAAATATATAGGTCTGTACCCAATAAACGCAGCGCGACCGTAAACCATGCACTAGGGTACCGATGTAACCGATAGCCATGTTCAATGTCTTTAAAAATTATTCAATAAAAACTCCTACGTTTTTGTCATGAATCTTGTCTTAATAATTAACTAACTAATTTTTAAGAATCATTACAACGCAGAAATCTTACTAATGAAAGTAGTAGGTACTAGTGACTCCAAATAAAGGTTCACGTAGGTACCTACTGTAAGAACGGTAGTTATCAGCTGATTAATAAAATGTTTGTTTTGCTTTATTACGTCGTAATAAAAACATAAAAACTATTTTGCAAAAAAAAAACCGTCTAGGTCGGTTTTATTTTTGCAAAATAGTTTTTTATTTTTCCATTTTGAATAGTAATATCCGATACTTACAAATATTAGCTATACATATTTTTTAACATAACGTAACATCACGCCTGTAATCCCCGAAGGGTTGGGCTGAGGTGTACCCAATAGTAGGTACCTAAACCCACATTTCACCAGTTATGTTTTAGTCCCATGTAATACGGGGCGAGCGCGGGTGCAAATCCAGACTCCACGACTGCAGCCGCGCTCGCCCAGCCCGCGCGAGGCTGCTACTGAGAAATTTCTGATGGAAAAATCCAATAACACTTTGCCCGACATGGGAATCGAACCCAGGACCTCATGCGCAGTAGTCGCCACCACTAGACCGAAAATTTATTGAAAATTTAGTGAAGCATTGTGTCATCTCTCGTCGCGTACAGGGAGTTAGGTACTACTACGCGCGCGGTGACGATCCTATTGTGGTCGCGAGCAAAAATTGCATAGTTCCTCCCTCGATGACGTCCGGCAGGACAATAGCGTGGTGCGCGCCAGTGTCCGAGCCTTTTTTCACGTACCTATTTATTTTTTAATTATTTAAGGATAACCAACAAAGCAAGTATTTAAAAAAAATAAGTGACATATTATAATTATATCCAATAATATTACTCTGAACCCCGATTAGTAAATGAAATGTTAAATTTTCAAAATAATGGCGTTCCCCAAGTCTCATAAAACTTAAAATACTTTCAAAATCGACGTTATTTCTGTTTTTTTTTTATCGAGACAAATGTTAAATATTGTGTTTTTATCCACAAAATTCACTAGATCAAACATGTATCTGTACTATATATATTTTTTTCAGAATTTAAGTATGGTGATTTCTCTGGAAAATACTCGATATAGAAACGTTAATTTCAAACAAGAAATAAAATAAAAAAGAAACGTTAATTTCTCTTAAGGAGGTGGTATCTGCTAACGAGAGGCTTTCTCCTTGATGAGTGAATATAAATGTGCAAAAAAAAAATGTTGCTTAATAGACTCTAAACTTTAATTAGTACAATTTAATAATTCTAACTTTACTAGAAGGTACTACATGAAAAAAATATTCAAAGTGAAGCATTTTTTCTTTGAAATGTCGTAACTACTAGACGGCATTAATTTCAGTATTTTTTTTTCACACAAATATTTGTCACTTTTTTCTTCACAAAGTGCACAATACCTAGAATTGAATAAAAACCATTCATTTCGCACAATTCAGCCCGCAGTGACTGACTTAACAACGTAAACCTAGGATTTTTTTCTATATATATAATTTTTTTTTACAAATTAAATCTGACACAACCAGACTCTCCTGCTTGGAATCATCTCAGTATGCGGACACTGTTAGTGTAGTGTGCTGTCCTAGTGTGAACCGGCCCTTATTAACATTTATAAAGATCAAGTGAGGGTTTCGCTTTGCTGTGGCGGTACCTCCAATACTTCAGTCTTCCCGCGACCACGGCTGGTGCAATCCGGTCGAAACGTCGGGCCTATATTAAAGGTAAAATTCGCGAAAAATACCCGTTTATATGTGTATTACAATAAATTAAATCTGTTAATTACCTAAATTTAAGGTTTCTGCAATGCTTGGTTTTAAAGATCACCGTGGCCGCGCGGTTCTCTGCATTTCAATGGCGTGGCTTATAACTTTGTAACTATAACTTGGACAAATTTATGGTTTACAATTTTTTACAAAATCTTGGCATAGTTTCAAACAAAAAAAAAAACGATGTGGTCGTTCCATTGAAACACACACAATACACTTTGCTATTTATTTTTCTCAGGCGCTTATTATGAAAATTTAAAATAAACATTGTATGTTACCATAGTTAGCACATCCTGTGGTAAAAATAAGGGTACAATTTTTATCAAACACTTGTTTACCTAATAAGTAAGTGTTTAGGTAAAATTATTAAAATTCTGCTTGGGGGTTGCCGATGCTCTACAGCAAGTCATAATTCAGTTGCCTGTACCTGTTAATCTACTTATTTATTTAAGTATGTACTAATTCGGTACACATTGGGTACAATAATTGTACCCAATGTGTACCGAATTTCATATAACAATTATTGTTATATGAATTTATAAACAGCAAAATAGATGATGAGGTGGCTGGGGAGCATGACGTCTTTAGACAGCATGACTGCGTGTTGACAGTTGACAGCTAAAAATGAAGCAAATAAAACAAGTGTATAACTTTCGTCATTATCTTTATTGACATTAATCATAATCTCCCAAAGTACAGTTAAAGAATAAAATAAAAAAAGGTTTCACAGTATCTAGTCCGAAATGGATTATTTATTAAAATCTATCTAATTTTTAATGGGTCACAACATATAACCCTATTTAGAACAGTATACATCACACCGAATTTTGAATCTTATTATAATTATCTTATTTATCTTATTATGTGGTGCGATGGATTTTAGACATCAATTATTGTAGTAGGTATATAAAATGTTGATGCCTTGCTAACACTGATTTGTGTCATTGCTATTTAACATTACCCTCAGTATAGCAATCTTCAAAACTAACATAGATTTTGCTTATATAAGGCATCAATTAATATTGCAATGTGAATGATGTTAACAAAATGTATATAAATCACATATACCGTCAGATGCAGAAGCTTACGATACAACAGACCTACACCAGAGACTTTGTTTCCTACTTGACGTACAAGTAAAACGGTACCACATGGTACTAGACAACACTAGTGCCATATTTCCGATTCCAACAAAGACAGGACTAAAGCAGATTCTTTAAACCAATTCTTGGGTACTAACTATGTATACTTTGACATATCGCCGTCTTCAGACACAGTATTATAATACATACACGAAAAATATACACCTTACTCAACTAATAAATATAGGGTAATCGTATATTAAAAATAAACTGCTTCGTCGCAGGAGAAAGTAACCGTGCCAGCGACGCTGGACCGATGAGGAACTAAATATGAAATAAAGTCAAATACTGTAACCCTACACTCGTCGCCAGTTAGCCACTGCCTACGGACCAGTGACCACGCGAGCTAGATAGCTTCGTCATTCAAGGTGGAAAGACGAAGCTCCAACAGGTAATGTTACTAATTATACTATCGCAAGTCCGAGGCAGATCCATTTACTCTAATCGCAATCATCTCAATGACGATTCCTTCACAGCGATCAGTATCTTGTCAAATTTGACTATCCCTGTCTCTTCACGTACGCTAACACTACTTACATTAGGTAATATAGAATAGTCTAAACCCTAACTAAGATTAAAACACTACTGTAAACCGCGCATTTAATGTGTACTAGAATATTTTGGACAGATTATGACCACGAGTTTGTGTGACCAAAAATAAAGTTTGTGTAACTCATACACAGATAGATAATACAAAATATCGGATAAATTTGCACGTAATAACTAATGTAGAATTAGGTAGACGCGTCTCGCTCTAGTCTTGATGATCCGCTTCCTCGCTCGCAGCTTTGTCAGTAATGGTTTTGTTTAATCTGGTGCAGTCTCCTAAACTGTACGGTACGACGGGCAGTATGCAGGCAGAGTGCAGCGGTCGCAAGGGCGTACCGCACCGTACCAAGAATGGCCGGAAGTTACGCTGCGAACAAGGATGCGGATGCGGCAGGCGACGCGGCGAGGTCGAGCGTTACTTCTTGGCTGGGTTCTCCGACGCGTCCATCTTTTCTTCTGTCTTGACCACCTTGCCTTCGCCTAAAATATAAAAATATAAACTCTTCATACTCTTAGTAAATTAATTGTAACCTAGTGTATTTTAAAGAATACATATCAGCTCTAATATTATAAGACGTAAAGTTTGTAAGTTTGGATGTAGTAAGTAATCTTCGGAACTGTCGATCGGATTCTGAAAAATCTTTCATTAAGGGCCTGCGCAGACGACAGACTATCCGTGACGCACTTTTTAGTCTGTGAAAATAGAACCTAAGCAATTATATGCAGTAACGCATACGACGCGCAAAAAGTCCGGCGACCAAAAATTCCGTGTCATTCTGGCAGACCGCGCTGCGCCGAAAGTGCTCGAAAAAAATAGAACGTTTGCTTCAATTCAACTCGCGCTAACGCAGACGGCGCACACTTTTAGTATGCAATCTGCACTAGAATAGAATGATCGAAGATGTGCGTCGTGTTCGATGAGTCTGCGTAAAATCCGCGACGGACTTTTTGTATGCCATGCAGACATTTCGTGCGCCACAGACTCATCCGCACAAAAAGTCTGTAGTTTGCGCAGGCCAAAATGGGAAGCCACATTATCCCCGAGTGTCATAGACTATATTTTAGACTTTTCCGTGGGATAATTTCCGACCATAAGAAGAGTGTACCGCGAGGAAAAGCTGGTTATTTAAGAAAGGATCAGAGTGCCATATCGTCATGAAGTGCTCAACGGCCGGTGCGCTTCGCGGAGCGTCGAATAACTCGACACTGTCGCTAGCTCACCGCGCATATCGAGCACTTTACGACTCGTCATCAAGTCTCATCATGTCCAAATACTGAAGACCAATTAATTATTATGCTACGGCCCCACCTGCGTCTTAAAGCGTAAATTAGCACGTTAATTTAGGCGTTACGTAAATGTGGCTAACGTTTTAATGTGTTAAATTACAAACGTCATTACTAATGGTATTAAACGATAAGCGATAGCTCGGGTGTCGGTTTTTTTTGGCACATCGCAAGGGTTTCAGCGCGTTTATTTAGCGCGCTAAGCGATGTTGGCTACATTAACGTCGTCTCATTCCGTAGACGTGCGCGCACAGCAAGGACGCTTTGCCAGATGCCTTGAACCTTTTATCTGTAGTAGAAACTGCTAAAATCTGTATGCTGTTTTAACTTAAAATCTGTATAATCTTGTAAACGATATAATATCATTAACAATAACATATCGTAAACTTCCAGGCGCCGTGTGCTTCAGTTTGGGCAGCGGCTCGCATGTCTGTGTCTGTGTGTACATACCGTTGGGCGTGTCAGTCTCGGTGTCAGTGTTGGAGCGCCTGAACTTCCAGGCGCCGTGTGCTTCAGCTTGGGCAGCGGCTCCATGTCTGTGTGTCTGTGTGTACATACCGTTGGGCGTGTCAGTCTCGGTGTCAGTGTTGGAGCGCCTGAACTTCCAGGCGCCGTGTGCTTCAGCTTGGGCAGCGGCTCCATGTCTGTGTGTCTGTGTGTACATACCGTTGGGCGTGTCAGTCTCGGTGTCAGTGTTGGAGCGCCTGAACTTCCAGGCGCCGTGTGCTTCAGCTTGGGCAGCGGCTCCATGTCTGTGTGTCTGTGTGTACATACCGTTGGGCGTGTCAGTCTCGGTGTCAGTGTTGGAGCGCCTGAACTTCCAGGCGCCGTGTGCTTCAGCTTGGGCAGCGGCTCCATGTCTGTGTGTCTGTGTGTACATACCGTTGGGCGTGTCAGTCTCGGTGTCAGTGTTGGAGCGCCTGAACTTCCAGGCGCCGTGTGCTTCAGCTTGGGCAGCGGCTCCATGTCTGTGTGTCTGTGTGTACATACCGTTGGGCGTGTCAGTCTCGGTGTCAGTGTTGGAGCGCCTGAACTTCCAGGCGCCGTGTGCTTCAGCTTGGGCAGCGGCTCCATGTCTGTGTGTCTGTGTGTACATACCGTTGGGCGTGTCAGTCTCGGTGTCAGTGTTGGAGCGCCTGAACTTCCAGGCGCCGTGTGCTTCAGCTTGGGCAGCGGCTCCATGTCTGTGTGTCTGTGTGTACATACCGTTGGGCGTGTCAGTCTCGGTGTCAGTGTTGGAGCGCCTGAACTTCCAGGCGCCGTGTGCTTCAGCTTGGGCAGCGGCTCCATGTCTGTGTGTCTGTGTGTACATACCGTTGGGCGTGTCAGTCTCGGTGTCAGTGTTGGAGCGCCTGAACTTCCAGGCGCCGTGTGCTTCAGCTTGGGCAGCGGCTCCATGTCTGTGTGTCTGTGTGTACATACCGTTGGGCGTGTCAGTCTCGGTGTCAGTGTTGGAGCGCCTGAACTTCCAGGCGCCGTGTGCTTCAGCTTGGGCAGCGGCTCCATGTCTGTGTGTCTGTGTGTACATACCGTTGGGCGTGTCAGTCTCGGTGTCAGTGTTGGAGCGCCTGAACTTCCAGGCGCCGTGTGCTTCAGCTTGGGCAGCGGCTCCATGTCTGTGTGTCTGTGTGTACATACCGTTGGGCGTGTCAGTCTCGGTGTCAGTGTTGGAGCGCCTGAACTTCCAGGCGCCGTGTGCTTCAGCTTGGGCAGCGGCTCCATGTCTGTGTGTCTGTGTGTACATACCGTTGGGCGTGTCAGTCTCGGTGTCAGTGTTGGAGCGCCTGAACTTCCAGGCGCCGTGTGCTTCAGCTTGGGCAGCGGCTCCATGTCTGTGTGTCTGTGTGTACATACCGTTGGGCGTGTCAGTCTCGGTGTCAGTGTTGGAGCGCCTGAACTTCCAGGCGCCGTGTGCTTCAGCTTGGGCAGCGGCTCCATGTCTGTGTGTCTGTGTGTACATACCGTTGGGCGTGTCAGTCTCGGTGTCAGTGTTGGAGCGCCTGAACTTCCAGGCGCCGTGTGCTTCAGCTTGGGCAGCGGCTCCATGTCTGTGTGTCTGTGTGTACATACCGTTGGGCGTGTCAGTCTCGGTGTCAGTGTTGGAGCGCCTGAACTTCCAGGCGCCGTGTGCTTCAGCTTGGGCAGCGGCTCCATGTCTGTGTGTCTGTGTGTACATACCGTTGGGCGTGTCAGTCTCGGTGTCAGTGTTGGAGCGCCTGAACTTCCAGGCGCCGTGTGCTTCAGCTTGGGCAGCGGCTCCATGTCTGTGTGTCTGTGTGTACATACCGTTGGGCGTGTCAGTCTCGGTGTCAGTGTTGGAACGCCTGCGCTTGCGCGGGAACTTCCAGGCGCCTGTCGTGTGCTTCAGCTTGGGCAGAGGCTCCATGTCCAGCACCTGCAGCACATCACGTAAGTACTTTTACTAAATGGAACGATTATAATTATTAACTAACATAGAAAAAAAAAACTACGATACAAAAATTGCTCCACTGGTCAGTCACGAAATTAGTATCAGAACATCAATAAAAAAAAAAAAACAGGAAAAAAAATCCCTTCGGCAAGCCGCAGGAGGAGGTAGATTTCGATTCAGTCGATTTTTTGTTTAAATTTTTTTGTTTTTGTTAGAAGTACCTCATTTATGAATACGTCAGTTGTCAAAAGACTTGGTCGTCATGACAACTGATGGAATTGATGTTTGACAATTAAACGTCTTAATGGTTATCGTAAATTTTAAAATCCTCCCATAAGAGCGCCTAATGTCAAAACACACTCACAGTATCACCAGGTTTTGTGGAGTCCTTATGATGTCGGCTGCTACTTTTGAGCATACTCAAAACTGGATTCCATGTACTAGAAAATTTGAAGCCATCCTCTCGATTGAAATTTTCATGTTTTCTTATTTCAATTGCTATAGTGCTCTTAGCAAAAGACAAAGAAAGGGTAGACATATTTGTCTGCTCCTAACAATTTATTTTCCATCCACCCGAATTCTCCAGTCAACCCGCGATCATGGCGCTTGCAACAGCGTCGAAATATCGGGAGCTCAAAACAATTAACAATCACGGAAGATATCCCGTAAGTGACAATATAAGTTTAGTTTTAAATATTGAAAATCAAAAACAGTGTTTAAAACTAAATATATTGAATTACCTTATGTATCTGCCTGAAGGCAATTTGTCTAAGGAACTGTTGTGCAGAGGCAGTCAGATCTTCACGTTTCTGGGGTGGCAGGTTACCCAGAGCATCCTGAAATGTAGAAACCTACACAAATGAATGAGATTGAAGTGTCCATTTGTAATAGAATGATCTCCGAAACGAATGGACCGATTTTGACGGGACTTTTACTGGCAGATAGCTGCAGTTATATAAAGGAGTAACTTTATTACTTTTATTTTAGAATAAGAAATAGGGATCCGTGCAAAAATTTAAAACCCTTAAAAGTGGTAACAAAATTTAGGGAAGTAAAATTTCACGCGAACGAATGTCGCAGGCAACAGCTATTATAAAAATAATATTTGTGATAACTTTGTTTTTACGAAAGTCGATAGATCAGAGTGCCATATCGTCATGAAGTGCTCAACGGCCGGTGCGCTTCGCGTAGCGTCGAATAACTCAACACTGTCGCTAGCTCACCGCGCATATCGAGCACTTTACGACTCGTCATCAAGTCTCATCATGTCAATTATATTAATGTTGTGTTATGGTTTTCTAACACAATGAACAATTTTGCAGTTTTTTTTAGTCAATAATGATGAACTTTTTGGACTTAGCCGTCACTTTATGACATAGAAAAACTAATTGTTTTCATACTAATTTTTAACATGGTTTTTATACATAAGACAGAACTAACACTTGTTATGGGTAGTAAGAAGCGAAACTATCTTACCTAGGGGTATCGTATTACCCAGTAACTGCGTTGTGATGCGTGTTCCATCGCAACCGGTCGGACTGGGGGAAGACTAGACGCTAGACGCCGGCCGACTGCATCACTCACAGTGTGTATACGTACGTTGAGCTCCTTCTCGCAGGGGTCGCGCAGGCCGGGCCCGTGCTCCAGCAGCAGGCCGCCCGCCGACTGCATCACTCACAGTGTGTATACGTACGTTGAGCTCCTTCTCGCAGGGGTCGCGCAGGCCGGGCCCGTGCTCCAGCAGCAGGCCGCCCGCCGACTGCATCACTCACAGTGTGTATACGTACGTTGAGCTCCTTCTCGCAGGGGTCGCGCAGGCCGGGCCCGTGCTCCAGCAGCAGGCCGCCCGCCGACTGCATCACTCACAGTGTGTATACGTACGTTGAGCTCCTTCTCGCAGGGGTCGCGCAGGCCGGGCCCGTGCTCCAGCAGCAGGCCGCCCGCCGACTGCATCACTCACAGTGTGTATACGTACGTTGAGCTCCTTCTCGCAGGGGTCGCGCAGGCCGGGCCCGTGCTCCAGCAGCAGGCCGCCCGCCGACTGCATCACTCACAGTGTGTATACGTACGTTGAGCTCCTTCTCGCAGGGGTCGCGCAGGCCGGGCCCGTGCTCCAGCAGCAGGCCGCCCGCCGACTGCATCACTCACAGTGTGTATACGTACGTTGAGCTCCTTCTCGCAGGGGTCGCGCAGGCCGGGCCCGTGCTCCAGCAGCAGGCCGCCCGCCGACTGCATCACTCACAGTGTGTATACGTACGTTGAGCTCCTTCTCGCAGGGGTCGCGCAGGCCGGGCCCGTGCTCCAGCAGCAGGCCGCCCGCCGACTGCATCACTCACAGTGTGTATACGTACGTTGAGCTCCTTCTCGCAGGGGTCGCGCAGGCCGGGCCCGTGCTCCAGCAGCAGGCCGCCCGCCGACTGCATCACTCACAGTGTGTATACGTACGTTGAGCTCCTTCTCGCAGGGGTCGCGCAGGCCGGGCCCGTGCTCCAGCAGCAGGCCGCCCGCCGACTGCATCACTCACAGTGTGTATACGTACGTTGAGCTCCTTCTCGCAGGGGTCGCGCAGGCCGGGCCCGTGCTCCAGCAGCAGGCCGCCCGCCGACTGCATCACTCACAGTGTGTATACGTACGTTGAGCTCCTTCTCGCAGGGGTCGCGCAGGCCGGGCCCGTGCTCCAGCAGCAGGCCGCCCGCCGACTGCATCACTCACAGTGTGTATACGTACGTTGAGCTCCTTCTCGCAGGGGTCGCGCAGGCCGGGCCCGTGCTCCAGCAGCAGGCCGCCCGCCGACTGCATCACTCACAGTGTGTATACGTACGTTGAGCTCCTTCTCGCAGGGGTCGCGCAGGCCGGGCCCGTGCTCCAGCAGCAGGCCGCCCGCCGACTGCATCACTCACAGTGTGTATACGTACGTTGAGCTCCTTCTCGCAGGGGTCGCGCAGGCCGGGCCCGTGCTCCAGCAGCAGGCCGCCCGCCGACTGCATCACTCACAGTGTGTATACGTACGTTGAGCTCCTTCTCGCAGGGGTCGCGCAGGCCGGGCCCGTGCTCCAGCAGCAGGCCGCCCGCCGACTGCATCACTCACAGTGTGTATACGTACGTTGAGCTCCTTCTCGCAGGGGTCGCGCAGGCCGGGCCCGTGCTCCAGCAGCAGGCCGCCCGCCGACTGCATCACTCACAGTGTGTATACGTACGTTGAGCTCCTTCTCGCAGGGGTCGCGCAGGCCGGGCCCGTGCTCCAGCAGCAGGCCGCCCGCCGACTGCATCACTCACAGTGTGTATACGTACGTTGAGCTCCTTCTCGCAGGGGTCGCGCAGGCCGGGCCCGTGCTCCAGCAGCAGGCCGCCCGCCGACTGCATCACTCACAGTGTGTATACGTACGTTGAGCTCCTTCTCGCAGGGGTCGCGCAGGCCGGGCCCGTGCTCCAGCAGCAGGCCGCCCGCCGACTGCATCACTCACAGTGTGTATACGTACGTTGAGCTCCTTCTCGCAGGGGTCGCGCAGGCCGGGCCCGTGCTCCAGCAGCAGGCCGCCCGCCGACTGCATCACTCACAGTGTGTATACGTACGTTGAGCTCCTTCTCGCAGGGGTCGCGCAGGCCGGGCCCGTGCTCCAGCAGCAGGCCGCCCGCCGACTGCATCACTCACAGTGTGTATACGTACGTTGAGCTCCTTCTCGCAGGGGTCGCGCAGGCCGGGCCCGTGCTCCAGCAGCAGGCCGCCCGCCGACTGCATCACTCACAGTGTGTATACGTACGTTGAGCTCCTTCTCGCAGGGGTCGCGCAGGCCGGGCCCGTGCTCCAGCAGCAGGCCGCCCGCCGACTGCATCACTCACAGTGTGTATACGTACGTTGAGCTCCTTCTCGCAGGGGTCGCGCAGGCCGGGCCCGTGCTCCAGCAGCAGGCCGCCCGCCGACTGCATCACTCACAGTGTGTATACGTACGTTGAGCTCCTTCTCGCAGGGGTCGCGCAGGCCGGGCCCGTGCTCCAGCAGCAGGCCGCCCGCCGACTGCATCACTCACAGTGTGTATACGTACGTTGAGCTCCTTCTCGCAGGGGTCGCGCAGGCCGGGCCCGTGCTCCAGCAGCAGGCCGCCCGCCGACTGCATCACTCACAGTGTGTATACGTACGTTGAGCTCCTTCTCGCAGGGGTCGCGCAGGCCGGGCCCGTGCTCCAGCAGCAGGCCGCCCGCCGACTGCATCACTCACAGTGTGTATACGTACGTTGAGCTCCTTCTCGCAGGGGTCGCGCAGGCCGGGCCCGTGCTCCAGCAGCAGGCCGCCCGCCGACTGCATCACTCACAGTGTGTATACGTACGTTGAGCTCCTTCTCGCAGGGGTCGCGCAGGCCGGGCCCGTGCTCCAGCAGCAGGCCGCCCGCCGACTGCATCACTCACAGTGTGTATACGTACGTTGAGCTCCTTCTCGCAGGGGTCGCGCAGGCCGGGCCCGTGCTCCAGCAGCAGGCCGCCCGCCGACTGCATCACTCACAGTGTGTATACGTACGTTGAGCTCCTTCTCGCAGGGGTCGCGCAGGCCGGGCCCGTGCTCCAGCAGCAGGCCGCCCGCCGACTGCATCACTCACAGTGTGTATACGTACGTTGAGCTCCTTCTCGCAGGGGTCGCGCAGGCCGGGCCCGTGCTCCAGCAGCAGGCCGCCCGCCGACTGCATCACTCACAGTGTGTATACGTACGTTGAGCTCCTTCTCGCAGGGGTCGCGCAGGCCGGGCCCGTGCTCCAGCAGCAGGCCGCCCGCCGACTGCATCACTCACAGTGTGTATACGTACGTTGAGCTCCTTCTCGCAGGGGTCGCGCAGGCCGGGCCCGTGCTCCAGCAGCAGGCCGCCCGCCGACTGCATCACTCACAGTGTGTATACGTACGTTGAGCTCCTTCTCGCAGGGGTCGCGCAGGCCGGGCCCGTGCTCCAGCAGCAGGCCGCCCGCCGCCGCCTCCATGACGCGGCGCAGCGCCTCTCCCGGCGACAGCGCGGCGCCGGCCGACTGCATCACGCCGGACACCAGCAGCTCCATCGCCTAAAGAGTTATCATTCTTAGCGTCATACTGAACAAGCGGACGCGAGTCTAACTTGCAACATTCGGCCATTCTCAAAAGATACTAGAGTTGCCATGTGGATTTTAACCGATGTGATTGGACGATTCTCGCACCTCTCCTCTCCGTTCCTCGTCGTTTTGGCGGAAACAGAGCCTTACGCTTACGTGTAGATATTTAACAATACTGCGCTTGCACTCGTGAGACTCATGAGTGTCCGTGAATACGCACTTTCTAGAGAACAGGCACGTGCGTACTACGCGTTTCCGTGCTCGGCTCGTCTGGCGTGGACAGTCAGAGTGACACTTTGACAACGGTCTTCGTGCCATAAGTACGCGACTAAGCATACTTGCGTTTTAACATGATGCATCAGATGATGATGGATCAGAGTGCCATATCGTCATGAAGTGCTCAACGCCCGGTGAACTTCCCGTAGTGTCGAATAACTCAACACTGTCGGTAGCTCACCGCGCATATCGAGTACTTTACGACTCGTCATCAAGTCTCATCATGTCCAAAAATTTTATATCCGATGCAGTTCACAAGTTGTACTTTCAAATTATGCTGTTACACTTCAGCATCATTTAAAAATCAAATTTTTCAATACAGTTGCTAGACATGGCGTACTTTCTGAGGCTATAATTATGATTCGAAAATTAAATCTTTTGCATAGGCATCTTTCTGTTACGCGGTCGTGACTTTTGTTTACGAGCTTAAATAATTTTTAAATTATTGAGTGACAGGGCGTATTATTCTGTTAATGTATATCTTGATGACAAACTAAAATAATATTAAAAATTTAAATCTGTCTGTAAAATGTTATTCCATCTACTGTTATGTTTGATTGATTGTGACTAAATAATGAATACTTGTTTGTGCCGTCTTAATTTATTGACATATTATTATTAGCGTTTATAGTATTCCGTATAGTACCCGTGTTTTTTCTTTTGTTACGTAAATCAAAATTGACGAATATATGACGATTATAAAATTCTCAATACGACATAGGTATAATTTTTAGCTAGTTCTGACGTCACGAGCCCCCACTCCCGAGTTTTGATGCTCAATCGTTTTATCTTTGTCAATATTCATTGATTTACAAAAACAAAAAATACGTGTCCATTAATTTCCAATACTCTAACTGACGGACTAAATAGATTTGTAATTTTTTGATACTGTCGTCATGCCTATAATTATAGAAAATGCCGAGGCTAGCGAAGACCAACTACTTGATTTATTGATGTAGACAATTAAGAATTTTCATATTACAAAAACAATATACTTTACTACATGGCTGGATGCTGTGCAAAAATAAAACACCGAAAAATGTAGTTGTAAACATTGTCTTGCTGCCTTGTTTATTAATGAACATGATGATCATGACTATGATTACTCTATTGATGTGTGCAAGTTTTATCCTTCACGTCATTCACAGACAGAGGGAAATTAAAATATGTTTCTAAATTTGTTTTTCAAATCATTCTGTACACAAAAAAATATTAAAATTTGATAGCTCAGTCATTAAAAAAGGTAAATAAAGTAAAAAATACAGGGTGTAAACAACCTCATCACGAAGCCGTCAACCAAGCATTCTGTACATCAAACTAAGTATTTTTACGCAAAAATTATTGCTGGGAAACGACTTTGTTTTTTGTATGTAACATACTCAAAACATTGTGCTGATGGATGGATTGAATAGTACGGGGGTCGTGGCGGTGTTTAAAGTAAAAATGTTACAATAAAAACTTGTATTTAAAAAAAAACTTGTCACAAAGTTGGAACTTTGACCTCCAATATCTCGTAACTAGAAGGTTCCCCAACTTGTCAAAAAGTTGGAACTTTGACCTCCAATATCTCGTAACTAGAAGGTTCCCAGGTATGGTGTAGAACAAAAAAATATCGCAGTGATGGGGAGAACTAGTGTCTTTCGGCTTCGTTAAGACATTTTTTACACCCTTTATATTATTTGTTTTGCAAAACTTTTAAAAGAGAAATTATTTCGATCCGCCATATATTATAGAGAAATTATTTTGATCCGCCATATCCCGTTCAATCATTTCAATGTGAAGGTACACACGAAATGCAACTTATTAAAAGCATTGCGTCTCATTATCTTACCGCTCGTGTATACATTGAAAATTATAGGTCACGTATCAACTTTAGACAGAAATTGCATAAAACTGTTTTATTTAGTAATGTGTGAACCTGACTGTAAATATCTACCAAATAAATAATTAAGGAGAATTTCTCCTTAAGGTAGATGCTCCAACCAGCCCGCAAAAATCAATTTTTCTTACGTTTTTTGCAATTTGCAAGCCAGTGCTAGGTATGGTATGTTGATTAAAATATTGCTCGCGACTGTAAGACGTATGTAGTTATAGAATTATAATCATCAATACAACCCTCCAAGCTCATAAAAGTATTACTTTTTTAATACAGTTGCTCAAAAAGTGGTGTATTGTAGGGACGTATAGCGTTCGGGATATGGGCTATTACATACTAGTGCTTTTTTTTTACCCTTCCCGAACTCGTGAGTTCTCTTTCCCAACTGTCAAAATAATGTCTATTAAAAAGAAAAACCAACCATGAAGTTTTTACTAAAGAGTTTTTGTGATTCATACAAATACGTATATTTCTAAAAAGAAGCTACCAATTTATTTCAATATCAGATTTAATTGAATGAGTTAGGTTTCATTTCATTTCATCTCATTAAATTTCATTTTCATTTCATATCAATAAAAAAATCTACTGAAGACTAAGCTGTATGGATAGTTCCCTTTGCCTACCAAAATGGGTGAAGAAAAAAAAACTGCTTATATTCTACGGTTGGCGCCATTTCCCACAAAATTTTCAATGTACATGTGTACTACTCGTATAACTTTTCTATGAAATAAATGATAAGTTAGTTGAGTTTATTGTGTTTTTATTATTTTATTAAATTGCTTCATTTTTTCGCAACTGTATTAAAAATAGTCGTTCAGTACACCTGCGGAACCGTCATTGCAACTTGTTCCGACTGTCAACCCTCGCCTTCGGCTGCGCCTCGGTTCGGGTAGAAATTTGTCGGAACTCTTTGGAATGACAGCCTTTCCGCACTTGTAATGAAATATACTATTTCAAGGTCAGTCATTCCTGCACCTTTATGCGCTTGGAGGGTTGTATCTATTTTTCATTACGTACGTCAAGTTTAACTTCACGAGTGTGGTCTAAAGCACACTCGTTTTTTTTTACCATTTCTCACAACTGTATTGAAAAACAACGTGCGATACACGGGTGTGTAGGTTATTGCAAACTCGTAAAAGCTCTCGCCATCGGCTCGGGCTCGTAATGACACCTCGTTTGCAATAACCTACTTCCCACCCCTGTGTCACAGTGTACTTTGTGGGCTGAATACTGAATGAATCGTAAAATGTTATTACATAGTTGATGGATATATTTGGTTGAGTGTGACTCACATATGGGTTGAGCGGCGTCCAGTTGGGGATGCGGCGGCACAGGTCGCGCATGATGCGGATGATGATGACGCACGACTGCAGCGTGGCCGCCCTAGCCTGCACACACACTCGCACTGACTCACTGCGGCGCTACACTCGGCCGCACACACGACCACTTGTAGCCACATGTTCATGGGATTTCGCATTGACTCGATATCAACATAAAATGCTACTACTTTATATTCATAAAAAAATTAATAAACATGTGACTAAAAAATACGTGCGCACTCCCGCATTGAAAACTATAGTATAAAGCTCGATTAAGTAGTGACTCGGGAGTAAGTAGCAAAGATAATTCGAGTCAGTTATTCGGGTGTAGGCATAAGGCTATTAAGGTAAGTATGTGTGGGGTGGAGTGCGCACACGTTTATAATGTCTGGCGATGTACCTGGAACCACTTGGCGTGCCGAAGGGCGGCCAACGCGTCCAAACACTTCTGCCGCGGTAGCACATCCTTGTCGTCTCGCTTTATGTCGCCACCGTCTAGCGACAACAACACAAAGGGTGTTTGACCATCAAAACATCGACAAAAACGGGGCAAACATGAGTAGCCCTAACGGTACAGTATCGGGACACGCTACGCCCGGTGTCAGGCTTAGACGTAGCGGCGAACATACGGACATGCGTCGTGCGCTGATCGGTAAATAATCGTAACAGACGTTACGGACAATCTACGGATCGTACAAAACGTGTCAGGTTATTTTAATTCGCAAAGGACAGAGATTGCGATTCACAACATTATTAGGCCTAATAAATCAATAGGGTATGTATGATATAGAATCGTAAATAAAGAAAATAATAAATATATAGGATTAGATATACAAGGAAATGTTTGCTCCGTTTCAGTAGAGTGATATACCCGTGCAGAGTCAACGCACGTGATATATCGTAAAAGATGATCAAAAATCCTTTTCTTCTCGCCGCATCTTACCTACTCACACCTAAAAATAAGCATTCAACACAGTGCCCGACGCGACAGGCGCCGGGCGGTAAACTTTGAACAAATTATCTTTTTTCATCACACAGAGATGTTAAACAAAAATACTTAGTAAAATACATAATACAAAGAATATAAAATATATGATACCATAATCTAGAATTGTAGATAGTTTGTTCTGAGCTGATCGGTCCTCCGTTCGGTGGAGTATAAAGTGACGATTTCGACTACCAATTTCCACTCGTCCGTCTTAGTATCGTCAGCGCGCTAAGTTTTGTCTAGAACATGTAAAGAGCCAGGAGCGATCAGAAGTGATAGTACAGAGGTGTGTGTGTGAAATTGGCGGCGTCGAACATCACTGCGCCAGTCGGCGCGACTGACCTGCGGGCTCGCGCATCACGGCCGACGTCAGGCTCACCAGCACCGACACGCCGCCGTCCGACACCGACACCGCGCCCTCGGCCGGCAGCAGCTCCACCTTGTAGCGCGGCTCCTCGGCGCCCGCCTGCGGGCCGTACGCAACACGTCAGTCAGTCACAGTCACAACACACGTGACGGGCGGCGGCCTCACGCTCACCTTGAGCTTGGCGAGGTGCTGCGGCAGGTCCTGCGCCACCCGCTTGAGCAGCGTGACGGTGGGCCGGTCGTGGCACAGCACCACGAGGCGCACGTCGCGGTCGCCCTTCAGTAGCAGCCCCTTGGCCAGCAGCCCCACGCGCATGACGCCCTTGAGGGCGCGCACGGTCGCGTCGCCGCCCGCGCCCGCCGCGCCCGACGTCTCGCCCTCCATCACGAACGAGAACCTGCGCATGAGGTATTACGATCGATATCGCCGGACTACTTCATAGATGATTAAATCAATATTGACAATAATTTATCCATGCAATGAAGTATTTATGGAATCGTTAAAACTAAAAAGCCAAGAACTTCGGACCTCTTTTCTTGTCTCGAGGGCGTTCCGTAACCGCAGCAGCAACGTAGCCACACAAAAGTGCATGGGTTTGACGCAAAATGTGCACTTCGCAAAACGTGCACTTCTAAATGAGTGTGGATTTTATCACAATATTTTGCACGATTTTTAGCACGATAACAGTAGTTTCTTTGTTAAAAGTAATCACGTTTAGGAAAATAATAAAAAAGAAATTGTAAGCAAACAGTTTTTATTTTGACCCATTGTAATAAAATACACACTCATTTTAAGAAGTACACATTTTGCGAAGTGCAGTTTGGGTATTGCACATTTTGCGAAGTGCACATTTTGCGTCAAACCTAACTGCATTCTCATGAGTTTTGAAGTAAAACAACACTGTCCCGTGAACGCGGCGGGCCCGGTTGAGAAATGCTTCGCAAGTTCTTAGCTTCACTATACTGTTGTATTTTTATTACCTACACTACAATATTTAACTACGTGAGTCAAACTTCTTGTAACACAACTTGACATTATCATGACTGACCGCAGTCTATCTACTTACGTAAACTACGTTCAACTACGACATTTTTGCATCTGGTAAACTTACGAAGTATCCATGTCAACCTCCATTAGTTCATCCTTTTTTTGATTTCTATTCAATCTCCGTTTACAACTGTACAAAATTGTACGCAAACATAACAAATGTGAAAATAAAAATGTACTAAAAGTGCAAACTAAAATAAAAATGAGAACAACATACATTAACATTTCACACAAAGGAAAATCATTAACTCACAATTGATTATCGCGACCATCTTCCTTCCCTTCAGGTTTGTCTCCTTTCGTGTCATCAGCCTTAGCAGCTTTGCCAGCACCCTGTTGAAGACATAACAAAAAGTCAGCTTTGATAACATTATTGTCGGTTGATTTGTCATAAAAGTATTATATTATAAAATATCATACTATTATATGGTCTTTAGAATATAACTTGATTAAAATGACAGCTGCCGAACTAAAGGAACTAGTAGCTTTGGTCATATCGAAATAGGTCACTTTAAACAAGCAAATTTTTAAAAACTATAAAGCTGTTCCATATTTCAAGTCGTTCACGTACTTTCATCGATCGTAGCTAGTTTTACCGGAGAGTATTTATCATCGCCACGTTAGTCGGTGTGAATGAATGATATGTGAGTACCTTAGGCTTGGTCTGGTCGGCGAGCGCGTCGGACAGCGACAGCTGCGCGTCCGCCGGGTAGATGTGTAGTACCTTAGGCTTGGTCTGGTCGGCGAGCGCGTCGGACAGCGACAGCTGCGCGTCCGCCGGGTAGATGTGACTGATATGTGTAGTACCTTAGGCTTGGTCTGGTCGGCGAGCGCGTCGGACAGCGACAGCTGCGCGTCCGCCGGGTAGATGTGACTGATATGTGTAGTACCTTAGGCTTGGTCTGGTCGGCGAGCGCGTCGGACAGCGACTTGAGCGCGCGCTCCGTGTGCGACACGCAGCGCTGGATGTCCTGCAGCTGCGCGTCCGCCGGGTAGATGTGACTGATATGTGTAGTACCTTAGGCTTGGTCTGGTCGGCGAGCGCGTCGGACAGCGACAGCTGCGCGTCCGCCGGGTAGATGTGACTGATATGTGTAGTACCTTAGGCTTGGTCTGGTCGGCGAGCGCGTCGGACAGCGACTTGAGCGCGCGCTCCGTGTGCGACACGCAGCGCTGGATGTCCTGCAGCTGCGCGTCCGCCGGGTAGATGTGACTGATATGTGTAGTACCTTAGGCTTGGTCTGGTCGGCGAGCGCGTCGGACAGCGACTTGAGCGCGCGCTCCGTGTGCGACACGCAGCGCTGGATGTCCTGCAGCTGCGCGTCCGCCGGGTAGATGTGACTGATATGTGTAGTACCTTAGGCTTGGTCTGGTCGGCGAGCGCGTCGGACAGCGACAGCTGCGCGTCCGCCGGGTAGATGTGACTGATATGTGTAGTACCTTAGGCTTGGTCTGGTCGGCGAGCGCGTCGGACAGCGACTTGAGCGCGCGCTCCGTGTGCGACACGCAGCGCTGGATGTCCTGCAGCTGCGCGTCCGCCGGGTAGATGTGACTGATATGTGTAGTACCTTAGGCTTGGTCTGGTCGGCGAGCGCGTCGGACAGCGACAGCTGCGCGTCCGCCGGGTAGATGTGACTGATATGTGTAGTACCTTAGGCTTGGTCTGGTCGGCGAGCGCGTCGGACAGCGACTTGAGCGCGCGCTCCGTGTGCGACACGCAGCGCTGGATGTCCTGCAGCTGCGCGTCCGCCGGGTAGATGTGACTGATATGTGTAGTACCTTAGGCTTGGTCTGGTCGGCGAGCGCGTCGGACAGCGACTTGAGCGCGCGCTCCGTGTGCGACACGCAGCGCTGGATGTCCTGCAGCTGCGCGTCCGCCGGGTAGATGTCCGCGTGCTTAGCCAGCACGTGCCGGTCGTCCGACGTCTCGGGCCGCCGCCCTACTGGCCCGTACGGGATGCCCATGCCCTGCACACGATAACGACACGTTACACTTCTAGTATTATCGCTTCCTCACGCCTGTCTAATACCAATGCTTGTGCAATCATCATTCTTCTGCCCTTATCCAGACTTCCTCTTATGTACTCATTCCTCATTTTATCCAATAGCATTACATCCAATAGCACACATCTCCCTTAGCATTCTCATCTCAGACACATGTAATGAAAAACCTTTCATTCATACCTTTCGTGGCCGAACTCAAATGCTTAGCATATAAGCCCAAAATTATCCCACTACCGTATTTGGTGGTGGTTGTACCGTATTATGCCAAATCAGATCGATCCAATGTTTGTTGAGAACACCTCACTACTTCTTAGCGTGTCGATGGCTATCTAAAATTGTGTCAGCCCAGAACTGAGTCATGGCTTTGGCGCCCTTAGTAGCGTCCATCAGTTCCTGTGACGAACAAACAACTGGACACGCTATTAAGTGCTCATGGTTCGTGGAACAGCACCACATTTACAGTCCAGGGTAGTCATCAATGTACACAGTAACTGACATGGTGATGGTGATGCATGGGCGGCGGCACAGGTCCGCGGCCCCACCAGGGCTCCATGCCGCCATCCCAGTACATGCGCTCCTCCTCTTCCATACCCTGCAGAACAACGGTATAATATCAACTCGCCGTCTACCATCACATCATTGCTGTAGTACAGTCAGGACCACTAAATTCTGTATACATTTATCCAACTTCAAAGCCATTTTTTTCGTGAAGTGACGATTGCAACGTAGAGATACTATAACCACAACATAAAATTACATAAATCACTTTTAAAGTTTCTTTAGTGTATGCATATTAGTGCTCGTGTCTGTACGTTAACAGTAACACGAATCCCAAGCAACGCTTCCGAGACAGCAAAGCGTGTAGTGTTTTAAAAACGTGCGATATCTACACTGCACGCATTGCTGTCACTTCAACACAACATAATAATTATCAAGACAAAACTAAGTAATGTAACCCAGCCGTAAAAAAGCCACATCGCATTATAGACGAACTTCTGCTTTAGAAAGCTGAATGTCCATATTTACGACCGGAAAATCCGAAATCTACACACTTTATGTAGGTTTTACGTAGTACAATTCAGCTTTATAGTTTAAACAAGAACTGTAACTACGTCATGCACAACCAGAGCCGTCAGACAAATACATGTAAAGCACATAAACGTATGTATACGTACATCATGCATGCGTCGTCGCGCCCACATCTCGTCACGTACCATCATACGCTGCGCCTTGGCCTCGGCGAGCTTGCGCTGGTGCATCGACGGCTTCACCTTCACCTCCAGGTCCGGCTGGACCTGCGCGACAACGAGGGCTCGCTGTCATTGTACTCAATATAATGCAGTTTTTTTGTGCTTGCATAGTCGTGGTACTATATCCTCATAAGCAAGTTGTAATCATTTGACGCGCGGATCTCTTGGCGATCGCGAGCGACCGCCAGGCTCACGCGCGCCTCAAACCTTTTACTAAATAATCATTGGATAAGACCTGACATAAAACGACACATTAAGCTGCCGAAATGAGTGTGAAGAGTGCGATGTAATGTGTGTGTGTTGTTAGCTTCAGAAGTGAAAGCTAACAACTTAGAGCAGAGCATACCTTCTTCTTGTACTGCAGGCGATGGCGCCTGCCCTTCATGTGCATCTCCTTGGCGTTGGGGTCGTTGAACTTGCAGTCGCACAGCTTGCAGTTGAAGCTGAGCGCCTTGCCGTCGTCGCCGCGGATCTCCTCGATGTAGTCCTGCCCGACGGGCTGCACCTCGGGCTCGTTTTCGCCGTCCTCATCTTTGTCCTCGCCGTCCTTGTCTTTCTCTCCTTGGGCAGGATTTGGATCTTTGGTTGATGTACCCGCGACTGTACTGAGCCCGCCGGACGCTACAAATGCGATCTTCGGCGTCCCCGCCACCGTCTTTTTGGCTGATAGATCGGAAAAGTCAAATTTTCTCTTGTTACTCGTTAGCCAAGAGTTTGTTTGATTGTCGATTTGTTTTGACAAGGATCTTTTTTGAGCCTTTTTTACATGTATTTTTATTTTTAATTCTATTTTTGGTTCTGTCTTATGTTTTGTTCATTATCATCGCGTACGTTCATAAAAAAGGCCCATATAACACACTCCACATATCTGTACTGGGTGCCGAAATTGTTATCACTGAGAAAATTTGACTATTTGCAATACTAGCTGCCAAGTAGACGCGCGCTTTATACAGATATGGCGTTGTGGCGATGCGGGTGTCAGCACAGATGCGGGGCATCGGCAAATATGTTCTCCGTACTATTGATGAAGTACTTGGAGAGCATATCTGATATTAACAATATTTAACGTTTCTACAGCAGCAGAGACAACTCCAACTGACTGACAGTTGGTCATCATGTAATAGGAGAAGGATTTCATCTACTTGTACTGGGGAAAATATTAAATAATGATATGCCAATAACTCTGCTTCCAAATAAGTACAAAAGTTAATTGTGAAACAACTATACATAACAGTAAAGAAGTCAGACAAGTTAATTTTAGTTACTCAACTAAATATTGAAACAATGTATCTTACTGCACAGCTAATATTATTGAGATTTTAATATTATTATAGATTAGGCAAAGCAGAAAGGGTAAGAGATTAAGTGTCTATACGACTCATATGGAAAGCAAGCTTTTATGGCATGGGTTAACTGTAAAATGCACAAAATGTATTATTTGGAAGAAACAGTTTGATAAGACACTACTAAAATATATATTTTTTGCAGTACAAACTGTAAATCAACTTAGCTGCAAAAGGACTAGTATGCATGATGCCCTTTGAATAAAATTGTCATTCGAGTGTTGGGAAAAGTAGCAAGCCCAGTTTAGTAAAAGTGGTGATGCAAGTCGATCTGTCGGCTGTGTGCATACCTTGTCCGATCTTGGTGGGCTCGGTGGAGGGGATGGGCTTGCCCAGCATGGTGTGCAGCTTGACGACCTTCTGGTGCTTGATGCCGCGCACGTGCGCCGCGTAGGCGTCGGCGCCCGTGCACGTGACGTCACACAGCTCGCAGCGCAGCGCGCCGCCGCCCGCGCCGCGCCCGGCCGCGGCCACGGCGCCCGCCGCCGCCAGCTTCACGGCCGCCTCCTTCTTCTTGTGCTTCTGGCCCTCCAAGTGCTCCTTGTACGTCTGTATTCAATCACAGACAACTATGTATACTTAAACCGATCATCTCCATAGCTTAAACCTAGCGTAGACGCTTTATTACTTTCACGGACGACACCTTAAAATAGGTATAGACATATTTGATGCATACGGTCACAGATACATAATTAAAAGTATCATGAACATGTTCCTGTATTCGAGCACGCGCAACTGACACGATCTCATCAATTACTCAATTTATATCAGGTAGATAACTGACACGCTACAGACAATCACGTCTAATTGGCCAGTAATTGGGAGTGTCGTGGCGCGCCAGAAGCATATCGGTTTCATACATTTAATATGGTTAGAGACATATTTTTAGGTCGTGTCATGTCGTGACGCGTTCTGGCCTAGTTCTGACTGCTCGCCGCCGATTGAGCCAGAGAGCTACACCGCGTGGCTGGTGGCGTGAGCGGATAGTTGTTTGCGTGTTTGCAGCATGTGAAAAATGGCAGACAAGCTTATTGAACATGTACGTCAACGAAAAGTTTTATATGATACAAAGTGTAATAAAAGAATATTTAGTATGTGTTATGTCTCGCCAATCAGTGAATGGACTTCCTCATATTGTGCTTTGTTCATTCTAAAGTATTGATGAAAATTCCTTTCGTCACTCTCTAGTAACTAGAGAGTACTAGTCATTTCATCGTCTTGTGAATGAAATCCACCTTTGTTGTCTCCCTCTGTTTATAGGGTGAACCCAGTGGCGTGCCTTGGCGGGGCACCGTACAAAAACTTGTTTGGGGGCGCTTAGGAAGGGTAGATTTCTCACAAAAAAAAATGTTTACATAAAATTAAAAGAAATATTTATTCATCATAATTATCTAATCTGTCACTATTTACAAAATAAAAAAGGGGCATAATAGGTGAGGTGAACGGAGTAAGAAGCAAATGGAATATATACATAGGTTTTTTTCTATCGAAAAAAAAAATCAAGAAAATTCACAATTCAAATCATATTCTTTGTTCTAATAATTATGAAAAGTTTACTTGAAATTTGTAGCGTATGATGGATCAATTTTTTCTAAGCAGTGGAAAAAAGAAAAAAATCTAGGTATGCCATAAGCTTCTACTCCGTTCACGTAATATACCCATTTTTTTTGGAAAGTGATTAAAAAGACATCCGGTATACACTCTCCTTGCCTTTTTTTCGCCAAACTGATTTATTAAATCATTTTATAGCTGATGATGACTTTAGTTTTTCTAAAGTTTCTGCCTCTATGGACAATAGTGTAAAAGGGGAAATCCCGCAGCCCACGATAACCGATGTAGGGTGTTGCCAAGTTTTGACGCACGCTTTACTTTGACATGAACTTTGATTTGACATGAATACTTAGTTCAGTATTTTTTTTTTTTTTTTTACTTTATTTTACATTATTTTATGTGACATGTATTGATTTGACATGAATACTTATTTTGTTAAGTATTTTACTTTTTTATTATTATTGTGACATTTAATGTTTATTTTTTTTTTGACATTATTTCTGTAAATTATTGTTAATTTTATTTAATTATTGTGAATGTGGGTCACATATTTTTTTTTTTCCCCACGACTGTCTGGCAGTTTGAGTACTATAAGCGACCTATCCAAATGTCCTTTCTTTGGTATTGTTCGTCGTTTCGTTGAGCTCCTTGAGTTATAAGTCGAGCTACACGATAACTGACAAATGCTTGCACTGACTGGACCGGTCCACTCAAATCTGTATGGTTCTTTCTTCAAAAGACCATCTCAGACACTAATCTGCATAGTCCTCATCTGAATTGAACAAGATTATGTCTGGACTTCACAAGAGACCTCTGAGTTTGTTTCGGCTGTTTCTTCTCAGAGTAGTCAGGTACGAAACACCGGCCACAACTAGTTTTAAAAAAATGACGTGTAAAAGTGTTTGTAAGAACCTACTTGCAAAAATAAACATCATTTCATTTACGCTGGAAAGAAAGAAATTGCTTTTTTTGACTTTTGTAATTTTTGGAGAAATTTCTCATCTTATCAAAATCACTATCCGAATCCGAAGAAATCATTATGCACGTTTGAACACTATAAAGGTTCGATATGTACTGTTTAGAAATATCGCCAGAGCACGCTGGACACGACACATTAGTGTGCACAGTCACCGTCACTACAGTAAGCGTCACGCCACGCCCCGACACGTGTGTTTTCGGCATAATGAATCGGTTTCCACATAGCCAGGGTCTAATTTTGGATGCGATATAACGGTGGTTGCTGCAAGAAAGCGTTACAACGAATAAATGTACATTTAAAACCATCGTATAGTGACGAATATTAGCGACAGTACACACGGTTAGTTCATAATATTTAATAATATATAATATTTAATTTTATCTTTATTTTTGTACTATGTTTATGTTAATGTTATGCCTATGTCTTTGTGTTTTTAAATAATGTATTATATTTTAATAATGTTGTTAATCTTTTCTAAATTGGTTGCAAGTGTATGGTTTAAGTTTAGTTTAAGTTCTTAGCTGTCGCATTAGGGTAAACCCTGTAATGATAGTTTAAGGTGTTATAAATAAATAAATAAATAATAAGTAGGATTTATACTTTTCGTTCTCTGAAGTAAACCCAAGAAATTCCACTTACAAAACCACGTCTGAAATTGTTTACTGGTGAATAAGTGGCTAATTCCTCCCATCATGGGAGAGGCTTATGTCCAGCAGTGGACGTTATGGGCTGTTGTAGTAGTAGTAGTAGAATAAGTTACCTGTTCATAAGGCGGTAGAAACTACCACTCAGTGTAAAATATCCATAAAAATTAACTTTTATTTAATTTGATCACATGATTGATAGATTTCAATTTATTCCCTTAAATAAAAGCATACATATTATTTGATTCCCAAAAATTAAAAGTATTACGTTCGTCACATGTTGTCCTTGAGTCAAAAATATAGTTTCTTAAAACATTTCTATTAATAAAATGTCAACAACCTTGACTGATGAATCTATTTTCAACCAAACCACATCTTTGCTCGCTTCGCTGAACGAAGTAATGAATATTCATGCGCGGAACGAAGAATTCCTGTTGTGATGTTCACCAGCAGGCTAGGCTTTATTGAGCAAATTTCAACCTGCGCTTTATGAAAAAAATTACACAACTTGCCGGGTGATTCACCAAATACCACTTACCATAGGACACATAGGGCGCTTTTAGATTACCGTATTTTCAGCGCGTATTATAAGGTCGTTTTTGGAAGCGCGTATAAGCTCGTTTTTGGTAGCGCGTATACGCGCGGCTTTTGCCTGACGCGCAACTCTTACGAGTGTTGACGTGCTTCTACACTCATCTAAGCGTGAGCCGCAACAGACGCTTCAGGTATAAGCGTGTGTACGCGCGAAACCGGTCTAATACTTCCCGCTGAAAATCCAATCCTCGCTTGCAAAAACGGCCCGAAAAATAAGACCACGAATACTTTTGTCTTATTTCAAATTAGTATGGTCCAATCATAGCCATCATTAATACGTCCAAATGCCGCAGTGCGCGTTCAAGAAATATATAACCCATAAATTCCAGAATATGTTCGATTCATTTTGACAGATGTCATTCGACATTACTGGAAACACGCAAAGACGTAGTATTATTAAAAACAGCGGTTCCCAAATTGCAAGTAATTATTATAAAGTATTAAAATAGTTGGTGTAAGATAACGTTTCAATAAAATAGTAAGTTGATTATGACTTTTTTTAGATTTACGGACCAATACAATAAAAGATAATTGACGAAAGATTTATCAAATCAGGTAAATTTTGTAAAAAACATTATCAGATGAAACTATTTAATTAAATAGGTATTTTTTAATTGTCATAGCGGCAATGTAAAAATATTCTATACTACTTTTTTGAATCGGTCAAAAATATTTGCCACCATACAAAAAATACTTTAAAAAAATAAAATTCTGCAACTCTACGGCTTTCAATACTTTGTATTCTGAGCATTGAAATGTAACACCATACGTCTAGTTCCACAATAGAATAAGCACGAAATTGTAAACAAAATGTTTTAACCTTATGTCTTAAGGTTGAACTGCGCAACATATTTTCCATACAAATTTCGGGGGGCTATTACTCCACTGTTTGACATGGTACATCTAAAGTTAAACATGATATCGTTTTGTCTCATTATTAATTGTGTCTGTACGGAATCAGAATAGTAAAATAAAAAGCCCTTCAAAACTTACGAGCTACCAAAGATTCATTTTTATTGCCAATTTTAACGTAACTTTGGGCGTAAATTAGTAATAAAAGAAGTGTCAAATTTCCAAAACAAAGTCCGTACCGACACAGCACAATTATCGAAGAATTCAATAAATTTTATTTGATAATGATTTATGCAGTGGTTTTTTCATAAAATTCGATTTCCCAAAAGCTTTTTCATATTTTTTTACGCGCGCCTTTTACTATGAATTTTCGTGCATCTCACTGAATGTTTCCCCCGGTGCGGTGCGGGAGGGGGACACGCGATATTGACATGTCCTTCGTTTGATAGAAGAACAAGACCTATATTTCTGTCCTTTTCATTTCATGCATGACGTCAGTGACGTGTCATTTGTTTTTCGCTGAAGTTGAAGGGCCTGTGCATTTTTATTGCACTCCTATAATGTGTGTGTTTCGATGGCGCGACCACGGCATTATTATTTTTTTTAACTATGTCAAGATTTTGTAAAAAAAAAAAATTAAAATTAAATTAATTAATTTCAATTTTAAATTTCACATTCAGAACATTTTAAAGGTTATAAGCGATGCCGTACGTATGCTCCTAAAATATAAACCTAGGATTTTTTATATTTTTTTTACAAATTCAATCTGTTATTTACCTAAATTTCAGGTCTCTGCAACGCTTAGTTTTTAAGATTTCCGTGGCCGCGCGGTTCTCCGCGTTTCGATGGCGTGGCCACGTTCAAACCCTTATAACTTTTTAACCATAACTTTGACAAATTTAAGGTTTTGGGAAATTTGAACCACATGCATACATATTTTTACAAAATCATAGCATAGTTATTTAAAAAAAAAAACGCCATGGTCGCGCCATCGAAACGCACACCCTATAATATGGTGTAGCGACCTACTTATTTAGAAACTTTATATACATAAAACCTTCACGATATAATTTTTACTTTTCTTCTGATCTGTCACATCTCTGTCTTGTGTTGATTAAATTTATATAGAATTATGAAATTTTTTAATTTAGTTTAGATAGTGTACAACAACCACTAAATTGGTGACCCCGACTTGATACGCCCTGAAAAGGAAATCCTAAACTTTATCAGGCCAAGGAAATCCACAGTACCACGATGAAAACATAAATCAGTTGCCTGCCGACCAACGTCCAGACTCTGCTGGCTTGACAGCCATTTATTTCTCTCGAGAGATTAGCAGACCTGGCGGAAAGCGTCCAGGACATGGTGACCCCAGGCTAACAATAACAAACAATATAGTTATACAATATTATTGTTGCCACTAATCTCGCGAATTGTGTAGTGACCATGACGTTATAAGTTGATAGTAAAAGTTTTAAAGAAAAAGTTTATTTTATTCTTTTTAGCGCATTTAAATAAAAGGTCAGACGAAAGTATTATATAACTTCGTTTTTGTTCGGAACGGTTCGGAACACTGAGTGTGTGCGTACGAACTAGACGCGCGTGAAGACTAGCGCCTAACTGCTCATCACTGATACTATCTCTGTCGGGTACGATGCCAGGTGAGACAGCGTGCTTTTTGGCCACGCCCACCAATGAGTTCTAGCCCGTGTGATGTGTCACCTTAAGACTTTAGACTTTAGTTTTATTTTTGAATAAATAGTTTTGTACTGATGACTTCTTATTTTCAAGCAACATTTTAAATTTATTCCTTCTAACTTTTCTCCGATGGAAGGACTTAAATACATTAACTTCGCAATGGTAATTAAACTTTATGTAAAAGCATTAATGTTTATAATAAATTGTAGTTGTTAATATTATTAAACTTTTTTCTAAGAAATGTAGATGTTTACGTGTGTGCAAGCGTGGCCATTTGAGCGACTTATTTTTGTTCCTGATCCATAATCTAGTACTATTATAAATCGAAGTATAAGACCTAGAAATGTACGGTCAACTGAATTGCTAGTGCATAGAGTCAAATTGACGTATGGTAGTTGTGTTCGTATGTATAAGGCATTTACCTGCGGGCCCGCGCAAGAGATGCGGCACACATCGCAGTAGTGCAGTTGTTGCGCCTTGGGCGGAGGCTTGGGTCGGCGAGCCTGGCCCGCGCCTACTCCCGTCTTGTTGTAGTTCTTCCAGCTGCTACTACTTATCCAACACAAAAATAATATATGTTAAAACATTGCCTCATTGGGATAAACAGCTTGTCAGTTTTACTGGTTAATGGGCCACATCCACTAGTGTCTCCACTTATCTTAAATGACGCAAGACAAGGTCCTTTTATAAAACTCTGGTAATTCTCCCCATGGGTGACAAAACATATCATCCTTCTAACACAAAATGACATAGTATAAGGTTTGTTAGGAGACACCCATGGATAAGATCCAGTTTCTTTAAAAATGTCATGGATTGTGTATACTTACGTTCCACCAGTGGTCTTGTTCTGCTGAGCCACGTACATAGTAGCTGCGTTGTAGAGAGCTGTGTCATACGCAGTGTTGCCTCTGTTGGCTGGCTCTGTGGGGGCGCACTAATGTGTAAGTATTCTAACCTTTTGTGTATCTAAGAGGATTTTACGATAGCAAAGAAAAATACTGGTATCTACTATCATCACACACTCAAACATACAACATACATTCATTGAAAACCAAACATAAAAAAAGATTTCAGCGACAGCAGAATTTGAAAAAAGCCAATAGAAAATTGAATCAAATCTATTTACTGCGTAGTCAGTACACTCTCCGCGTCAATGTGTTATTAAAAATTTAATTTTACTTCTGGAGCAAAAAATCTCAAAAAATGGTCTTCAATATGAATAGCACAACTATAGTCTGCGCCAGATCAGTAGGAATTAAAGGTCATTGCTCTTTCCCTTTAATTTCTCTGCGTAGGTACCCCGACAATACATTATGAATCGTTTTTTATTACTAGAAAAAGTCAAGGATCACGATAAAGGTAGTTTCGGGTCAAGTTTATGTCATTATTTCTGTTTTCGGAATTATGTATTTGAATAAATGTATGCGGGTTAATGACCTTTATTTGCTACTTATCTGGCGCAGACTATAGGCTGGGCTGATCCCAGAAAATGCGCTCTATTTCCTCCTACTTCATAAATGTTTAGCTAACTATTGCTCAGATCTAAATATCGACAGCAAGGGAGTGCAGTGAAACTGTAATGCATGCATGCATAGAAAATATACTCTCTCTCTGCTATTTTGTATATTCGTCACAGATATTTCTTAATAGACGATAGCGCAAACTTGCGGAATGTAGTACTTCCGCAAGTCGGCACTATCGCCTTCTACAAATTAGATTAATGCCCATGATACACAAGACCAATATGAATACAAACATGTTTGTCGATTAGTATAAAAAGTGAGAAGACAGATCAGAAGATTGGGCCAACTGTGTTGGCTAATAAAACTGAAATGTTTTCAGATGCAAGGACATAGCAACTCTGTACATGCTTATTTACCAAGTGTCCAAAAGACAAGTTATTGAGCTCCTTTCTAAACACCCAAGTTATTTACTACACCATAATACTACAAAATTGATGATGGATAACAACGAAAGCATCTTAATAAATTGTCTTTTTCACACTTAAAGGCTGAGGACACAAAGTGATAAGCAAATGGAATGAGGTGTGAATGGTCGCTACTTCAGCAATAACTTGCGTATATTACCATGACAAATAGTTGATTAGAACAATTTTAACGTCTTATGAGGGTTAGCACTCCATTTGTTTACTGCTCCATGGTTCAGATACACAAAAAGTACAGTACGCGACAGCGAGGGAGTGCGGTTAAGATAATGAAAGACAGGAGAAGAAATATTAGTCCTTTTTTCCTGTGTATGATAGTTAACTTTTTTATTGATATTTTTAGTATATTCTAGTATAACTAATGAATAGAACCGCAGTCCCAAGGTGTCGCGTAGTACGAAGAGTACAATACCTATGTTGACGTGTATATACTGACGTTTGGCGGGCTGCGCGGGCGTGGCGGAGTAGGCCTGCGTGGGGTAGGACGTGGCGGCCGTGGTGGCGGTGTACACGCCGCCGTACGCCGCTTTGGCGCCGCCGCCCTGTCCGCGGGCGCCGCCCTGGTACATCGAGTTCGACTTCAAACAGACATTATAAAATTCTTTAAAGCATGAAACACAATAAAAACAATTGTTTATACAAAGGAGATTAGCCTTTAGAGTAAATGTAACATGGGGTAAGTTCGTAATTACTCTGAAGGTTCAAATAGATGAAAAACCAAATGGTAACCACTAAAGCACGGTCCCTCTTTCTTGGCGTGCTACAAAATTTTGGTTTGTCATGCATTTGCGATTGTTGAGGTAAAAGATAGAAACCTTCTGTAACCAAAGTGTCTTCAGCTAACATTAAGCTATTATGTTAACACTACCAGCTCCGTCGATGGCTGAGTTCTGGTCAAAGCTAATTTAATTAGATAACTAAGGGAATCATCGACACTAGGAAGAAGAAATGCTATGTTAACCGTAGACAGATTGGTTACAGAAAACAGTACTGAGACTGTCGTATTAATTGACCAATGTGTGTTACTGAAAATTCAAATGGGCGAACCAATATAATAATGAGGTACTCCTTGAAACTAATTGGATATATTTTCAGGGACAGGCTCTATGTCACTTATACCTCTGACTAAATGCTAACTTATAACAGAATAGTTCACATTTTCTAGAAGATTACTTCAGGAATCCTAACGGATTTTTTTGGGACATGGTGGGACATAAAGTTTGCAATCAAAAAGATGCTTGGATAAGTTTCGTTTATCAATAGGGTAGTAGTCACCATAAAACAATAATTCCAAGACACCAATTTCTAAAAAAAAAAACTTTATTTTGGGCCTGAAAACTCGATTTATTTTTAATTAATTTCCAAACTCGATTTTTTGTTGCTTTGAAATCAATTAATAGTTGAGTCATTGAATTGACTAAACAGTGACGTCACAGCGTGCTATTGCCATACAAAAACTATGAGAGAACCGCGTTTTGACAGCTCTTAAAAAGTATGTCAATTGATTGGTGTGTCAACTACCCTTATTGGCACAAAACACACCAATTAAACTTGATATGTGGCTTCGTCATATGAATCGACAATTGATTCATGCTGCGACCAAACACACAGTATAGCTTGGCCTAGTAACAACATAATCTATCAGCTATGTGTATACCAGTTTATGGGCAAAACTTTACGAGTCATAAATAAGGTGTTTTAATATTAAACAAAGCTTCAAATGAAAAGGTAGATGAATTAAGAAACAAGAATGTCAAATTATTTACAAAAGATATCAAGAACCTATGAATAAAATTGATGTAGTTCACCTACTCTAAATTAATCACTGTAATCTAGAATATATTGTAATATAAAAAAATCAAAAATATTGAAAGAAACCGGAAATCCCACCTATTTATTGGTTGATAAAAACTGGCAAGCATCCAATATTAACAAACAATAAATTCAGTACATAAAATTAAATCTGATGGATGAAACTTGTTTTATGGAACATTTGATTACTGAGAATATTTAGAACCAAATTGAATAGTTGCGGTAGTGGCTTCCATAAAATGAGATAATTTATGTGTGGCAGAGGTGCTATATAATAGTGTCATCTTCATTGAACTCAACTTGTAGTTTTCTTTCATTTGTGGAACAAACTATTCAGGCTAATAAAAAGGTTGATTTAAAATATCTAAATTGTTGCTATTATTAATAAAAATATTGTATTGAAATTATTGAGGGCTAAATTCTAAGCTAGTGCTTTTACTTAATTCACTACTGCCCATTTTCGCTATCACTAAGCCATACCTAAATGAATGCCTAAATACCATTGCATTGTCGGAATTTTAACTGTCGAGCATAAAAAATCCAACAATCTATTTTTTTTTTGTATTCATTTAGGTGTCATCTAGGATCACTGAAAGCGGGCATACAATGATTAAGGTTTCAGATTAGCGTATTTCCGGCGCGTATAAGCTCGTTTAAGGACGCGCGCGTTATCCGTTACGAGCTTATACGCGCTAAAATACGCAAGTCTGAAAGACGTTCGTAGTAAGAAGCTAGTTTGGGCAGGCCATTTAGTATAGCCATATTTTGTCCGAGTTCGGGTTACATTAGAACAGCTTATGCCTGTACTTGTTGGGAGGGAGACCATTCCATTCAATACACAGTTCCAGTAACCATACACATATAACATTTGGGCAGCTGGAATCCCACATCTAACAATCAGTCTAACCTTATAATGCCAATGTCTCTCAGTAACTGGGTTGCTCAGGTTAGATACTATTTAGATGGTTTAGAACCGCGCATAATTTGGAAAAGGCTAGCCTGATGGTTAGTCAACCACATTATAAAATGATGATTGTCACTCACTGGCCGTCTGAAGGGTATTTCCGTTGCAATTGACCGCTGAGTATGATGTGGTGTGATCATCTGGATGTATGGATGTGTTGTCAGGACAGACATGGTCAGAAATTCCCAAATTGAGAAGAAGAATGAGAGACATTAAGAAGGAACAAAGGCTTTGACAGCGAGACACATGACATGCTTTGAACATAACAAAATACACTGCTGCTTATGTCATACCATGCAGAAGGTAGAAGACTTCCATAGTCAGCATAATGGGTAAAGTAGTTCACGAAACATAAAATACATGCAACACACTTACTTGCACAGTCAACTACTATGAATGTTTTCGACAAAATACGAAACGAAAACAGCTACAGAATCCTAACAATTTTGGATCATTTTTGAGTAACATAAATTTGGCCAATGTTTCAGTTACACATTACTACAGAGTACAAAATAACTACAACTGCTACAAGCTTTGTAAATAATAAAGCACTGACCAGTCTATGGACAATTTGTCTGCACACAATTTGCAACAATGAATGGATGTCACCCAATGATTAAAAACACAAAGCTCCTATCCTCCATATAACCAATAGCCAGTCATGACAGTGATATTTGTCCAGCAGAAACATAGTCCATTGTCTGCTCAGTGCTGAAGACTCAATCAAAATTGGCATAAATGACTTACCTATGCCAATTTTAGGGAATAGTGAATCATAACATTAAGTGGTCTGCACTGATATAAAAGAGGACAACAATATACAGTCAAGGAAATAATGATTAGTGAAGAGAATAACAACTTCATCATCATCAGCCTACTACAGTCCACTGCTGGACATGGGCCTCTCCAATCGCACACCACTTAACTTTCTTTAATAAGGATGGTGGATTTTATAATTATGTCCAAACCACAAATCAAATTCTTTATCAGTTATATGAAATGCTTGACTTCATGACTAATAAAGAATTTGAATAACTTAGGAAATCATGGTGACTGCTAACTGTGAACTAAAAACACTAACTTCTATGAAAAGTAATGGAAGTTCCTGTGTATTCAGTTACACAGAATGTTAAAGTAATATATTATTTCCCTGACTGTACATGAGTAGTCACAACACCCACAACACATCAAATAATCAACTAACCTGAGCGTAAGTCGCTGGTGTGGAATAAGCTGGTTTGGCGGCGGTAGCGTCGTAGGTGGGCTGCGGCTGCGGCGGGGCCGCTGCAGGGTATGCCGCGGCGGCCTGCTGGTAGTACGCAGACTTGCTCGCGTCGTAGGCCGACGCCGCTGCCGCTGCCGCGTGAGCGTGCGCGTGAGCCGCTGCTGGTAAAACCACACCTGTTACCAGTACTAGTATCATGTCATGAGTTATGCGTTAGTAGCTAGCATATCATGTTTGTTAGCTGAATGGTTAGTGACAAATGATGTTAATTGATTATTAACAAAGAGTTTATTTATTTAGTGTTTTAGAGCGGACATTGGGAATATTGTCATACAAATTTATCATCCTGAACATTTTTGATTTTGACACACTAATGCTACCTGCAAGCGGTCATATGACACTAGACTGGCTTGTTACAGAGTAGTAACAAGTATTAGATAACGATTTTCTTTGGCATGTCACAGCTATTGTCTTGTGACTGGGACTGTAGCATCATTTTTGTTTTGTTTTCGACAGTTCATAAGTGCCTGTAACTGGCCTGCTCGGAAATAATATCTGATTGCCTTCGATTATTGTAATCACTTCATTATAAGAAAATTAAAAATATATAAGTAAAAAATAAAATATTTTTGAAGCTAGATGAAGTTAGTGTATCAATTCTCTGAGACGAAACCACTCGGAGGTCACTGTCTCTTTTATAGTCCACTAGCTAATGCCCACGGCTTCGCCCGCGTGGATGTCGGTTATCGCGACCAAAAGTAATCATGAAATTTTGATCCCGTTCCCACAACCTTCCAACAAATATCATTATATTTTAGCCAATGTATACAAAAACTTGACAAACTATATACTAAAACCTTCTACGAGAACCACTATCCATTGGTGATAGATATAGATAACAGTTTTCGAGTTTATGCGAACAGACAGACAGACACGGCGGAGAACTTTGTTTTATAAAATGTAGTGATAAATAATCTCGGCTAAGTCATAATATGAGGAAATTATGGTTGTTAGTAGAGGAGCCTAATGAATAGATAGATGGATTTAATGCAAGCTGATTTGAATGAATAGGGAGTGACTGATTGTAAAATGAAAGAACAAAACTGTAAATTAATGATATTGAGGGAAGAGACACACGAGGATGATGAGCCATGATTGTCCATAAGACACAACTAATTGGATTACACTATTGCGCACTAACACTATTGGACTAATTGGCATGTAGATTCTGACATGTCATTAGCACCCATGATTTTTGAATTTGATCTCTGTGTTAGTTGACTGTTGAGAATGAGATGGAAGCAAAATAGTGCAAGATAAAGGAACAAAAATGTAAATTGTAGTGCTTCTGGATCCAGTCTAAGAATTTAGTTTTTACATAGAGCAGAAAAAATCCCGTTTCTTTGGTAAACAATACTGTTTAATTTATTTTAGAATTTTCTTGTGTTGGTGCTAATTATACTTACTGTTAATTTTCTCATTAAAAAAAAATTAATTGTTATGTATGTTATGAGATTTAAGGCCTAGTGAAATATTGTCTAATGGCACTATCACTGAATTAATTCACTGGTGAATGAAGAATTTACATAAATAAATTTGACAGACAGTTTAGGATCCATTGTCACACAATTGTTAGAATCAGAAAGTTGTAATTGCGACTTGTAACTGTATCTGTTGAACTGGCAAAAACTGATAGTTCTGTTTCTGAAGGTAATTAGCCTAGCACAATGCCTTTAGGGTGGCACTTTACTCTATCAAATAACTTCTAAACTTTTATGATACAAGCTGATTTTTTATCTCGATTGAGCTTAGTCAGCCGACCATGGAGAGGTACAGTTAGACTAGTGGATAACCAATGAATCACAGGTCACTGACAGGAAACAGTTTGATACGAGCAATATGTAATACACGGCCCAGACTTTTGTCTTCAGCAGCCATTCTTCAATAATTCAATTAGGCAAAGCATACAGTCACGGTGTTATCGATTTTACGGACACACGTGTCGCTAAGGAGTTAGGTGAAATTTAAGTCCGTGAGGCTGTATATTTTGTAAACAAATTTTGTTTTGCCACATTTTCTTGGGATTTGACGGGTTTTACACACCTTGAGTGGCCGCTGCCGCCTGATATGCCGTGTCGTAGCCCGTAGCGGCAGCACGCTGGGTGCCGTACGTAGCTGCTGTCGCAGCCGGTGCTACGGCGTACCCAGTCTGCCCACCATACGCTGCGCTAGCCGTTGCCGCACTAAAATTACACAAACCTCACATTACACGCGAAAAATCACATTTCACTATCAAAATCCCACGATCAATACATTTCAGACGCCATTTTGATTAGGACAAACATGAGCGCAAAGCACATCCATCACAAATTCTCTCATATTACATTCATTGATTCACTAACACATAAATTTTATCTATAATACGCAACATAACTTACCCGTATTGGGTTCCTCCATGAGTAAACCCAAAATAATTATTTGCTGCCATCATTTACCAATTTTCCGCGTCGAAACAACAAACGCTTCAGAACGGAAAAGACCGGCGTTTTGTTTGTCTTTGATAAATATGGCCGCCAATTTTATCGATCAGGGATGCCAGGTAGTGAAAACAGACTACCCCTATTTAGCTGCTTAACGCTTAAGTTACGTTTTGAAAAAATAATATAAAAGAGCACTGAGCTTCATAAAATGCTTTACATTTTCTGTATTTATTTCTCGCCATAAGACATTATTCTTGAACATCGAAGGTAAAGCTAAGTTACACTCTTTGCAAACACTCTGTACAAATGATAAATTAAATTTTAATTTCGATACTCGTTTGAAGGGAATGATTATACCTACAGTTTAGCTATTGTCGAAGTCACATTCATTTTCCCTATTTTCCAGTATTTAGACTACTACTAGCAATCTAGCAATACTTTCTGGCATAGACATTATAGAGCGGAAATCCATAAAGCTGCGTTCGAACATGGTTCAAACTTACCGTGTGAATAATATTAAGGCTGTAAGGCTGATGCTCCAGAGTAGCCCGCGAAATTCAAATTTTCTTACGTTTTTTACAATTTGCAGGCCAGTGTTAGGTTGTATGTTGATTAAAATATTGTTCGCGATTGTAAGACGTATGTAGTTACAGAATTATAATCATCAAAATCATCAATACAACCCTCCAAGTTCATAAAGGTCGAGGAACGATTTTTTCAAGGTAAATGCCAAAAAAATAGTTAATCACTATAATAAAAAAATTTAACAACATACCAAAACAATTAGGAGAACTCCCTTTAAAATATTTCAAATCCAAATTATATAAATGGCTTACTGATAATTGTTTTTACAGTGTAAAAGAATTCCTTGAAAAAAAAGTATTCGATAGATATAGCTACTGAGTTTACAAAGTATTGATATATGTTTTAGATTTTTTCTTGAATTATATGAGTATTAATTTCTTATTAATGTTAAGATTTCGAATAGATATGAATCCTGAATTGTAAATGCTATTTTTGCTAGACATTATTATATGATATTATATATTACTATTTAATTGACATATCATTCAAATAAGATTTTACCAAACTACGTGCAAGTTTACCCAGTCCGTAATGCTCAAGTTTCAAAAGTAATGTCATAATGTGTCGTGATTTACGCAATCAAATTGCGTAAATCACGACACATTACTTTTGAAACTGCTTTATAGAGGTCACAAAAAAATCATATGGCGTCTTGGGACTCTTCCCACGCAGTAAATATATGATTTAAGGTTACACCGGCGTCAGTTGTACAACGTCCCTTGGTGAAACCCTCCCTTATTATTATTTTATACTCTTTGGTGAAACCGTACTGTTGATCATGTAAGATTCTGTTGGTGTTAAAATGATAGAGCATTTGATTAGGCATTACTTTTTCAAAAACTTTGCGTAAAACTGGTAACACGGATACAGGTCTTTTTAGGGGCAGGTTATTAGTATCTTTACTGTCCCCGGATTTGAAAAGAGGTATGACTTTACTGTATTTCATTAAATCAGGGAAAATTCCTTGGTCTACACATTAATTAAAAATTAAAGCTAAGTAAGGGGCTATAGTCTCAAGTATGGATGTACAAACTTTGATAGACATTCCCCATACTTAGATCTTCGGTTAGTTTGATTTTTATTTGCCGGAAAGCTTTAATAACTATCATAGGGTTATGACTTTCCAAGCTGTTTTTTTTTTTTTTTTTTTGTTTTGATCTTGTTAATAATGTACAGGGCTTTGGCAAACTTGCATGTACCTATTTCTAGAAAAATTTGAATACTTAGCAACATACTTATTAAAATTTTCAGTGTTTTTATAAGGCCTAAGGCCATAAAGCTCAAAGTCTTTCTCTACTTTTTCTTAATTGCCCAATCACTAAATATGAATTTATGGCAAATACTTTTTGTCTTCTTTTCAAAAGTTTTGTTGAATTCCGTGTGAACTATTGAAAAGAAACGATCATACAATAAATTTATATTAATATCGTCAAGGATTATAAGACTTAACTTGTTCTGTCGGGAAATAATTATAGATTTATTACTGGCTGCAAGTTTTGCCAGGACATCTTCCATTATTGATTCAAATAAGGAAAAGTTTTGATAGTTTGGGGGTCTTCACACACACAATTACATGTTTATCTAGCTCAACACAGGACAGTTCGACCACAGAGTACATTATACTATATATATTGAAATTGAATTGAGTTCGATGCAATTTTCAACCGAGAGACCTCCAATGTCATTACCGTACATTGTTTATATTTAAAACCTTTTTTTATTAATAATATGGAACCTCCACGAAGCATAGTTTTACGGTTAAAGAAGCTACCCACCATATAGTTTTCATAATTATTAAGCATTTGGTAATCCTATAGCCAATGTTCAGTAAAACAAATAATGTCAAACTTACTATTTTCTAAAAAGAATTAAATTTCTAATAATTTGGAAGAAATGCGCCTTGGATATTTTGGTGGAATAATTTTAAGGTGTTCTGAGTTTGAACGGCCATTGTGGTGTTCTCAAAAAGTCATTGCAGCACATGGATGTATCGCCAGCCGTTTTGGCATTTCTGCAGACCCCAGAACTGACCAGGTTTCGATAGAGTCAAAAGCCTTCTCATAGTCCACAAATGCATAGCGACCAATTTTACTCTTCAAAATCAAAATCAAAGCATTTATTTCAAGTAAGCCAGTTACAGGCACTTTTGAATTGTCGAAACAAAGATGAAAATTAAATGTAGCTACAGTCCCAGTCACAAGACATAAAAACTGTGAAAGTACTGTAGTTGCTCATTCCCTAGCGTAGATCTCTATGGAGAAGAACGGGCAAGAAACTCCATGGACACTCTTTTAAATCAGAATATTGTTACAAAATCTTGGTTACATCATTCATGTTGAGATGGTATATTATGTGAGAACAATGTAGCAAGATGTGCATGTTAAAAGTGTCCACAGCAAAAACACACAAACAAAAAAAATACAATTCAAAATAATTCATTCAAATAAGCCATGGCAACTAAGAGACTTCTGTATTCTTCTTCAGACTTCTGTATAATCTACCACACTGTGTAGATGTGGTCTATGGTGCCGTGTCCTCCTTGAAAGCTGGCCTGCTCCAGTGGCTGAAAGTCCTCGAGTCTTAACGCTAGACGATCGAGCACGTTTTGTAAAAACATGTCTCTTCCTCCCTGAGAATTTCCACCATTTAGTTGAGTGCCGATTTTAGCAAAAAAATATGCACTATGCTAAAAAACAGTTGTAATATGCACATGCATATACATTATGCAAACTTGCAAATAATCTGGTCTCATGATTAAAAATAAGCACTCAGTTTTGTTACTCTCTTAAAAAATTATATTGCAATCATTTACAATATTGAACTTCTGAATACAAGACACTTGACAAATATAATTTTATACTTAATTGAAAGACAAGTAGAAACCAATTCTATTAACTTTACAGGTTTATTGAAATAGTTCTGTAGCCAGTGCCTTGCTTCATTGCTGGTAGCTTTCTTCTTAGATAACTAAATATAAATTTTCTTCTTTTATCCCAATAATAATTTAAATATTATTGTAAGTATATTCAGTATGATCAATGGAACTGAAATAGAAAATAAAAAGATTTTTATGAAATAATTGCTTGTTTTCACACATTTGTGAAGTGTGACGTCACATATTTTGCAATTTTACATCTACAAATATTTTAATTTAAAAAAGCAGTTCCGGAAATTAGTTTTAATTCAATTTAAATTCTTTTTAATTTTAACAAAATTAACTTCAATTGAAACATTTAATAAATTTAACAAAATAATGATTTATTAAGTTTATTAAAGATTCAAGACTTATAGATTTTGAAAAGTGACGTCACGAAATTTAGAACCCCTCCCACCCCCTTGTCACACAATGTCCAACTTCAACCCCCTCCCTCCCTCTTAACGTGTGACGTAATTTATGGATGGTCCCTAATTGTTGTACCTATATTTTATCTGGAGATCGGATGTTCGGATGCATTTTTATCTAAAGTTTGAGTGTTGACTAGTATGGAGCATGCGTCAGTTTGGGAATAGTCAGTTTATTTAAATAAATATGTAGTCATTTTTTAATTTTATTGTTAAAATTCAAATAATTTATGCCCAGTTATATTTACCATTTTTTCATTTGTGATATTTCAGCAGCAAGATTTGAATTCTAGTATTAGTTGGGGAGGTAGTCATTTGAGTTTTAGTATTTTTTATCTTGTTATTTTTAACAAATTTCTTGCCTGGTTTAAAATAAACTATAAATATTCATTATGCTTTTCAGTACTACATGAAGAATTATGAAATTCCGGGATCCCAGAAACCGCTTCCATACTTTTGTACTCTTTGCCAGGAGAAAACATACTTTAGGTAAATAGGCATCCGAATATCCGATCCCTAGTTATAACAATTAAATATTTTAAAACACTTTAATCACGGCTGTTCTTGTAGAACTTAATGTTTTCCATACTTACTCCTGGTGACTGTCCTAATAGATCTGACTAAGTTTAAGATTTGGAACTTGACTGTCGATTGATCTTCAAATCCTTGGTTCTGATTGTGGGATCCCCAGCCCACTAAAACGAAGTATATAGCACAATGAAACAGCAAGGTTTGGTCTATAATTATGACAATAGGTTAAGTTGCGAACTTACTCTTTTGCATAAATCTTTCTTCGTGCAAGACGCAGACTGCGTTCAAGCAAAGCAACGATGCCTCAAACAAATTCCATAAAGTAAGCATGTTGCGAAGTGTTTTAGTTATAATTAAATTGCTAACAATCAGTATTTGTCACTATTTGTTGTGATGGCTATACTAGACAACTACTTCTACTTTTGAAATAGTTTGACAGTGACATTACTTTGACAAACAGGCACTTTTGACATCAGCAGTACACTCTGATTTACGCAAGGATTTTGTTATTCACCCACTTATACGACGCAAATGAGGGTAATGTGTTTATTTTTTGTTGTAGACTGGAGAAGGACGATAATACTTGTTTTACAAATGTTCGTTGCTATTTGCGGAGAGACTATGAAAGCCGATTTTCAGCCTACCGTGTTCTTATCTTGTGTTTTTGCTGGCAAATCTCAATTTTTCCCAAGTAAGTTCCTTGAGTTTACCTGGTTAATTGGTATCATTGTTTTACGTTTTGTTCCTACCTAAAAAGCAGAACATAAACCACCAATTTTATACACTAAGTAAAAAATCTTGATTCTTATTCCTGAATCTCTGCTCACTACGAAACACTGTACAGTGCATGAGTGCACTAGACCAAAGTATACTACTCTTTGGTATTATCTATGGACATTGGACACGGCTGCGGGCTGTCCCTGTCAGTGCACAGAATATAATTATACTGTGTCAGTGTCATCAGACTTCAAGTTCAATCAAAAGTCTGCTTTGAATTTTTGTCTTGCTGCATGTTTTTGTCGTTGCTATACAACGAAATTCAAGAAAAGCAAAGTTTATAGGTTTTCTGAAATAACTTAGTCGGAGATCAGCAGCTTTCATTAAATTTCCAAAAGGCATGTGAATTCAGCAAAATGTCTGCAGAAGATTCTCAAGATTCATCTGAGGCGGTTAACAGCGAAAACGTTGATGAGGACAGTAGCCACATATTAGCAGGTATAATATTAATACCCCAGGAAGACGATGAGGTGGGGTCTGAGCCACAAGGTATTTTATCTTCGTAGGTACCGTCAACGTGCATCCGTAGCTGCATGACTTTCGGCACTGAGGCTGCCTTACGTTCTTAGGGTCCCGGGTTCGAATCCCGGTAGAAGCAAATGTTTGTGTGATGATCGTGGACATTTGTTTCCGACTCATGGATGTTTTTATGTATAATAAGTATGTATTTACAAACAAAAAGTATCTATGTAGTATATCAACTATCTGCTGTCCACGACACAAGCCTCGTTGCTTAGTGTGGCACCAGATGGCGCTGTGTGTAATGTCCAGCGATATATATTTATTTAACTCAAAAACAAAACTTGTTAACGGCCTAAACAAGAAACTTGCAGTTAAACTATTTAGTCTGACCGAAAATATGATCATTTCTTATACATGACAGCAAGTAATCAAACAACTGATACGAAAATGGCTCATACAATTCTTTGCTGGAATGTTAGTAGTGGTTTTGTGGCTTGTAGCTGATACTCAATTTGTGTTCTGATATTCATTATGTATTTTGCCTGATTTGCCTAGATACAATACCTTAATCTGTAGATGCTTCTCAATGTCTTTCCCATTTTATAACAATATTTTTTTTACTTACTAATCAATAATAATGATTTCAGTTGCCGAGACTGAAAATAAATATGTTATGCATGAGGTGATAGTTGAAATCATGCCATTTGATGATGATGATAATATGAAGCCTGATATTAAAATGTTAGATGAAGATGCTGCCCCTGATATTCTTCTAGAGGAGGTTGATGATGTTAATGCAATGGATGTATCCACAAATGAAATAGATGTATTCACAAATGAAGTAGATGTATTCACAAATGAGGTAGCTGTATCCACAAATGAATTGGATGTATCCACAAATGAAATAAATGTTTCAAACAACTCTGAACTACAAGACATTCACAAAGCTGATACTACAATAGTTGACAAAGCAATCCAAGAAAAATCCACAAATAAAATTGATGTTTCAAATAACAACACTGATCCTCTAGATATTCACATAGCTGATACTAGAAAAGTTGACAAAGCAATCCAAGAAAATAGGCCACTTGAACAAACAAACAAAGATCTAAGACAAACAAGAACCAGTATTGAAGAATGTGTGATCCTACCCATCAGTCAGAGAGCTGACGTTAAGCTGTTTACTGAAGACACCGGGCCCCAAATGTACAAAGCAAAAGGTGCTTTAGTAACAGCACCTATAGTAACCAAGAATTTGCCGAAAGTGTTTGACTACCTGCCCATTCATGGCAAGCCTCAAGACAATAATACCGGTAACTTGAATGAATACTTTTCAAATAAAATTAGAGAGTTTGTCGGTTGTGGCTTGACTGATCATGAGTTTCAGCAGCTGGAAGAGTATTGCAGGTGAGTTAGATTTTTTTTGTTGATTTCTGTAACTTTGCTATCTGTGTTGACACTATATGCCAATAGCTTGGTATTAACATTGGTGTTGTAATCATCATTAGGAGGATTTTTTTTCATGTTTATTATTTGAATCTCACGGTAACAGTGTAGGGACACCATGCTGCTTCAAATGGCTGTGCGAGGTACCTCCTGTACCTTGCAGCTTTGAGGCCAGTTGATTGATGTGAGTTGATATTCTACTTTGGTAGCTTTTACCATGGGCACCCTCAATTCCATTAAAACAGCTCTAATTTTTTGCACTCCGACTTGATACTTATGTTAGATTCAAGGAGTAACTTGACCGATATATCCAGAAAAGCTCATCAATTGAAAAAAGTAGGATTCGAAATGCGATTGAAAATTAAAATTTTTCTTTTGCCTTTTATTAGAGAAATACGCCTAATTCAGCCAATTTACAAAGAAAAGCTTTTGAACGCAAAGGACATAAGATGTTTGAGCATGGTCGTATATTTTCGGATAAATTGAGTTAAGTTTGTTAATACACTCGGAAAGCAAAAAATTTCGAGCTTGCTTGCTAAGTGTATTATCAAAATTGTAGCTACCAAAATAGGCTAATCATTAGGAAAATTAAGCACAGTCTTGCAATTCTTTTATTTATGAAAATACCATTAATTCATTTTAACAATAAGAGCACACATTATTACAGTCCAGAACAATTAAAAACAGGAAATGAAACAGTGATGGAGACCACTGTCCCTGTCATGGGTGTTATAAGTAGGAAATTTATAGAAGAAAACCTTGATTCCCCGGAAGACGGCGAAGCCCCGGACCTCTGTATTCTCAAGAAGAACAAGATACGGATGGAGAAGGATAGCAAAGGGCTTTTTACTAAGAAGCTTAAGTACAGAGGGGTTCGGAGTCTACCGTTTACGCAAGTGGTAAGTTTGTCACACGGCATTTTGAAACTAACTCAAAACATTGTTTCAAAAGTTAACTATGTAGAATTCAAACAGATTTCAATTGATAATCAATTTTCAATAACTTTGAAGTACTCTCTGAGTTGATTGCAGGTCCAGTCCCAAATTAAATATTAAAACTCATTTTTTGTTCAGAAGAGAGTTGCAAATGCCAAGCTGAGCAGTTTTTACTGATGTTATCTGAATTATGTTGCTGATTGTAAAATAATTACCTGAAGTTACTTGTCCCACTGACTACAAGGAAACAACAATTTTCTTAAGAAATATACAAATAATTGTTGGTTGGATTGCAGGAGTATCAATTGCCACCCCTGAAGCCTACTGAGGATAATCCCGATGTGGATCTGGAGCCAGGAAGGGATATACTCTACCGAGTGAGGGTCTACAGGCCGTATATTTACAGCCAGTCCAAGTTTAGATTTGTGAGTAAAGAAACAATGCAAATTCAAATTCAAATATTTATTGCTTAACACAGTACATTTTATACATTTCCAGATGTCAAGTGAATGCGCAGTACACTGTATTGTGCCAATATGTATTGTACCGATTGCGAATCATCATCATTTCAGCCGAAATACGTCCACTGCTAGACATAGGTTTCCCCCAAGTGTCGCCACATTGACCGATATGTGAATGCAAAAGGCGTAATATCCCCAACAAATATCCAGCCACTCACTTTTTGTATTTGGTTTGATTGTCTGAATAATCATATTCGAATCATTTGAAAATAAATATTTCACATAACATGTTGTATATTTCATGAAATATTTGCATCAAAACTCTACTTTTTTATCGTATCGATGCTCATTACGTTTGCGGCCCTTCACTGGCTAACTGAATGTGACCCAGTATATTACTACTACTACTACAACAGCCCATAACATCCACTGCTGGACATAAGCCTCTCCCATGATGGGAGGAATTTGCCGTAATCTCCACGCTTGGCAGTTGGATTGGAGATCGCAGTGACCGTTGGCCGTGTGGTATCCGGCAGAGTAGAATAGAACCAACCCAGTACACTCACGGGTGTCGTATAAGGCGACTAATGTCTGAGGCAGAACACCTTGTGCCTCCGTAGACCAGAGAATGGGCAGCAGCGTTTTCTGTTAGTCTTTCAGTATATTACTCCTACCCATTATATTACAGACCCGCACCCGTCACTCGGTGTTCTGCTACGACATTATGATGACGGGCCGGAACAAGCTGTCCGACTTGCGGGATCGCTTCGTGTGCCACAACGACTTCGACATGCGAGTCGACGTGTCCAACCATCCTGATATGCTCCCCAGTGCTAAGGCTAAGGTAGGCTGTGCAATAAACTAGAATGGTTCAATAGCCCTAGATACAAAATTAAACTGCTATATCTGGGTGATTGTCAAATCCAAGGTAATCTTATTCAGAAGTCGATCTATGGGGACCTTCTTTTACTTAGAAGAGAAGCCGGTGAGGTCTTATATTGCCAAGCTTGATAGATATAATATATATGTTACAGTCACAACTCTTATTCAGTCAAAACTAGGGTTGCCAACCGTACTATAATATACAGGGCGCCCTACGGATATGCCACATGGAGGGAAAGTACCTTGAATATTGTAGATGGAACATTTTACTGAAAGAAGACATTATTTGAATTTAAAAAACAATTTGAACTGCATTCATAGATATTTAAATAATTACATGGTTTAACCGGGAATCGAACCCGTTACACAAATCAAACAAGGCGTAAAAAATAAAAATAAAATACCTTTAATATATTTTTTTTAACCTAAAATTAGGGTGTTAGTGTGAACACCGTTATCCTTGAAACCAGTGGTTTGTTTTCATTAGTAGAGCATAAAACCATTGAAAAAAGCAACCTTTTTTTTTTGAAGAAAATCTATTATTTTCCTCAAGATCATTTCAGCCTAATGCGCTCGGAAACAGCTGACCGCCGAACGGGCGGGCACCGGGCTCATCGACCGCGCCGCAGTCAGCTGTCGCTAGAGCGCGCCGTGCGCCGAGCTGTTTGTTTCTCGCGCGAAAATTGAGTTTAAACAAATAAAATAATAATAATTCTAAAAGATTGCTATTTTAAGTTCATAGACCGTACTAAATTAGGTTGATCTTGCCATAATTTTTTTGTTAATTTTTTTTGTTTTTATTTTTTTGTTTATTTTTTTATTTTTCCTGGGTTCCTTTAACGATACTGTACCTACCCCTAAGCTATGGCACGCGACTACTTTAACACCCTGTATACTGTTGAAGAAATATATAGTACGCAAAAATACTATATTTTCACGGAATTCTAACAAACAAATCCTTAATTTAAAAAAAATATGAACGCGCCTTTACTTTTAACTTTTGAGTGAGGCGTGTATCCGAATACCGAACTGAACGTAGGTATCTATAATCTTTTGTCTTTGGTTCTGAAATTCACAACATCAAAAGATTTTTTTGTCTGTTTTATTTTTGTTTTGGGATTTTGGTGACTAATTTTTAAAATAGATGTTGTTCTTTCTTCTGAGAAGGTGAGGTCCGAAATATAAAAATTGGGAAAGTAAAGCTTTAAGCTGTAAGCGTTAAGTTTAGCTATTTGCTTTTATTTTAGACAAAACATTGTTAACAAATGCAAGAAGTGCAAAAACATATAGTTTTTATAAAAATAAATAAGTAACAAATATCTTTGACTATTTTTTAAATTTTCCATAAAATACTATATTTTTTAGAAGTGTAAAATATTTTTTAAAGCTTATTTTGAAAAATACTATATTTCGCCTAAGAAATGTTGGTAACCCTAGTCAAAACACTTATGAAGATAAAATGCGTTTTCTGCGTTAAAAGTATGTTGTTTTAGAACGCCTAATTACCTTGTCCTAGAATTACATGATGTTTTTCAAAGGGTCACAAAAAAAATACCTAACAATATAATAAGTTTGTAAGTAGGGATTGCAATCCCGCAGCTCACTCAATCCCGAGGGATCCCGCATATTTGAAATTATTCACAGTAGTTTAACTTTTTGCCCCGTTTGTATGTAAGATAAAGTATTAATTTTTTGATCTTATAGGGCTATAAGATCGAAAAATTAATACTTTATCTTATTTAAAATTATGTTATAAAATCGAATTGAAACTACAGGTTTTTGTTTAAAAATCAAGTATTATTAATTAAACATGTCTTACATTATGCAACAAAAATTATTTGTTTTCTAACAAAATTACAATGAAATTATAATTAAGTACGAGTAATTAGTAATCAGCCATATTAGACCTTAATTTTTAAATGTTTAGCATCAAAAGTTTTGTTTAATTTTACCCTTACATCTAACAACAGTTTTATGATGTTTGTAATTCAGTCTTAATAGTCTTATTCTGCTTATTCATATAATGACTGATAATCAAATCACAACCTTCTCTTATCTAGATTCTATTACTACGACTAACCTAACGAATGTTTTAGCGGTAAATTTAAATTTGCGGGATCCGCGGATCCGCGTTTTGAAGGTGCGGGATCCAGCAGATTAATAAGTGGAGCGGGTTCCCGCGGGAATGCCGGATCCCGTTTTGCGGGATTGCAATCCCTATTTGTGAGTAAATGTTAGTTATTGTTAAAAAAGTTTTGACTGATTAACAGTTTTAACTGTGACATATATAGGAAGATTTTAGACGACAACGTTACTTTGCCTCGTGGCTAATTTTATTTTCCAGTTCTTGTCATAGGGGGGCAGACTTTTGTCTTATAAAAGGCCTTATGGTAGACTTATACTGTCACTTACGGGATATCTTTCGCGATTGTTGTGTTGCAGCCGGCATCGTAATAAGGACTCCACAAAACCTGGTGATACTGTGAGTGTGTTTTGCCATGACTTAAGTGTCGAGTTCCAGTAGTGCGCGTAGCAAAAGACAAAGACATATTTGTCTGCTTCTAACAATTTATTTTCCATCTACCCGCATTCTCCAGTCAACCCGCGATCATAGCCCTTGCAACAGCGCGCAGCGTCGAAATATCGACAGCTCAAAATTATGAACAATACGGATGATATCCCGTAAGTAACAGAAGTTTAAAACAGGGCCTTATGGTAGAATAGTTTTTAACCTTATTTCATAAAATGGAAGAATATTTATTTTAGAGATGCAACGGATATCCGGACTATTCGGTATCCAGCCTATCCGGCCAAATGTTACTATCGGGCCGATACCGGATATGCATATTTTAAAAAAAAAAGCCTTTAAAACGTACATGAAATAAGACAACAGCTAGCAATTATGATAAGTTTTTTTTAAAGCTACATGTATTTACTCTAACTAATAATCGCACCGCGCTTATCATCATCATCATCAACCTATTAATGTTTCCACTGCTGGGAAACGGCCTCCTCTCAATGAGAGGTAATGGGCTATAATCCACGACGCGGGCCCAGTGCGGATTGGTAGATGTCACATGTCTTCGAATTTTTTGGTTCTAGGACATATCGGTTTCCTCACGATGTTTTCCTTCACCGTTTTGAGAGCAGTGGTGATGAAATAAGTTACACAAAGTAATGCGCCTGTCTGGGTTCGAACCCACGACTTACTGTTCGTAAGTCGGGGCCGCCACCACTGGGCCACCGCTGCTCCCGCATCATCGCACCGCACTTTTGTTTTTTTTTAACAAGTTAAAAAATAATTTTTATAATCAACAAGTGGCAAATTATGTTGGATAAAAACTAATTTTTCGGCGTTCATAGGCATCAGGCGATTTTGTTTGTTTTCATAGATCAAACCTATCTCAGAAAACAACCTTTAGCTATAAACACTGCTACATGGAGCTGAAAGATAAACTTTAGCAAACTTTGTCAGATGTGGAAACTGCTTCGAATTTACCGACCACCAAGTGTAAGGGTCACGGGTTCAATCAATCCGAACTGTCTTTAAATAGTAGTCAATTTCGTTTGCTATTGCGTTTTTCTCTGGATCAGGACACTGGGTATTATTTTCATCTGCTACTTCATTGAAATAATCCCAGAAGGTATCGTGAGATTCACGAGCAATATTTGTACCAGTTTCTGATTAGGGTTGAATAACGCTTGTCATTACCTCACGAATACACGCACGATCACTCCCGATGAGACCCGAAACCGCCCGAAATGATGCAATCGCGTTGCACCTAAACATGTCACAACTTGCCTCAGAGAACTACTTACTCTCCGCCGGAGCTCCGGCGGCCGGATATCCGGCTATCCGGCCTCGCGGTTCGCCGAATATCCGTTATTCGGTATCCGGCCATACAACTATCCGTTGCATCTCTAGTTTATTTTTCAACTCTTTTCTTCCAGGAAGTGTTCCCTTCGGGTTTCCTGTTTATAAACAACGTGTTTTACGTGGATACTCGGGAGGGATGCGTGGACTACAGCGAACCCATCCGCGAGTGGGCGCGCAAGAAGGAGATCGGAGATTTCCCTAAGAAGGACATGTGCGCCGTGAGGTTGGAGGAACTGACTCTGAAGCTCGGGTATCCTGAGGTAAGATTAGTTATAACGTTGTACCACATTTGTAATACTTGTAGGGGTAGGTAGGTAGAGCTGTGGGTGCTTTAATTGGCGTAGCCAGCCATGGGCTCAGGGTGGGGCAGCAGTTGTAATAAATATTTTTCGTTTTGGTTATAAAAATGTGTCTCCTATCACAAATAAATAAACAAAAGAATTTCGGGCGCCGTGGAGCTGCACACAGTAGTTAAAATGAAATTAGCCAGATAGTCAAACGATTAATCGCAAGGGGAGTAGCTGAAAACTAGGTCAATGAAACAACGAAAATCACCTTGCACATTTCCTGTTTATACAATTATGTTTATTGTTTATTATGTTTATAAATTTCTTACTGTAAAAATTCCGTATTTTATAGGTTAAACTATTGTCATTATTCTATGTATAATTTCTATCATTATCATTGCATCTTATAGTTTATGATATGAATTTAAGTCACCAGCAGAAGGACTAAATCAAAATATAGAAAGGTTTAAAAGTTACCTCAGGTTCGCGGCGAGGCGGTGAAGATGTAAAAGTCGACACGTGGATTACCCACGGGGAAAAGAATTATCTCCAGAGGAAAATAAGCATCTCGGGAAAAACATATGACCCCAATCTATTTAAGTCGCGAGTTAATCGGCTTCTTTTGGGTTAGCTCGTTCCATCGTCGACCTCATCTCTGTCCTCAGGGCTAGATTGGTCAAGAGTAGGCCCATTTGATATAAAAAAAGAAAAATGTTCAGTGTTAGGAATGGGCTTTAATAGTGTTACGAGCTGGGTATGGGATAAATTAATTACTACCGAAGAAGCAACAAATAACTTTTTATAATCACAAAACACTTAAAACTTAATCACAAGTACACTAGATATCGCACTTACTAGTTCACTTCGATTCGCTTCGTACTGTAGCCAAAATCAGACTGACTGCTCCCGCAAACACGTCGAATATTTATATGGCGATCGAACGTTCGAGAAATATCCACGACTTCCTAGAATCTTCTAGACAATTCCATAGTGGGTCATTGTCCTTCGAGTAGGTACTTTATGCCCTCGGCGTACGGTCGAAATTACAATGATGTTCTTTTGTAGGTAGTTTGCGAATTTGTACCTACATTATTCGGAACTCGTTTTACCTACCTACTCTTACCTACCTACTTACTAGTAGGTACCTACTCCCGTAACTGTAGGTAAGTACGGGTACGACGTAACACTGCCCCCTCCTTAGACATGCTCGTCCCGAGCATCATTAGCCCCGTAGTATCGCGCCAATCTGTCTACATGGACAATCTTAGGCGCACCTCGTGGACCCTTCTGTATTCGGTAGGTGACATCGTTGATCCTAGTCACAACTCGGTATGGTCCATCCCATTTTGCTTGCAATTTCGGAGACTTCCCCTTGCTTCGTACTGGGTTATGCAACCACACCAGTGAACTTTCGTCGAAACCCCTAGTATTTGCCTTCCGGTCATAACGGGTCTTCATCTTCTCAGACATCTGTTGGCCGGATTGTCTGATATGCTCATAAACATCATTTAACTTGTTACGCAAGTCAATCGCATAATCTGTTACACTACGTGGAGCATCAGGAGGAGTTCCAGTGATTAAATCAGCAGGTAACCGTAATTCTCTTCCAAAGTTCGCGAAGGCTGGCGTCACAGTCGTACTTTCGTGGACGGCGCTACGGTAGGACAGAAGAAATGGCTGTATATGCTTGTCCCAATCCCTTTGTCTGCTTTCCACGACTTTGCCAGATATCTTTCCAACGTTTGGTTGAATCGTTCCACCATTCCATCAGATTGTGGGTGGTAAGAGGTGGTTTTGGTTTTGTGGGTACCCATTAAACGACAAGTCTCCTGAAATACTTGCGATTCAAAATTCCTTCCTTGATCGCTGTGTATTTCTAAGGGTACTCCAAAACGACAGAAGACTTCCTGAACTAATTTATCTGCGACAGTTGTAGCTTCTTGGTTAGGAATAGCGAAGACTTCTGGCCACTTTGTGAAGTAATCCATGACCACCAGGAAGTACTTGTTTCCGCTCTCACTTTCTGGAAATGGTCCCGCAACGTCTAGTGCTATCCGTTCCCAAGGGGCTCCAACGTTGTACACTTTTAATGCACCTCTGCTGCGTGTGTGGGGCCCTATCACGGCCGCACAACTGGTACATTTGCGACACCAGTCCTCCACATCATCTCGACAGTGGATCCAGTAAAAGCGTTCTCGAATTTTCAGTAGAGTCCTTTTTACCCCCAAATGTCCTCCTGAACATCCATTATGGTAGAGCCGTAAAACATCCGGTACCTTAGCTTTAGGGACAACCATTTGTAGATGACAGCTGTCCCCACGAGCGTTTTCCCATTTACGGCACAAGACTCCATCCTGGATCACCAAGCTGTTCCATTGCGCCCAATAACTCTTCGTGATGGAACTCATCGCAGCCACATCACTCCATTTAGGTTTAGAAGCACCAGCTTTGATCCACTCGAAGATCGGTTTGATGTCCGAGTCATTTTGCTGAGCCTGCTGTAGTGTTTCCTTCCATTCATCGCTGAGATCCGTTCTAAGCATCCTCACGGGCACTACTTCCTTAGTCTCTTGCCTGGCACAGTGCTTACAGTCTTCAGGACAAGGTCTTCTTGACAAAGCGTCTGCGATACCGTGAGTTCTCCCACTGCGATGTTCAGTTACGAAGTCAAACTCTTGCAGTAGTTCAATCCATCTCGCCACTTGCCCCTCTGGATTCTTGAACTGTAATAGCCACTTCAATGCAGCGTGGTCAGTTCGTAATTGGAATTTACGTCCCAACAAATATTTACTGAAGTGCTGCAATGTCTTTACTACGGCGAGTAGCTCCCGTCTTGTAACGCAGTAATTTCTTTCTGGTTTGGATAAAGACTTGCTGAAGTAAGCTATCACAACCTCTTGGTTTCCTTTCCGTTGAGACAGCACGCCCCCAATTCCAAAATTACTTGCATCTGTGTCAACTATGAAGTCATTTTCAGTGTCAGGATATCCCAAAATAGGCGTATTGCACAGACGTTTCTTTAATTCCTGAAATGCGACGTCGCAGTTCTCGTCCCAACAGAATTGCCGCTTTTCCTCAGTGAGTTTGTGCAAAGGTTTTGCAATGTCGGCAAAATTCTTGACAAACCTTCTATAGTAGGAGCACAAACCCAGAAATGCTCTGACCTGTGTCTTGTCTTTCGGAACTGGCCAATCCTTGACGGCGACTACTTTTTCTGGGTCTGTTTGAACACCTTCCCCGGAAACTATGTGTCCCAAAAAGTTCACTTCTTGTCTGAAAAACGAGCACTTTTTCGGACTTAACTTGAGATTTGCTGTTTGGATTTTCGACAGCACTTGGTTTAGGTTTTTAAGGTGATCTTCAAATGTACGGCCCACGATGATTATGTCGTCTAGATAGACAAGACATGCGTCTCCAATCAATCCGGCGAGTACTTGCTCCATCAGCCTTTCAAACGTCGCAGGAGCATTGCACAAACCGAATGGCATAACTTTAAACTGCCACAACCCTTTTCCTGTTGAAAATGCAGTCTTTTCCTTGTCCTTGGGGTCTATTTCTACTTGCCAGTAGCCACTTTTCAGGTCAAGTGTGGTAAACCACTTCATACCAGTCAGCGTATCCAGTGTGTCATCGATCCTAGGCAGCGGGTAGCTATCCTTTTTCGTGACATCGTTCAGTCGTCGGTAGTCCACACAGAAGCGCATGCTGCCGTCCTTTTTCTTTACCAGGACCACAGGAGAACACCATGGACTGGATGAAGGCTCTATAACACCGTCCTTCACCATTCCCTCAACCATGGTTTCCACCTCTTTTTCACGTGCAACTGGCAGTCTTCTTGGTCGCTGACGGATTGGTAACTCGTTGGCAGATTTTGCAATTGACGCATCCAAGCTACTTCCTCGCAAGTGCCGATCAAGGTGCCCTTCTTAATCACTTGCTCCTTGTCACTTGGATTCAGTATGCGTACTGCCGAGACGTTGGTGGCCTTGACCAGAGTCCGTGCCATCTTCCATGGAAAGTCATTGTTCACTCTTTCTATCAGAACACTTCGATCTTTTTGTTCAGAATTCCGTGGTAGACTAATTGGCACAATCGTTTCTGATCTGCGAGGGAGAACAATCTCCTTCAAGCAGTATACTTTCCCTGATGGTGCACCTTCCATGAATACTTCCTCTGAACCACATTTCAGTACTCCTTGTTCAACGTCGATCTCACAACGATATTTCCGCATAAAATCCAAGCCCAAGATGCAATCGTCCACTATGTCGGCCACGATGACATTGTGCTTGTAAAATCTGTCACCCAATTTTAACTCCACCTCCTTCTTGCCTCGGACGATTATGTGCTGACCGGTAGCTGTTAGTAATCGTATACGGTCGTGGTTATCGAAGTAGTCTCCAAGAAACCGACTTGCTAGGTGAGAATTGACGACCGTGTGAGAAGCTCCAGTATCCAACGTCAGTTTGCAAGGTGTTCCGTTGACTTCGCCTTTGATGGTCAGGCTGTTCCCGTCATGTGCTTGCGAGATCAAGATTCTCGGGGCTTTTTCAATACCAGCCAGCACTCGCCCCCCAGTCCTGGCATTTACTCGTTTCCCTGCTGTGGCTGGGCAGTCACTTCATCCACCCTTCCCTGCTGATCTTCTCTCGGGGTGCTGCGCTTAGGACAGCTTGACCGAAGATGACCCCTTTCTCCACAAGTGTAGCACCTAGGACTGTACCCTTGCGGGCGGTCGCGTACAGGTGTTGCTACAACCTCCCTGACGCGGTGCGTTCGGTGGTCCTGCCTCACTGCCTCTACTTCTAAGGCATGGGCCAAGGCGTCTTTCAGCGTCTCATGGTGCCCAAGTCTCACAGCGGCTCTAACTTCCAAGTCACGTAGTCCATCAACGAACGCTTGTACCAGATTCCCATCGATAAGTGCAGGGGCAGACTGGTATGCTTTTCGAACCAGCTTTTCAACTTCGAGGGCCTACGTTGAACACGATCCTTCAACTTAGCACGAAATACGTGCTCCAGGTGCGCGTCGCCGTATCTGGACTCTAACGCCTCCAGCAGCTGCTCGTAGGTTACATCCTTGCCGAGCGCCTCAAGAATGTTTAAGGCCTGGTCTCGAAGGCCCAAGGTGAGCGCGGTCATGGCTTGCGGTTTTGTCCATCCATTCGCCTTCATAACGGCCTCAAATTGAATTTTATAAGCCGACCACGAAGATGTTCCATCGAATGGAGGCACCTTAAAGCCCCGCGCTGAGGGTGCAGCAACTACTGAAGCCACAGTCACGTCTCCAGTCTTCAGTTCTCCCAAAGCCTTTTTCACCCCAGCGATCTGAACTTCGGCCTCTGAGATACGGTTCTCGTGCTGGTGAACCTGATCCTTCATCACTTTCAGATCTTTGCCAAAAGTTGCATGAAGATCCTTTATGAGGAGCATTTGTTCATCCTGGCGGCGGGCCTGCTCCTCTTTATCTTGCTGCAACTGCTCTTCCAACCGGCGAGCCTGCTCCTCTTGACGGCGAGCCTGCTCCTCCTTATCTCGTTGCAACTGCTCCTGTAACTGGCGAGCCTGGTCCTCTTGACGGCGAGCCTGCTCCTGCAGCAGCGCCATTAAAGCTGACAAGTCTGGCGCCACTGATGCTGGAGAAACTCCGGATGGGCCAGCGACTGGCACTGACGTAGGCTGGACACCAGCCGATGTCTGTGTAGGAGAATTTCCAAACCGCCTTTGGTCCATGTTCTGCTGTCGCTGACTCCTGGTACGGATGCCGTCCGTGTCGTCCTTTGGTAGAATTGGCATAATTTATCCCTCACTTCTGACACCAAATTGTTACGAGCTGGGTATGGGATAAATTAATTACTACCGAAGAAGCAACAAATAACTTTAATAATCACAAAACACTTAAAACTTAATCACAAGTACACTACTGATCACTATTCACTTAGATATCGCACTTACTAGTTCACTTCGATTCGCTTCGTACTGTAGCCAAAATCAGACTGACTGCTCCCGCAAACACGTCGACTATTTATATGGCGATCGAACGTTCGAGAAATATCCACGACTTCCTAGAATCTTCTAGACAATTCCATAGTGGGTCATTGTCCTTCGAGTAGGTACTTTATGCCCTCGGCGTACGGTCGAAATTACAATGATGTTCTTTTGTAGGTAGTTTGCGAATTTGTACCTACATTATTCGGGACTCGTTTTACCTACCTACCTACTCTTACCTACCTACTTACTAGTAGGTACCTACTCCCGTAACTGTAGGTAAGTACGGGTACGACGTAACAATAGAAATCCTGTGTTGCCATAAGCGCCTTGGCTGTGAAGCTACTGGTGGTTGCAGTATGTTAAATAAAATTGTAATGTTTGAAAAGGCCTTCACTGACACTGTTAACCTGCGTCATCCCACTGCTGGGCAAAGGCCTCTCCCCATGACTTGTTGCACAGTTGTTTCGATCTGTGCTACTTCCATTTATTTTACTTGATACTTTTCTTCTGATATTTTATCTCACTCTTTGCTCTCTCTTCAGGTATACGTACATCAAGGCAACTGCGAGCATGTATTCCTGTTCTCAGAAGTTCGCCTCCTGAACCCGACGGATCCTCTACGCCTCTACAGCTACCCTTGCTCCACCGCTGTAGCTCAGAACCAAACAGTCTACTGCACGACTTGTGCCGAGTTCTCCGCCAAATGGATCGTAGTAGGATGCAGTCGCGTTCCCTTCGACCCTGCCTTCTTCTGCGACACTTGCTTTAGACAATATCTGTACATAGATGGACAAAAAATTGGAGATTTCAAAGCCTACTCCTATCGAGGTAATGCTTTGAATGTACTAAAGCCTCAATGACAGCGGCATTTATATTCGGAGAACGCACTGTTTTTCAATATGTTGAGGTATAACAAGGGGTGGGTGAATGCGATTGATCGTCCGACCGTATGTCAAGCAGAGCCAGAAGCGGGTAAAATCGATGAATGGTCTGTGCGGGTGTCAGAAGCGGAGCAAGAAGCGGATAAAATCGATGAATAGTCTGTGAGAATTTTACTATTAAGAAATAGCTTATAACTATTTAAAGGCTGGCCCACATTAATGTAGATCTAGTATGCATCATTTTTGTTTTTTTTTTTATTATTATTATCTTGCAATCAGTTTAACAACTATGAGCAGATGATTTGTATGAGGAGCTGACGGGTCAGAGTTTGTTCCTCATCAGGATCAACTCTTTCAGTTATATAACATCACACTATAAGTTATCTAGCTGTAGAATGTTGCGTCTTTTGAGTCTGACACAATCCGGTATTGTCAGTTGCGCGGTCAATTCGTTGGGGTGTCTCTCCAATCTGGACTTGTATTTTCGTGAACACAATTTTATTTCTGTTTTGAATGTGTTCATGTCGAGGTGTTCGTGAACTTCCGTATTCTTACAAGCCAAGAAGTATTAGCTATTTGTTTAAGTATTATGTTCTGAGTTCTTTGAATAATGTTGATGTTACTATCACTTGCTGAGCCCCACAACTGGATGCCGTAAGTCCAGATAGGACAGGATAGGATAGGTTTCAATATGGTCTTATAGATCAGAAGCTTGTTGTCTACAGACAGCTTGGAAGTTCTACCCAGGAGTCATTGCGTGCTTTTGTATTTAATGACAATTTCTTTCCGTTTTGTTGTGATATGCTTCCTCCATGTCAATCGCTGGTCCAGATGCATACCAAGTTATTTGACGCAGTCTCTTTGAGGAAGTTGACTACTACCAAGTCTCACAGGTGGACATTGCTGTTGTCTTAGGGTGAAAGTGACCTGTACCGATTTGGATGTGTTAGCTCTTATCCATTTTGAGAGCCATTGGTCAATGTCATCTAGATTATTCTGCAGGATTTGCGACGCTTCAGTGGGGCAGCTGCTACATGCTAAGACTGCAGTATCGTCTGCGTAGGTAGCGATTGTCACACCAAGGGTTTGTGGCAAGTCAGCAGTGAAAAGTGTGTAGAGGACTGGTCCAAGTACCGAGCCCTGCGGCACTCCAGCTTTTATGTCATGGAAACCAGAAGTGCTATCCTCTTCCTTCACCTGGAAGATTCTATCTGAAAGGTATGATTCCAGAATGTTGTAGTAGGAGTGTGGCAGGTGTAATTTGATTTTATATAACAGTCCCTTATGCCACACTCTGTCGAAGGCTTGCTGTACGTCCAGAAAGACTGACGAACAGTATTGCTTGGTTTCCAGAGTATTTCTGATGACGCGACAAATCCTGTGTATTTGTTCTGTCGTGGCATGTTCAGGTCTAAATCCAAATTGATGGTCAGTAGTATGCATCTGATGTTGAAATTACAGGTTGTATTAAGGGTCTTGTCCCAGGTGATTTGAATGAAAAATACCCGCTATGTTCGTTTTGTCGGACTCCTGCTCAAAGATTGGCTTATGTTCCATGTGACTTTGAAAAAGGCCACAGGACCCACCTTTGACGTTAATTCGAATAGTAAATTCTTAAATTAAAATGAGTGCCTAGTCTAAATGGAAATGAACGAGAAGGTTTTTGAATCACACATGTACATTTGTAGTAATAAGGTTTAAAATTAGACAATAAGATTTCTGAATATCATAGTATTTTGTGGTCGATACTATGGTGATTGATAATTGCTATTTTGTATGTCATTCGTGAAGATGAGACTGAGGTTCGGTGCAGAACAGTTTTTGCAATAAAAGTTCTATGGTGTGAGAGTAAGGTGGAAAATAGTAATTCCTACAGACAAACAATGTAAATAATGATGATTGTATGGAAATCGAGACGAGAGTGGTTGTCGGTAATATGTATCAGTGATATTATCTGAAGCTTCTTATGTGTGCTAATAGCTCTGACATTCGTATATTATGTATGTTGTGCTTATGTATATTACAGTAGATTTAAGATTTATCATTAAAATAAACTCAGTTGTAAAGATACTTTACGTTTCATGCGTCTCAGTCTAAAGACAACAATGAAATAACTTAAGGCTAAAATTGTCAGCCAAATCTAAAATAATGGCGGCAGACTTTTGGTAGACCGGGTCCAGGTTAAAAGTCTTGAAAAGTACAAATTTATACAATTGTTCCTGATCTAAAGATAGAATTTTGCGGCCAAAGGACCGTCTTTAAGGTCCTTCCTAAAAAGGCTGAAAATTTTCTAGACCTTATTAAGTGGGTTTGGCCAACTGTAAAAGAGACTGCATGAAAAATACATATACAATAAGTTATGTAAGTTTCCTACCGTAAGTTGGCGAAGATTGTCTTTAAAAGATTTGTAAATAAATACCTCTAAGTTCACCGCGTAAATACGCTGCGTCATTGCCGCGTTAACGCGACGTAAGTACGCGGTTGTGCGTGATAGATGACTGCGGCTAAGATCTGTTTCAAAAGTACCCGATGAAAGTATAAAAATCTCTGTTCAGGTTAAACTTCATGCACTAAAAGAGAGAATTTCATTAGTTTTCGCCCGCGGCTTCGCTCGCGTTATGGTTGAAACTTATACCACGGAAACGTTTAAAATATAGCCTATAACACTGTGGGATAATGTAGCTTCCCATTAGCACATGAGTAGGTAAACGGAACAGAGTATAAAAGCTTCATACAACCGCGCGAATCGGTTGCACTACTACAAGCACGCGGGGTATGTGTGCGTGACCACTAGCCACTTGTCGCGTACGCGGTGAGAGAGGAAAAAACCGGTTTACGCTGTCACAGCCGGTTGACAATCTCAGGGTCGTCAGAGCAACCCACGTTGTTTGTTTTGTGACAAGTTTGAATATTTTTAATGTAAAAACGTGGTATTTATTAATAATGGTTGTTTATTGTACAGTGTGTATGAATAATAGGCGAAACGAAAAATATATATATATTAGATTATTAAAAAATATTTGACACGTATTTTTTCTTTTGTTACGTAATCCAAAATTGACGAAGATGCGACGCTTTTAAAATTCTCAATACGTCACGCCTAGGTATAATTTTTTTAAGTGTTAATGACAATCAGTGACGGTTACTTTTTAAAATGCAGAACAAAGACTTGGTGTCGTTTAGACTTTGTATCGTTTAGAGTTTGTATCGTTTACAAATTCTTAAAACCTAGGCAGTGAATAGCAAGATAGTGTTGTGAACCGGTTTAAAAAATTGTTCAGTGCCAAATTCGCGTACGTTGTACTTACGTCATTAACCTGAGTAGTGACAAACAAAAGAAAAATATGCGCACTGACGACGCCGGGAACGAGATACGTGAGAAGTTTTCATCGTAACCACCAATCAAGTAGTGTCGCGCATGCGGCAAACAAAGATACAAACAAGTGGATTTTCGGACGAAGACTACCGCCATCAAGAAGCCTGTGCCGGCTGCTACAGGCGTTGGGCAGCGACTGCAGGCCAGCAGCAGCTCATTGGTGTGCTTCAAGTGTGGCACTCCGGGCCACATCGCCAGTCGCTGCACAGCAGGCCAGCGCTGGTCCAGTGCTGCTGTACTGGTAAAGAAGCGAGTCGAGTCGACCTTTGCATCGTCGAGCCGGAATATGAAAGTACTTAGGTGAGTCGTTTTCGTTATGTTATGACTCTGGAGCAGAGTGCTAATTCTGTTTCATCATTAAAAACTGAAAGCTTCGAATTATAAGGGTGCCTACAGGGCACAGGATAGGCTAAGAAAGATGCCAGTGGGTCACGTACCAGTCGATATTGATAAAGATTTTGATGATGTTGAGCAAGCATAAGCGGTAGCAGCCTGTGTGGCAACCTGAGCCTATGTGGCACTTGTAAGCCTGTGTGGCACCTGAAGGGCAAAATAAAAAAAGAATTGCCGGACCAAGGGGTAGATCTAGTAGGGTCAGAAGTTGACCTGACCAAGAAAATTGAAAGCAAAAGGAACGATACTTGTTCGGACTAGCTAAGTCCGGTCCAGTTTAACTGAAGGGACACACCTGAAGGGCAAAAAAAGAATTGCCGGACCAGGGGGTTGATCTATGTTCGAGTATTCCCAATTTAACCGTGTTTGAATTAGTCGACTGCCTGGTTAGTCTAGTGGTCACAAGTGTGTCTGAACGTTCTGGGTTCGATTCCCACGTCTGGCAAAGTGTTATTGGGTTTTTCCATCGAGAATTTCTCAGTAGCAGCCACGGAGTCTGGATTAGCGCCCGGTTGATGGCAATAGGCTCGCCCCCTATTACATGAGACTTGGACATAACTAGCGAACTGTGAGTGTACTGTTGGGTGCACCTCTGTTAGACCCTTTGGGGATTGCAGGTGTGATGTTATGATGTTTGATTTTATTAGAGTAAGATTTGGTTAACATTAAACGGTAAAGTTCTTTACTTTCACCGACCCGACGAATCTAGAGTTTGGTCAGGAGTGACCGAGTGGAACAAATTTCTGTCGTGGACTTGTTGTTTGCAGGGTTACCATCACACGAGGACGTGTGCTAGCAGGATGGCCGTGTCGGATTCGGTCATGAGTACGGACCGGCAAATGTATCGAAAGCGCGCCAGTGGTGACATCACGCGACCTTCTTACCAGTCTACCCCACCATGGCGGCTTCTACAGAGTCCTGATGTTAACAACACGCGGCGAAGCGGGGTTCTGTGTCTGATTGCAGCGGAGTTAAGACGTCTTGAAACTGTACCCGATTCATTGTGCCCAATATTAATGTGTCAAAGTGTAATGTCAAGTAATTTGTTAGACTGTGTGTCTGTTTGAAAAGAGTAACCATGGTGTTTCTTGCCGGTTCTTCTCCATGGGAACTACCAACCCGAACCGTGCAATGTGAAATAAAATAGTGTATCGCATCCAGTGTGTTTTCATAGCACGAAACCCGTGTTCTGCCCACAAAATGCTCGACCCTAGCGAAATAAAATCCTGACAACCCGACAAGCATATTCATATGTTGTGTTATGCAGATACAAAAGATTATTAAACATTTCAACCCGTGAGTTGTATATTGTTGTGTAATCACCACATTGTCTCTAGGTTGGGAGACATATAACTATATTGGTATGGCTCAGTTTTTCGATGGTATCTTTAATATGGTAGATTAAATCGTGATAGGTTTTAGTTCTTAAGAAGTCTCTTTCAATATGACACAGTAGTCAGTTTTAGTGTACTGTTTGATCTTATTTTCTATCCCTAGTAGTAGTTGTTCAATGCCACCATTAGGATACGAGTAGTGGCAGAAGTCATAATTAGTTGCGAAAGAATCTTCGATAATGCTGCTTAGTCCATTTCTGTTGTTAGCGCTTATTATACTTAGTTTATTTTTTCTTGGGTCAGGTGTCGTTTGTCGTTTGTTTTCTCATCTATTGATTGTTTTATTCCATAGGTGTCACATTGAGTTGTTTTATCCACCATCTGGGGTCTAAGTAACGGTGTTGATCTATCAGCCATTTCGGGAGTAAACTTCATAACTTTCCTTGTCGCCTTGGGATTGGGAGTAATGCTGAGATCTATTGTAGGAACTGTTTGAGAAGATTTTTTCTTTTTTGGAGTATTTACAATGTCCGTTGTAAGCTTTTGGTCTGTTTGAGATTTGTGTTGTCTATATTAAGGGATTCAACTTCACGGTGTGCTGTCTGTAGTTGCAGCGTCAATTCTTATTTGGTTTTTTAGTTGAAGAATTTCTTCGCAGTCTTCGTCATCTGATATGTTCGGTAGGCTGTTACTAGTAGTGCCATCTAGTTCACTATTTGTTAAATTTAAGTCTTCACTCTTTGTTTCGGAGACTTCGATTGCGACGACGTTGTGTGATGTTTCTAAAGAAGTTCATATTGATTTAAATTTGAGATTATATGAAACACAAAAAGTTTAACAGTATGTGGGATTCGAACCGGCACTCCGAATCTCTGCAGTCCGATGTAAATTTCTTCGGCTATTTGAACACTACTCAAGTTTTCCAAATTTGCAAGTGATTGTGGGATACAATTCAAATAGCTATGAAGTCGTTAAAAATGATTCATCGCATAGGAATTTTTCCACACAACACCAAGTTCAATTTTAACCTTCTACATAAGTTTTTCTGGTTAATATCCACTTGTCACTTAGCTTGTGGCGTATTTCACGTAAGCAATTGTTTATCACGGTACTATTTAATGTTTATTAACGTTATTCTCTGTTCCGTCACTTCACATTATTGTATTCACTTAGTCGAAAGAATATCACATAGTTCATTTAGATAACATTTGTGCACATAATTCACTTCGTAGCGGACATAATACACACATTTTAATGTACACTTTTATCTGTTTTATAATTTTAAAGTTAATAATATATCGGAGAACTACACTTCGGATGTTTACGTCATCAGCGCCATCTAGATTTTAGCAAATACTCGATGAACGCACTAATTCTGCAGCCGGATCTTAGACTATATGTGTAATTGTTTACTTACTGTACCTGAAAGTACTATCTATAAATATAAACCTATATATTGACTGATTAACAAGTTGGCATAGGTACGCCCAGAGCCCAAACGGCTGAAGTTGAGACACGTTCTTTGATGAACGATTTTGTGGTGTTGGTAGGTGAGCAATAAGAAAGTGTTTTGGATACCTAATTCGAATTATACATACATATACAGGGTGCTATAGGGTGTAACCTTTTTGTATGAAAAAAATTACCGGGGTAATACCGCGGGTATAGTTTGCTAGTTACATATTATTTTAGAGTGCTGCCCCACCCTGAGCCCATGGCTGGCTACGGCCGTGGTCATTACTGTTTAATATTTTTATTACCTGCCCTGCAGTTTACGAAAAAGAGCTGATGACAAAGTAGCTAAGCATTTTTTAAGTATTTGTAAATTTAATATTTTTACTTGATAAAACTTAACTAGATAGTAGTGGGGCCCCATTTTTTATTTGCACCAGGGCCGTTGGTAACCTAGCTACGCCACCGGTGGCACTACAAATTGGTAGGTACGTTTTCTGACTCTTTTGTTTCCTTTTCATCTGGTACTTTTGGAACAGATCTTAAGGTCAATTCACGGGCTCGAACTCATTGGTGGGCGTGGCCAAAAAGCACGCTGTCTCACCTGGCATCGTGCCCGACAGAGATAGTATCAGTGATGAGCAAATAGACGCTAGTCTTCACGTACGTCTAGTTCGTACGCACACACACAGCGTTCCGAACCGTTCCGAACAAAAATGAAGTTACACCATGCACACATAATGCTATTCGACGCCGCTCAACACTCGCTAACAATATATTATATCTTTACAAATAACTTTTTCTTATAATACTTTCGTCTGACCTTTTATTTAAATGCACTAAAAAGAATAAAATAAAACTTTTCCTTTATAACTTTTACTATCAACTTATAACGTCATTACACAATTCGCGAGATTAGTGGCAACAATAATATTGTATCAGTGATGAGCAGTTAGACGCTAGTCTTCACGCACGTCTAGTTCGTACGCACACACACAGCGTTCCGAACCGTTCCGAACAAAAATGAAGTTACACCATGCACACATAATGCTATTCGACGCCGCTCAACACTCGCTAACAATATATTATATCTTTACAAATAACTTTTTCTTATAATACTTTCGTCTGACCTTTTATTTAAATGCACTAAAAAGAATAAAATAAAACTTTTCCTTTATAACTTTTACTATCAACTTATAACGTCATTACACAATTCGCGAGATTAGTGGCAACAATAATATTGTATTACTATATTGTTTGTTATTGTTGGCTTGGGGTCACGATGTCCTGGGACGCTTTCCACCAGGTCTGCTAATCCCCCGAGAGAAATAAATGGCTGTGAAGCCAGACCAGCACAGATCAGAAGAAAAGTAAAAATCATATCGTGAAGGTTTTATGTATATAAAGTTTCTAAATAAGTAGGTCGCTACACCATATTATAGGGGGTGCGTGTCGATGGCGCGACCACGGCGTTTTTGTTTTAATAACTGGCCATGATTTTGTAAAAATATGTAAAATTTGGTTCAAATTTCCCAAAATCTTAAATTTGTCAAAGTTATGGTTAGAAAGTTATAAGGGTTTGAACGTGGCCACGCCATCGAAACGCGGAGAACCACGCGGCCACGGAAATCTTAAAAACTATGAGTTGCAGAGACCTGAAATTTAGGTAAATAACAGATTTAATTTGTAAAAAAATAAAAAAAAACTTAGGTTTATGATTTTAGGAGCTGTAAGACTAAAACCCCATGGCCGCGCCATTGAAACGGTGAAAAACACGTTATCGCCGATATCTCGCTGAAAAAGCATCGCAGAAATCTGAAGTTTTTTTTAAAACCTAGATTTGAATTGTCAAAATACACAAAAAATCCTAGGTTTGTATTTCAGGAGCTGTAGTACGGTATCGCTTATAACCTTCAAAACGTTCTGAATGTGAAATTTAAAATTGAAATTAATTAATTTAATTTTAAATTCAATTTTTTACAAAATCATGCCATAGTTTTTTTAAAAAAAAAAAACGCCGTGGTCGCGCCATTGAAACGTACACATTATAGGAGTGCAATAAAAATGCACAGGCCCTTCAACTTCAGCGAAAAACAAATGACACGTCACTGACGTCATGCATGAAATGAAAAGGACAGAAATATAGTTCTTGTTCTTCTATCAAACAAAGGACATGTCAGTATCGCGTGTGACATATTGTTCATATGTGTGCGTGAGCGTCGTCCTCCCGCACCGCACCGGGGGAAACATTATTCAGTGAGATGCACGAAAATTTATAGTAAAAGGCGCACGTAAAAAAATACGAAAAGGCCTTTGGGAAATCGAATTTTATGAAAAAACCACTGCAAAAATCATTGACAAATAAAATTTATTTAATTCTTCGATAATTGGACTTTGTTTTGGAAATTTGACAATTCTTTTATTACTAATTTACGCCTTTATTTATTTTTTATTTTTTTCGGATGGGAAATCATCAAATGACTTCTGCTCTGGGCGGAGCAGGAGGGAGTGTCAGACTTTTACTGACTAAAACCCATCCATGTTCCTTCATCGCCCTTTGTGTTCCGGGGCCACGGTATCTCTTTCGAACAGTCCCGCAACCCCGGCAGGCATCGATCCTTGCGGACCCCTTCCTATTGCTGACTCTCTTTGAGGCGCGCGTGGAACACGAACGCGCCGTCGACACGGCCTGAAGTCATGAGACGGACGGACGGCGAGCTAGCCCATAGCCCACCGTCCACAGGCCCGCGCCTACGTGGTGGCCCCCGACGCCCGGGGCGTCTCCCGCGGCGGCCGGGACGCTGTGAGGTTCTCTCCCTCTCACGCTCCGCCACCTCCTTCTCTAGCATTACTGCTTCGCAGAAGGAGGTGACGGTGTCCCATTCCGTCTCGCTCCGGACCATGGCTTGCACCAGGGCCGGACGCGAGAGGTCGCCGCCGCCAATCGCCGCTTCGAGGCTAATTTACGCCTAAAGTTGCGTTAAAATTGGCAATAAAATCGAATCTTTGGTAGCTCGTAACTTTTGAATGGCTTTTTATTTTAATATTCTGTTTCCGCACAGACACAATTAATAATGAGACAAAACGATATCATGTTTAATTTTAGATGTACCGTGTCAAACAGTGGAGTAATAGCCCCCCGAAATTTGTATGGAAAATATGTTGAGTAGTGCAACCTTAAATCAAACAAAAGGAAACTGAAAGTATGACATACCATCACGCCTGCGTTTCCTTATAGGGTTGGCAGAGGTGTATTATACACCCGTGTTTCCCCAGTTATGTAATAGGTGTCTCAAAATACTGGAATATTGTATTATTATGGTAACTGTTAACTTTCTACTGATATTTATTGTATTCATATGGAGACAGGCCGTTAGGGCCATGCCTACAATTGAATTGATTGGGGTATATTTTATTCGGGTACATCTACCTATAAGCATAAATAAATATATGTTTTCTGTGATGTGTAGCTAATTAAGCCTCAATCGAACTAAAATCGATACCTTATTTGCTATCATGTAGATTTACTATGTGTGAAATAAATATGTTTCAAACTATCTAATGTTTTCTCTAAGACCGAAGCCAGCCTAGCCGAATCCGGCAAGGATATGGTAACTGTGGAGCCCCGAAAGTCGGATGGCTCTAAACAAAGTGCCTTTATTAGTCGCGCTTCGCCACGTGAGCTGAGGTGCGTCGTCGAAGCCCACTTGGATCGCGGATATCGAATCGCGTCTCCGAAGGTCCGAATTTACCTCAGTTTGATGTCGGGGTTTGGAATAGTCTGATTCTTATAATAATCGTCGCCACGAAAATTATTTTTTTCGGAAACCCAGAAAGCTCTCTGTGGGCGTGACGCAAGATTGGTTCGCCGAATAAAATAAGTGATTGTATTGCGCACAATTAATATGCTGCTACCTGCTACTCATCATAGTCGTCTGCACACCCTCTACTCTCGGGGTGATCATTAATTGATCTGCCTTAAAACGATTGGCAGACGATTTAAATTTAACTGCATGTGCAAACCGTACAATCTTCCCAAGTACCAACACATACACCATGACGTCAGCCTCATCCTCTGCGTGTTCGGACTGATTGATACATTTATCTGAGATCAGCTGCTGATTGGTCCAATCAAGATAGTGCGTTCCCACACCGTTGCGTTATTTGTGGAACTTGCGGAATAATCGCAAGCAACGAGTAACCAAGTCGTGTGGGGCATTTGCTTCTCTGTAATTGACTAAAGAATGCAGTGTTGGTGTAAAACTTTGAAACATAGAACGTGAACAGGTAGAAGTAACTTTTGATCATGATTTGTAAACCTACTGTAACTGTAGGACGTGTTACAGTCGGAAAATTCTGCGGAAACATTCAGGAACTGACTAGAATTTCCGTAACGATATCCTACCCACCTACCCACACAATTCGTTGTAACTTTATTGCTACCCATCATACTGTTTGGCGTTTTCAACCTAATATGATAGCATAACGTGATATGCCGCGGGTAAAGAGTATTGGATACCTACCTGCCCGCGTAGCATGACCACCGTAGAAATACCGTGCTACGCGGGCAGGAAGGACACAGGGGATGGGGGAGGACCTCCAACGGAGCTAAACCGCAATAGTACATTTTGATACAAGTGGAGAAAGTTAGTTATTGTTTTGAGGTGGAATTAACACTACGAGCCGTAGGCGAGGGTGTTTTTGAGCCGAGAACTGCAATAAAAGATGTCCACGTCTATCAAACGACGTTTTTGAAATCACTTTTGAAGAAATAAAATAAAAGAACGAAAAATATTTTTCTGAATGTGGGGACCATGTGGGTCACATTTTTATTCTTTGTTTGCTTTTTGTCCCACAAGTGTCTGGCAGTTTGAGTACTATAAGTGACCTACCCAAATGTCTTTTATTTTGTATTGTTCGTCGTTTCGTTGAGCTCCATGAGTTTTATGTCGAGCTACACGATAACCGACAAATGCTTGCACTGACTGGACAGGTCCACAAATCTGTGTGGTTCTTTCTTCAAAAGACCATCTCGGACACTAATCTGCATAGTCCTCATGTGAACTGAGCAAGATTGTCTGGACTTCAAAAGAGACTATGAGTTTGTTTCGGCTGTTTCTTCTCAGAGTAGTCAGGTACGAAACACCGGCTCCAACTAGTTTAAAAAAAAAAAACGTGTAAAAGGGTTTGTAAAAACCTATTTGCAAAATAAACATCATTTATCATTTATCACTTTTGAAGAAATAAAATAGAAGAACGAAAAATATTTTTCTCATGAAGTACTACGAAACTATAAACTATGATTTTAATTTTCTTTTTTTTCCGCGCTTTGCTTTCGTCAGGTTGAAGGAGAAGCAAAGGTATGCTATGCCAGCTGATAAATAACCTAATATATACAGGGTGTTAAAGTAGTCGCGTGTCATAGCTTAGGGGTGAGTTCAGTACCGATAAAGGAACCTGTAAAAAAATAAAAATAAAATACCCTTAATTTTTTTTTTATACCTAAAATTACGGTGTTAGTGTGAACACCGTTATCCTTGAAACCAGTGGTTTGCTTTTATTAGTAGAACCTAAAACCATTGAAAAAGCAACATAGTTTTTTAAGAAAATTACTATTTTCCTCAAGTTCATTTCACCCTAATGCGCTCGGAAACAGCTGACTGCCGAACGTGCGGGCACGCGGGGTCATCGACCGCGCCGCAGTAACACCTTGTCCAGAAGAAGCGAATTCGTCGCGAAACGTTTCGCGCGAATTCATTCGCGCGCTATTGAGATACTAGGCACGAATACATCGCGTCCACAAGCATCGCGCGAATTCAAAATACGCGCGTAAATCGCGTGCATAACGCCAGACCCTCGACTCGCGCGTGATTCGCCCTTTCTGGACAAGCCCTAGTTTCTCGCGCGTAAATTGAGTGTACATTTACAAATGAACAGTGGAACGAATTTTTCATTGTTTTTTTTTTTTTAATAATTTTCCTGGGTTCCTTTATCGATACTGAACCTACCCCTAAGCTATGGCACGCGACTACTTTAACACCCTGTATATATTTTTTTTTTAATTTAGAACACAATAAATTTTAATTTGTGTATAAAAGTAGGTAAACATTAGTTTTAAATAATCATGTTTATATATTATATTCTATTGATAAACAATTTGAATATTAAAAAATATTTACGCCGTAAAGAAGCATATTGCTTTGCCAAAATTGAAAAAAAAAACATTCACCTCCGACTATAGGCATTAAACCAATGGGGTGGGCAACTGGTGAAACTAATGGCGCTAGCATCGCATGAACCAAACATCGTCATTGGTTGAAAATCTGTCAATGTCATTTTATATTTCAAAATAGTTTGACCTCATTGTTGGTCAGATTGGGTCTAAGCTATGGACGCGCCATCTACAATCAGCTTTGACCAGCCTTCCCCATTATCTGTGGCAATTTTAATTCCCGCACACGTGTTGGAAAATGAAAAAAAAAACGCACCCGTGTGAAATAAGTACATTGCATGTTGAACCTAATCGTAGTGCGATATGAACCAGTTTTCGTGAAAGTGTATTGAAAAACCGACTAAGTGCGTGTCGGGCCACGCGCAGTGTAGGGTTCCGTAGTAGCCCGTTATATTTTAGATTTTGTTTTTCAATGCAAGTCTTCACCCGTTATAAATAAGCAACTAAGTACTCCATCTTAGACACTTTAAAGGATTTATTCTAAGGATTTGTATTTGGTACAAAATTATCCAACACCCAAGTTCAACGACTTACTGCTAAACTAATAAAGTTATCTTATTAACTGCTATAGTTTTCCTTTAAAGTTCATGAAATGACGCCTCACTGAATTTTTATTTAAGTCTAATCCAGGTTGTAGTTGTTGTTCCATATATATTACTATACTCTTTGGTGTTGTTGTAGGTGTACATCCCTCCAGACTACACGCCGTTACCTACTGGGATATTTCTAGTTACCGGTAACTTATAACACTGGCAGTGTCTTGGACGGCGAAAATACAACCTCGTGCTCAGCGGTTACGGTTACTACCATAGGCAATAAAGACTATACCACAGATCAGATACGTGTTGAATTCGGCTGAGTCATTCCCGATTCCACTCCTTTAGTTTCTTGTATTATTTACCCTCAACCAAGTACTTAGATTAAATAGGTAAGTCGATAAAACTAATAAGTAACTATGCCAAACTGGTGGGCGTCTAGATTATCCCAGTTGTTGGTCTTTTCCATCATCATTAGTGTTGATCGGATAGTCAGGTATCACCTATTGAGGTCTAGGATGGGCAAAGTGCAGGCTAACTAGGCCAGATCAGTCTGGAGACATTAAGACTGTGTGCACTCCAATTTATTTGTTTTGATTTGACTTGTGAAGAATTATAAAATAGGTCGTCGGATCTTGTTTCAATTGTTGATTCAACATACCTATTAAAATATTTATTTTATGTAACGCGAGCTTATTAGGTACGTTTCAGTTAGTAAGCTAATGTTATTTTCTCCGCTGAATAACTAAATTTAGATATTTTATGAGTCATTAAAGGTATCAAACAAAGACATCATTTATATAGTTTTAATTACATTGTTGTAGACTGGTGATATACCTACAAGTGTAAGCAAAAAGAACATAAAAACGTTTAAGCTAATGTGGTTTCTGTCCATGACTCAAACCACAGAATTATTACAATTTCATTTGAAACTGAACACATTTTATATTTATAGCTTTCTTAGACTAGACGTCACCACTTGGTTGGTGTGGAGAATGTTATAACAACACAATATTGATAATTATTATTATATTCAGGTGCCTGGTAAATTATTGCAAGCAATTAAAAGAAGATTGGTATCTATATTTGAATGCTCTTTGATAATTCGAGGCATTTAAATCCATTAGAAATCCAGCTCAGATTGACTTGACTCTTGAAGCAGCCAGGAGATTAAAAAAACATCGAAACGTATTAATTTTCTTGTCGGTAACGACGGACGCTGCGGACATAACAAACATAACCCTTTTCTAATGTTTCTACGTACCTAGGTATCTATTTCCTACAATGATGACACCCATCATACTGCTAGGTGGTATATTATCCAGCGAATACCTCAAGGACTATTAAGTTCTTCCAAGATGAGTATCAAGTCGTAAGTGACATAACCATCACATATTTTTATCCTTACGTAGGTGTAAGTATAGCAAATTGTGGAGCATGGTAAATTGTAAAATTAGTAGAGCATCAGACTGATCAGTTACGGTCCGTCGTCGTCAGTAGGGTTGTCGCTGGAAATAGAAATATAGGGGCATCACAATGTTTTTGAAAAGATAATTTTAGCAGACTAGAGCCTTAAATGTCCATAGGTTAAAATAACCGTACCTAAATATCAGGCTTAAACCACACCTACGCTGCTGAAGATGGACCTGCTTAAAATCCACAGGAAGTCCTCAAGTATACTCACAGTTGTCTTCGCAAACTGATTTGTGATAGGATTTTTTTAAGTTTTAAGTACTTATGATTAGCTAGCTATAATGCATTATATAAACTGACAGTGTTTCTTGGTCCATAGGGTCTCATTTCCGACCCCCAAAGATACCAGGAGGCCACAAGAATAAGTTGTGACAATGACAAACATGTTCTAGGAGGGACTTCTTTTAAAAGACAGGTTAACCAGGGCACTTAACTGGACCATTGATTCTCTACTGAATTCTTGATTTTTTTGCAGGTTATTTAAATCGTTATTGCACTAACTTTTAGTGCAAACATATATATTCAAAGCAGGTACCTCCGCGTGTGATCGCTAGTCTACAGGTGCAGCAACATTTCCGCGGGGGCGAGTGTCCAATGGCCGTGATGGCAGCCAATCTTCATTACTGCACTGCATACAATGTTAACTAGCGAGCAGATTGGTAGAGCAACCAGTTTTTGTAGCTGTCCTGTCATCGGGAGATGGCTGTAAGTTATGAGGCACGTGCTTGAGATTATGACGGCATCATAAGTTATCAGGAGCAGGATAGATATCACTGTGGAGTGTGGATGAGGTTTCTTTCCTCATGCGACTTATTAAAATCTCATTTTTCATCTAGAATGTGGGGATTTTATATGGATTTGTTGTAAGAGTGTAGCTTCGGTTTCCAGACCAGATAAATGTTACAGCTATCATCCGGACCTCCTCCTCCTGCCCTTATCTCAATTTACTTGGAGTCGGCGCAGCAGGTCTTCTTCCATATTTCAAAGCGTTACGGCAATAAAGTTATGTTTTTTTTTGTAGATTATCCAGACCAGATTCATAAGTACGTATGCCTAAAGGTGCTCCACCCAGATAAATGTAAACGGCGATGGTTCCAGGTTTTCGGGCGTTGTCTCAAAAGAAGGCTTAGGCAGTATGTTCAAAAGAATGTTTGAAAACAATGTTTTTTACTACCTATTTAACTAGCTTCTGCCCGCGACTTCGTACGCGGTTCCTGTTGCTTATGCCAGCGAATCATCAAAATCGAAGATCTGAAACGTCTGATGTCGAATTCTAAGAGCCCAGGGACGGGAAAACAACGTGATGCGCGAGACGATTCGAGACGTTCCAAATCTTTCATTTTTGTAAGTCAACAGGAAATGCCCATAAGACTAAACAACTTTTGCAAAGACGTCATTCCTATATAATATATGTTTTAGTGTCGCTGGGCTTTGGAGTTTCACAACACGTGTTCCAGATTTTCAAATTTATTCTCACAGCAGAAAATGCTCTTCACGTGGAATATTTTTTGCTATGGCATCCATTTTATATCTCTTATACTATAGCTGGTCAGTTGCGGTTCTGCATTAGGTGTTCCATTTTCCAAAATAAATTATAGCCTTTAAGTTACCCAGACTTAATACCTATACAACAAAAAACTTTTCTTCCCGTAATTCCGCACCGGATCCCAAGGGTACACTGAATTAATAATAATATTGCAAATAACTTTTAAAAAATTTCTTTATAAACTACAGCTGTATCTAACCGTGGCTTTACCCACGTATTGCATAAGTCAAAATCAAAATCAAAGCATTTATTTCAAGTAGGCCAGTTACAGGCACTTTTGAACTGTCGAAACAAAGTTAAATGTAGCTACAGTCCCAGTCACAAGACATAAAAACTGTGAAAGTACTGTAGTTGCCCATTCCCTAGCGTAGATCTCTATGGAGAAGAACGGGCAAGAAACTCCATGGACACTCTTTTAAATCAAAATATTGTTACAAAATCCTGGTTACATCATTCATGTTGAGATGGTATATTATGTGAAAACAATGTAGCAAGATGTGCACGTTAAGTGTCCATAGTAAAAACAAAAAATACAATTCAAAAATAAACATACAAATAAGCCATGGCAACTAAGAGTTGACCAGTCACAACTGACAGCGCCCGTTCACGAACATGACGCATGGATCAGCACCATTCAACTCAACCATTTTGAAGGGAACTGAATGATCCGACACACGCGCCACCATCAGCGAGACATTAGAGTGAGCGTGACATACTCTCAACCGCCAGGGCACATTCAAGTCAAGAAAAGACGTAGGATTTCAGTGAATGATAGCTTTCTAGTACATAGTACTCACACAATATGGGCTCGCACAATATAGGCACAGTATTTTTTTAATTCTATTTTTATTTTAATACTTAGTGATAGTTTGTTGATTTACAGAAACACTCAAAAGACGCGTCCCATACCTATAGCTACCAATAGCTTAGATCCCTCAAAAATTATTTGGCTTAGTAAACTCAAAATTTGAAAGTTATGTAGTTAATTTACTGGTAAGAGACGTCAGGTTAATAAGGAAATTTAGGACACGTCGAATAACAGAAGTGTTATAATTTACTGTACCACTTATGTGTAAACAACGTTTGTTGTCTTTCCCTCGGTCTCATTCAATATGTACAGCGAGTCAGGACTGGTGACGCGGGAGCAAGCGACGTACAGTTGTCCGTGTGAGAAGCAGCTCGTCCTGAGGTCGACACCCGCAGCCTTCAGTGTCTGCCCCTGCGACTTATTTATTGTCATGGCGAAACACACGCTCACAGGAAACTGCACGCGCTTGAATTGAAAGGGGTAATTGTGGGGAATCAGTGGTATACGTGGTATAAACACTGTTTCGCCGACACCACAACCCGTTAGAATTTCCGCCTCAATGATATTTCTCTGCAGCGAGACGACTTTGAGCCGGGCATTGCACAGTTTCGGCGGAGTGAGATTCCGAAGAAGCATAATGGACGCCGACCTTTAGCTTAATGGTGTGCGCTGGTAGTCCACTTGCACTGAGGGAATTAAGAAATTCTACGGGGTAATGTGTGGCCTCATCTTGGTCGACAACAGTGTTTATTGAAGTGTACATCACTTCATTTCCCTTAATTTCCGCGAGAATGCATTCATTGATTGCTGAAGCTTGGTCGTTTCTGGGTGTTAAAATGGCTCGTTCACACAACCAAGAATTATCTTGGTGCGGTATCCTATTGATGTCCCCGTACACCAGGCGAATCAAATCATCTAAGGTGGACATCACTCTCCCAAGTATCTCAGGTAGAACCACCTGGCCACCGTCTACTGGTAGCGTTCCCACACTCAATTTTAAGAAAGTTTGATGTACAGAATGCTTGATTGACGGCTTCGTGATGAGGTTGTGTACACCTTGACGCTCATAAAATGACTATATCCTGCGCTATATGCAATAATATGCATCAAGGTGAAGAAAACTGACTTATAACATCAGAAAATTCTTGGACGTGTACATTCCCGCCAAGCTGTGCTCTCATATTCATCGTTAAGCGTGTAAATTATCTCAGAAAGAAAACCACGGATCACCACCAAAACTTATATTTTCTAAACTTATTAGCCGAATCCAAACTTAATAGATCAAAACTTATCAGGTCAAAACTTATTGCAGCACCAAAACTTATTTTAAACTCAATAACAGTTAAATAACCAATTTATCCAATTGTATCATATAACCGATTAAAAAAACTCGATGAAATCCAAAACAACCGTTCGATTCAAAACGTCCAACGAAGAATGCCCTCACCTACCAAGTCACCTTGGTTTTTTCGGGTAAACTAATAGTGTTGCCAGTGTAAGAAAAATAAAAACCCCGAAAACTACTGTGATCGCGCAGTACTGCGAGGACTGTGCAGCGCTACTCGATACAAAAAATTAGGAAACCTTACACTCGACCATCCTGATGACGTGTATGACCTCATACACGTACCAGGTGGAACCTTACACTCGGTAAACGAGGCATTCCTCGTTAGTATGTATGTATAATATAAACATCAGTATTACTTTTAAAATAGCGCAAAACTTAATACGTAAGTATTCCATCTGAAATTCATCAAATAACTTTACTAATTATGTTTATAAATAATATCTTAAATAACTAAGTATAGCTATGTTATATTATGTACAGTTTGAGTAACCCAATCTTTCCTATTACTAAACAAACACCGATTTTCATAGTATTAATGAATAGTATCTAACTAATATAAATAAGTATAAGTTTTTAATGAACCAATATTATACAATCGCCAGTTTTTATAACATTAATTGTCTATCAATCTATTTATCCTTACTAATATAATTTATCTACGTTATAAGGTACATTATGATTATATTAAATCAAATATCTTAACGTTAAATGCTTGTTGCATTGATTTCAGGTCAAAAACGACGTGAATGTGGCTCGTACTTGACCTGAAACAATGCAAAAGGCGTGATTAATACTTTATAATGTATACACAAAAACTGTAGCATTATCAAACAATCTGTATCAGCATTTTGATAAAAATACAATAAAAAGACTAGTTTAGGATAGGTTTACAAGTAATTTATCTGTTTTACTACTCAGAAACGAGATCATTATCAATAGTGTCAACATAATGTTCATCATTATCCTCTATTTCAAGAGAGGCCACATGAATCCAAGGGCGCATTCGGTCTGCGGCAACGGTCGTTTTACGCTTGTTCTTCATCCCTTCAAATCCTGCAATGGGAGCTACTTTATAACGATCGTTGCCCAATACCTTTTCGACCTTAAAAGGGCCCTCGTACGATGGTAAAAGCTTTTTACTTTTACCATCATTCTGGAAAGTGACTTTGGTAATTTTAATTAAATCTCCCTTATTGTAAACACGAGCAGGTCGCCTTCCCTGGTCGTAATAAAACTTTTGTGATTCCTGTGCCTTATCAATTTTCTCCTTTACCTCGTCACGTATAGATGACAAATCTGAAACTTCACGAGTTTCTTCTGTTATTTCGTTCAATGCCGGATTAACCTCACTATTCATTGTAGTTCCAAACATCACCTCTGCTGGAGATCTACCTATCGTCTTCTGCAAGGTGTTGTTCAAGCCCCATTGAATCCTGCCTAATTTATCGTCCCAGTTCTTTTCGTCGTCTCTTAAATTCTGAGCAGTTAGTGAATCGAGTATGGTCCTGTTATATCGTTCAACTTGCCCATTAGATCTTGGGCAAGCAACTGCATTAAGCACGTGCTTTATCCCTCGATCCAAGCAAAATCTTCTAAAAGCATTTGAAGTGAAACAGGACCCTCGATCACTTACTAACCGGTCAGGATTCCTAAAAGTATCAAAAATGTCTTCTAAAGCTCTCACCACATTTTGCGTGTTCGTATTTCTAACTGGTTTAATAAAAAGAAACTTTGTGAAAGAATCTACAACAGTTAGTATATGAGTGAATCCTCTCTTTGATTTTACGAAGGGTCCAAGGTGGTCGATGTGCAAGGTGTGAAATGGTATCCCGATCTTTTCGATAGGATGTAGTAGCCCTTCCCGTTGGTTTGTATTCTTTTTAGCATACGCGCAGTCTATGCAAGCACTTACATATTTTTTTACGAAACGGGCCATTTTAGCAAACCAGTAATTTTTCTTCATTCGTTCTAAAGTCTTTTCAAATCCTACGTGGCCTATGTCGTCATGGTTCATCTTGCACAGCTGCCACCTTGCACCCTTCGGAACCACCCATCTTAGTTTTTCTTTTTCACCGTCTACACACCTAAACAACCTATCATCCTTCACGACATAATTATCCCTTATGTATTCTATCCCTTTAGGATCCAAATCGCTACTGAGAATATCTCGAATTCTGCGCAATTCGGTATCTCCCATTTGAAGGGTCTGCAACCAATCTTGATCGTTTATGACCATGACTGAAGGATATGGTACCAGGTCGTAGGAGTCTACTTCAGTAGCTGGATTTCTGGAAAGAGCATCCACATGACCCATTTTGGACCCTGCTCTATACTCTACAGAACATTCAAACTCTTGCAAAGCCAGCCACCAGCGAGCGATTCTAGGGATAAGGTCACGTTTCTCAAACGTTGAACGTAGTGCACTACAATCAGTGACCACTCTGAAAGTTTTCCCTAAGAGATAAACTCTGAACTTTTTAAGAGAACAGATAACGGCCAGAGTTTCCAACTCATATGAGTGGAAATTTTTCTCTTCAGGCGTCGTCTGGCGGCTATAATATGCAACAGGGTGAAAGGCGCCTTCACTTCCCCTTGGACGCTGCAATAAAATGCCACCAATCCCAATCCTGCTAGCATCCGTGTGAAGTTCTGTTTCTGCTAAAGGGTCGTATATGGCGAGAACAGGTCTGTCTAATAGCTTACCTTTTAAAGCTTTGAACGACTCTACCTGTTCATTTGTCCACTCCCATACAGCATTTTTCTTCAGCAATTTTGTGAGGGGATGGGCCAATTGTGCGAAAGAATAAATAAATTTCCTAAAATAACTGACAAGGCCCAGAAATTGGCGTACGCTATGAACATTTTCAGGACGAGGAAAATTTTCTACACACTGGATTTTTGTTTTACCTGGCCGCATCCCTTCTGAGCTGATCTCGTATCCGAGGTAATCTATTTTATTTTTCAAAAAACTGCACTTTGCGAGATTCAGCTTGAGATTTGCTCGCTGTAACAACCCAAGAACTTCCTCTAACCTTTCCATGCACTCTGCAGCTGTTTTCCCAAAAATCAATAGGTCGTCTATGTAAACAGTGGCTTTATTGAATCTAGCCGATCCCAAAACATGGTTCATCATCCTCTGGAAGACAGCAGGTGCGTTTGCCAAACCGAACGGCATACGGTTATATTCGTACTGGCCGTCCGGTGTGACAAACGCCGTTAAATGTTTGCTGTCTTCCGCAATTGGTACTTGGTAGTACCCCGACATTAAATCGAGGGTTATAAACCAAGCCTGCCCAGATAACCTCGATATCTCATCTTCAATCACAGGTATGGGATATCTTTCCTTAATAGTGATCGAATTGAGCAGTCTAAAATCAATGCACAACCGCATATTGCCGTCTTTCTTCCGAACAAGAATAATTGGGCTGGAATAGTTAGACGTCGATTCCCTTATAATGCCTGTCTGCAACATTTCGTCTATCATTCCTCGTACTTTTTCACGTTCGTGATGAGAAAGACGGTATGGTCTGTAAACTACAGGCTTTTGACTGCTCAATTCGATTTTCATCTCTGTCACATTTGTGCAACCCAGTTCGGTTAAATCTTGTGCAAAACAGTCCTCATAGCGACGGAGTAAACTTATAAGTTTATCTTTGTCACTACCAGGTACGTCTTCACCTATTTGCACTTGACTCTCATCAAGCCGTTTGGCTGAAGAGACGTCAGTTTGTGGGTGTATTACTGGAAGAACATTTACGTCAGCAAGTCTATAAACCAGGTCTACCATTTCGGCCCGTGAAAAAACGAAATTTTCTTGGAGGCAACATGGCACCGAGCACGGAGTTACCACAACAAAGAATGAACCATCTTTGACTTCGTAAACTCCCCCGCATACAATGTACTGCTCGTTTGGTTTCCCCACAATCTTCGTATCGAGCACTACACTACCAGTAAATAGTGTTTCTGTTGCGGCCCTGACACTAGCTGTGCCAAATAATGTATTGTGTGCCACCATTCTTACCCTCTGTAATTGTTCCCTATCTTCATTGATGTTATAATTTGGTATTTCATTACTGACGTGTGAAAATTGTAATTTGTTAACATCTTTGTAAAGAACTATATGGGGCTGTTCAGAGAAACTTTGACCAATAAGCATTGGTTTTTCCAACAATTGGTCTTCTACAACCCTACATGAAACAGTAGCGCTTACATCATCAATAACCAAGTTCAACTTTGCTGAGCCTAGAGATTTCACAAGGCTGTCTCCAAAACCCTTCATAAAAGTTGGAGTTTGGTCATGTGGAAGCCCAAGTTTTTCAAAATTGGATTTCTTAATAAGGGTCACGTCACTGCCAAGATCAACAAAGGCTTCCAGCAACATACCTTCTGCGTTCACTTCTTTTATAAATTTGTTATTTAAATTAGAAGTTGAAATACGCATAGTTTTTGCCGCTGTATCAGTCTTAGTTGTCCCCGTGTCCTTTTTTATACGACATTGATCCGACTTATGCCCAACTTTATCACAATGCCCACATTTAACCAAAGGTTTGGTGCACCTTGAAAATGGGTGTCCCTTTTCCTTGCAGTTGTAGCAATACAAACTTGAACCGATCCTAAGACTCGATCTATTACTTGCCCTATCATCAACAGTGCTAACATGTTTCTCTCTGTGACCCTGATGAGGTGCTGTGAAAACCTCTTTATTGTTGCTGAGCAAAAATTTCAGCAGCTGATCAGGTTCTTCACATCGTAATGCTAAAGCACTGGAACGCATAGTCCTATCGGTAATGCCGTGAATAATGCAGTCTACGGCCCGTCTGCCAGTAATCTCACACTGATTCAGAAGTGCCAACTTTTCATAAAAATAATTCTCAATGACTTCGTTAGGTCTACTCTTTCGCCTCAACATGTCTTCAAGAAATTGTCCATAATTTTGTTCACACGGGAACGCATTCAACAATTTAACTTGCCATTCGTCCCATGTAAACAAAATGGAACCAAGACTTTCATACCATGTCTTGGCTAACCCTGACAGTTTTTGCATGGCGAAGTGTACTGTCGTCCTTTCATCCCAACCATACACCTTTGCACATTCGTTTATTTTCTTAAGCCAAACATCCATGCGCTGATTTTTTTCTGAAGGATTAAATTCGGGTATGATATTTTTATTACTCACTGATGAGCTGTTAAGGGTTGATGGTTGAGATGGCAGGACTTCTTTAATACTCTGTATAATTTTAACAATATCGTTAGAAGAAAAAGTAGGGCTACATGACCTGTCTAAACGGTGATGCCTCCTGTTCCCCGCTTCGGTCACCTGGCTCCGTCTGCGGATGCGGCTACGGCTGTGGCTCCGTCTGCGGCTGCGGCTACGGCTGCGGCTCCCGTGTCTCCTCGCCACCGTGTGCTCGCTGAGCTGTCTGCTCCGCTGGCGACGTTGTTCTTCATCACATGACTTTTGCAGTTCTATTTCCATCACACGCACTTTTTCTTGTTCGCGCTTAAGTGCCTGTTCTCGCTCACGCAATCTGCTACTCCGGCTACGGCTGCGGTCGTATCTATGCGCACTCCTTCGACTGGGAGTACGTCGAGAGCGTGATCGACTATGCCGAGGAGTTTTGAGACTCCGAGGCATATTTTCATCTCCATTCATATCCTGAAACTCGCAGCAAAATTCCAAACATTAGATTTAATTTGCAAATCTCCAATAAGCCGAAGGATTCGAAAATTAAATGGAAGTGAAACAATAAAAAGGGAAAACTATAAAAGCGTAAATATCTCGAAAACCGTACGTTTTAGAGAAAAACTACAAAAATTTACCCGTTTTATAGACCCCGTTAATTAATTTAATACTATCAGAAAATCATCATCATCATCATCATCATCATCATCATCATCATCATCATCATCATCATCATCATCATCATCATCATCATCATCATCAGCCTAAGATTCCTATGACTTCCTGTAAAGTGTTTAATATCTAACCTTAAATGGAACCCCAAATTAGTAAAAGTTATATTTAAGGACTGGACTGGACTGCAATAGGCTGATGATAATGATATTCATGTGCCTGAGAAAAAAAAATGTCAAAAATGATTAACTGATTAAGTAGGTATTCTATAATTTACTTCTTCTTTTTTTTCGTTAGTTAATCCTTATAATTTAAACATTAACGGTTTCCAAAGCACGTTAATTGCAACACTTTTAATTAGGCATATTTCAAATCTGAAATTCTGCAACTTTCCGACAGCTTTTAACGACATTAGCAGAAATGGTCGTTTGATATAACAACCGATTGCTACATTTTAAAGAAGAAGTATAATAAATATGTAGGCGTGTACTTACAGTTTTTGTTGCTTATCCCACTTACTGAGATGTAAATTATCTCAGAAAGAAAACCACGGATCACCACCAAAACTTATATTTTCTAAACTTATTAGCCGAATCCAAACTTAATAGATCAAAACTTATCAGGTCAAAACTTATTGCAGCACCAAAACTTATTTTAAACTCAATAACAGTTAAATAACCAATTTATCCAATTGTATCATATAACCGATTAAAAAAACTCGATGAAATCCAAAACAACCGTTCGATTCAAAACGTCCAACGAAGAATGCCCTCACCTACCAAGTCACCTTGGTTTTTTCGGGTAAACTAATAGTGTTGCCAGTGTAAGAAAAATAAAAACCCCGAAAACTACTGTGATCGCGCAGTACTGCGAGGACTGTGCAGCGCTACTCGATACAAAAAATTAGGAAACCTTACAAGCGCAACCTATGAAAATGTGGCCATAAGAAAGAGCATTTCAACGAAGCATTCACCTCATCAGCCCAAGTTCCTCGCGTCACCACAAAATAAAAAATATTGTAACAGCAGCAAGGAACAAAACAAAGAATTACATACTTAAATCAATTACCTACAACAAATGTGCTTGGTAAGATATAACTTAGAACCAAAAGTTTGACTTGACTTCATGATAGTGTAGCTTGTTGTACCACCAATCAATCTGTTCAGTAATATTGGTTTGAAACTCTCCATACAATTAGATAGGACATGTAAAGTTCTCAGATTTCCTAATGCGCATAAAAATGCAAAAACTAAAAAAAAAATTTTTTACGATTTTTATAACAATACTATAGGTTTTGAACTCGCACCATATAATGCGGTAAACGGTCGCCTGACCTTACCGCTAAAGTCCCCGTTGACATATTGTTGAATAGCTGTTCCCTTGCAACTTATAGTTATAATATTCCTTCATTCCTTTATAAAAATAGCGTGATTATTATGTTCCCAGAGTTAATTTTTTACGTCCCATAACACGGCGTGATAATATGTAGCCTAAAGCCTTCCTTGGTTCACAAAGAACATTTTTGCTGAATTTCAATTCAATCTATCCAGTAGTTTTGGCGTGAAGCCGTACCATACACACAGACAGACAGACAAAAATTCTAAAAAGTCACTTTTTGTCATCAGTTACGTTTTTTTAACAAAAGCCACTTATTTTTTCTCGAATATTCTCTGTACAGTTTTTCTTTCGTTACTGTTTTGTTATATGTATAGATTAAGGTGTTACAGTGGGTACTACGATAAGGACAACAACGTGGAAGATTTAGGAATACATCAACATATCAAAGATTGAATGAAGTATAACGTCAATTTATCAGCGAGAGATAGTGGCGCCGCGTGGCCCAGCGTGGCGCAACTGGCCTGGAAACCAGACGTGACTAGGTTATGCAGATAGTTAAAAATAACGAGCAGGATTTATTTTGTCTATGGTGTTTGATTAACTTAGTTTTTTTTTTACTAATTTTTAAGCTGTTTTTCAAAAGAAAGGCACAAAACTTCAACTTCATTCATTCGTTATAGGCACCTCCTACTTATCGATACGTTATTTTGTACATCCACGTATACCAGGTGGCCTGAAAGTTACCAGCCATATTTTTTACCATCCCCTTTTAAATCACATAACGGTCTACCTGACGTTTGCTTGTGTTGCAGAAATCTCTTCCCAGTAGTTTTCCAATACCTCACATTAGTCTTGGTGAAACCCAAGCACGGTTTTGTATCGAAAATTAAAATGCTTTATATCAGTAGCTAGACCAAATCGTTTTTGTGACAGATGGCGAGTCTACTACATGCCATCTGTCACAAAAACGATCCACCTAATTAATTACAAGAAGGAACAAACAAAGATAGCGTTCCTCCACCATATTGCACAGTGTGTGTTTGCAATCGCAATGTGGGCCAAAAAATGCGAAAATATTTGCACAATGTTCGGTGCATAGCAGAACAAACATAGTATGAGGTCGCATACCAATTGTGTGACTTATCTCGTGCGGTGTGCATCGGGTGATAAGCAAGTCTTGTTTAAGTAATTTATTAGGTACACTTTCATTATTTTCAGGAGAATATATTATTATGGAAATTGGAGCGGCTCTAGTCCAAACTGGTGAAATGTGGATTTAAGTACTCTAGGTACTTCTGGTCTGCCCAGATAAATTTATATCTATGGCTCTGTCTAACCAACCCTGTATCTATGGATTACGTTTTATGTTGGGGGAAGCTCCTGTTACAGGCCTACCGGGGCTAATATTCAAATCCCTACTTACCTATTTATGTCACGCAAAGCCCCGAATTGTTAGTATGGTAACCCTTTAAGAGTCTGCCTAATGTTTTGAATAGCTACTTCTATTACAATATATACATATTAGTAAACTGCAGCGAGAGAATGTTCAATATTCCCTGGATAACCCTGAAACTATTGCTGAAATTTTGATCGCTTCTAAACGGTAATTAATTTTTGAATGTTCCGAACGGTAATAAATTTTTCGCTGTTTCGTTTAAGTTTTAAGTCTGCTTCAGAGTATGATGTCACGCAGTACTCCTCACACATACCTACTAAGGTACAAGATACTCGCATCGTATTTAACATAAAACAAATATTATCTAACAGAACTGTGACTGCCGACAGTGCCTACCTACTGTTTTACTTTACATTACATAACGCACCCTACTGTTTACAGCTTTGCTATTACACTCGTCGAGCAATCTAGTTTCTTGATATGTTGATCCAAGCTACTGAAATGAAAATAAATGTTTGATAGTTTAGGCAGTTTTCGCGACACGTGTTTGGAACTCTAGACATCGGTAATTTGGACCCTATGAAACGTCACATGAACAAAGTCTTTCTGTCGGGTTTGTTTTACGGCTTGACTAGGCAGACAAGACAAGACAGTTGGTTTCTAACTCAGAATAGATATCAGAACGCTGTTAGAATAACGAATTATAATATTTAATAAATAAGTAACGATTATGTAGGTACTAAGATGGATAGCGACCTGATACCGTATTCACAACGCTTCGAGTCGATTTTCGTTTCGGAAAGCCGTATGTCTATCTTTTTTTGACATTACGAAATCGAGCGAGATAGACATACGACTTTCCGAATCGAAAATCGAATCGAAGCGTTGTGAATAAGGGGCCTGATCACACTACAGGGTCACTTCTGATAACCCTTCTATGTAAAACCATGATGTTAATATGTAGATGTCAAGTGTATATAAAATAAATTCAAATAATCTATATATATTTCTATTGACCACTGGTCAATAACCTACTTTATTTGCATAAGACAGAAGACAGGCACGCAAAGTTGGATGACATAAGTGCTAAGCTTCTGTTCTATTTGATACCAACAAATATTGAACAAGAATTACTAAGGAAGATCATGTTTTCCTTGGAATATTAGCAAACGACAATATTGACTTCGTAAATCATACTAAAGTTTCTGTTGCAGGCCAGAACGAGTTAACTCGCCTAACCCTGCCTAGCCCTCAGAATCAGTCACTAAGTGATACCGCTATCTGTGCCAGCTTTTTCATCAATCGTTTAGCTTTTTCCCAACTATTTTGGGGTCAGCTATTAGTCTCATCATCATCAGCCCATAATGTTCCCACTGCTGGGACACGGCCTCCTCTCAATGAGAGGGAAAGCTAGTCTAAACGGATGCAATTGAACATATATTGTCACTTATGGGATATCTTCCGTGATTGTTAAGTGTTAATTGTTTTGAGCTCCCGATATTCTTGCTCCTTCTTCTTTCTCTTTGTTCTTTCTTTTTTTCGTCTAGTTTTAAACCGGCTAAAAGCCTAAAACAGTAAATGCAATTGAATATCAGTATTTTACATCGAACAACTCTGCCTTCGTAAATTAATAGTAGTTATTGTAATATTATATTATATTATGTATTTGGTTTGTCTGTATCTACCACCGATACGGAGATACGATAGATAGAAAAACACAGTATTTCGTAAAAAATCAAGACATTTTTAATAAAAAACATACGTGTTAGAATTTTTAGATTTGAACACAGTAACTTACTATTTACTGTGCTGTAATATGTGTTCATGTATTTTTATAAATATGTTTTGCTTGGCTATAACACAGCTTCTTCAAATAATGTCGTTTTAAGTAAAATTTTCGTAAAATGTATCTTAAGTTAAACTTAAATTAATCACAGTATCTTAGTTATTGGGTTTAAGATACCTGCAGTTTTAATATTTATTTCAAAAATACTTAGCTTAACCACAGTAACTATTGATTTACTGTGTTTTAAGCTAACCTTTTGCAATTGTACATTATCATTATTTTTAGAATGAAAATTATATTTTCTTTTATAAAGACCATAAGATACGCCTTACTGAAACCAGGGAGGAGTATATAAACGATGCAGCAAAAGAACAGGATTTAAAAAACAGTTATTATTTAGCTGATCTGCAGAAAGTGATAATGCTGCCGAGATTAGAGGGTTTCTAGTCAGTAATTTTTTGTCCAAGACTAATCGTCTTTAATGAAAGTTTTGTGCCTATTGGAACCAACAATTTTGTTAAAACATATGCAATTATATGGCATGAGGCTGTATCTGGGTGCAAAAAAGAAGATATCACAAGCACTTTTTACCAGTTTCTGAAGCATAAAAGAGACGTTGAAAACATAACAATTTGGACTGAAAACTGCGCTTCACAAATAAATGTTGGTCGCTGTGTAGCTTTTTAGTACATATAATTAATAGCAAAGATATAGCTGCTAAACCATAACAATAAAGCACTTTGAGCCTGGACACAGTTTCATGTCAGCCGATAGCTTTCATCATCAAATGGAGCAAGCAATGAAGCATAACCAAAAATTTTACGACTTTGATGATTTTCACAATACTGTGCAGTCTGCACGATCTGGAAAAATTGACGTAAGGGTAATGGCAGTTGAAGATTTGTATGATTGCGAGGACTGTTCATCTGCACACCGTCTAAATAATACACCGTCTAATACACCTACCAGAATTTATTTGTGTGAAATTGTAGAGGTTTAAGTTAGGCGAGGGTTTTTAAATTTATATATACCTAAAGAAATCATTCAGAGAAAATGATTATATTGCCCTTCAGTTTTTGAAAACCACCTTCCAAAAACTCAGCACGGGGTATTAATGAGCAAAGAAACTCCGATATAATTATGATACTGGGACCTCTCATTCCATCAAATTGACTCTCGTTTTAAGCATTGCCTGACAATAATTTGGCCATCGATTTACAAACCAATAATGATGATGTTTGTGATTAGGGCATATGATTATTTTTATTTTATTTCATTTGTTGCACTTATAGATGTAGAAGTTTCAATATTTTTTTAGTTTGTTTAAAAGTAATTATAGAATAATTACTGGCAAAGGGCTATATACTTTAAATATCTGATCTCAATATCTCCTCATCTTGTCGTTGTATGCCACATCGATAAATAATATTAATGAAAACTTTAAACGAAGACTGATTAAAAAACTGATCTCGAATTTAGCACTTAAAATTAATAATAAGAATGTGATTTTACTTTTAGTCGATTAAAAAATAAAAAATCTTGATCTTAAACTGGTTTTATTGTTTAATTTCATACCTTTTACGACAGAACCACGATAATTTTTATTTTGAGGAATCTTACACAAATTAAAAAGGTTAACTTAAAACACAGTATATTTAGATACTTAATATTGCATTTTAGATTTTATAATCATAAATTAGTCTTAAATACAGCATCTTCACTTACCAGGTATTCAGCTAGGTAATCGAAGCCTGCTGTTATTTGGTTTTAACCCAGTATGTGCACAGTTACTGTGTCGTAATAACACTAGAGTTCCTGTCTTTAAATGGTTAAAACACAGTAACGTGTAAAACTAACCTAGACTACAGTAACCAATCAGTTACAGGGTTTTAACTTAAAAAAAAAAAATGAATTTTAACATTAACTGATTTAATTAAATAAAATACAATAAAATCTTAGTTCTTTATAAACAGAATTGAAGCTTTGTTCATTTTACAACATAGAAAAATGTAATTTTCAACCTAATTTAAATATTTTGTCTATAACAAAACGATTTAACAGTTTAATTTCAACCGCGTTTTTTACTAAATGGCATTTTCAGAGTTACTGTGTTTTCATTCTGCCATCTGACGACCTCAAGCCAGTTACTAGGTAACAACACCTATTGGTACGGCTGAATGCCTGACTAACCAAGTGATTATCAGACTGGTGGCCGAGCTTAGCTACTTATATCGAAAATAAGACTATGGAGTTGTAGAATGTAGAAAAAGTAGTTCAGTGAATACCAGGGCAACAGGTTCAAGCAGGCGCTGAACTTGAAGACCCTTAAATAATGATCAGAAGACAGCTGATATCGCCTTACTTTCTTGAACAGATCTCCGCAAATGTCTTAAATGAACCGCTAATAGTTATAAAATGCTTGATAACGCTCATAGCAATAGTTAAAAACCAGTCAAGGTTGCAGATAACGTAATAAGTTAATGTATAGCCGAGATAACTGCAAATTGGCCGACGCTATTAATTTGTACCGTTTTGTATCGTTTTAGATGTTTCGCAAGACTGTAAGCCTATGAGATTCCAAGGACCTTACACATTGTAAGTTATCTCAAGGTATTCTTGAAAAGTTATTTTTGAGAAAACTAATAATAATTTGTCACTTTTACTGACACTCCAATTAGAGATAGCCAACACAATACTAAATAGTAAACTAACAACTGAACCAAACGAAGCTTGCAGTTGTAGTGTTGGCTGATGTGATGATGATAGTTTTATGTAGATGCCAGTTATAAGATTTCTTTCTTGCTTAGAAGAGTGTCCTTTCATGATTGTGATGGCCATGGATGGATAGTCAAATAGCATTATTATGCCAGACATTGTGTGACCAAATACGATGTCTTGGACACAACAGATGTTGGCTCGAGGCTGGGGGGCCTCCATACCGCAGTTAGAGACACGAATATGTGCCACTATTATTGCTAGTGCTGTGCTGATATTAGAGGGTATCTGGCTGATCGAAGATTGGATAAGTATCCACGGTCAATGGCATAAGGGATAGGGTGACCCAGAAATTCCTGCATATTGAATGAGTGGTGTGGAAGTAAAAAACAGTGAAAGTAACTTTAGGAATCCGCACGTCTTATTACCGAAAAATTGGAAGACATGTGACTTCCACCAACATACAGGTAAGCCTATGCCCCTGTAGTGGGAACATTATAGGCTGATAACATAGGAGTAAGTTGAAGAAAATTTACAACCCACATGAAAAGATCTCCAACGCCTTCGAAAACATTCGAACTCCAGAAATTGGGTCAGGTTAGCAAGGAGGCTGCGGCAAACAGAGATTAGATAGTGTTCACAAACACGAGATAAGAGCAACCTGCGTTACGTGCTCACTAATTATAATTAGCTAATGATCGCTCTCGCTCTTTGAACCGATCTGGGGTAAGTAGCCTTCTACTTAGTCGGAGATTATACATCTGAAGATGGAGGGATTAAAATCATCTGGAATTTTGTTTGATTTGTCTAAAGTTGTCTCGGTTTCCTATTTCTAGTATTATAATGGCATAATGTCGTATGTCTTATTAGGTACTTAAAGAAGCTGAGTTGATTCAGTAAACTGCAATATTATTAATGCACCTGCTGAAAAAACAGAAAAATTATAAATGTATGTTATTAAAAGCTAAATGGGTAATTGTGCAACAGTTGAATAGTAGGTAGGTATTACTTACCTTCTGCCTAACAACTGCAACAAAAAGTTTCTGGAAATAAAATAACGACGGCATTTATGAGTCGGTTGAGATAGATCGTCGGAGTGTCGCGGTCTAATCTGGGCGTATGGTTCTAGTGTCCAGCGTTGTCTAGCAGTCGACTCAGAGGGTGGGAGGTTACCAACCTGATCCCTAAGTACCTAATGCAATGCATAGGAAGGTGCTAAACATCATGATTGTCTTGTTACGCAATTAGCACCAAGTGTAAAAATTGACACCCAACTGTTATACTTTAAAAGACAAATATCAGATACGAGCCTATAAGAATAATCTCCACGATTTCTAATCAAAGTTGATGAGTCATGCGTTAATTCTTGGCCTGGAATGTGATCCGCAAACTGTCCAAGTTACATGCGAGAGGAATACGGACATATTTGTGTTCAAAGCAAACAGACGGACTTTGTCTTATTACGTTTGATAAATAGTTATAATTTTTGTCAAGTCAAGAAAATGTTGTCTTAATTTTGTTTTGATTCACATTTATTCTGTATGAATGAACAGTTCTATTCCGTTTTTTCTTTACGGACTGGAAATCAGCGTTCTAAGAATTCACCACACTGGGATAAGAATTCAGTAGAAAGATTGGCTTAGGTAAACATACATATTTCGATGATTTCTATATATGTATTTAACATACGAAACTTCAGTAGCTTTCACAAGCTTTGATGAGATAGAGCATCATATAATATATACGGGTACTGTAAAAGTTCAGATATCTTTGACTCAGCTCACTGGCGCAGTCATCAAGTGCACAGGTGACAGGGCTTTGGAGCACGACTCTCGATAACTCTATCTTCGGTTTGAAACAGAAAAAAGGCTCTCTCTGGCTAAGGCTCAAATTGTAGTTTTTACACCTTCTTACATAGCAACAACACATTTCGCAATCTTATCTCCCCATTCTCGTGTTAATCCATAAGATGACGAGCGAATACCTCGTCTAGTACGTAACCGCAGAAATATGAGCGCCTGAAAACAAATGTATCAGTTAGTTCGTTTTATCTTGCTTCTAAACAAATATCTCTTGTCTTAAGGCAGTGGCTTAGTGTCAACATTGGGTGGTGTCGAATTAAGACGAATATGGCCGTGCACGGGTGCTGCGCATGCATCGAATGACGTTGCTCTTCATTCAATGTGTAGAGTGGAATGCACTTGATGAAAAAAAAAACACGTTTCTTTTTGTTTTTTTTTTGCAAAAAAGTTTTTTTATTTATTTTTAAATTTTTGTTGTTCCCAAACAAGTCGTGATGAATTTATTTTACCTGATTAACAATACATGTCATGGTAATAGGCTTATCCCCAATAAATGGAACTTAACATTTATTTATTTATTTAATTACAACGGTTATATTTAAACCAAGCTCGTGGCTAAATAATAACAGCCGCTCGGGGTCGATCGGTCGGGGGGGGGTTAAGCCGTGCTTGACTAGGTTGGTCTGTGGATGGGTGACCACCCATTACATACCGAGTTTCCTCCTTGCCGCGGAAAGCACGTTAAGCAGTTGGTCCCGGCTGTCAATTGAAGATCTTTGACAGTCGTTTCAGGTAGTCAGTGGCCCAAAAAGTCTGACAACCAGTCTTACTAAGGGGTATAGTATTACCCAATGTTGCTGATGTCACAGGCACCAGTCAAAGTGTCATCAAGATTCTGGTTTGGTTACCGGGATACCGGCGAGGTGGCTGAGCGGCGGTGTGTGCGTAATGTACCTAAGTACCGTACCTTTTTATTTGTAAAATAACAGAACACGAAGAGTTACATTACTTACTTGATAAGTTTTAGTTGTGGACATCCGTCACTTGTGAGGCTATTGTACATTTCAGCTAAAGATACAAAGGAAGCTTTAGCTAAAGGTGGCAAGCATAAAGTCCTGTAAAGTTAAATACCTAAATATCGTCATGTAAGTTTTTGTGGTTTACAAAATTTCGCTTCTTACTTGTTTCGTACTTTGTTTTTATGAGTTTTGCAATATCCGTTTAATTAATTGTCTTTCGCCAGTTCCACGATATCGTTGGTGGAAGTGCATAGGGCGCTCCGTCCACCGCTTTTGAGGTACGAAGAGCACTATAATAGGGGAATGCATAGATTTTTCAAGATTATTAAAAGTAGAGCAATTCATGGCCCACTTTTAGCGACTTAGCTGCCCATACTGCACCAAAAATGGTGTTCCAATCAAAATTGTAGCCCCAAAGTCAAAATAACCACTTCCTATCAATCAATCAAGTTGGCAATATACTTCAAAGACAATTACATATCCAAAACAGCTAGTGTTACCCATATACTCTCAAATAATTTGCCTGATAATAAAGTTGAGCCTACACGCCATTGTTAATGTTAACGCCTCCGTAATACAATGGATAAGGCAGTTTCTAATCTACATAATAGCATAAAGCCCTTTTGAGATGCATTATGTTGAGATAAATGTACCTACAACTTGTACATATAATTATAAACATGTATGAATGTATTTTTTACATTTTCTGATAATCTTAAGTTCATTGACTTTGTGGGTTTTTTAACATTAGGGGCAATAAATACATGAACCAAGAAACTCCTCCTGTAATCAGATTATACTACCAGTAGCTTCGTTCCCAACGTTTTAAATATAGCCTAGGCTATGACACTTAGATAATAATATAGTTTCCCATCAGTGAAATATTTTTTGGAATCTGATCAGGAATTCCGAAGATTACCCCCTACATACAAACATACAAACTTTACCTGTTTATAATATTAGTGTAGCTGTAGATCAATCGTAATAATTATAGTACTTATTCTGTGGTGAAAACAACTGATTGGAAAAGGCCCAAGCTGCGGCACAACAACTTGTCCTTTATAATTTTGCTCTATGGAGCTGCTACGAGTATGTTGGTCATTACATTAACATGCATAGCTCGTAAATCTCATAAATGTACCGATGACCTAATATCAGTGATAAATCTAAACAAATTCTCTTCACAGAGCAAACTATGTCAAAGTTAAGACTATTTATACTCGTAGCTCCAGTAAGTACAGTCGGAAAAGCTTCTTGGTAGGTGTACCTAGAGACAGAAATATTAACTTTTCCAATTTTTATAATGTGCGAAATAACTTATACTTATAGAGGAACTTTTTAAGCTTGAGAAATGAATGAAAATGTTACCTGTATACTCAAATTCAAAGAACTTACTATTCTATTCTGTTGTATTCAAATAACTTATTTCAATTAAAACCTTTAACAGGCAATTTTGAATTGTTAAGGAGTTAGTCAGTTAGCCAAAAAGTTGCAACTTAAGCTAGCCCGTTCAAAAACTAAATATCTATGATTGTAGAAAACGGGTATCGGGTAAGACACTACACAATACAAAATCCTGATGATATTATACCAAAATAGTTTGTCCGACAGTACATCACAGAGTGGTTTTAATAATCTGACGGGCCGCTAATCTGTGAGACAGCTTTAAGGCCAGATTTAAGTAAAACAATGATCACACATGACGCACTGAGTATGTACCAGCACACATGGCCATGTTTCAAGGTCGTCGCATGATGAGTAAGACTGCGCAAGTGAAACTTCAGAAAATAAAAATAGACGAACCATGAAGGGATGAATAATTATGTAAAATACGAAATAGTTTGGAATGGAAGATGACCACATCATAGGAAAAGGTAATTGTTTCCAGTGGTGTTTGAAAGTTAGGCTGCAATCAGTCGGTCTTTTTATACGTGATAGTGAACAGGACTGCTGAAAATTACTCAAGTTATGTGATTTGAAAGATATAATGTGTCAAAAGCTTCACAATTAAAGCCAAAGTTTAACGCCACTTGGACCAAAATAATGATCTTGTAGAACAGCTAAAAGGAACTGTTACTTGTCTGAAGACTCGCTAAGTACTGTGACATTTTTCATTAAACACAAGGATATTCCTACGCGGTACCTTTGATTGTAAGTGCAAGTGCAATACAATATGACATCATTGTTACCTCCTAAGCTGCAATAAAATAAACTACAGAAATGTAAAGTTTAATGAATTATTAAAATGTCTTGTTTGTGGAACATTAACTGTTAAAACAGAGATTGTGTGTAGGTAGGTTCCTAGAACCGATCCCTGTGGAACACCGCACGACATCTCTCGCCGGTTCCATTCTCCGCTGCGACCGGGGTGGATGACGGCTCTGTCCGTCAAGTAATCCCCGACCACACAACGGAGGTAGGTCGGCACCCGGTGATACCGAAGTGCCTCCGGAGCACTGCGGAGCGAGACGGAATGGGACGCCGCCACCTCCTTCTGCGAAGCAGTAATACTAGAGAAGGAGGTGGCGGAACGTGTCGACGTCGAGTTCATGTTCCACGCGCGAGGGCGCGCAAGGACCGATGCCTGCCGGGGTTGCGGGACTGTTCAAAAGAGATACCGTGGCCCCGGAACACAAAGGGCGATGAAAGAACATGGATGGGTTTTAGTCAGTAAAAGTCTGACACTCCCTCCTGCTCCGCCCAGAGCGGGAGAAGTCATTTGATGATTTCCCATCAGAAAAAAAAAAAAAAATTGTATGTAGGGTACCTACCTATATATCTTGATAGACGAAACTTATCAGCAAAATTATTTGAAGAAAAATCGCAAATCTTGTAATAGCGAAGCTATATTTTTTGATCGACGAAAAAAGGGGAAAGTTCTCAAGTCATGCGTTTTATTAGCCTTGAGTTTTTGGGCAAAGACAATATTAACACCATATCCAGCGACTTATTTGCAAATAAAGTTAAATATTCCTAATAAAAACAAATTCTACCTTATATTTGGTTAACAGCTCTTCGCAACAATATCAGCTACCATCTAACATTATACCAAACTAACGACGCCTACGCTGTCCAAATTGAGTGTGGTCAAACAGAACTAGCCACTAAAGTGGAGGTGTTGTATCGGCGTACAAATCAAAGGCCGCGATCAATCTCGTGTCAAACTAATAATGGGTATGAATAGCACGTTAAATGTGAGTAATTGTTGTCTATCAACACAATGACGTAACAAACAGGAGTACCAACTGTCAAAAATGCTAGGCCGGACGAATGTAGTGTTGTTTTGATTTTGAGTAAGTTTAGGTACTTGTATGAAGCTGCTAGTCTATACCGAAATCCCGTAATATAAGTTACGGTTATTATCCTACATACTTTTCAACAGGATTTTCCTGTTAGTTCCTAAACCTCTATTGGATTAAGTTTTCGTTAAACCTAACATGAATAGAGAGTGTTCATGCATTGAGCTATTACTACTACGTATAGAGAAGACACCGCGAACAAAATCTGTGCCCCGATCAACTGCTGTCAGCTGGCTGCAGTTCACTCAGTCGCTTGCTCGCGACAGCATTATATTTCCGGGGTTAGCCGCCCCCCACGCGCCCCGCACTGCGCACAGATCTCCTGCCCGTTCTTCTTAAATATCTACGATTTGGAATAGGAGAAGGAAAGTTAATCAGATTGACTCTTTTTCAATTTTATTTAAAAATGATAACAAATTGAATTTGTAGAGAATTATCGACTGGTGTCCCATAAGGAAATATCATGTGACCTGATTTGTGTTATTTTCATGTTTTGTCATTCATTATCATGTCAACTAGTGAGTATATTGTGTTTGAGAACGAATGCTTCTTGGTAACTTTTAGATAAACTAGCTCCTGGTGACACCAATCGGGTGGTCCTATTGGTAACCGATCGTGCACACAAGAATAAATTCAACGTCACAATCATTTTATGGGAACCTTTCCATTTTACATACGGACGAGATGCAAAGAAAGCACCAAGTAACTAGTGTCGAACTAACTTGCAATAATAATGTATGCTTGCGGAGTCAAGGAGACGTTGAGTCTTTTGAATATATGACCGTGCGATTTAGGTACTGGCTACTGTTCACTGTTGGGCAATTAAAACCATCGCTCGTATGGAGCAGGGACTGCGCGATTGGGCTTTATGTTGGGACTAGCTGATTTAAGTCGCGCAGGTTCGTATCTAGGTCGGGGTAGCAATTTCTGGGTGCTCGGTGCACGTGAGGTTACTTATTATTTTGTAAAGGGTCTACTCATTACGTGCAGCGTCTGTGATTCAAGAAAATAACAATAGTGTAATCTTGTGTATTTTTAATCCATCTTTAGTAAACAACAACAAACTACTAGAAGAACTAGCCGAAGTCAGTCCTTTCGTGTTAAAGAACACCGTACAATTTGCGTCATCTTTCACTCGTCGGTAGGAATCGGAACTTCGGGCTTCCCCAGCTGGTATTATTTTCCCACGCAACAAACTTCCATCGTATACAGTTAGTAGCAAATTTATACAGTGGTGTCGATTCTGTTGTGCACAAACTAAACTTAATTTAGGCTATTGCTATCTTTTTCTCTCTAATAAAACGAGAAAGAGACGGACGTAATTTAGAGCTGTCAAATTTAGTTGGAACAAATATTTCCATACAAATGAAGGGTGCACGGGAAAACATGTCGACTAAAAACACGGTGAAGCGCAAGGCATAAACTAGTTTGGCATGACTAACGTAGTTCATAGCTATAGCGGTCCTTTTCTCGCACTGCCTTTTATTAAAAGAAAGCAATAGCTTAGATTAAGTTAAGTTTATGCACAACAGAATCGACACCAGTAACTGAATTTTGACCCTAAAGTGCATGTTTGATGTTCCTCATTGCTTGTGAACATTTGTTTATATTTTTTAATAAAGTTCTTTGTAGTTTCATTAGTCATCGTTATTTGTATGCTAGATCTATTCCTAAATGGTCATAGGATTTTATTATAGCTATTAGAATTGTGCAGATTAGCATTTGTTTATAGTGACTGTGTTGTGGACATTCATCGTCGTTTTATTAGTTTTTGGAGCTATAACAGCTCCAAAAACGTATATAAAAGCACTGACTTGTTGAAGGAAAACCAGTCATCTTATAAAACATATGGAAACGGGTATTTATCGCGAATTTTACCTTTAATATAAGCCAGACGCTTCGACCAGATTGCACCAGCGGTGGTCGCGGGAAGACTGAACTACTGAAGTATTGGAGGTACCGCCACAGCAAAGCGAAGGTGTTTATTCAACTACCTTCACCTGTTCTTCATAAATGTTAATTAGGACTGGTTAACACTAGGACAGCACACTATACTACCAGTGTCTGCATTCCGAGATGGTAATGGTGATGATAACGTTTCCATATGTCTTGTAATGTGTTCTGATCGTGAAAGTTTAAAAAAGACAAACCAGTCATCGTTTTGAATAGTGTTGTTTCATATTCCACATTCACTTCATATTTTGCATCATCACAAGAAGAAGAGTCAGTTAACTAAGTGTACTTACTGCTGGACGTATGTAGGTCACATAGGATAGGCCTCTCCCAGGCTGAGCCACAACACCCGTTCCTCTGCGTCCCGCATTCAGCCTACCCAGACACCTTTTTTAGGTTGTCAGTCTAGCCTGGGTATTTAAAAAAAAAAACAGAAAAACCCAAGTAAAATAATAATAAACTATAAACACACAACTTTACCACCTAACTTTCAACTTCTTCCAGAAATAATAAAAAAGCCAAATAGTGCATTTATGAGCTGTCAAAATGTACTGTAACGTACCACTCGATAGTTCCAGAACTTAACACTCCGATTAAAAATAAATCTAACGCAGCATAAACAATTAAAATAATCGGGAATGCGCATCACCGGCCATTAGGCACAAATTCGTTTAAACCTTTATGTAAATGAAGGCTATTTAATGAACAGTGGGGTATCATAGGAGCAGTCCAGAGCACGATTAGTTGGCGCCGGTAAACAAAGCTGTGGGTTATAAGTTAGAGTAATGACCTAATTTATCTGGATTGCAGTGGAATTTGTGGTTACCAGATATTAAAAGTATCTGTAGAAACCTGTATCCTCCAAGGTAAGTTTTCTCTTTTATTTGTTTGTACTGAACACGCAAATGTTTGTTGTTCAATTGAAAAAATGCACTGCGACAACAAGCCTAAAATGGGGTAAACAAGACTGATGCGTGGAAAGCTTTCGGTACATTTTCAGGTAGGTAGGCTTTAGATGTCCACACATCAAAAGCTCCATACCATACCTGAAAATGTTGCAACTGGCTGCAATGCTTTTATAGGAATGCATCTTTTTATTGCAAATAATACTGCATGTCTTTTGACGATATAATTCAGCATTCAAACCCAAAACTGACAAAGATCGCGAAAATATGAAAAAAGCACTCGGTTTACTAATAAAGTAACTACGAGTGTGGTGACTCTTATAACCTATAAATGTTACGATTATAATATGTGATGTCATAATAAAATAAGTAATAATTATTCAATGCTCTACATAGTTTTAATTTAGTACATCATTATCTTCACCTTATCATAACTCAGTCATACGCCACTGAAAAGTCGCACCACACAACTTACAAAAGAGCTTTGAAGTGGAGAACTTTCAAGCTTCAGTACAACTTCGAGTAAAAATTAATTAAGTACACAAATTACTAGTGCTCAAAGTATAGCAACAAACATTTTGGTAAAGACAACACTAATAGCGTAACGGAAGCACACAGATCTAAGTGGTTGAGCAAACGTGCGCGTGCGCGCATTATATGGTCGATGATAAAGCTCGCAATTTTAGTTGTCAGTCGGGAGCGTGCCGTGGATCGAGTCGGTCCTCCCATTCGGTCGGCGCGGGTACCCGTGCGCGTTTATCATCCATCCGGTCGTATCATCATCTACACTCGAACCTCTCTTGAACATCGAACAGTATTCTGGTTGCCCTCCACAGAGGAATCCAGTGGCATGGTAATTTGTGATAATAATTCCATCAGGATAATGTTGATTTAATTTTGTTACGGACGGATCCTGGGTGTTTGCCGCCTATTGTCTCTTGAATAGAGCTAGAGATTGGTATTGTATTACGTAATGTGTATTAAAAATATATTTTATGTTTTATAATCTTCTTTAATCATATTTAATTCATTTTTATTTGATCTGATGAAAATTTTAAAGCATGCAATAGATATTAAAACAACGTAGTACTTTTGAAAACTTTTTGAATTAGAAATGAATTAGATTACAATTTGCAGATTTATCCAACAAAACTTTCTGAATATTTGTCCAAGTAATCTAAAAGTTCACTCCGCTTCGCGCGGCGAGAACAATTTAAATTTTTGTTAAACTTTTGTGTTAGTTACGGTGACTTTCGCACTTATAGCATAATTTTGCCATTACAATCTGCGTGGTGCCTACATCCTCAGTTAATAGGGCCAGGGTTAAACATTGGTCAGCGATGAGTCCCTTATCAGAGTAGGAACCGACCGAAGGCTAGCCGATTTGCGCAATCGGCGGGAGCATATCACGTCCGACGCTAAATTCACTTGTGTGGGAATATTGCTCTCCATTTAATTGTCATATTTATATGCGATGGCTTCTGTTTTGTTCAAAGTACAGCTTTTGATAACTTTGCTTCTGTTTTGTAAAATTCTGTCAGGTTTGTGACTAAAAATAGCCTTACAAAATTGAGGCATTGTTTTGTGGCGGAAAAAAGCTAGGTACTTTGTGGAAGCTCTTTCAGTAAATTCGAAGATGAACCTATAGCCATCACGCTCCATGCACATGTCCCCCAGGTCTGAATTTCGAGTAAATTGTTATTTATTTAGTACATGGAGGACTTACTGTTATCCCTGTACTAAAAGTTATGTTATGTATAAAACACACTACTCATTGATTCTAATCATCAGACCTTTATTTATAAAAAAATGGTCCTTTGATATACCTTTAAATGACTCTTCTATATACAAGAGCTTGAAGGATCATATATTCGCATTTTTCGCTAACAATGCTTGTCCAGCAAAATTTGTCGTTCCTACATTCTGACGTCGGATTTCACACCTTTTACGTGTTGTAATGTCAATGTAAATTTACACCTCAATTCTGCCTAATACAGTATGATCAACGTGTTTAGCTGTAATGATTGTCATTTGCATAGCATCTCCGTCGAGTCTTGGGTCCTAGGACCGGTCGGCATTGGCCCTACATTTAACAGCTAATTCCCCATTGTGTTCGCGATTTTACAACCCGTCGTTATGAATTACAACTAGTATTTATCTGTCACTTTAAACGGTATTGTCGCCAGCGATAAAACGTTACGAGTTCTGTACTTATGTTATGTCATCATCAATTTGTTAATTCTGGATTTATGTCTTGATGTTGTTGGTGCTGTTTTGGAAAAGTTTTTGTAAGAAGGCTTAGAAACCATGGTTTTAGCAACTCTTTGTTTTTTGTATAAGGTATATTTGAGGTTTTCAGGACTTTCCTCTTCATGATCTGTAGTAACATCATCACACCAAATCGGACGATATTTAACGCTACATTCATATGTTTGTTTGTTTGGAATATTGTACGAGTATGTCACATGATCTTACTTCAAGTTGATTTTTTTTCTGGTCAACAATTTAAGTGAAGTCTTAATCTTTTTCAATAAGTGTAACCTACATTAATTTGCACCGTAAGTGGTATCTTCATGAGAACTGTCTGCACAGCTGCACTTGCTTTGACACAGTTTAACATGTGCCTTGCTTATGTCTTCGTCCATTTTATTTGTTTTTTGAATACTCCCAATAAAAGGCGCTTATTTGTTCATTAGTTGGTCAAATTTCGAAGCACATGTGATATGTAGCTCGGATTTGTTACTAATGTGGATTAATGTGGCTGTGAACTTTTGTAGATGAGGATGATGTCATCTTGCTGAAGTTTTTTTTTTTACTAAATGAGAAGTTGATTTAAGTAGTGCATATTTGAGGATTTCAAAGACTACAAATTACTGCTTTTGTTTTGATGGAATACAAAGTTATTTTATTCACTTAAATTCAAACTCTTTTTGCAAAACTTGTTGATTGCAAAATACTTTCGTAGGAAATCTTTTTTCTTTCAGTAAGACTTTTTGGCAGACATATCTAATGTTTTTCAGATTATACTTGGTCCAACACGCCAGGCTTTTCATGTATTTAAGACATTCCACAACCACGCACACTTCAGCTATCTTTTATCAGAGATCGTAATAATTATTTGAGCCACTTTATGTTCAGGTTTTTTAGATTAGATCATTGAGATAAAGTTGCAAAACAATTCTGGAAACAGAATGTTAAAAGTGGGTGTAATATTCGATCGCAGACTATTTTAAATTCATGTCCCAACATTTATTATAAAAATCAAGGATAACAAAGCAAGATTTATGTATTTGTTCAGATTTTGGAAACTGCATATTTTTTTTTGTTGAAAAGTACAACCAATACATTGTCTATTTGCATATTTATTTATTCGTTCCTATTCTTTTTTGTTTCAAATTTTGTTTGTGTCAGAATTTTATTTGTGTGCACTCTAGATTTAAAAAGTAAAAAAAAAAAGTTTGCAAAGATAGATTTATTTACAGATATTTAGTACTTTACAAATACAAAAGTTTATTTTACTGTCGTAGTGTTTCTTAATGTTGATTAATTTTGTGCTTAAGCTCAACATTTAGGAAAATTCACATTAGTTAAAAGTAACTAAAGAACGTAAAAACACCAACCAATTCGTCCATAATCAACCATGATAGAATAAGCTTAAAAGGAGTCATGTTGATGGGAAAATCCAAATTATCCCGGCTCTTCGTCTCTTAAGACCAAAGTTTCCTCAAGTGGTTTCTCAAGTGTGCTTTGGTCCTTAGAGCCAATTAGGCGCGATAGATTACAGACCATCTGCATGTATGTATGCAGGCGTGGCCAGTAATCTGTCATCACGCACTATTTGCGATGTTACATGTCAATATGCTGAAACTAATGTCTTTATTAGTGTTTATGATGAACTTTATATTTTTGCACTCATCTTTTATTTTCTTTAATCAAAGTCAAATAACGTTACCATAGATCCCAGTGTTGGGGTACAGGACTTCTATCTGTGATACAGTGATACTATGTGGACCATAATTTAAAACGCGGTCTCAGTGCGAGATGATATTTTCAAAGTAGTGTTTTGAGTATCATTGTGTTCAGTAACTGATTTTATGTACCTATACCTTCATTTCTAAATCTTCTTTCTCGGCTAGAGACCTGAGACAAGTAGCAATTTTTAAAGCGATTCAACATAAACTTTTGGGTAGTTAATATGCCATCCCATTTACATATTTTTGGTTTTAGCAACTCTGATAGAATGTCACTTTGCCTAGGGCATACGAATAGATATTCTTTAACTTGGTCAACCAGTAATGTAGCTTGATTTACAAGCTTGTTTTTATCTAGTTCTCTTGCCCTTAATCCAATTTATTTGGAGTCGGAGCGCCACTTCATTTTCCTCCATAAATCTCATTTAGTCGTAAACTTCTTTCTAGCCATTTCATCTTTCACACACTTCATCCATTGTTTCCTTGATCTTCCTATCATACAAACACCATATTGACACAACAGCACATTAATTTCCAAACAAGCTCTCGAGAGCTATCTCCATTTCGCGAGTGCATTCCTAAGTGGCTCTTTGATCGTCCTGAAACGAACACCGTTCCACCGGCGCCTGCGCTTCCTAGTCGACGTATGAATGGCCTCCTTATGATCGAAATAGGCTGATTTGTAATGTGGAGCCATTGCTTAGTTACAAGTTACATGGCTGTTAGAGAATCAGTGGTGATGGTGGTGTTTAGATTGTGAGATGGTTTGATTTGTTTGTTCATAGATTTCATTACATGGATGTGTACCTTTATTATTAAACGCTTTAAGAGTTGTTAAAGTAGCTATAAAAGGTTCTTATCATTACTTATTTACGGATGAATCTCTTAAGTGACGATCTCATCGAATTCTTTTATTCTTATGCTTTCTGCAGTTTGAGGAATTTCGATGAGTCAGTTGTTGACAAAGAATGCCAAAATGTGTAAATCAGATTACCACAACAGTAGATAATCCTAAAACACGTACTATGTTTATCCTAATCCGTGGTCTCGCTCTAGTTCTAAATATGGAACAAGTAGTTCGCATCATAACATAATCGCTTGATCGATATTGAACACGCCGTTCAAGTGAATCCCTACAAAGTAATCTCTACAAAACTTAAGTGAGGCTATTTCACGCCCTATACTATTATTTCTGTTACCAAGCAGTTGTTTTCTTGGTCTTTATACAGAGTTCTAGATATATGCTTGCATGCATGTTATAGAAAATTTCATCGGGATCGAAGGACCATTTTTTTCGGATGAAATTAAATTGATTTTGATTCCTCATTCATTAATAATTTATGTATTTTGATTGCTAAGCTAAGACTAGACTTTCAATTTGAAAGTCATTTAATTTCCCTTGTATAATGAGGAATATGTCTGTTAATCGAATGCCAGTTTTAACCTCCATGTTTATGTGCTGCCCTAGTACCTGCGAAGTGGCAGATGAATTAAAACAGATTTACGTACTTCGTTGGGTTTCAGGTCAAATCAAAATATTTATATTTAGTCTTTCGTTTTTTTTTGAAAATAGAAAACTTTGATAAGAAACTATGCCATGTCTAAACAATGTTTAAAATATGGGGCGGAATTTGGGTCTCAATGATTTTTTACGAAAAGTTTCGGCGATTGTCATTTGTCAGGAATTTCTTTTATTGTTGCAACTGAGAATTATTAGGAGAAATGGTTTTCTGTTTTTAGATCATTGTCAAGTTGGTTCTGTTCTTTTTTTTATGCCTGTACAAAACTCCTATCGAAATTTACCCAATTTCTAAGCTGTTATTTGTATATTTTTCAAGTAAATACGTACTTATAGTAGAAATATTGACTCATAACTTCAGAAGTCACACTTCTAAGAGATTTCCAAGAATTAATAGGAAAACAAATTAATCAGAGATAATTAAAAAAAATACTTGAAACATAATTACGATGAGCCAACATTCGTCTTGATTTTTATTTCTAAGAAATTTATTTCCGGGTTGGTTTAGATTAACCTTGTCGATTATAGTTTTGACCAGCTTGAGAGAATCCCGCAATAGCTCTAAACTACTTCTTTGGCCAACTGTGTCCCTCGACGACCAGTCGCTGTATCTTATTTCATAGAATTTCAGGGATCATCATTTGCTAGAAATTACTTGTACTATAAAATAAAATTAGAGATTACAATAAATCACAAAAAGAAATGGCCTTGACCCAATTATTTATCGCCGAAGCTAGCCCTATTGGGTCAGTTTCGTCATATTCGTGGTACGGGCATGGGGCTGATAGTTTGCTTATCCGAGCATGACCCGAGGGACCTCCCAGATATCGGTCAGAAGAAAACAACTTTTTTTTTTGTGTAATTTTATTCTATTTTGGGATAAAATCACTTTTTATCCCAAAATAGAATACCGCGTTTTGTGCATTGTTTTTGACTTTATAATGGAGTGTCGTTCTGTGACGAGAGATAACAGCAAATTCGAGATAGTTGCTGCAATTCAGTTGAAGTTCTGATTGAGTTTGAAGAAAAGACATCAAAAGCGTGATTGAGGCTTGTGATTTATTATTTATTTATTTAACACTTCAAGCACAAAATACAGAGGCGGACTGATGGCGGACTGTCTTATTCATTCACAATTTATTACCTACAATGACATTAATTAATAACTCCATTGGTTGTATCTAATAACCTTGATTTAAGTACTCTTTTTCCATCATGATGTTAAGTTCATTTCTCTTGTTTCTGCATACTTCCATGGGACAAAGTCATGAGTTTCTATATGTATGTACCTATTGTATATGTTTAGTTACAATCCATTTATTACTATGTCATTATAACAAGTTTTTGGGTTACTTTTTTCCATAAGTATGTTCAACCTGCATTTACAATTATCCAGGTCAAAGCCACAAAAGCACATGGCACTCCGCACTGCTCCATCAGCACAATGCAGACACCTTAAATTAATTAGTCCACGCGCTCTAATTAAGATTAGTGTCACGCATTCTTGTTCCAATAGTGCTGTGCCGCCGCCGTCGCTCGCACTGTTTACCTGGCTGTGAGACAATCAATCAACGTGATTGATACTTCTCGTGGTTTAAACTTTTATTTTGCAACATAATGAGGTTAATCTTATCAAGTTTGTGTTAGTTTTGGTGCTAAAGTGTTTTCTTTAAGGTTGGTTGCGACATGTTGTTTTTTTCTTTGTTGTGTTACCTTTCGTCATCGTCTTCGTGATCTTCGTAAACAGGGTATAGTGTTTCCACTTCTGGTATACAGGCCTTCTCTTTTGTAAGATGACCAGTGCAGAAAGTTGATGTCACATGTCTTGGATTTTTTGGTAAATTTTTAGTGTTCTTACAAATCAATTGAAGAGTGCCCAAGAAATTAAAGCAACATGGTCCTCCTGCACTATTTTGTTGTACAAGTTTAAGGAAATCATGGGTAATAGCATCGTACAATAAAGGCAGACAAGACAGGCAGGTAGGTAGAGTAAACAGTTTAATAATTTGTTACGGAATGTATAATTTTTAATGTTTGCAATAGCTGTCATTGTCTACAGACATATGGTCGTATGTATGTAAATAATTTACCAGCTTATTTTTAAATTAATTGAATTTACTTCTGAAGTATTGCACGTACCTACCTATGATTCCAAACTGTGCAAGAAATATTTTAATAATTACACTTTATGGTTAATAAATAAATCAATCATAGGATATGTATGTATGGTTGTTATAATATTTAAGAAAATATTAAAACTTGGTGTTTTTATTTAAATACAATTAAATATGACTGCACTATGTTTTATTGCATTAAGTAGATAGGTACCTCAATAATAAGCTTAAAAGCTAAATGCGTTACATCACAGCTACTTAAGCTAAGCTAAGCACAGAAACAGTTACTCAAAGCTGCGCAAACGCAGTCGCAGTGCGTAACATCGAGTGATTCGATTGATCATCGATTAAGGGGCGATCAATCATTCGATTCAATGTCAAATATTTTGGCGCCTAGCTGTCTGCATGCAGGCAAGGTCGTTGACCTCACTCCATGGCCGGTAGACTAACGATCACGCTTTATTGTGAACATTCTGAATTATTGATAGTTTTGGTTAGGTGCGTCACTGTTGATGATGTAAGTATCAATTTTATGGCAAAGTACAGTTTTGGTACATAAACTGAAAGAAAGGCAACTTGTATCGTGCGATCTATTTTGCTTTCCAATTATTGTTTCGCTGAAAGGTTATTACCACAATATAAATATGTCATTACTGTCAACAAGAACTGTTAAAATATTAAAGCATTTTGCAGAACGTAGGATCAAAATCTATGTGTGCCAGCCAGTATAGTTAAAAATCCATAGATTATCATTTTGATCAATAACTAATCGGGCACAAAAGGATACTTAGGACCATTACCGCATTCCGTAACCAACCAATAAATTATTTAGTACAATCAATTAACTAAACTTACCATTATAATTTATACGGGTTATAATTAATGATTGTTCTCTCGAAGCTGGTATAATTAAATATTTTAATTAATAGCCAAGCTCTGTACGGACTGGGGACCACCCTCTTGACGGAAAAATGCCGACGAATAAGCTGTTACATAATATTGTGGTTTTGAATGAGAATGAACATGATGAAGATATCAAACAACTTAAACAGGCATGTTTTCTATGAATGCTTGAAAAGAGATTATTGTGTATTTACTCTCTGCCCAATCCTACGATGATAACAGGCGTGATGAAACACAACATTTAATGTACACTATACAGGGTTAGTTTTCAATGACCGGCCAAATTTTCAGAGATGGATTAGAATCGATAATATTTTCGATATAATAAAAAAAAACCAAAATTAAAAAAAAAAAAAAAACATTCCTGTCCACCACTAAAAATCGAACGTGTGGATATTGCAACAGCACAATTCAGTTCAACAACCTAGATAGGTAGCAGTTAGCACACACATAAATTTGGTGGTGCATGCACTCACACAAGTGCATTGATTCCAACTAGGTCTATGATTTAGGAAATTTTTAGGACATTTTCAAATGAATTTAAAAATTTATTTAAAAATTTAGTTTATATTTTTCGACAATAATATTGAAAAATGCACTTTTGGTTTGATATCTAGATTTTGGCTGGTCATTGAAAACTAACCCTGTATAAATATAATTTTTATAATGGTTTAAAAATCTCAATTTGGTGCTTTAATTAAATGCGTTTTATTTGTCTTGCATCTGAAAAATGACACATAAATGTACTCTTTTTTAGATATTTATTTGTAAATACAGTATTGTCAAATTATTTATTAATTATCTTCATTCACATATCTACTCTTTACTATAGCTTTAGCCTCCTTGCTTTAGGCTCCCTTTGTTAGAGAGCCAGAATATAAAAGAAAAACACTCAATATTCTGGTTGACAACAGTCTACAACAACAGTCGTCAACTCTTAAGATACCGCTGTATATCACTTTAGTTAATGTAATTTGCATGGAAACAGACACGCATATACCCACAATATATTTTCTATATATAAATATTTATGCTAGGAGAATATTACAGTGATCAACCATTGTACATTAGGTATTACACAGGGAAGCGTGCTGGGTCCTAGTCTGTTTATATTTTTTCCAATTTACCGATAATAAAATGGATGTTTTAACAAAGTCCCAACTAATCAATAACTGTTTCAGCAACACTTTAAAGCTCTCACAAGCAAGTTTACTTAAACAATCTAACTGCATCGCCGCGCGCCGTCAGTAGAGTTTGTGTGTTGCATCGGATCGTTAAAAGTCGGCGCGGGCGCAGTCAGTGGCGTGCGTTAATAACCCCTCAATTGGGGGCACTCGCTCGCCTTTAAGGAACAGCTGTAAGGCAGAGGCGGTAGCGAATTTTGCATAAGTGTTTGTTTTGTTTCAAAATAAGGTAACGTTATAATGTCCTGAGTGTTAGAAATATGAGTCTTCTTAGATCACAAGATTTTGGAATCTTTATTTTTGGCTTTATTTTTTGAAAATTGCAATATTCCAAAAAATATCTAGTCGTATTTTCTTGATCTTCTATTTTATACCTTTCTTATCATCAAAATCTATGAGATGTTTCACTCAAAATCTAAAAAAAAAACTCATTTATGCAGTGGTGTAGACCGTACTTTATTAAAATCGCTGTCACTCACACGTGGGTCCTCCCTCCCCACTATATTGATCTAAGCGCGTGCCGACGTTTCCTCCCGACCATAGCGTAGCGTTAGACGCATCATCGTTGATCATTGCGTTTGTTGACCGTACACACTATTTGCGTGACACTTGACACTGATTGGGCGATGCTTTGATTCCAAACTGGTCAAGGGCAAAGGTTGTAGTAGATGGGAAAGATAAAGTTGATTATTTCGTAAAGGATAATGCTTATTGTGTAAGGAATTTCAGAATCTTGGGTCTTCGTGTTATTACTTCTTTTTTAACTAGCAGAGTTTGTTGCAGAGATACTATATTTTTTTCGATCATGTTCTGTGGCCTTATATATGACCTTTTCTATCACCGTTGTCATTGCATTGGCAAGTGACCCCTGCGCTGCCACCAACGGCCATGTGTTGGGCCAACTAAATATATAACACAATATTAAAATACTGTCGTACCAACAACACGAAGAAGAAGTTGAAATTGCAGTGGAGATCCACAAGGTGGTGTTTGGTACCGCGCTCACAAAACAATTTTGCTAAGTACAATTTAAAATCTGCAGAAGGACCAGAAACGTGTTCACTGCATAAAATTAAACCGTAGTAAAACATATATTTAACCCGGTCATCGGTCAGAATTAGTTTGGTCTCCATTGATATTAATAATGGTCATAACTTTAGTGGCCATTTAGCATATCAAGGTGCGGTTGGGCATTGTCATACATTGGTGCTAACAGCCAATTGTGATCAGAATCAGCATAAATCGGACGTACTAATAAGAGAACCTAATAATATTGTAACGGACAGAATTCTAAGAAATTGTGCGAAAATGTACGTTGTTAATTGCACCATTGAAGCTGTGTGTGGTCTAGGAGAAGAAAGGACCTCACCTGTTATTCGTTGAGAATGTTTATATTCTCACGAACGCACATGGTAGTGATAATGGTCGTATGCAAAAGAACCTGAAATTTTATGAGATTGGTATGAACTTCGATCTTGATCTTTTCGTGTTGATTGACTACTAAAATACTTGTAGTTATGACCGACCGGTAAGTTGCTAGTGGACAGCTCCGTCATTTCTCTCGATTGGAGTGAACTGACTAAAAATACTTGCACAGTTTTGATGTTTAGATAATTGCACTAATTTTCAAGTTTCTCTTCTCGGACTATCAATGTCTCCCGAGTTTATTACATTAAGTTTGTCTCTCTTTTGAATCTCTACCTGAGTTCTAGTAGTGTAACAGAAGTATCACCTGAATTCAGCAACATTGTATTAAAGATTCTTAATCACCCATTTTGTTCGAATAAATCATACGAAAATAGTTTTAGATCTTCCCTATCCACACACTTATCGAAGTTTTATTTATTTAAATCACAATGTAATGTGAAAGTTCATTTGTGTCCATTCAGGATGTGTTGAAAAGACTCATGTTTGCTTAGGACACGATTGATTTGACGGGAGTGTATGTGGGTCAGCATCTAACGGTACTGATCAAGGATCGGTAAATCACGAGCGTTCGAATCGAAGAGTAATTTGATTCGGTGGGCTTAATTGAAGTAGTACATAATTAGATGCTATAGAAGTAATGCTTGATAAAGGTAATTAGGGTATATAATTAGGTTCCTATTTGTTGATTTTGTTTGTTACTACTGTCATTCTTGTAAATTCATGGAGCATTTTCCGAAAAACTAAGGAAATAAAGGGATTATTTATTAAAAAAAAAACTGCATAAAAAAACTTCACCGTCATGACGGTGAAGTTTTTTCTGTAGGACCAATTTTGAACTGCTCGGGAACTAAGATCCATTTTAGGGCTTACAGCTGAATGCGCCTTTTTCTATTTCTGCTTCGTGCCTATTGAATTCTTTTTTAATAAACGGCATCCGAATGCCGCGTAAAATTCGTCACATTTGATTAGTATGATGTCCAGTGTGTGGCCGGCGTTGGCCATGTAGTAAGTAAGGAAGACGGTGCCGTGGGCGGCGGCATTCACACCGCGTGACTCATGCCATTGATGGGCGCCCAACTTTGACTCGTTCCTGTCCGCTCAGTACAATGATACCTAAAATCTAACTGAGATCTATACTGATGACATAGACAACTATGATAGGTACACACAGGACACGATACCTAAGAAAGATCGAATTTGGAACCAAAAGAAAGAAAGAAAGAAAGAAAAAAAGAAAGAATTCAGGTTCTACGCACGTGGTGCACAATCGTTTAAGCCTATTCTAAATAAGCTAATGATTGTGTTCTTCTACATTATCGACATGTAGTCAGTCTTGGAAACAAAATTGACAAGTATCTAGCAATTTTCTAGAATCTTTCTGGTTTTTTTTGTACCTATAAGGGCATAAGCACACGGCGTATTTTTTGTGTATTTGCGCGCAGACGACGCGCATATGATGCGCGTATACGCGCTTCAAACGAGATTTGAACGCAACCTTGTAACCTAAGCACACGGGGCGATCATGAAACGCGCGTCTATTGCGCGTCTACGCGCAGATACAGCGATACAGCTTGTAGCTTCCGCGTTTTGGTCAGAGACTCCTCGTCAGTTGTACAATGGCGTCGGTTGAGACAACACTGCTTACGCTGGCTTTGACCCTCTGTACGCGCTTCAAACGAGTTTCGAACGCGCTTCACATGCACGTTTGTATCGCGTTTTACGAGCGTTTGAATCTACAAAACGCGCGTTCCTGAAACGCGCGTCGTCTGCGCGTTTAAAATACGCCGTGTGCTAGGGCTCTAAGGACCAGTTTCCTTAAAAAAATTGTTTTCCCCTAGTAACTGTCAAAGCAAATTACGATACTAAAGTTGGTAGTTAAAACCGGCACTTTGTCCACAAAAGGCTCTTCTGTAAGCATCAATAGATGTAGAACATCGGACAATGCGAACACTGAGTAGCATGCCACCGATTCATTCATCGACAGTACGACTTTACAATTTAGTCCACAACTAACGTAAGGTTGTTGCTTTTACTAACAAATGACGTCATTTGTGGAACAAAGCTGGTGAAGAATTTTTACTAATTATAGCAACAGATTGTAATTGTGATGCGTGCCCGGTCGACGGCCCTCGTTATCATTTCGGCACAGATTGCTTGATCCCTCCCCGCCCCTCTTCTGCCGCTCCTCCCGCCATCTATGTGCGGTGTGCTTGCTCCTCTTTTGTTGCGTGTGTTGTCTTTTTCCATCCAAAAAGGTCTTTAGTGTTGTAACTTTTGGTCTTGTTTTAATAGTTCTTTGGCAATGTTTTTGAATTTGTTTTGATTTTTAATATCCTAAGATCTTACGCAATGGTATTTTCTGTTTTTGTAAGTGAAGGCTTCAAACGAAGTCGTTAATTTGTTTCTAATTAAGTTTATAGACATTTCGCTAAAATGAATTAAATGTACCTATAATAATTTATTATTTCAAGTACATGTTTCTAGATAACGAAGTTAACCTACATCATTGAGATTGTTTTTAAAATATTGGTGATTAATCAAAATAAATATCTCATTTGGAAATACCTATTACGTTATGTAGTGAGCTGCCACTAGTGTGAGCATTCAAATCACTGTCTTTAAAATAATTTGAATGATTTACAATTAGAAGCAAGCAACATGTATTTTATATTGCTACCCTAATGTATTCGAGCATGTCCTAGAACCAAAAAATCGTATACTTGTGACATCCATGAACCCGCACTGGGCCCGCGTGCTGGATGACAGCCGGCTCTCTTGCACAGCGAGGAAGTCCCATTATTTTTGGCTGATGCTATGTAGATATACTGAAAGCGATAGGTACTAGCTTTCGTGATAGGTATCCACCGAATTTAATTGAAACATTTTTATCACAAAAGCTTTCAGATAGCACAAGTGTATCTAAAAATGTTTTTGGCACTGACATCAGAATGTGCGTTTTTATTGTGTAAACACTCAATTATCAATGCAGTTACAGATAAGAATGTTCCGCGTAATCTTTGCCCCAATTACTGTTTGTTTATTAAGATTTCATAAGGTTACCGTATTGAAGGCTTGACACTTTACTCACTTTATTAAATACGTTACATAATTTAATTTATTTTTAAATTTAGTTAATAAGCAATATCTAATGTTTGGCAGATATGTTATCCAGTGTTAGGAGTTATCTATATTTTTATACCCGTACGCGTACTTGGCGATAGAATAACTTTGTAAAGTCATCCGTCACAAATTTTATAATTAACTAAGTACTTACTTAAAGTGTGATAACGATGCCCATTCAGAATCTCTTTGAAACTTTGTAGAACAGTGGTTTAATTTGAATGTATATAAACGGCTTAATTGGTCCCAGGACCCGGACTTTATCATTATAGTACTATTTTTGTAAATTATTCAAAGAGATTTAATTTCTTCTTCTAACTTGTATAAACGTAAGCTCGTTTACAAAAGTCTAAGTGAGCCAGCAAAGAATTCAACAACACCGGAGAGTTTGCGCTGGCGAAACATTTATTTAAAAACATTATAATTTCTGTCTCTCTTTTTCTCGTAAGTTGAAATATTTTACCTCAACAGACATGTTTTGAGGTTATTTTTTGGCGGACCCCTTCTTTTTTGCTGACTCTCTTTGAGGCGCGCGTGGAACACGAACGCGCCGTCGACACGGCCTGTCGCATGAGACGGACGGACGGCGAGCTAGCCCATAGCCCACCGTCCACAGGTCCGCGCCTACGGTGGCCGGGGGCCAACCCCCCCGACGCCCGGGGCGTCTCCCGCGGCGGCTGGGACGCTGTGAGGTTCTCTCCCTCTCACGTTCCGCCACCTCCTTCTCTAGCATTACTGCTTCGCAGAAGGAGGTGACGGCGTCCCATTCCGTCGCGCTCCGGACCATGGCTTGCACCAGGGCCGGACGCGAGAGGTCGCCGCCGCCAATCGCTCCACCCAGAGCGGGAGAAGTCATTTGATGATTTCCCATCCGAAAAAAAAAAAAAAAATGTTAATTTTTGGCCAGTAAGTAGGTCTGTCGATATTGGTACTTCGTCGCAAATATATAAACAAGCTCTTTTTTCCGTTGTTCCAGGGTGATGGTTCCAAGATAACAATGTGGCGGCTCGTGGCGGCAGTGGCCGTGATGTGCGCGTGCGTGCACGTCGCTGCGGGCGACGCACGCGCGCCTCAGCCCACGCGCTCGCCGCGCCTTTGGCCGCGCGCCTCGCGGACGCTTTCCGAGCGCAAGCCTAACCAGTTCGTAGGGTAAGTTGAAACAGTAACAACAAGACTTACCCCATGATGACAAATCGACTCTGTATGTCGCCAATGAAGGTGGAAACTTTGGCGACTAAGACGCGAAATTAAACATTAGTCTAAACACCTAAAGCCTGGGACAAAATACTTATTACTACTGATAGGATAAGGATATAACTAAGTATTACCTGGCTTAGGTCAACAACAAAACACAAATTACTGTCTCAAAAAGCCGCAAAGCTAAAGTGGGATTGGGCTGGCCATTTCTGCCGTATATGCCCGACGAGCTGTGGGTCAAAATAATCACGAGTGGAGCCCTGACAGCCAGAATGCGACGTAACAGTACGTCAACAACAGTGAGGATGTCATAGACAACTCAACCTCTGACACTATTTGCCGACGATAGCACCATAACGATACCTTGTGTAAATGTTGATACTTATGAAAGTGACATAAATGATTCTGTAAATTCAATGGTAAAGTGGCTGGATGATAATAACTTAAAAATTAACCTGACCAAAACTAAATTAATACATTTTAGTCAAAGGATCAACAGTAAGAGTACTTTAAATATACACTACAATGACCAGCCCATAGAAGAGGTAGAACATACAAAATTTTTAGGGCTCCACGTTGATAAAAAAACTGAATTGGAAAACCCATATCGAAATCTCATGCAAGAAAATCAGTAAATCTGCTTATGCCCTGCACACATTGTCGTCTATAATAAGTGTGGAGGCATTACTTACAGCCTACTATGGTTTAACAGAATCCCATCTACGCTATGGTGTCATATTTTGGGGCAACTCAACAGAAAAAGACACGGTGTTCAAAGCTCAAAAGAGATGCGTTCGTTCAATATTTAAAAGTAGTTGGATAAGTAGTTGCGTGCCTTACTTTAAAAATATAAAATTCTTACTTTGCCATGTCTGTACATTTTGGAGGTAGCGGTATTTGTCAAAACAAATCCACTCCGATTTAAACTATTAGATGACGTAGTGCCACGTAACAGGCGTGACAACAGTAGGATATGCTCTCATACTGCGAGAACATCACTTATGCGTAAAAGTATTTTCTGTATGGCTCCTACGATATACAATAAATTACCTAAAAGTTGGAAAGAACTGCCCTTGTCACTTTTCAAAAATAAGCTGAGATTTTTTTTAGTTAATAAAGCGTATTACAATATGTAAATTTTTTGAATGAAAAGGACTTTTCTATTCCGACTTCTACGCATGGTTAAGAATAACAATTTAATAATGTAAATTTTAAATTAATTGACTTTTGATACTTTTTGAATGCATAATAATGAATATGCTGGACATACTTAATTTAATTTATTTTTTGACTATTATATACTTATACAATAATATCTTGACATCAATTATTATCTATTTCTTATGTATTTTGTAATTAAATTTCAAATGACTATACGCAATGAAATGTAATTTTTAAACCTACAAAATTTGTACGCCGTTATTGGCAAAGCATGGACGCTCACAACATAGTATTTAATACCTTGCATGTCTGATTACTCAGTTTATGTAAACGCATGTTTGACAAATAAATTATCTTTCTTTCTTCTTTCTTTCTAGACAAAAGCAGAGGAGAAGCAGGGTCGTAGTTGGAATTTTTAAAACAAAGCATTTGAATTGTCTCCAAATTCCGTTCACACTATTGATTGATACCTATATTTATAACACAGCAGAATCACCATAAAATATTGTAAACGAAAAATCAATCGCGCTAACCATCAAAGTAAAAGAATGTGATGTAAATACAAGTTAATCGGAGGAGCATCGTCCGGTCCTTGGAACCGTACGTGAACCGCATGCGGCGGCCGCGTTGATACAAATCTCGGTACTTCACACTCTACGGTTTTATAATCGTATGCGCTATTCCCATCTTTAAGCGGTACACGTTTTACATACATTTATTCTTTACTGTCAGTTGTTGTAAGCTTGGCTACTGGCTGAGCAGATGTGAGGTCTTGTCTATGATTTCTCTCTCGACTAATATAAGTATCATGTGCTAATTTAAGTACGAAGTTATCTATTTAACACTTCTGTTAGATTTGTGTTTAACAACGACACTAAATGCTCAACTTTATAACAGTCAGTATCGCCAAATCCCTTATATAAGATTGCATATTAAAATCCACAACAATCAAAGTTTATAAAGAAACAAAGGAGCGCAATACATTCTCACAAAAAGTTACAGTTTAGCTTTCATTTCCTCAATCTTCGGAAGCCATTAATGTAGTTAGAATTAAAAAATTTGGTGCAATTAAAAACTACCTGAGGATTTTTTCTTCCACAAATTGTTTTATAGAGCCCAGTAACATAATACATGATGTGTAGTACTCTGCCGTGGGCGGCGGCGCGTAGGTGATTTTCACGCTTATAATTTCGGGAGTTGAGCAGAGGACAATAGCGGAACCAACGGCGAGTTCACTGGGGCAGGCTGTGACGAAGCGAGTTTAGATCCCAAGGTCGTGAATGCAATCAACGAATGCAAGGATGATAGTGATAGAGAAGAATTTGGTCAATGGTCGCAAGGTTTAGAAAATGCAAAGCAAAGTGAAGGAAGTTAAGTTATAAGTAGGGTAAAAGACATGAAATAAGTTTGTAGTCTAAAATCATTGAACAAAAAGTAACAGTAATAACAGAGTCATCATCTGCCTAGCCTTTTCCTAATTATGTTATAACAGAACATTTAGACTATAATTAGCACATATGGAAATGATGTTATAGAAACAGCTAATGACATTAGCAGAGGTTAACAACGCGGTTAAAGATGATGCGTGATTAATGGATAAACAACACTATCAGTGCTAAGATTATAAATTACTAATCAATGGATATCACCGCTCATATTAGTATTGTGACATAACGATGAGGTAACTATCACTTAATATGACGGACACGCAAATTAGGGATCATTATTCCTGTTTGATATGAGTGTAGCGTAGTTATGACGAAAAAACTGTTATTATACTTAAATCCGGAACGATTTATCATACATTATTAATATAATATTACATAAGATAAAACATAGTGAAATTGTAGGGTTATTAAATAAAAATGCTGTTAACACTACACGAAAAATATTATTAAATTGAAGATACCTATTTAAACTCGATGTACTTTAAAAAAAAATACTAGAATATAATAATTAAATTTAAAGAATTATGAAAAAATAACTATTGAATAAAAAGAACATTCACCGTGAGGCGCTAAACTGGTTAGCTTGAAGCTTCAGTCGAGGTATCCGAAATTGATCACGTTTACATTTATCATTTATATTTCCGGTTTTTGTATGAATATTTTATAACAGAATAAAATTTAAAATAGTCTTAACAGTAACGGTATCTAATACAAGGTTCTTATCAGAGGCTTTCAGATCTTGCTAATGATAAAATTTCCTCGTGCCGACGGGATCACACAATGAAGTGCGAGTAATAATTCAGGATCGAGGACAGGCGAAATCCAAGGGAGACTTCTTAAATGTAGATGAACCCGTTCATGTCACGTCGTCGTTCTTTACTGTAGTTCAAAATATAGTCAAATGTAGGTGGTACCTCTCGAACGCTCCCGGGTATCGGGAGAGAGTGAAATTAGCCCTCTGTTAACTGGTTAGCACCTAAAGCAAAAACGGAAAGATATGTTAAGACTAACGAACACCACCAGAAACAGAGGATGAATAGGGAATCAACCGTCAAAAACAAACTTAGGAAGAATAAATACGAAAATTCAAATTAAGAAAAGGATATTCCCACAGAAACATGGTTAGAACATATAATACGGACGAAAATTTCAAATTAAATAACCAATTATCATCATCAAGCTCTTGGAACGGTACGTCACAATTGAATGATAAGACGAAATGGCAGGGGGTGTCACAATCCTCCTGCCGGAGGCTCTACGCGGGAGTCGTGCGGTCCATGGCCCTTTACGGGGCCCCGGTGTGGGCGCGTTCTTTGAGGCTGCGTGCAGCCCACTACCTGAACACGCCCCAAAAGGTGGTAGCCGTAAGGCTGGCCAGTGGGTACCGCACGATCGCCCGCGAGGTGGCGTGCCTCCTTGCCGGATTGCCGCCATGGGATCTGGAGGCGATAGTCCTCGCGCGCCTGCATGAATGGCGCGCGGAGGCGCTTTGCCGGGGGAAACTCCGCTGCCGCGACAAATTGTCGCTCAGCGGACAGACTTCCGGCGGGATCTCATGGCGACATGGAGAGAGCGACTGTCGCAACCCCGTGCAGGGCACGCCACGATAGTGGCGATAAGTCCCCTCTTTGAGGAGTGGCTGGAGAGACGCCACGGCGTCCTCACCTTCCGCCTGACGCAGGTCCTCCCCGGACACGGTGTTTTCGGGAGGTTCCTGCACCGAATCGGGCGGGAGGAAACGCCCGGGTGTTTCCACTGCGAGGATCGACCGGAGGACACGGTGGAGCACACGGTGGAGGTGTGCCCCGCGTGGGCGGAGCACCGCCGTGTCCTCGAAGCGGCGATTGGCGGCGGCGACCTCTCGCGTCCGGCCCTGGTGCAAGCCATGGTCCGGAGCGAGACGGAATGGGACGCCGTCACCTCCTTCTGCGAAACAGTAATGCTAGAGAAGGAGGTGGTGGAACGTGAGAGGGAGAGAACCTCACAGCGTCCCGGCCGCCGCGGGAGACGCCCCGGGCGTCGGGGGCCACCACGTGGCCCCCGGCCACCGTAGGCGCGGGCCTGTGGACGGTGGGCTATGGGCTAGCTCGCCGTCCGTCCGTCTCATGACGACAGACCGTTCGTGTTCCACGCGCGCCTCAAAGAGAGTCAGCAAAAAGGAAGGGGTCCGCAAGGACCGATGCCTGCCGGGGTTGCGGGACTGTTCGAAAGAGATACCGTGGCCCCGGAACACAAAGGGCGATGAAGGAACATGGATGGGTTTTAGTCAGTAAAAGTCTGACACACCCTCCTGCTCCGCCCAGAGCGGGAGAAGTCATTTGATGATTTCCCATCCGAAAAAAAAAAAAAAAAAAGGGGGTGTCACAATTAATTTCTTAAAAATCTAATATTTTTTGAATAATCCATACGCCAAGTAGGAAAAGAAAGAAAGGCAAGGTTTAATTGCTTTTACTTTTTAATAACAAAATGAGGATTCATGTAGCGAAATGCTACAAAATATAAATTAATCTTTTACTTAAAAATAATTGTTTAAATGACCGCAATGCTCTTGAATGATAAGCTAATATTTAGCAAAACAGTGATAATAAATAATTAAGTGCAGTACTGCACTAAATCTCGATTTCGATACAAGGTTTTCAGTGTACGGACTCGCGATACTCTCTGACCCTAGAATAAATTAGTCTAGTTTAACCAAGCGGGGAGAATCTATTCGGCACAACTTAGATACGCTCGTAGGAGCAAGGCTATTGGGATCATCGCTCATAAGCTCCTCTTGCAAGTGTTGCGTAATTTGTTACTAAGACATTTTCGTTGACAAGTGTTATTTGATGATGATGATGAGTTTGACACTCAATAGAGCTACTGTTGTATCTAAATTTTTGTTTCTAGTTTTTGTTGTATTTATTATGGGGTATAGCTTTAATTATCAGGTTCCGGATAAAAGGACCACTGCAAGCCTGTCGATAGGCGTTGTTGGCGGGTAGGTATCTATTTTGAAATGGTTATAGCTAGCAACGGTTGCTTAAAATTGGTTATAGAAAAATTCCGTGAGTGTGTAGGCAATGATAATCTAGCGTAGGGAAAAGGTTTATAAGATACAAAGTTCGTAAACAAATAACAAATTCTAAACACTATTATATTCAAACAGTAGCATAAGAAAAGCTTGTGGCTTACAACGTGTTTACAATGACTTAGACAATAAATCAGGCTTAAACAACACCTGTGTGACTTTAATGAGCGCTTCGTTAGTTGTCATACAAAAACAGCTGAAATCTGCATTGTTGATCCGAAGGTAACATTTTATGAGCTTCTTGGTGGCCTTCGTGCTACAGACTAGTATTTTGTAGTTTTTGCGCAGAAGCTCGTAAACGCAAATGGTAGTATAGAATCTAAAATAAAGGTCAACTTTTCTCGCTTCATGATTACTATGGGAACTGTCGAAAGGAAAGTCTATGAACAAAAGCTTGCCTTTGGTAATGAAAACCAACACAAAAAGCATGACAACAACATGTCACCAGAAGTCGTTGACAAAGAAATTAGCACAGGTTGCTGGAGGGAAAACCATACTTCACAGGAAATAACTAATAGATACAAAACTGAAAACTGGTGGTTCTAATAGATACAAAATCAAAGTCAAAGCATTTATTTCAAGTAGGCCAGTTACAGGCACTTTTGAATTGTCGAAACAGAGATGTAGCTACAGTCCCAGTCACAAGACATAAAAACTGTGAAAGTACTGTAGTTGCCCATTCCCTAGCGTAGATCTCTATGGAGAAGAACGTCCAAGAAACTCCATGGACACTCTTTTAAATCAGAATATTTTTACAAAACCTTGGTTACATCATTCATGTTGAGATGATACATTATGTGAGAACGATGTAGCAAGATGTGCACATTATAAGTGTCCATAGTAAAAACAAGAAAAAAAAACAATTCAAAAGTAAAATAATTAATTCAAAATAAACCGTGGCAACCAAGAGCTGACCAGTCCCAACCGACAGCACCCGTTCACAAATATGACGCATGTATCAGCACCATTCGACTCAACCATTTTGAAGGGAACTAAATGATCCGATACACATGCCACCATCAGCGAGACATTTGAGAGAGCATGACATACTCTTAACCACCAGGGCACATTCATGTCAAGAAAAGACGTAGGTTTCCAGCGAATGATAGTATTCTAGTACAAAGCACTCGCACAATATGAGTTATGCGGTTATATAATACTAAAGATATTGAATTTATACAATGCAAAGATAGTTGTACTATCTTCAGCAGCTCCAACAATTTAATTAGTGCGATCCATTTATGCGCCCCTGTCCTTGTGGAGCAGGATCGGCATTGAGCCAAGCATTTTTATCAGCGATATAATCGTCCAATTTGTAATATGCCTGCTTACATAATTGCGTTTAATCGTATGTTTTAAATTTCGTTTCATTCAGTTCAAGAATACTTTGTGGAATTCTATTATAGCATCTCAAACAGTACCCCATGAAAGATGAGTCTACTTTAGCGAGTCTGAAGCCTGGCTGAACTAATTGGTCCCTATTTAGTACTGTAATTGTGTCTGCCACCTCTTTTACTAAAAAGATGTAGATTTTTTCTAACGTACATTATGTTTTCGTAGATGTATTGACAATGTACCATCATGATGTTAATTTCCTTAAACAGTTCCCTTAGAGAATCGCGCCTACGAAGATTATTTAAGGCTTTGATGCCTCCGGGGTTGCGGGACTGTTCGAAAGAGATACCGTGACCCCGGAACACTCCCTCCTGCTCCACCCAGAGCGGGAGAAGAGTTTAGAGGTTTTTTTTCAGAATAAATATAGACTGAATGTCTGCAGCCCGTCCCCATAACAAAATGCCATAAGACATTATACTATGAAAGTTACTAAAATAGACCAGTCTAGCGGTATCTACATAAGTAAATTGACGGATTTTTCCAATAGCATATGCTGCCAGAGATGTTAAATGAGAACCCCATTGTAGCCTTGAATCAAGCGTAATCCCCAGGAAAACCGTTTTATCTACGAATTCAAGTTTGTCTTTATTCAATATTATATCACAACCTCTACTTTTAACATTCTGTAAAGCAAATCTTATGCATTTCGTTTTTTTTTTCATTTAATACTAAGTTGTTTGCTGTGAACCAATTATGGACCTGAAGTAGGATATTATTTACGTCATCTAGATTTTGGGCCCGTCTATTTATCTTAAAAATTAGGGAAGTGTCATCTGCAAATAACACCATATTTTGAGGTTGGTTTTTCAATAAATAGGGTAAATCATTTAAATATACAAAAAAGAGGAAAGGACCCAATATTGAGCCTTGCGGAACCCCTATTTTAATTTTTAAACCCCGTAAATTAACAGCATTTATTTAAACATATTATTGTTTATCACTCAATTACGATTTTACCAAACTAAGTGCAAGTTTACCTAGTCCATAATGCTCAAGTTTCAAAAGTAATGTGTCGTGATTTACACAATCAAATGCTTTGGAGAGGTCACAAAATATTCCTATGGCGTCTTGGAATTCTTCCCACTCCGTAAATATGTGCTTTAATAAGGTTACACCGGCGTCAGCTGTACGTCTCTTAGTGAAACCATACTGTTGATTTTTGTAAGATTCTGTTGGTGTTAAAATGATTGAGCATTTCATTAAGCATTACCTTTTCAAACACCTTGCTAAAAACTGGCATTACGGATACATGTATATAATAATTAGTATCTTCACTATCCCCGGATTTGAAAAGAGGTATGACTTTACTGTATATCATTAAATCAGGGAAAACTCCTTGGTTAACATACAAATTAAAAACTAACGCTAATGATGGAGCTATAGTCTCAAGTATGGATGTACAAACTTTGATAGACATTCCCCATAGATCTTCGGTCAGTTTAATTTTTATTTGCCGGAAAGCTTTAATAACTATCATAGGGTTTATGTGTTTAAATTTAAATTCAGCCTGGCATCCAGACACATTCGCCTTTGATAAACTAATTGAGACTTCAGGAGAGTAATTAAGAGCCTCAGTAGTTTTTAACGGTATGTCGGTTAAGAAATTTACAAATTCTTGAGCTACTTCCTGATTAGAGCTTTTAAGACCACATGCTGTATCTAATGTGTAGCTAGTGTTACGTATTTTCTTCCTGTTAGTCTCATTATTTATGACTTTCCAAACTGTCTTTATTTTATTTTCTGCTGTTTTGATCTTGTTGCTAATGTGCAGGGCTATGACAACCTTGCATGTATTTCTAAAAATCTTTGAATACTTAGCAACATATTTGTTAAAATTTTCAGTGTTTCTATAAGGCTTAAGGCCATAAAGCTCAAATAATCTTTCCCTACTTTTTCTGATACCTCTAGTTGCCCAACCACTAAATATAAATTTAGAGCAAATACTTTTTGTCTTATTTTCAAAAGTTTTGTTGAATTCAGTGTGAAATAGTTAAAAACAAATAATCTAAAAAAATATTTATGTTAATATCTTCATGGCTCATAACACTTAACTTGTTCTGTAGGGAAATATTTTACCTATTTAATTTGCTAGAAGTAATAGGTCTGAATTTAATCAGACCTTTTTGCAATGGCATAAATGGCATAATGGCATGACACCTAAAAGTTACAGTTTGTCCGCTATGGTCAGACGGCAGACAATTAACTATGGCTTTATCTAAGAAATCACAATCGCAGAAAACATTATCTATACAAGTAGCAGAAGATGGAGTGACTCTAGAAGGTTCTATAAAAGTGTTGGTCAAGTCAAATGACTTAAAAAGATTTAATAACCGACTGCTATTTGAATTTTATTCTAAAATATTGATGTTAAAATCACCACAAATAATTGTAGATTTATTACTAGCTGCAAGTTTTGCCAGTACATCTTCCATTATTGACTCAAATAAGGAAAAGTTTTGATAGTTTGGGGGTCTGTACACACACACAATAACATGCTTATCTAGCGCAACACAGGACAGTTCGACGCAATGTTCAGCCGAGAGACCTACTATGTATGTCATTACGTTGCTTATATTTAACATAATTTTTCAATAATATTAGGGAACCTCCACGCAGCATAGATTTACGGTTAAAGCAAATTTACAAATCTTACAAGAAAGTTATAATTTGTATGAATGAACATGAGGTATGTAAAATATTGTGTTTGTTGCAGCCCTCACGTATGCCGATCTCGCAACAGCACGCATTGCTGTCCCGGGTGGACGTCCCGGCCGAATTCCTTACTTTGTATAGTCCGTAAGTATTTCTCTCTAAACTCGACTTTTATTTATTTCACCTTACGTGAGGCAAGAAGTAAAAGAGGGATTACTAGTAAAGAATACGAAAGAATAATAATATTTTTAATTGCATTGAAACATGGTAAATATTGGTCTCCTAGTAGTAAGCTTGACTATGAAGTACTGTAAATTGTCTTTTCCGTAAAACTATTAATCCATTATGATGTGATATAATTTCCAGCTTTATGCCGCCCTGACTGCGGCTCCCCGGGCGCATGCGTGGCTCCCAACATGTGTCGATGTGCTGGTGGAGTAGAAGCGCCGTCTTGTGGCGGTGGCGGTATTTATCCCTATCCAGGTATGAACTATCAAATCTAGGCATCTAGGCGGTATCCCTAAGTAGTACGACAAGCATACACACCTTCATATATCATTTTTGAGAATGAGGACCTGGGTTCGGTTCCCAGGTCCGGCAAAGTGTTATTGGGTTTTTCCACCAGGAATTTCTCAGGGACTTGATAGCTGGCGAAATGTGGGTGTACTACTATTGCATAGGTACATCTCTGCCTAACCTTTCGGGGATGACATACGTGATGTTATATACTCCTGGAATTATCTATTTCTTAGCATAACTCATAATTTAATAATGGGACATTAGTTAATGGATACTCTGTTTTATTTGACTGCAGTACGAACGCCGGGTGGCTGTCGACGAATTTGTATGAACGGTGGTACTTGTTCAAACGGCACTTGCTCCTGCGCACCCGGCTGGAGCGGGGAATTTTGTACCGAACGTAAGTGAAACCTTAGAAATTGTGCTTTTACACACTTGAGCAACTAAAAGAGCCTCTACGGGTACGAAATAAAGGGGCTGTCGAAATCAACGAAAGTTTGATTGTTTGTGATTTGTAATCTAATTAAGTGAAGATTCAAGATATATATAGAGATTGCGAAAACCTACAGAATTTCGCATAATTATCTTAGTTTCTTTGTGAAGACCAAATACCAAAACATTTTATTAATTTCCAGCAATATGTCGGGAGCCCTGTTTACACGGTGGCCGATGTATAGCCCCGGACAGATGTGTCTGTTTCCACGGACTATCCGGCACGAGGTGCGAGATCGACAGACGAACTGGTACGTTTTCTATCTCACAGACATCTGTCACAGAGTAAAACTCTTAAAACCTGTAAAAAAATGCGTTTCAGTTAATGTCAATAAAGATGACACATATTTTAGCGCGATTCGTGCGCGCTAATTGTAATATTTAAAAATAAAACTACTTTTTACAATATATTCGTGTTTTTGCTGTAAGTCTATTATAGAACTGTAATTCCTGCTACATTTCGCGGTGTTCGTTTCCAGGCCCTTGCTACACGGACACCAGAGGAGCGCTATGCACGGGGGCTCTGGACGGCGTGGTGTGCACCAAGCAGCTGTGCTGTGCCACCGTCGGCGTCGCCTGGGGACATCCCTGCGAGCGTTGCGGAGACCTCGACTGTCCTCAAGGGCATCTGAGGAACTTGGCTACTAAGGAGTGTCAGGTAGGGGGGAACAACTTTGAGTAAATGTTATGATAGATCTAATTGGGTGAAGATAAGTGCTACTCGTATTTGGCTTCATACAAGACTTTTCACACTGATTTAATTTGTATGCTTCTGTTTGTGTAAATTATCTTTCCGTGCGAGTCTCAATAAACACTTTTTCTTTCTTTCTTTTCCTGCTGGTTGAGAACCTCAATGATAAACAAGTAAGTTAGCGTTTGGAACAAACTCACACCTTTCTGTCTTCTCTTGTTGCCATCTCAGTTTCACTCTATTTCACTGAATCTCACACTGCACCAGCATTGCTTTCTGTTATTGGTGTATTAAGATTTTTTTTTCCTTCTCCAGGATATAGACGAATGTGCAGCCGTCCCCGGTCTGTGTCAAGGAGGTCGGTGTATCAACTCCATCGGTTCGTTCTCTTGCGAGTGTCCTCCGGGCCAGAGACGGCACAGAGTGACTAACAACTGTGAGGATATCGACGAATGTGAGGATCCTGATATTTGTCCTGTAAGTAGCGGTTTTCAGAGATATGTAGATAGAAACAACATACATCTACAATTAAGCTCTGGTCACGTCCATGGTTTCAATGATTAGGAAGTCAAGCGACTATTCGTGATTGAATAGATTGAACACCTTCACCATACAAGTTAGTTGAAACATCTGGTGCGAGCGAATTTCAATCCACATCCTGCTCGGCATTCGTTACAGTTGTGTCAGGGCTTTAGAATTCTTCACCTGTTTAAGAGACTTTGATGTAGTAGTGCAAATTTGCTTTTAAGCTTATGATATTTTTCCTTTTACAGAACGGCAAATGTGTAAACACAGAAGGCGATTACTACTGTCTCTGCAACCCTCACTTTATTCCGAGTCCAGACAAGAAATTCTGTATAGGTAATTTTCTTAGCTTATTTTGCTTGTAATTTTATTAAGGGGCTCCCCCATGCACACTAGCGCCACTTTAGTAAAAAAATCTCGTTAAATACACAATTAATATAAAATCTGATTGACAAAATCAATATTTTGGTCTTCTAAATTATTTACGTTTGCTTAACTCATTGAAACATAGCTCGCTGTCGTTACAGATACAAAATGGAAAAAAAACGGCCGTTTTTAGCAGTTTTTCTAACTGTAACTACAGTGAAGTATATTTTAATGAATTAAATAGACGTCAATAATCTAGAACTCTAAAGCATTGATTTTATCAATCAGATTTTTATATTAATTGTGTATTTAACGAGTTCTGATTTTTTTACTAAAGTGGCGCTAGTGTGCATGGGGGAGCCCCTTAAGTCTCCAATAGTTGCTGTCCTTATTTTGGACATTTTTTTGTGCCTCTTCTCCTCCGCTAAAACACTCGGGAGTGTTGAAAGGCGAGCATTTCAGTGGACTTTTTAAATGTCATTTTATGTTCACAATTGCTCATTGTCAGCCTAATTTGACTTTTGGTCTTGAGTTAATCTTTTGATGTTTGATACAGATGGCCGAGTGGGCAGTTGTTTCACGTACATGAGCGAGACTGGCGAATGTGCCGACCGGCTTCCGATGCCGCTGTCGAACCGCGACTGTTGTTGTGGATACAACATGGGACGGGCCTGGGGAGACATGTGCACACCCTGCCCGCCTAGAGGATCCAGTGAGTATAAATATTAGATAGAAGTAAGAATCAATTAATAAAAGATATAAGAACTCGAATATCTTCGTGGCCTCACTTACAAAAAAATAAGGGCTTAGAATACGAAATTACGTTAGTGAACTACCAAATGCGTGGGTTGCCAAGAAAGGTAATTTTTTTGTGAAATATCCATTTATTTCCTGGACAATTTGATTTAGTTCGAATGTCTTTTCCAGCTGAATGGACTCATCTCTGCGGAGGAGGCGTGATCCCACCGAACTGGCGCCGGAACGTGACGGGCGGCGGGGGCGGGGGCGGCGGGGGCGGGGGCGGGGGCGGCGGGGGCGACTACGAGCCGCCCGCCATAGCCAAGATCAACGAGTGCATGCTGCGGAACGGCATCTGTGGACTTGGTACTTGTGTGGACAAGGATAAAGGGTGAGCTCATCATCATAACTAAGATAAAATCAACCGAGGCTCTTCCAGTCTTCGATAAACTTTAATTCAATTCGGTAGTTGATGTTGACGAAATATTTTTTTCAATACACTTTCTCGAAAACTGGTTCTTTTCCTACTACGATTAGATTCAACATGCAATGTATTTCACACGCGTGCGTTTTTTCTCATTTTACAACACGTGTGCGGGAATGAAAATTGCCACAGATAACTATACCTAGACTTAGTCCAAATTGGTTCAATGCCTATAGTCGGCGGTGATTGTTTTATTTTTTTAATCTCGGCGAAGAGTTAAGCGTCTTTACGGCGTTAATATTTTTTGAATATTTTTAAATAATGTTAATAAATAGAATATCATCAAAAACCATGATTATTAAAATAAAATAAACATTTATGAACAAATCAGCTGTGTGGTATCCGGCAGAGTAGAATAGAACCAACCCATTACACTCACGGGTGTCGTATAAGGTGACTAATGTCTGAGGCAGAACACCTTGCGCCTCCGTAGACCAGAGAATGGGCAGCAGCGTTTTCTGTTAGTCTTTCATCACTGCGATCTCCAATCCGCCTGCCAAGCGTGGAGATTACGGCAAATTCCTGCCATCATGGGAGAGGCCTATGTCCAGCAGTGGACGTTATGGGCTGTTGTAGTTATGAACAAATTAATATTGATTTCTGTTCTAAACTCAAAACTATTTGAATTTTCTATTTTTCATAATAAGCTGTTTAGCGGCTTTATACCTTTGCTTCTCCTTCAACCTGGCGAAAGCAAAGCGCGGAAAAAAAAAGAAAATTTAAATCATAGTTTCCTAATAATTCATGACAAAAATATTTGTCGTTTTTTATTTTATTTCTTCAAAAGTGTACCTATTGAAAAACGTCGTTTGATACACGTGGACATTTGTCATTGCAGTTCTCGGCTCAATAACAACCCTCGCCTACGGAGTTAATTCCGCCACGAATACAATAACAAACTTTCTCCACTTGTATCAAAATGTACTATTCTTTCATCCAGGTACCAGTGCGAGTGCTGGGATGGCGCTGAATCAGTAGTGCAGGATGGTAACCCGACATGTATCGACATCGACGAATGTGCTCTCGAATATTGTAAAGGAGGTTCTTGTATCAACAGACCAGGTGGATTTGACTGCAGGTGAGAAAATGAAAACTAAGGTGAGAAAATTAACTTGAGCTAAAGAATATAAAATTAAGACAAATATCGTTTTCTCAGGTGTCCACCGGGTTTCGATCCGATAGAAGGAGGATTGAGGTGCAGTGACAAAAACGAATGTGAATCGACGCACGGAGGCATGTGCACGAACGGAGTTTGTAGAAATAGTGATGGAGGGTGAGTACAACATGCAACTTTTACTTTTTTCTTTTTTTAATAGGTAAATCTTTTATTAAGTTATGTAGATGAAAGCATGAAAAGAGTTGAAAGTTAAAATGTTTATTTTCGATCATCAGATTCGAATGCGTCTGTAACCCCGGCTACGAGTCAACAGAAACGGGCCATGCATGTCGCGATGTAGACGAATGTCGCGACAACCCTCGTGTTTGTCGCCGCGGTCGATGTCGCAACACTCCTGGCTCCTACGAGTGCGAGTGCGAACCCGGCTTCTCTATCACCGCTGGTGGCTACTGTACGGATATCGACGAGTGTGCTGACAAAAGCGTTTGCCAGGTTAGTTTTGAGATAAGCTTTTGATACAGTTTAGCTCTATGTATCCTATGGATTTTAAATGAAGACGCTCTATAAACAGAAGGGAATACTACGATGTAAGTCAAGCATGTGAAATGCTGTCACCGACGACTCGGTGGAAGTGCTGAAGTTCTGGAGTAACTAAATATAAAACCTGTCGTGCTAGCGACATGAAGATGTGAAATTATTATGTTTTAACAAAATAATTCACAGTGTTCCACAAGGTAATGTATTTGGACCACAAATATTTGAAGAGTTCATTCTATTTGAATTTCAGGGTGGTCGCTGCGTGAACAGTGAGGGATCCTTCCAGTGTGTTTGCGAGGCTGGTTACCGTCCTACCCCAGACCGCGGGGCATGTATCGACGTTAACGAATGTTCCGAACAACGCGTCTGCAGGAACGGGCGCTGTCACAACACGCCTGGGTCATTCAGATGCGAGTGCTTGCCTGGCTTCTCACTTAGCAATGATGGAAGGACTTGTCTTGGTAAGCGAATGAACTGACTGTCTGCAGTGATATTATATGAAATAAAAATTAATACCTGGGTAATGTTTCCTTACAGATGAGGTTCAAGACTTGTGTTACGAAAAATACGAAGAAGGGCACTGTACTTTGCCTGGACAGAATCCTGTCACCAGATCTCAATGCTGTTGTAGTTCTAGTAAAGGTAATTTTATCATTATAAAACAAATTAATGTATCTGCACAAACTTAGAAGAAACTAGACTATGAATTCGAGCAATCTAATAGGGACTTATTGTTACTGAAACTGTTTCGTATTTCAGGTCTCCACTTAGGCTGGGGTGTCGCCTGCAAGTCCTGTCCTGAACGCGGTAGCACGGAGTACGACGTACTCTGCCCCGAAGGCGCGAGTAAAGACAACGGAGGCACTGATATCAACGAGTGTACCATGATCCCCGGCATCTGTCCTCACGGCACCTGTGAGAACTTAGAGCCTGGGTACAAGTGTATCTGCGACCCTGGGTTCCATCCTGATGATGATGGTATCTGCAGGGATATCGATGAGTGTGATATGCACCAATCCGTGAGTACCTATAATATTGTTCTATAATCGTAGTACCAAGCGTGGTAAAGTGATGACGATGAAAATATGATAACACTTTGCAAAGATATACAATTATACATATAATTTTTTTTTCAGTACTGTACCGGCGGTCAGTGCCGCAACACTCTGGGAAGCTTCACGTGCGTATGCCCACCCGGAACTAGATACGAACCCGACGAACAAATCTGCCGAGACATAGACGAATGCGAGGGTGAGACTCTTTTCATCGTCAAGGAATACGATCGGGGAGACATTCCCCCTATGATCCCCGTCGGAACAGGTTACCAACCTTTGTGTGACAAGCCAACACATCATAATGTTCCATCCATCGGGCATCCTAACCCTGGACTAGCATCATTTGACCAACATCCGAGCTTGGTCACCAACCATCCGTTGTATGGATACCGACTATAATTGGACATTAATTTCACGCAATTCGATTTCATTGCACTGCTTAATTTTATCATGTTATTAATTTTTGTAACTGAAGATTTGTTAAATTCCACGGTAGTTGTTTAAAAAAATTATCGGAATTTTCAATCATTTCTCAAATGCCTGCACCTTTTATGGTACGATCGATTGGTTTTAAAAGTTAGGTTTGCCATAGGGTATATTTATACTGTTAAATTAATTTATCTTTTTTTAAAGCATAATTTTCCTTCTTTCAATCGACACTAACATTTCTCTTTGTTTTGTAGAACAATCGAACCCTTGCGACAACGGCCGCTGCATCAACTCGCACGGCAGCTACGAATGCGAATGTGAAAACGGATTTGTCCTCGACGCCACCGCACAACATTGTATCGGTAAGATCGTCAAAGATTTTGGCAACACAAGACAGTACTCAACCTCTTTTGTACATGTGCGTAGGGTGTAAAACTGTTGTGTATTTAAAAGCAAGATAATAATCATGGTATTCAAGCCATTACAATGCGTATTTCATAAGGTCATGTTGACCAATATAATGTGTGTATACCTTAACCTTTTTAACCTTATCACCTTAATACCTCTTTTAACCTTAACTTTGTTTCGTGCATTTTTTTTTTTAAATTCATTTTATCACTAATTTTTAGTGCAAAGTTTTTTTTATTTGTTTTCAATAAATTCAGACGATATTCGACTATCTGCAGTATTACAATAACGTCTACATGAATAATTTACTCCGTTTCCAGATTTTTTTTCCGTAGTCCAGAAATTATTCATTTTAATGTATCGCTCTCGTCATGACTAAATTGATCCTGACAGACAATCGTCGTGGCTCATGCTGGCGCCGCGTGGTGGACGGTCAGTGCGAGGCAGCCGCTCTGCGGCCGCTGCTGCGCCAGGAGTGCTGCTGCAGCGTGGGGCTGGCCTGGGGCTCTCCCTGCGAGCCCTGCGAGATCGAACACTGCCCTTGTCCCAAGGGATTCGCCAAGGTATGGATCTGAATAATAATATGATTGCTTGAATATCTGGATGTATTTGTTTGAGGATTAATACGGTATAGATAGAGGGTACGGACAGATCTGACTTTCAAAGTCCAGTGTCTGGAGTCTCGTCTGTAAATTGTTCTTACCAAGCTACCGTTGAAGAAAGATAGAAGCTCTACACAGTCAAGTAGCAAACATAATTTCAATTAGACGTTGTTCACAGTTGGACGGCGCGACATGTCGTGACGTGGACGAGTGCCAGCTGGACTCCGAGCTCTGCATCGGCGGCACGTGCGTCAACACGGACGGCTCCTACAGATGCGACTGTCCACCGGGACTTGCGCTCGATACTACTGGTACTGACAAAAACATTATTCGGATTATTGCATGCTGAATCAAAAAGTACCTCTACAAGTACTCAGGGTTATGATAGGTTATGCGATCATTGTTTCAGTCTGTGAGAGAAAGTGAAATGGATGAAGACGAATAGTACAATGATGGTTTTACACTTCATAGTACGGCCCTAGAGTAAATAGGATTATAAGCCATCTATTATTCTCGTCATCAATCACAACACAATCTAGAAATGTGCGAAAGATGCAGGTGAGGTGAGATGGTGGTCCCAATTACACACAAAAAAAATACGATAGATGCAAGATAAAGATCAAAAGCAGGCGTAATTATAAAAAAATACAATCTTGTAATGTCTGTCACGGTTAACAGGAAACCGTTGTGTGGACACCCGTCGGGAGTACTGCTACACAGACTTCATCGGAGGCCGTTGCTCCAGCCCGCTGCAGATCGAAGTTCTGAGGGCCGTGTGCTGCTGCTCCTCTCTTGGGAAAGCTTGGGGCGATCACAGATGCGAGCCTTGTCCTAAGAAGGGTAAGTTCGATCGAGTCCTTTAGTTCCTAATTAGGGGCTTTAAATGTTAAATATTTCTCAAATAACGTCTTTTATCAGGACTTTTCTCTTCAATCTTCAATACCTTTCTTTTCATTTGCCTCAACTATGTAATACGGTTTCTCAATTGTAAAAACTCTCCTGTCTGTTCAGGAACTGACTCATACCGCAACCTCTGCATTGCTGAGGGCAGCGGTCCTCACGGCCCTACCGTCTGGGACCGTCCTGGAATCGTATTAGACAATGGAACCGTCATCTGGGGAGGTGATGGTCAGGGGGGCGGCGGTACTGGCGGCGGTGGTGGGGACGGCGGCGGTGGGGACGGCGGTGGTGGGGACTACGAGTGGGAACAGGGAGGGGGAGGTGACAACTGGGGGAACATCACTGGAGACAACTGGCACAAGGTTCCTGGACCTGGAGTAGTGCCCGGCCAGATGGAGGTCAATGAGTGTGCGGCCTTCCCAGGGTTGTGTGGGCATGGACGGTGCAGGAATCTGGTCGGCACCTTCACTTGTGACTGTTTCCCTGGCTATGAGAAGGTTTGTATTTATTATATTAGAGATTTATCTTTCAAAATACTCGTATGTCTTATGCCTGTTTTTACAACCTCTATTTGTAACGCCGCCGCGCCGAGTTCTGCGCCAAAAGTAGAAATTCTGAAAGTGCAATAAAACTTACTTACTTATGAATTACTGATGTTTACATAGTGCTTTATTTATTTATTTATTAAAACTTTATGCATATAATGTACAAAGGCGGACTTAACGCCTTGGGCATTTATTTACTTATCTGGTTGGAAATGATACAGGACTCAAAGAACCACACATGTGTGGATGTGAACGAGTGCGAGATTGTGGACGGTGTGTGCGGCTCTGGAGAGTGCCGCAACACTGAAGGCAGCTTCACCTGCCACTGTCATCCTGGACACAAGGCTGATGACTACACCAAAGTGTGTGTTGGTAAGTTGAACATAAGGACTGCTCACATTTTTGTTGTTTGCTCCATTTAAAATACTGGCACCCAGCTGCAGCTAGTTAGACTGAATGCCGCCCTCGACATAGTTGGGAAAAGGCTAGACAGATGAAGGTTCGCTCACTTTATTGTTTGCAGTATGAGTATAGGTACGTTATATCTAATGATAATTTTAATGCAGATATCGACGAGTGTTCTGAAACCCGAGGGTTGTGTCGTGGTGGTCGCTGCATCAACACTCCAGGATCCTTCCGATGCGAGTGTGGTCCTGGCATGGAACTGTCACCCGACAGACTGTCCTGCAAGGATGTGGATGAATGCTCTATTACTTCTGGTAAGAACTTTGTGGTTCATCTTCACATTCGTTGTATGTAGTCACTCCTTGTATAATAGTGGTTCAGCTGCGTCTGCTAGACTGGAGCCGACCCAGACATACATAGTTGGGAAGAGGTTGGGCAGATCATGATGATCATAAGCTTCCTAGGGTACGCAAATGTGCAGACATTAGAATGACATATGTAATCCCATTTTAGTGAAGTCAACCATCCATCATTTTCTGCAATTTGAGCAAAGAATTTTAGCAAATCGATTTTTAGACATACTCAACGGGAAATAAATACGATATAGAAAAACGAGAACTTTGTGTTCATTCGACAAATCGATTCGTCCAGGTATCTGCAGTAACGGCGCTTGCGAGAACCTAATGGGCACGTACCAGTGCGTGTGCGACGAAGGGTACGCGCAGTCCACCGTGAAGTCTCACTGCGAGGACATCGACGAGTGCACGGAGGACCCCACCCGGTGTCAGCACGAGTGCGTCAACACGCCCGGATCTTATCACTGCACTTGTAGGTGAGTCCTCGACAGATCAATGTTTAATCATTTGAACGAGTATGCATATAATGTATAATACCTAGGACCTACTATGCACCGACCAACCAGGCAGGTTCTTATCACATATTATCATCATCATCAGCCTATTAATGTTCCCACTGCTGGGACACAGGCTTCCTCTCTATGAGAGGGAATGGGCTATAAATCCACTACGCAGGCCCAGTGCGGATTGGTAGATGTCACATGTCTTCGAATTTTTTGGTTCTAGGACATGCCGGTTTCCTCACGATGTTTTCCTTCACCGTTTTGAGAGCAGTGGTGATAAAATAAATTACACAAAGTAATGTGCCTGTCTGGATTCGAACCCACGAATTACTGTTCGTAAGTTGGGGCCGCCACCACTAGCCACCGCTGCTTTCCATTCATCTCAGATATTATAATCACAGCTAAATTGAAACCTGCTTCAACTATATGGCTGACCGATTCCTTGATAGGGCCGGTTTTTTTTATCATCTTTATTTTGACGTAAATGCTTTAGTTTGATGTAATATAACCCCACTTAACGCATTGTATTGTATAACGGGCTGGTGTCCGCAACTCCACGTCAAAGCGCGTATTTTGCGTATGGCCACTTAACGCATATTATACAAAACTTCAAACACATTATGTGTGTTTGAAGTTAGATAGTTAAATATTATTTTGATTCGCGAAATCTGTTTATTAATTGTGTCTGGTTGGCGATATCAAATTTTTCTCACCCTTCAAGAGAACTGGCTGTGTAATGTCTATCTGTGTCCATCAGAGATGGCTGGCACCTCCGTGCAGACGGGAGAACGTGTCGCGACATCGACGAGTGCGGCAAGGGAGCGCGGCCCTGCGGCGGAGGAGAGTGCAGGAATACTCCAGGGTCCTATGTTTGTACCTGTGCTGATGGGCTGCTGCCTTCGCCTGATGGGGTCAAACCAACGTGCCAGGATATTGATGAGTGTGCTGATGTGAGTATAATAGGTTTTACATCTTGAAAAACTCAATTATGGAGAGATTAGATTACTGTTGATCAAAATATACGCGGTTACTTTGTAGCTAAAGACCAACAAATTATACATGGATGTGGTACTTTATCATTTCTATTTTAATTACATTACTATATGACTGAGAATCAAACATAGCACCTTTAAATTTGAAGGTGCTTTCTTTGCTTTTCAGTCTTTGTTAATCAAAGATTGCTGTTGCTATTTGTAGTTGGTATAAAATTGTTACATTTTACGAAACAGCGTGTTCTCCCGGAGATTATGACTTGCAAAAGCATCATTAAAAATATCCTTCTCTCCAGGTGCCAGACCTCTGCGGCGCAGGTGAATGTCACAACACGATCGGTAGCTTCGTCTGCCGCTGCCCTGACGGCTACAGCGTGAAGCCTGAGCAGGGCCCGGCGTGTACTGATGATGACGAGTGCGAGCTCGGTACCTGCGACTGTCATCCTGCTGCTGACTGTATCAACTTACCTGTAAGTACAATGGTCTTTCGATCTAGACTTATTGATTTGATATGTGGGTGCCTACTGACTAGTTTGATTTCATTGTCTTAACCCAGGATAAAGTGGTGTTACGAACCAAAAATTGGTCTACAGCTAAATCCATGTAATAATTAAAGCGCGCTCGCTCTGAAGCCTTACTCAGAGAGTTGAAATTCTAATAGTCCATTAATATTAAGGTTATTCATTTAGAGTGAAATATGTTTTAAATTCCATTTTTCCATCATTTAAGTAAACCAAGTAACATTGATGATGTTAAACTAGGGTTCCTTCCAATGCCGTTGCCGCGACGGTTGGCGAGGCGACGGAACAGAGTGTGAGGATATCGACGAGTGCCTCACCAACAACGGCGGCTGCCACCCGCGCGCCACGTGCAGCAACACGGACGGCTCCTTCATGTGTCTCTGCGACACCGGCTACAAGGGAGATGGGTAACTTACATTAACTTTGTACTTCTCTGTTTCACTTAAGACTTTTGAGCTTCAATTGCCAAGCGTGACACCAATCTCTTTCTACGTCGTCCTATGTAGGTGAGGTCAATAGAGGGTATTCTCTGATGCATTTTAATACTGACTATCTTAGATTCTGATTTACCCAGCCACTGCAAAAGTGTTTGCTTGCTCTCTTCCTCACTCTTCGCAAAACGCACTTTATAATGGGGAGACAGGCAAAGATAATCTAAGATGGCGCCACCATAGTTGGTCTCAATCTGACCAATGAGGTTAAGCTATTTTGAAATATAAAATGACATTACCACATTTTCAACCAATGACGATGTTGGGAACCAGCTATGCTAGAACCATTAGTACCACAATTTCCTTCCCCGTTTACTGCACATATTGATCTTTCCATGAAACGATTACCGTAATTTATATTATTCGGTTCCGTGTAGTTACTCCTGTGTGGACATCGACGAGTGCGCGAACGACCCCACCCTGTGTGAGAACGGTCACTGCACGAACACGCCCGGCGGGTACGAGTGCGACTGTGACGTCGGCTTCACCAAGTCGCCTGATGGCAGGTCCTGTCTTGGTAAGTTATCAGTGAGGACCAAAATAATCCTGGGGTGCTTTAATCTTCCGACCTTTGGAGTGGAGGTGGCTAGGTGACGACGATATTCGCTGTATAATGAATTAAATGGCGTAGCTGTGTCCAGCAGTGGATTTGTATCATATGATTATGAAGATGACAATGATGGGAAGTCTCCAATTTTAACAAAACATTAATAAGTTTATCCATCAATGACAACGAGCCATCGAAACTTTTACTCATATGCAATTTCGTGTTTGACAGACATGGACGAGTGCGCGACGTTCGACAACGTGTGCGTGTTCGGTCGCTGCGTGAACACGTACGGCATGTTCAAGTGCATCTGTGACAAGGGATACCAGTCTGACAGCATTGATGATTGTAAGTATACCAGCACTAGCTTCCTTTTTGTTGGAATTATTACCTTATGGCTAGATCATAACGTATTAATTCAGGTATTATTTGCTAGGTATCACATCAACTATGGACATAATAACTAATACTTGATTTTTCTCTTAAAACCACCGTTAAAAAAAAAATCTATTTCACGGTGTAAGAAACAGGGGTACTTATTTTATGTCGAATATTAAAACACAACCGCTCCATCCAAAAGTGCAGTACCCACAAGGTTAAAATGTATGCAAAAACATTGTTTTTTTTTTTTTAACAGATCTAAATTTCAATATAACTCCACCTTGTTCCCAGTAATGCCCGGCTTCAACTGCACGGACGTGGACGAGTGCAAGTCCCCGCAGTCGTGTCAGTACGGGCAGTGCATCAACACGCAGGGCTCCTACATCTGCCGCTGCCCGCCTAACTACGAGCTCGTGTCGGACGGGACCGCTTGTTTCGGTAAGCTTTATTATTTTGGTATGGACACCCAAAAACCCTCGACCATTTCTTTTCGTTATTCATATCATAAGTTTCATATCTCTTCCGTTTTGAACTTTTGATTGAAAAAAACAACATAAAATCATGTTGAGAGAAACTAATTATGTGTGTCGTTTTAGATTCGAGGAAGGCACGCTGTTACGGCAAGGTGGATCTGAAGTCTGGAGCGGAACAATGTCGGGACAGTGACGAACTGTCTGAAGATGGCACCATGGCTGCTTGCTGCTGTTCTGTTGGTAAGTTAACAATAGCATCTTACTCCTCGGCTATTCTTTTCTGATTAATGCCGTGCGTGGTTTAAGACAGTTGAATCATTTCTCCGAGACTCGTCGAGCTTCATTTCTGGCCACTATTGATTCTGGCTTTCAAGAATTGCAGTGGTTCGGAGTATTGTGGAAGTCTTATCGCAAAAAGAAAGTTACAAAAGCTTGAATAATAACTTATTTATTTATTTATTTATTTATTGGATCTCCAACAGAAACTACACAATTACATGCAAGTATGTATAGATCAGAGACAAATACAAGTGTGCGCTTCCAATTATAGGAGACCACATCATTCACTTATAATCTAGGTAGGTACATACAATAAATTTGATAATGTTAAAAATCTAAACAAATCAAAATACATTACACAAAAAAATATACAAAAGAAACAAGATGAATTACATAAAAGATGAACTATAATAACAACAGAAATGAACAATTAGAAAAAATATATTAAAATAATAATACAAGAACAACAAAATACTACGACTAGGGTACGGTGACTTGCAAGTCTTTTTTAAACCTAGCAAGTTTGCATGTAATATCTACTTGATTACGCTTCGATACTTCGTTATACCGCCTACAGAGCCTTGGCAAAACGGCAAAGTGTCCGAGGTTTGTTTTGGATCCCGGCACATAAAAAAGGTTATAGTTACATTTGCGCGGCAAGCGAGATGGTGCGCTTATCTGCAGCTTTCCAAGAAGCTCGCTACAGTCAACAACCCCATTGAACAGTTTGTGAAGAAATGTGAGATCTAGAACTTGTCTTCTATGTAATAACGAGGACATTTTATAATGTTGTAGTCTCAAGTCGTAGCTCCTGATTTTTTTTGCCAGACGGTCTTTGTAGCACAGATGGTACAGAAAACGTCTTTGCACACTTTCCAAGCGTTTAGTGTAAATGTCGTAGTGAGGATTCCATACGGTGCTGTTGTATTCAAGGAGTGGGCGAACTAGTGCGTTATATAATTTAATTGTAGTTGACGCTTTAGAAAATTCCCTGCTATTGCGCAAGACAAATCCAAGCACTTTGAACCCTTTTGAGGTAATATTTATTATATGCTTATCAAATTTCAGTTTTTTGTCAAACACAATTCCCAGGTCACGAACTTCCTCTACCTTTTGTAGTGTTTGCTGGTGCAGTGTGTAATTGTGGGATTGCACTATTTTATTGCGAGAGAATTGCATACAATAACATTTTGAAACATTAAGCGACATTCTGTTTACCCTACGCCAATCCGCCATTCTATCGAGATCAGCTTGTAACAGTGCGGCATCTAAGTCTGTCACTATTGGCCTCATGATTTTGACGTCATCAGCAAACAGGTAGAAACTAGAGTGCTTGAAACATACCGTAATGTCATTAATAAAGATATTAAAGAGGACAAGGCCCAAGTGCGAGCCCTGCGGGATTCCTGAAGTTGCTGGAAAGGTGTCAGAATGGTGACCGTTGATTACCACTTTTGAATTTCTACCAACGAGGTAAGAATGGAACCATTTAAGCAATGATCCCCCAATTCCGAATCGATTCAGTTTTTTAATAAGAATGTTGTGGTCAACCTTGTCAAATGCCTTACTAAAATCTGTGTATATAGTATCTACCGGGATTCTTTTATCAAGAGACTCTGATATGGCTGAGACATAACACATTAGGTTAGTAGAGGTTGACCTTGAATTGATGAAACCGTGTTGGTGGTTTGTAATACTCTGTTTCACATGGGCATTTAGGCTTTTGGTGACTAACTTTTCAAGTATTTTGCCGAATATGTTTAAAATAGAGATGGGTCGATAGTTGGATACTAGTTGCTTTTCTCCAGATTTGAAAATAGGGACTACCAAAGCTTCCTTCCACCTCTCAGGAAATACGCCGTCCACCATTGACTTATTAAAAATAAGTTTAAGAGGTACAGTTAGTGCTTTTGCACATCTTTTTATAAATACGGGGGGAATACCGTCACTTCCAGCACCCTTACGCTCATCCAAGTCTCTCAGGGATCGGAATATTTCCTCAGAGCCAAATTCTAGTCTACAGAATCCGGGGCAAGACAGCTATCAACGTGGTTGGACGCATAAACATTCGATGAGGTATTGTAAACTTGTGCAAAGTTCTCGGCAAACAGATTACAGATTTCGTGTCCGCTTGATGCTGTCCTGTTCTCGTGACACATTTCTGCTGGGTAAGTACTCTTGTTTTTATTTTTGTTCTTAATAAATGTCCAAAACATTTTTGGGTCCTTTGCAAGTGCTTCTTCCATTCTGACCATGTAGTTTTTGTAACAAACTTCCATAAGCCTGCTACATCTTGCACGCAGTGTATCAAATGAAACGATGTCTAGAGGATTTTTGTATTTGTTAATTTTAATTCTATATTTATTTTTTTCTTTCAGTAGACGTATAAGTTCTCGAGAATACCATTGTGGATATTTATTGGCCAATATTGTTTTCATCGGGACATGTTGTTTAATGACATCGTGCAGTACCTTGTAAAATATATCGTTCATTTTGCCAGTTGTAGGTTGACCTTCAAACTCTTTTTCCCAGTCTACAGAATTTAATGCCATCGTAATGTTATCATAGTCAGCTTTAAAGAAGTCTGGCTTTCTTGTTGGCTTAACTTGAAGATGATTTGAGTTAATGGTTAAAAATACAGAAAATTCAAATGATGGGTGCAAGGGATGTTCTGAAACCAATTGGCAGGTGCAACGGCTAAGATTATGTAACGTAGTATTACAGAGGGCCAAATCCAGTGTTTTAGATTTAGCATTTGGTAAGTAATTATACTGTTCTAAAGCATTTAGAGAGATAAAATTTAAGAAACATTTAATCACCTCGCTATTACCAGTAGGAAATGGTTGCGCGTGGCCTATGTTTGGCTCACCAATTTTCCAAAATATGCTACTAAGGTTAAAGTCCCCTAAGATAAGAGTGTGATCACCGCGGTCAAGAGCACCCTGAGCAGAATTGCAAAATACTTGCATAACATCAGCGGTCACTGGCGGAGGTAGGTAAACGCCGCAGATACGGAAATTGCGTGCTTTTGAGCCACGCGGGGCTGTTTCAATATTAACCCACAAATCCTCACATGAACTTTCCAGGTGTGGTAGTCGACATGACTTTAACTTCCTGGAAATCGCTATCAAGACGCCCCCACCATCCTTGCGCGCACTATATCGACTAGATTCAAGGTCCCGTCTGTAAATATCATACCTGTCGTCAAACAATTCGGCGTCATAAACACCACCGTTCAGCCAAGTCTCCGTAAGCACAATTATGTCATAGTCTAGTAAAGACATATTATGGTAAAAAATATTAAGTTTCGTTTTAAGGCCACGTACATTTTGATAATAAATCCGAATTGAACTATCGAATGAGGCTAAGTAAAGTACAAAAACTTTCCAAATTTGCTTAATACACACATCAAAAGTATCTAGGGATCAACATATATTTTTGCAATAACTTTTCTCCTGATTGATATTAATTAAAATTTTCTTTAAGGATTCATCAAATAAAGTGTTTTCGTTTGTCACAGTAACGATAAACCAAGTCACCTTTGCATTAATAAAGAAATTTGCAATTTTCCTAATAAAGGGATTTTTGACATTTGAACCACTAACATTAAAGTTCGAAAAAAAGACTGAAATAACAGTTTTCTTTAAAATTTTATTGGGTAACTTAAACAATTAATAATCCGTGTTTCTACCGCGAACACTAACAACACAAGAACATCGGTTTGGCATACTCAAAATGAGTTCATCCAAATCACGCTGTGGAATGGCCGCCCATGTTCGTTGCAACAACAAAAAAAGGTCTTCTTGCGACTGGATACCCTCCATATTCGGCAGAGCTCTTCTCTGTAGCATATCCCATGCATGCTCAATCGGGTTCAAGTCTGGCGACTGAGCAGGCCAGGGCAGGACATTGATGTTAGCTGCGGCGAGAGTCTGTCTTACAACTCTTGCGGTGTGCGGTCGTGCATTATCATGCATTAACTGAAATAAGGGACCGATTTGCACTTGTAGAGGAACGATGACGTCTGATACAATCGTCTCAGCATAAATTTGAGCGTTGAGGTTGCCTCTGATCCAAATCAACTCAGTTCTTCCGCCGATCCAAATACCCGCCCATACCATGATGGTTCCACCACTATAAGGATGGACTTCCTGGCAGGATTTTAATCGCTGTTGGCGTCCAGGGGTTCTCCAGTGTCGTATACGTCTTGTGTCCGGTCTCATACCAAAACGAGACTCATCAGAAAAGCACACGAAACGCCATTGTTCTTCTGCCCAATTTCTGTGTTCAAGAGCCCATTGATATCGAATCCTACGATTGTGCATTGCTATAGGTGGTACCCGTAGCGGTCTTCGGGAATGAAGGTTCACTTCATGCAAGCGGTTTCTGACTGTTTGGTCGCTAATTAAGTTCCCTGAAGAGTGATGAAGCCTCACGGCTAACATCATGGCGGTTATTGTTGGAGCTCTTCGAGTTAAGATTTGAATGTATCGGTCTTGTCTCCGTGTGGTGCAGCGATACCGTCCTCCATGGCGCTCAGCCACGGTACCAGTGCTTCGGTAACGTGTCCAAAGTCGACTGATAACACTCTGACTTGTATTCAGAGCTAAAGCTACAGTACGTTGCCGGGAACCAGCTTCTATCATTCCCACGGCTCTGAGCATTTCTTCCCTGCTTAAATGACGTCGCCGCTCCATAATAACGTTGGTTTTAATCAGTAGTAGGGAAACAGTAGCACTAATAATGTCTTCAATGCGTTGTATGTTTTTATAGGGAAAATATTGACAGCTTATTTTCATCTTTTACTCGAATTTGATTGAGAGTTCCTGATTCAAATTATGAAATGCACCAAAAAGGATCCATATAAATTTATAAAATCATAAATTTATTACAAAGCCACATCTCAATCTCAAGAAATCCGCATAAAAATGCTTGATCCCTAGACATTTTTGATGTGTGTATTTATCCCAATATATTTACGTTAATGACTTAAGTTGCTCTTGGTTCGTGATAACAATGCGTTCAGCTTGTTCATTCTTCTTCATGAATATTCTTCCGTTTCGCACCCAAACAAACTTATACCCAAGTGCTTTGCCACGAAGCCTGCTCGCCGCGTGTAATGCCTTGTTATCTGCTGACAAGTGTTCCACCACGTAAATTGGAACTGGGTTCTCAGTGGCGATACCAAGGTGACTCGTATTCAGCTTATTATTAGTATTGTTCTTGTTGTACGTGATAGTAGCAGCGAGGAATGTATCTCGCAGACGTGGGGTGTTGAATTTAACAAGAATAGATGTGGGGTGTTGAATTTAACAAGAATAGATCTAGGCCGAGCCGTCTGGGCATCTTTTTTTGCGATCCTGGTAAAATGAGCTATGTCGGCTTCAGAGATTTCACTATTAGTAATTTTGCTTAGTTGTAACACCGTGGTAAGCAAGTTTTCTGAGCGGTTTTCGGGTACATTCTGAATTTCGAGGTTGGTGGCTCTGGAGTTCAACTTGAAAATGTTATAGTTATACTTGTCGATGCTCATTATATTTTGGTTGATTATAGGTGCTGCTTGGGGCAACTACTGTGACCTCTGCCCTGAGCCTGGTTCAGAAGCTTACAGACAACTTTGTCCTGGCGGTCCTGGATATCAACCTGTTCTTGAACCTGTAAGTATGCCATTATTGTTTTAACTCTTGACGTCTACTACATGATTTAATTATTCTGACATGAATTTTAGCTTCTTCTTTGCTTGTCCATTTCTCTTGGATTTTATCCACCTGCACAGCTCTTTCTCATTGGTTTTCAACGAACCTTTATTGTCTCCTAGCCATCGTACGTAGTAACCCTGGCCGACATCGACGAGTGTGAGCAGCACGGCGCGCTGTGCTCGCACGGCACGTGCACGAACACGTTCGGCTCGTTCGTGTGCACGTGCGGCGCCGGCTGGCAGCTCAGCGCCGACGAGCAGCGCTGCGAGGACGTCGACGAGTGCGCGCGCGCCGACATCTGCGGGCCCGGCATCTGCAGGAACATGCAGGGCTCCTACGTGTGCCTGTGTCCGGAAGGTTACGTGGCCATGCCTAATGGAAGTGAGTATGGGCTTATTTAAAATTATTGCTAAACGCAAATTCGAAGATAGGAACCCAAACCGCAGTAGGCCTACGTGGTAAATAACGGCCTACTCCTTCTCACAGACGTATTGGCCGAATACTGAAACGTCACTCAAAATTTAAGTAGCACTTATATTTAACAGATACTCAAAAGTGACGTTTGGCCATACGAAATTTAAAGTTTAGGAGCTGCTCAAATGTTAAGCAGCCCTTAAATTTTGAGTGACGTTTCAGTATTCGGGGGCTTATTCCTTAAAAATAATATTATCGGCCAACAATTTTAACACTGCTGAGTGTTAAAATTGTTGGCCGACAATATTATTTTTGGACGCCCTCCTTGCTGTGGATCTACCCGATTTCAATCCGATTTTCTATCTTTGTTTCTTCTTTTGACGGCTGGATTGGTTCCTGAAATCACTTATTCGCTTAAATAGGTGAGGTGCATTTAAAAGCCTTCTTCTTTATGAACAAATCTGTATCTATTCGTGCCCAGAGGAGTGTGTGGACGTCCGGCAGCGCCAGTGCTACATGGAGTGGGAGCCGGGCACGGGCCGCTGCACGGGCGCGGCGGGCGTGCCGCAGACCAAGTACCTGTGCTGCTGCTCCGTGGGCCGGGCGTGGGGCGCGCCGTGCGAGCCGTGCCCCGACAAGGGCTCGCAGGACCACATGGCGCTCTGCGGGGAGAAGCCCGGCGAGTACATCAACCCCATGACCAACGAGACCAAGCCCATCGACGAGTGCGACATCATGCCGCAGCTGTGCAAGCCCGGCACTTGTCACGATACGCCGACTGGCTTCCAGTGTGGATGTGATCATGGGTAAGAATCAAACATGTTTTTGTTGAGCCCCAAGTTTTGTACGCAGCAACAAGTTTTTGTATTGTTGGAAAAATGTTGCACACACAATATAGGTATGTCGTACATTACTGCTCGTGACATGCTTCCAGTACCACAAACATGTTAGATAATTATTGTCTGCCAAGCATTCAAAGTAAATTGATGGCAATATACTCGCCCTCTATTTCTGGGTCTTACACGTAACTGCCGAAATGTGGGTACTATTCGGTCATTCTTTTCTTCACCCTTTGCGAAAACAAGCATCATATTATGTTTTTTTTGTATCTTTAGTGATTAATATTTTCGCTATTACATTTTCCTTCTCCGTGGTCAGGTACGAGCACGACAACACATCGCACCTGTGCCGCGACGTGGACGAGTGCGCACTGCACCGCACGCCGTGCCGCGGCCTGGCGCAGTGCGTCAACCTGCCGGGCGCCTACGAGTGCCGCTGCCCGCCCGGCTACCGCCTCACCGCCGCGCTCGACGAGTGCGAGGACGTGGACGAGTGCGCCGACGAGCGCCTGTGCGAGCACGGCGACTGCAGGAACACTATCGGATCCTACAGGTGAGCGGACTTGTAGATATGACAACCACTGTTATTTGACTTCTGACTCAACATCATTGTCAATTTGATTCTTTGTTCTCGTTTCAATATTGTTGCCGTTGGCTTGGTTGATAAAAGATATCTCTAGCTAGACTGATGAAGGGCCTACCCCTTCATTAGCTTAGGTCTATTCATCAATTTATCCCAGCCAATTTTGAAGTCAGCCTTTTTGCGACTGTCTTTGTAAATCAAAATACTTTTTTTAGATGCGACTGCAAGCCAGGCTACACTCTCCGTGACAACGTGTGCCGAGACGTGGACGAGTGCTCACGACCGCGACCGATGTGTCGCAACGGCACCTGCGAGAACCAGCCCGGCTCCTACATGTGCCACTGTGACGAAGGGTTCAAACCTGGCGCCAACAATGATTGTATCGGTGAGTTGTGTTACGTATTGGATTATATCTTTTTCTCTGTATCGACGGCACAACAGTATTTTGTTGGTTTGCACCAACAAAATACTGTTGTGCCGTCGTTACTTCCACGGCGTCCGCGTCGTCGGTGGCAGCAGAGGTCACACTGCATGTTTGTATTGTATATCGTGCTGGTGTCTAATGTCTGATGGTTTTGTCACCGATGGCTATGTGCCACAGATGCTGTACCTTCAATAATTTTGGAACCTTTATTGTCACTACTAAGATATCTCTAAGTAAAACAATGAAGACTCGTCCTCAAATAAATCGAGAGGAAGGCAGGAGGGTGGTCGTGAATGTGGTGATGTGGACTGTTCTTGTTCCTCAGATATAAACGAGTGTCGCGAGGGCGGCATGGTGTGCCGCAACGGTCGCTGTCGCAACACGGTGGGCTCGTTCCGCTGCGAGTGCGCGCCGGGCTACGCGCTCACGGCGGACGCGCGCCACTGCCGCGACGTGGACGAGTGCTCCGAGCTGCCGCACGCCTGCGGCCGGGACGGCGCGCCCTCCTGCACCAACACTAACGGAGGGTGAGTACTGTTCCGCTGCGAGTGCGCGCCGGGCTACGCGCTCACGGCGGACGCGCGCCACTGCCGCGACGTGGACGAGTGCTCCGAGCTGCCGCACGCCTGCGGCCGGGACGGCGCGCCCTCCTGCACCAACACTAACGGAGGGTGAGTACTGTTCCGCTGCGAGTGCGCGCCGGGCTACGCGCTCACGGCGGACGCGCGCCACTGCCGCGACGTGGACGAGTGCTCCGAGCTGCCGCACGCCTGCGGCCGGGACGGCGCGCCCTCCTGCACCAACACTAACGGAGGGTGAGTACTGTTCCGCTGCGAGTGCGCGCCGGGCTACGCGCTCACGGCGGACGCGCGCCACTGCCGCGACGTGGACGAGTGCTCCGAGCTGCCGCACGCCTGCGGCCGGGACGGCGCGCCCTCCTGCACCAACACTAACGGAGGGTGAGTACTGTTCCGCTGCGAGTGCGCGCCGGGCTACGCGCTCACGGCGGACGCGCGCCACTGCCGCGACGTGGACGAGTGCTCCGAGCTGCCGCACGCCTGCGGCCGGGACGGCGCGCCCTCCTGCACCAACACTAACGGAGGGTGAGTACTGTTCCGCTGCGAGTGCGCGCCGGGCTACGCGCTCACGGCGGACGCGCGCCACTGCCGCGACGTGGACGAGTGCTCCGAGCTGCCGCACGCCTGCGGCCGGGACGGCGCGCCCTCCTGCACCAACACTAACGGAGGGTGAGTACTGTTCCGCTGCGAGTGCGCGCCGGGCTACGCGCTCACGGCGGACGCGCGCCACTGCCGCGACGTGGACGAGTGCTCCGAGCTGCCGCACGCCTGCGGCCGGGACGGCGCGCCCTCCTGCACCAACACTAACGGAGGGTGAGGACTTTATAAAGAGCTTTGGAAACTTGCAGATCTTAGGAAGAACGCAGCCCAGACCGGTGACGAAATCAGTCCAAAATTCACAAGTCATAAACATTACGATCATTTATTAAGAAATTAGAATTAGGGGGCGTTGTGTTGCCCGTTTGGATATTTATTTGTTAATGGATCAACAGAAAAGCAAGGAAAGCACTTCTATCACTTCTATCTCTTCTATATCTTCTTCTATCATTAAAGTTCTGATTTCACCTGAATGATCTACTTTGTTACCTCCAGGTACGAGTGTTCATGTGGCGCTGGCTGGAGGCTGATGGGCAGGCGGTGCGTGGACCGCGACGAGTGCAAGGAGATACAGTACGTGTGCGCGGGCGGCGAGTGCAGGAACTTCAATGGAGGGTTAGTTTCTAACATCTTGTAGTATGCGGTTGTAAGGACCAAGAATAAAATTAACAGTCTACTGCAAAAAAGTATTCAAATGACTCCTAGACTTACAAGAAGGTTCACTACCTTTGTGAGCGAAACAAAAAAGCTAAAAGCTATGACAACAGAAGCCATGAGGCTTCTTTTGTCATGGCTTTTTGACATTTATTTTGTTATTTGGTTTATGTCTGTCTTTTTGTTCCATTTCGACTCATAATTAATTCATCATCAGCCTTCCTTTCCCCAACTATCTTGAAGTCTGCTTTTTGTCTAACTAGATGCATTTGAATACTAGTATTTTACATGGAGCGATTATTTTTCTAAACTCCACAACCCATTTACTATAATATAACACGATGGCAGAAAAGCAATATTTTTATTTTTTTGAGGAGAGGTTTTCTTAGTCAGAGATGTAAATGATTTCCAGGTACGTTTGCGACTGTCCTCCCGGCTGGCGGTTCGACAAGGCAGCTGCTATCTGTGTGGACGAACGTAAAGAGCTCTGTTACGACGAGTGGGAACAGGGACGCTGCCACCGCGCCCGGCCTCTGCAGCTCGGGAGACCCGAGTGTTGCTGTTCTGAAGGTAACTCATATTAGTTATTATTAAGACCAATCCTGTTTGCACAGTATTCTGTGACATGGCCCAAGCGTTCGATTACGTTAGGCATGATATTCTCTCAGATAAAATAGAGGCATACGGTGTTAGAGCCAATGTTCTAATACTATTTAAATCATAAAATATTTAGACAATAGAAAGCAACTCACGGAAATATCCTCAATGAATACAAAAATTTAACGTGAAGAAATATACCAATCATATGAACGTGTAATTAAATATGGAGTTCCCCAATGGCAGTGTGTTGGGCCCTCCACTATTCATATTATATTATAAATGACCTATCAGTGACAAAGGCACCTAACAACTTGATTCCCACCGGCATCCCTTCAGAAGTTTGGAACACAACTACTCTCTACCGTAATTGAAAAACGGCACAATAAGTACTTTTTTACAAGCATCACGAAACGCCTACTCGTACTCAATCAACAAAAATTTGCTCTTCAACAACATATTGCTATAAAATAACTCGCAGGCGCTATCGGCTTTTTGGCAGCTAAATTTCTATGCAAAATAAACGTCATGACGTCAGTAGCCAGCCCGCCTATATTAGGACTCTGGTAAGCCGACGCAAACCGAGTTATTCATAGAGAAAGTAATAGAAAATGCGTGCGCGTGAGCGAGATGGGAAAATATTGTTATCACTCGTTGAATTTCGTATAGAATCGGAAATCGTTCAATGACATTATTTTGTTTTTTAGGGAGCTAGGTTTTAATAAGCTAAAGATTATCGAGTTACGAAAGGAGCAGAAAAAGAAAGCATTTATGGGAGAACGAGATATAATTAGTTTGATAATGTCGATTTGGTACACTAAATTATAATATTTATTTTGTTGACTTATTTACATAAGATTACACTTTTGTTTTATTATACTTCCTCTGCATTTTATTGGGTGGGTATTGTTTTCGTAGTTTTTGGGGTCGCTGATAATGAAAATGAGGTCAAAATAAAAATCCAAGATTGCGCTGACGATAATTTTCGGTATTTTCTTTCATGGGTGTCGTTTTCGTGGTTTTTGGGGTCGCTGATAACAAAAGTGAGGTAAAAATAAACATTGAAATAAACATGAAAAAAAAACCTACCTATTCTCATTTTTTTCCTCGGCTTCCCCATTCCCATCAGCCTCATGGGCATATAAATTTATAAAAAAAAACGTCCACAATGCGCACAATAACACTTTATTTAAAGCAGTAAAGAGGAAAGAAATAATAAAAGTCTAAAAATTCCTTTACTGAGTAAAATGAGTGTCCGTTCAGAAATTTAAATATATATTTTTTTAAATTAAAGAGTAGTTTTATATTGCGTACTTAGTTTTGTAAATATTCTAGTTCTTTTGCGTGATCTCGTCACTGTTTCAAATAAATATGTATGTTTTTTGATAAAAAGGGCCATTTCAAAGATACGTAGGGTTGAACAAAAACGGTTGAAAAAATGAAAAAAAAAAAAAATGTAAAAATGTTTATTTGTCCCAAAATAGTTACTTATGTTATAAATGAGACATCCCCAGTAGGTAATTAGTAATATTTATGTTGGGGCATATCTCGCTCTTTCCCATAGGTATAAACAATATTGAGACTATTACACAAGTTTTTACAAAAGGTGACTAAAAATTAAATTAAGGAAGAAAAATGAACAGTAAGTAAACAGTAAGTAATTAGCAGCTCTTTGTGTAACTGTAGTTGTATCCTTATGTGAAACTTTACGTGCGTCGTGTTTTTAAACTGGGTTTGTATTGTTACGTGTCATGTGTATGTGTGAATGTGTATGTGTTTGTGTGTGTGAATGTGTATGTGTATCAGTGTATGTCTTCTTCAAAGTGCCGATGTGTTCGAAGCAATTTATAGGTTATACTCGGGAGGTACTTACATTATTGATACGAAGGGAAATAAAAAATAAATTATTTAACTAAGTCTGACCAAAACCTGTTCAGTTTCCTCGTATGTTAAGGTTTTAAGCCACTCGGTTATTACCTTTTTGCATACGTGTGAGACCTCATGGTGGAACCTTAATTTGTCGTTTATTTTATTATAAATGTAGGCTGATTGGGTTGCATACTGACGCCGTTTGAAAGCAGTTCGGACCCTCGGGGAGTAAGCCACCATACCCTTTCGTCTTTTCTCCTGTCTGTCTTGATTTCATGGAATAGATTTTTGTAAGTACAGTGTCGTAATTAAAAAGTATAGTTTTCTTACTGTAAGTAAGCCACTGATTCTATACAGATCAACTGTGGGGTATTCCAATGGTTTATAGTACCTACATTACTTTTATGAGTAACCTTTGGGTTCTTTCTAACTTAAGAAATTTAGTTTTAGTAGCTCCTCCCCAGACTGGTAAACAGTATGCAATAACTGCTATTTGGACAAGCTATTTGGTTCACAGGTTAACCAACAAATTACATTGTAAAATGTAAACCAAATAGCTTGTTAGACAGTGATGGTACTGTGAGTATTTTTAGTTTTGTAAAAGACTGCTTACAGCTCTCAGTTTTTTGTAGACCGCATATGCGATACTAAAGACATATTTATTAAACATCCCGAAGGGATGGACGAAACTAAGCTCACACAAACTACAAAATATCAGAGACTGAAAGCGGTTACGGTTAGAGGTTAAGATACCTCAAAAATATATCGGTACCGATTTAAAATAAAGGTTGAGCTATACCGATACCTGCAGTAAATAAAGGTTGGGCTATATCGTTATTTAACCTATACAAGATTTCGGTACCGAAAAACATAAGATGGGAAGATAGCGAAGAAACGCAGTTTACCTTAATTTACAACTTTTTTATTTTTCGTACTTACCTTGCTTTTAACCAAAATTAATAGTCAATTCTAGGTCAACCGGAAGTACCCTATAGATTTTGGGTCGAAAACCTATATGGTAGTTCCTGTTGACCTAGAATCACGAAATTTGGCAAAAAGCAAGGTCTTACAGCACATATAAAGGAAAAAGTCTGATAACCGTAAATATGTAGTTTAATAACAAAAAAAAGCGATTTTTAAATGCGAAAGGGTTAAAAAGTTTGTACGGAACAAACACTCAGTGTTTGTAACGTCAGTATATGTGCGCGGGCGTGGCGACAATGGTGTGGGCGAGCTCTTAATTTAATATTTTCTACAATGCGGGTGCTGACCCCCGCACCGTACAGCCAACACTTACAGCCAGTCATTTATACAATCTTCGTTCGATTTCAATGAATGATTCATGTTCCAAATTTAAATCTCATTACTGTCCGCTAAAAAGTATAGTGGAGAAAAGAGCTACTTTGCTCCCGCTTAAAGGGGAACAAAACGACACTTTTCGAATAGAAGGGATGAAAAGACAACAAAGTAGGGGTGCGATGTCAGAAGTCCTCCACGTGTGTCTGGCGGCTGCTGGTCCCTCTCGATACGTTTGGAGGGAAGAGCAGCTGCTGGGCCGGTGCACCCTGGGCGCGGCAGTATCCTTCTCCGGGGAATGTGAGGAAATGAGAATTTCCTTTTATTCCTCGGGGAGTGTTACTGCCGCGGGTAATTATTCTGACATGGGTGGGGTCCTAGCAGGACCACCGGTGCGTTCCTCTGCGTGACCCTCTATAAAGCAGAGGGCATAGCAGAGGAGTGAGGGCGGGCTCGGTGTGCACTCACCCTGCATCTGAGCAGACAGAGAAGGATGCGTCCTCCTCTGTCACCGCCAATCTCGTAATCCCATATCGAAGTGCTGTGGATCATGTCTCGCGGCTTCGATAGGGACCAAGGGTCTTGGCTTAACTGCCTGGATCGCGAGGTAGAAAATCTCTATAAAAAGTTACCCGAAATCCCAAGCGGCGACGCACCGCGAGGGGATGTATGGCTAACGGGTGTTCCATAGAACAAATCAGTCGTTAGTGCGCTCCTCGCCAGGGTACCTGCAGACCCCCTGGCGAGTAATAAATACTCAAAATCTGCCCTTCTAGGTACAGGGGTCTCTACCTTGATTGAGAATATTTCCCCCATACTCGTGGATTTAAGTATGGAAAATAATCAAAACCAAAAAACCAACGCTGGTAACGGCACAGAAGAGGAGAGGAGGGATGCGGGGTCGGAGTCCGACGTCGCATCCAGCGATGTGAGCGCGGGAGGCTCAGAAAGCTCCCGCCGCTTGAGGGCCGGGACGCCCGCGGAGAACAGTAAGTTCTTGCGCAAGCGGCCCAGGCGGGATGGCGACCGGGGGTCGTCATCCGAAGATGAGGAAGCCTCGGCCCGTAAGATCCCCACCAACAAGCGTGGTGGGATCCGGGGCAAGGGGAGGAGGCTCTGCCTCCGTGAGGTCCGAGAGGGCAGCAAAACTGGCCGAGGAGGGGCGCCACGCGAGCAATATTGCTCCCGGGTCGGGCGACGAGGCGGGTGCACCTGGCGGCTCCGAGGCGGAGCGTAAGGCCAGGTTCGCAAAGCAGAGGCCAGCTTTGTGGGGCCTTCCCCTACTCTTCCTCTGATAGGTATAGAGGAGGTGGCCAAACTGCGGGTGGAGTTGGCCCGCCTGACGGCCGCCATGGAGGTTCTCCAAAAGGAGAACGCCAAGCTCCACGCAGACCTGGCCAAACTGCGTGAGGCTGGCTCCCGCGGAGTGCTTTAGATTGGGGGCCGGCAGCAGCGACAGAGCCAGCCTGCGCCGGTGGAGAACCAGGTCCTGAACCTGGTTCGGCAGGAGCTGGCTTCCTTCCAGGCGCGGTTCTCCGTCCTGGAGGGAATGGTCCTGCGCCCCCCCCCTGGCGGCAACCAAGGTAGTCACGGGCCCGAAGGCGGCCTCCTACGCGGCTGCTGCGGCTACCGCACCTGGACCGGGTCTAGCCAGCCCTCCGGCAGGGCTGTGTCACCCCCGCCGCCACCACCGCTGGAGCTCAGACCGCAGAGGTGCTACCGCTGCCACGTGGGACACCACGTGTCAGTACGGTGCGACTCGGAGGTGGACCGCAGCGGACTCTGTTTCCGCTGCAGTCAGCCCGGTCATGTGTCCGCAGCTTGCTGCGCCACGCCGCACTACGGTGCATGTGCGGCGGCTGGCAAGCCGGGCGATCACCGGGCTGGGAGCAAAGCCTGCGCTCCGCCCACCAAGGCCACCAGAGGTAAGGGAAGGCCCTCCACCGCCACCACCACAGTCGCCACCGCCGCAGCCGTAACCGCAGCCGCTGCCGCTGTCACCGCCACCGCCACCGCGACAACTGCGACTGCAGAGGGGCCCTCACAGGGGGCTTTAGTGGAGAATCTAGCGGTAATGGATCGAGCTCTAGCGGTAATGGAATGCCATTAACGGGCCCATTACGCTTCCTCCAAGCGAATATTAACCACTGCGCCTGCGCTCAGGATCTGTTGCTCCAGAGCATGGCGCAATGATCGATAAACATCGCTGTGGTCGCTGAGCCGTATTTTGTCCTGCCCAGGGAAGACTGGGTGGCGGACCTTATCGGCTCAGTGACCATAGTGTCTTCGGCCGCCGCAGGCACCCCGATCCTTGAAAGTGTCAGGAGGGGTCGCGGGTGCGTAGCAGCACGGTTCGGGGAGATTGTCGTGGTGGGAGTCTACTTCTCCCCGAGCCGAACTCTCGCCGAGTTCCACAACTTCCTTGCGGAGTTGAGTGTCGTCGTCGGAAACCATTCCCTCCCCGTACTTGTCCTCGGGGATTTCAACGCCAACAACTTGGCTTGGGGTTCTAGCTGTGTCAGTGTCTACCTGAATGCGCCCCAAAAGGTGGTAGCCGTAAGGTTGGCCCGTAGGTACCGCAAGATCGCCCGCGAGGCGGCGTGCCTCCTTGCCGGATTGCCGCAATGGGATCTGGAGGCGATAGTCCTCGCGTGCCTGCATGAATGGCGCGCGGAGGCGCTACGCCGGGGGGAAACTCCGCTGCCGCGACAAATTGTCGCTCAGCGGACAGACTTCCGGCGGGATCTCATGGCGACATGGAGAAAGCGACTGTCGCAACCCTGTGCAGGGCACGCCACGATAGTGGCGATAAGCCCCCTCTTTGAGGAGTGGCTTGAGAGACGCCACGGCGTCCTCACCTTCCGCCTGACGCAGGTCCCGGGTGTTTCCACTGCGAGGATCGACCGGAAGACACGGTGGAGCACACGGTGGAGGTGTGCCCCGCGTGGGCAGAGCACTGCCGTGTCATCGAAGCGGCGATTGGCGGCAGCGACCTCTCGCGTCCAGCCCTGGTGCAAGCCATGGTCCGGAGCGAGACGGAATGGGACACGTCACCTCCTGCACCACGTGGCCCCCGGCCACCGTAGGCGCGGGCCTGTGGACGGTGAGCTATGGGCTAGCTCGCCGTCCGTCCGTCTCATGACGACAGGCCGTGTCGACGGCGTGTTCGTGTTCCACGCGCGCCTCAAAGAGAGTCAGCAAAAAGGAAGGGGGCCGCAAGGACCGATGCCTGCCGGGGTTGCGGGACTGTTCGAAAGAGATACCGTGGCCCCGGAACATAAAGGGCAATGAAGGAACATGGATGGGTTTTAGTCAGTAAAAGTCTGACACTCCCTCCTGCTCCGCCCAGAGCGGGAGAAGTCATTTGATGATTTCCCAACCGAAAAAAAAAAAAAAGGTCTCCCAAAGTAAAGGACACAGTGGCTAGGCGGTGCGTCAAAGAAAACCGTTACTTATTAAGGTTTAGATACTGCTACCGATACATGTATAAAGGTTATAGTACTTCTACCGAAATATACCGGTATGCATTTCCAACCTCAAAATTCCAAAAAACGGTATCGAAATATTTCGGTAACTCATTAATAACGGTATGAACTAATTCAAATTTGTAATTTACTGTTTATATTTAATTTTAGTTTGTGTGGAAATTTGATAATGTTTTAGCTTTGTATATATAAATACCTTTGAATCACTTTTCTTACCTATGTATATATTTGTATGCCCCAAAGGCCGAACATGATGGATCTTTTTGTTTATGAACAACCTGCATAATTATTATTTTGGAATACTCATGTTTCTACAATTAAATGTCTTGTCTTGTCTTGTCTTGATACCACATGCTATAAATACCAAGGACCAACAAGTTTCATAGATAAAATTCACGTAACACGTCGAGTAAGAGTAATTTTTCCTCACTAGGTGCTGCTTGGGGTAGATACTGTGAACGCTGCCCGGCTCCTGATTCTCCTGAATTCCTTCGAATATGTCAAGGTGGAATGGGCCGACCGAATCTAACTCAGGTAAATTGAACATGAGATTTGCCCATAATTTAACAAAATCAGCTTACAAAAGATTTCAGCCTTTAGTTCTTCATTTTAAGAAGGCCCTAAATACCTAATCTCCTGTACCCTGTACCTAATGTCCGAACCCTGCTTTTATCTCAGTTTCTCAAATGCATTTTTACTTTCCCAGGACCTAGACGAATGCAAGGTCCGTCCAGACGTGTGCAAGGGAGGTCGCTGCATCAACACAGACGGCTCGTTCCGCTGCGAGTGCCCCCCGGGGTACGCGCTGGACCCGAGCGGGCTCACGTGTGGGGATGCGGACGAGTGTGCCGCGGACCCCAGGATCTGCGGGAACGGCACCTGCACCAACACCCCCGGGGGATACGAGTGTAGATGTAACTTTGGATTCACGCAAGGACCTGAGCAGGTAAGGCTTAACAAGACATTGATCTTGTCAAACGAATTTAAAACTTTTTAGTTATCTTCTCAATTACATGAAAAGTTGTAGTGGAAACATCATTTAAATAATAAACTCGGGAAGAACTAAAAGTATATGCAAATTTTGTCCAAACGATGACCATTTCGTTTAAACGTCTGTATGGTGTGAGGTGTCGGACTTAAAGAATAGCACCATCCTATATCTTCCCGTGGGTGTCGTAAGAGTCGACTAAGGGACTTACCAGAGTATAGGCAGCAGCGCTCTCTGTCTCTTTTGTGAGAAACGCACTCACTGCGATCGCCAACCCGTCTGCCAAGCGTGGCCATTGTGGCGAAGCGTTGTGACGGCAGCGGTCGAGGCTACGGCGTGGCAAGGGGTGCAAAGAATCTCCGGAAGGGATCCGGCTGCCAACACCAGCGACTGGACCTGGCAACATACAACACACGCACACTCCGGACCGACGAGAAGATAACGGAACTCGAAGAGGAATTGAGCAGGCTGCGATGGAGGATTGTGGGATTATCCGAAGTCCGAAGAGAAGGGGAACCTGCTCTATTTTCGAGAGGGTGACCGGCAGTCCCAGGGTGGTGCTGGGTTTATCGCCCACAAGTCCCTTGTGAACAACGGGTGAAGATCGAGAGTGTGTCGGCCAGGGTGGTGTACCTTATACTCAGAATATCGTCTAGATATTCGCTGAAGGTCATACAAGTCTACGCCCCGACCTCGGCACACCCCGACGACGAAGTGGAGACCATGTATGAGGATATTTCTATAGCCATGCATGGTTCCTAAATTCACTTTACCGTTGTCATGGGGGAAACTGGGCAAACGAGACGGGGATGAGCTGCAGGTGGGGCAATTTGGAGTTGGACGTCGGAATTGCCGGGGTCACCAATTTGCTAGTTTTATAGAGAAGGAGGGCCTCTATATGATGAACTCCTTCTTCGGAAAGCGTGAGCACAGGAAGTGGACCTGACAGAGCCCCGATGGTACAACTAGAAATGAAATTGACTTCATCATGTCAACCAAGAAGCAAATGTTCAATGATGTCTCGGTGATCAATTCGGTGAAAACCGGGAGCGATCACCGCATGGTAAGAGGCACATTAAACATCAATATCAAGCTTGAAAGGTATCGACTGATGAAGTCTAAGCTCCGTCCAGCACAGATCCAAATCCAAAACCCCGAGAGCTTTCAGCTTGAACTCCATAATCGTTTCGAGTGCCTAGGAAGCTTAGTGGACGAATACAACAACGGGTTCGTGGAAGTTGTCCATACGGCTGGGTCTAAGTTCTTCAAGGCACGTCGTACAGATCAGAACAAGAGACTCTTCGATCACATTCTCAAGCTCATGAAGGAGCGGCGTGAGATGATCCTGTAGTCTTCAGACGAGGCGTGTCATCATCTGCCTAGCCTTTTCCCAAGTTTTATTGGGGTCGGGTTCCAGTCTAGCCGGATGCAGCTGAATACCAGTATTTTACATGGAGCGACTGCCTATCTGACCTCCACAACCCAGTTAGTACTGGGTAATACCGATAACCCTTGGTAAGACTGGTTGTCAGACTTTTTGGGCCACTGACTACCTGTAACGACTGTCAAAGATCACAAATGACAGCCGGGACCAACAGTTTAACGTGCTTTCCGAGGCACGGAGGAAACTCGGTATGTAATGGGTGGTCACCCATCCACAGACCAACCTAGGCAAGCACGGCTTAACCTTAAGATCGACCCGAGCGACTGTTATTATTTAGCCACGAGCTCCTTGGCGTGTAAATAGCTCAATAGACGGATCTCTAAATCCTTGAAAAGCGACCTTAATACCGAACCTATCCTCCTGCAGCGAGGTGTGAGACAGGGAGACGTCATATCTCCGAAACTATTCACCGCTGCACTGGAGGATGGAGAGGGTAAGGCATCAACGTCAATTGCGAGTACATCACTCAACTTTGGTTTGCCGACGATATAGTGGTCATAGCTGAGACCATGGAGGACCTTAGTACAATGCTCGATGACCTCAGTAGAGCTTCCGGAAGAGTGGGTCTTAAAATGAACATCGACAAAACTGACGTAATGTTGAATGTCCATGTCACAGCCACTACTATCAAGATTCTGTATCAGGATTTAAATAACATGTAAGGATTTAGATTAAGTAGTACTTAGTTTGATTTAGTAGTTTATATACATTAAGGTAGTTTTCTTCTTCTTTTTCTATATTGTACGTACAAGTTTCGTTTTGCATGCTGAGTTTACCTATAAGTGATTGTACACTATTGTTAATATGTTTTTGCTTGTTTTTATGCCCTTAGCTAGTGTAAACAATTGTTGGTAAACCAATAAATAAATAAATATATAAAGATCGGAGACTCACACTCGAAGTTGTAGACGATTATGTGTACCTGGGACAAACCGTCCAGTTAGGTAGGTCTAACTTCGGGAAAGAGGTCATTCGTTGAATCCGACTCAGCTGGGCAGCGTTCGGGAAGTTGCGTGGTATCTTCTCGTCCAAGTTACCGCAGTGTCTCAAGACGAAAGTCTATGACCAGTGTGTGTTGCCAGTGATTACATACGGGACCGAAACGTAGTCGCTGACAATGGGCCTCATCAGAAGGCTTAAAGTCACCCAAAGGGCAATGGAGAGGGCTGTGCTCGGAGCTTCCTTGCGCGATCGAATCGGAAATGAAGACATCCGCGAGAGAACCAAGGTTACCGACGTAGCCCGAAGAATTGCCAAACTTAAGTAGCAGTGGGCAGGGCACATTGCTTGCAGAACGGATGGCCGATGGGGCCGAAAAGTTCTGGAGTGGCGACCGCGAACCGGAAGACGTTGCGTTGGAAGGCCTCCCACTAGGTGGACCGATGACCGATGGTGAACGTTGTGGGTTTCCGCTGGATGAGAGTCGCAGGGACCGGTCAATGTGGCGACACTTGGGGGAGGCCCATATCCAACAGTGGACGTCTTTCGGCTGAAATGATGATGCTGATGATGATGACCATTTGCATATATTTGATAGAACTACTAGATTCCGATATATCGTCATTGACCAGTCCTTATTAGCTGCCAACATTATATCTCTGACGCTTGTTACAGACATGTGTGGACATAGACGAGTGCGCAGAAGGGCGTGCTTTGTGCACGTTCCGTTGCCACAACACGGCGGGTTCGTTCCGCTGTACATGTCCGTACGGTTACGCGGTCGCACCCGACGGCGTGCACTGCAAGGACATCGACGAGTGCGCGCAGGACAACAAAGTGTGTCCACATGCGTGCGAGAACGTCGTCGGCTCTTACATCTGCAAGTGCCCTGAAGGTAAGATCCTAATAATGTAGTTTCTCTTCTTCAACCCATTGCCACCCAAGGCTGGTCTCTTGGTCGCTTTAGGGTGCGGTAGTAGCAATCCGATTGTAGTTGGGGTAAACGTATTGTTACGAGCTGGGTATGGGATAAATTAATTACTACCGAAGAAACAACAAATAACTTTAATAATCACAAAACACTTAAAACTTAATCACAAGTACACTACTGATCACTATTCTCTTAGATATCTCACTTACTAGTTCACTTCGATTCGCTTCGTACTGTAGCCAAAATCAGACTGCCTGCTCCCGCAAACACGTCGACTATTTATATGGCGATCGAACGTTCGAGAAATATCCACGACTTCCTAGAATCTTCTAGACTATTCCACAACTTGTACAGAGGAAAGAAGTAGGTACTTTATGCCCTCGGCGTACGGTCGAAATTACAATGATGTTCTTTTGTAGGTAGTTTGCGAATTTGTACCTACATTATTCGGGACTCGTTTTACCTACCTACCTACTATTACCTACCTACCTACCTACTATTAGGTACCTACTACCGTAACTGTAGGTAAGTACGGGTACGACGTAACACTGCCCCCTCCTTAGACATGCTCGTCCCGAGCATCATTAGCCCCGTAGTATCGCGCCAATCGGTCTACATGGACAATCTTAGGCGCACCTCGTGGACCCTTCTGTATTCGGTAGGTGACATCGTTGATCCTAGTCACGACTCGGTATGGTCCATCCCATTTTGCTTGCAATTTCGGAGACTTCCCCTTGCTCCGTACTGGGTTATGCAACCACACCAGTGAACTTTCGTCGAAACCCCTACTATTTGCCTTCCGGTCATAACGGGTCTTCATCTTCTCAGACATCTGTTGGCCGGATTGTCTGATATGCTCATAAACATCATTCAACTTGTTACGCAAGTCAATCGCATAATCTGTTACACTACGTGGAGCATCAGGGGGAGTTCCAGTGATTAAATCAGCAGGCAACCTTAATTCCCTTCCAAAGTTCGCGAAGGCTGGCGTCACAGTCGTACTTTCGTGGACGGCGCTACGGTAGGACAGAAGAAATGGCTGTATATGCTTGTCCCAATCCCTTTGTCTGCTTTCCACGACCTTTGCCAGATATCTTTCCAACGTTTGGTTGAATCGTTCCACCATTCCATCAGATTGTGGGTGGTAAGAGGTGGTTCTGGTTTTGTGGGTACCCATTAATCGACAAGTCTCCTGAAATACTTGCGATTCAAAGTTCCTTCCTTGATCGCTGTGTATTTCTAAGGGTACCCCAAAACGACAGAAGACTTCCTGAACTAATTTATCTGCGACAGTTGTAGCTTCTTGGTTAGGAATAGCGAGACTTCTGGCCACTTTGTGAAGTAATCCATGACCACCAGGAAGTACTTGTTTCCGCTCTCACTTTCTGGAAATGGTCCCGCAACGTCTAGTGCTATCCGTTCCCAAGGGGCTCCAACGTTGTACACTTTTAATGCACCTTTACTGCGTGTGTGGGGTCCTTTTACGGCCGCACAACTGGTACATTTGCGACACCAGTCCTCCACATCATCTCGACAGTGGATCCAGTAAAAGCATTCTCGAATTTTTAGTAGAGTCCTTTTTACCCCCATATGTCCTCCTGAACATCCATCATGGTAGAGCCGTAAAACATCCGGTACCTTAGCTTTAGGGACAACCATTTGTAGATGACAGCTGTCCCCTCGAGCGTTTTCCCATTTACGGCACAAGACTCCATCCTGGATCACCAAGCTGTTCCATTGCGCCCAATAACTCTTCGTGATGGAACTCATCGCAGCCACATCACTCCATTTAGGTTTAGGAGCACCAGCTTTGATCCACTCGAAGATCGGTTTGATGTCCGAGTCATTTTGCTGAGCCTGCTGTAGTGTTTCCTTCCATTCATCGCTGAGATCCGTTCTAAGCATCCTCACGGGCACTACTTCCTTAGTCTCTTGTCTGGCACAGTGCTTACAGTCTTCAGGACAAGGTCTTCTTGACAAGGCGTCTGCGTTACCGTGAGTTCTCCCACTGCGATGTTCAGTTACGAAGTCAAACTCTTGCAGTAGTTCAATCCATCTCGCCACTTGCCCTTCTGGATTCTTGAACTGTAATAGCCACTTCAATGCAGCGTGGTCAGTTCGTAATTGGAATTTACGTCCCAACAAATATTTACTGAAGTGCTGCAATGTCTTTACTACGGCGAGTAGCTCCCGTCTTGTAACGCAGTAATTTCTTTCTGGTTTGGATAAAGACTTGCTGAAGTAAGCTATCACAACCTCTTGGTTTCCTTTCCGTTGAGACAGCACGCCCCCAATTCCAGTATTACTTGCATCTGTGTCAACTATGAAATCATTTTCAGTATCAGGATATCCCAAAATAGGCGTATTGCACAGACGTTTCTTTAATTCCTGAAATGCGACGTCGCAGTTCTTGTCCCAACAGAATTGGCGCTTTTCCTCAGTGAGTTTGTGCAAAGGTTTTGCAATGTCGGCAAAATTCTTGACAAACCTTCTATAGTAGGAGCACAAACCCAGAAATGCTCTGACCTGTGTCTTGTCTTTCGGAACTGGCCAATCCTTGACGGCGACTACTTTTTCTGGGTCTGTTTGAACACCTTCCCCCGAAACTATGTGTCCCAAAAAGTTCACTTCTTGTCTGAAAAACGAGCACTTTTTCGGACTTAACTTGAGATTAGCTGTTTGGATTTTCGACAGCACTTGGTTGAGGTTTTTAAGGTGATCTTCAAATGTACGGCCCACGATGATTATGTCGTCTAGATAGACAAGACATGAGTCTCCAATCAATCCGGCGAGTACTTGCTCCATCAGCCTTTCAAACGTCGCAGGAGCATTGCACAAACCGAATGGCATAACTTTAAACTGCCACAACCCTTTTCCTGTTGAAAATGCAGTCTTTTCCTTGTCCTTGGGGTCTATTTCTACTTGCCAGTAGCCACTTTTCAGGTCAAGTGTGGTAAACCACTTCATACCAGTCAGCGTATCCAGTGTGTCATCGATACTAGGCAGCGGGTAGCTATCCTTTTTCGTGACATCGTTCAGTCGTCGGTAGTCCACACAGAAGCGCATGCTGCCGTCCTTTTTCTTTACCAGGACCACAGGAGAACACCATGGACTGGATGAAGGCTCTATAACACCGTCCTTCACCATTCCCTCAATCATGGTTTCCACCTCTTTTTCACGTGCAACTGGCAGTCTTCTTGGTCGCTGACGGATTGGTAACTCGTTACCTGTATTTATCTTGTGCTGAACTAGTCCAGTTCTCCCTATGTCAGCATCATTTGAAGAGAAAGTGTTGGCGTACTGAAGTAACATCTTCTTAGCCTTGTCCATTTCCCCTTTAGTTAAATCGCAGTTTTCCAAAAGCGTTGTCACGTCAAACTTTGGACTACGAATTTTATTTCCGGTAGGCAGATTTTGCAATTGACGCATCCAAGCTACTTCCTCGCAAGTGCCGATCAAGGTGCCCTTCTTAATCACTTGCTCCTTGTCACTTGCATTCAGTATGCGTACTGCCGAGACGTTGGTGGCCTTGACCAGAGTCCGTGCCATCTTCCATGGAAAGTCATTGTTCACCCTTTCTATCAGAACACTGCGATCTTTTTGTCCAGAATTCCGTGGTAGACTAATTGGCACAATCGTTTCTGATCTGCGAGGAAGAACAATCTCCTTCAAGCAGTATACTTTCCCTGATGGTGCACCTTCCATGAAGACTTCCTCTGAACCACATTTCAGTACTCCTTGATCAACGTCGATCTCACAACGATATTTCCGCATAAAATCCAAGCCCAAGATGCAATCGTCCACCATGTCGGCCACGATGACATTGTGCTTGTAAAATCTGTCACCCAATTTTAAATCCACCTCCTTCTTGCCTCGGACGATTATGTGCTGACCGGTAGCTGTTAGTAATCGTATACGGTCGTGATTATCGAAGTAGTCCCCAAGAAACCGACTTGCTAGGTGAGAATTGACGACCGTGTGAGAAGCTCCAGTATCCAACGTCAGTTTGCAAGGTGTTCCGTTGACTTCGCCTTTGATGGTCAGGCTGTTCCCGTCATGTGCTTGCGAGATCAAGATTCTCGGGGCTTTTTCAATACCAGCCAGCACCCGCCCCCCAGTCCTGGCATTTACTCGTTTCCCTGCTGTGGCTGGGCAGTCACTTCAGCCACCCTTCCCTGCTGATCTACTCTCGGAGCGCTGCGCTTAGGACAGCTTGACCGAAGATGACCCCTTTCTCCACAAGTGTAGCACCTAGGACTGTACCCTTGCGGGCGGTCGCGAACAGGTGATGCTACAACCTCCCTGACGCGGTGCGTTCGGTGGTCCTGCCTCACTGCCTCTACTTCTAAGGCATGGGCCAAGGCGTCTTTCAGCGTCTCATGGTGCCCAAGTCTCACAGCAGCTCTAACTTCCAAGTCACGTATTCCATCGACGAACGCTTGTACCAGATTCCCATCGATAAGTGCAGGGGCAGACTGGTATGCTTTTCGAACCAGCTTTTCAACTTCCAGGGCCCACTGCTGCAGGTTCTCGGCACTACGTTGAACACGATCCTTCAACTTAGCACGAAATACGTGCTCCAGGTGCGCGTCGCCGTATCTGGACTCTAACGCCTCCAGCAGCTGCTCGTAGGTTACATCCTTGCCGAGCGCCTCAAGAATGTTTAAGGCCTGGTCTCGAAGGTCCAAGGTGAGCGCGGTCATGGCTTGCGGTTTAGTCCATCCATTCGCCTTCATAACGGCCTCAAATTGAATTTTATAAGCCGACCACGAAGATGTTCCATCGAATGGAGGCACCTTAAAGCCCCGCGCTGAAGGTGCAGCAACTACTGAAGCCACAGTCACGTCTCCAGTCTTCAGTTCTCCCAAAGCCTTTTTCACCCCAGCGATCTGAACTTCGGCCTCTGAGATACGGTTCTCGTGCTGGTGAACCTGATCTTTCATCACTTTCAGATCTTTGCCAAAAGTTGCATGAAGATCCTTTATGAGGAGCATCTGTTCATCCTGGCGGCGGGCCTGCTCCTCTTTATCTCGCTGCAACTGCTCTTCCAACCGGCGAGCCTGCTCCTCTTGACGGCGAGCCTGCTCCTCCTTATCTCGTTGCAACTGCTCCTGTAACTGGCGAGCCTGGTCCTCTTGACGGCGAGCTTGCTCCTCCTTATCTCGTTGCAACTGCTCCTGTAACTGGCGAGCCTGGTCCTCTTGACGGCGAGCCTGCTCCTCTTGACGGCGAGCCTGCTCCTCTTGACGGCGAGCCTGCTCCTGCAGCAGCGCCATTAAAGCTGACAAGTCTGGCACCACTGATGCTGGAGAAACTCCGGATGGGCCAGCGACTGGCACTGACGTAGGCTGGACACCACCCGGTGTCTGTGTCGGAGAATCTCCAAACCGCCTTTGGTCCATGTTCTGCTGTCGCTGACTCCTGGTACGGATACCGTCCGTGTCGTCCTTTGGTAGAATTGGCATAATTTATCCCTCACTTCTGACACCAAATTGTTACGAGCTGGGTATGGGATAAATTAATTACTACCGAAGAAACAACAAATAACTTTAATAATCACAAAACACTTAAAACTTAATCACAAGTACACTACTGATCACTATTCTCTTAGATATCTCACTTACTAGTTCACTTCGATTCGCTTCGTACTGTAGCCAAAATCAGACTGCCTGCTCCCGCAAACACGTCGACTATTTATATGGCGATCGAACGTTCGAGAAATATCCACGACTTCCTAGAATCTTCTAGACTATTCCACAACTTGTACAGAGGAAAGAAGTAGGTACTTTATGCCCTTCGGCGTACGGTCGAAATTACAATGATGTTCTTTTGTAGGTAGTTTGCGAATTTGTACCTACATTTTTCGGGACTTGTTTTACCTACCTACCTACTATTACCTACCTACCTACCTACTATTAGGTACCTACTACCGTAACTGTAGGTAAGTACGGGTACGACGTAACAGTATTCTTGTGTGGCGAAGCGAATTGGCAAATGTGAGGTAGAACGCGTTTAGGCTCTGTGGAGTGACAATCTCTGCAGGTGGATGATAGCAGCTAGATGAGAGTGGCCGAGAATCAAATTTAATGGTATGTGACTGGAGAGGCTTCTGTGGACTTCGTGGTTCAGCAGTGGACTTCTATAGACCGACAGATAAACTGGACAGAAAATTCTGCTTATTCTTAAAAATGCCAACTTAACGGATCCCAAAATAATCGGTTCAAATACGTATGTTGCTTCAACTACTTTCACTACAAATAGACTACAACATTTTTAAGACTAATTTATTATCTTGCCAAGTAGTGGACTTAACAATTCGCCGCTTTTTCTTTTAACTATATATCCTACAAAGATTCAAAGCAAGGTTCTTCCCCAACCAGGTTACAGGAGAACATCATCAGCTCACGATGCGCCAGACGCGTGCGAGGACATCGACGAATGCTCGGAAGACGCAGACCGCTGCTCGCCCGGCGTCTGCATCAACACGGAGGGAGGGTTCGTGTGCGACTGCGACGCGGGGTACCAGCCCAGCGACGACGGCATGGCTTGTATCGGTGAGTACGAGGACGCTGCGTCTGCATCAACACGGAGGGAGGGTTCGTGTGCGACTGCGACGCGGGGTACCAGCCCAGCGACGACGGCATGGCTTGTATAGGTGAGTACGAGGACGCGGCGTCTGCATCAACACGGAGGGAGGGTTCGCGTACGACTGCGATGCGGGGTACCAGCCCAGCGACGACGGCATGGCTTGTATCGATTAATCAAAGCTAAAGCTGGCCATTTTGGTTTTTTAATACTTACAATTTTCACAAATATCAATCAGGTGTGAAATGATCCGTGCATCACTGTATGTCCAGCTGCCTCTTACTATTCATGATACTAACGCCCAGTTTTGGCTATGTTATACATATTTTAGAACAGCATCTACAAATTTTCTAATCTTATTCTAAACCGTAATGTTTCAGATCACCGAACGGGCATGTGCCACAGGTCCCTGGTGTCGGGTCGCTGTATGCCGGAGCCCTGGCCAAGAGCCATCGCTTCCACACCCGTCCCACCCGCTCATGTTACTAAGTAAGTAATTATTTCGACTTATTTGGAAACCAATACGTATATTGATTTTACTTTCACATAAAACTGTTGCTGCGTTCGCACTAACGAAAAATCTATATAAACTATGTTGAAATCCATCACTCTGTATTTTTCTTGGTTGAAATCAATGATCTCGTCAAACGACAAGATTATATTATTATTATTTATTATTTGAGAATTTTTAGCCAGTTGAACGTACAGCAAGCAAACCCCATTACTTTAAATTGTCTAGGAAAACACTCTTAAGTAGTTATTTTGCTGCTTTAGTATGACACTTTGAAATATTAGTGCATTGACAAAACTGATTGATTCCCAATTCGTAGGGCTCAATGTTGCTGCACGCTCGGCGTCGCCTGGGGCCCGGAGTGCGAGCTGTGCCCGCAGCCCGGCAGCGCCGAGCGCCTGGAGCTGTGCGCTGCCGGCCGGCCGGGCGGCGGCGGCCTGGTGCCGGGGCTGACGGGCGAGAACCACGCCATCGGAGGGAACATCGACATGCGAGACGTGGACGAGTGCGCCGCCATGCCGGGGCTCTGCGCTCCGGGCAGATGTGTTAATACTATTGGCAGGTCAGTTGCTTTCTTGCTCTCATGGTAGTACAAAGAGAAGACACGATTGAAATTTCGGTCTCTGGAATGTTGCGCGCTATGTTTGGCATACGGAAGTTCCATAACCATAGTTCGTGTAACATTGGCGCCTCTAATACTAGTGTAATTTAAAAGGAGACGTTCTGACCTATTGGTTTTCGCTTAACTAGGGCAAAAGGTTTATCACTGCTAGTTTGGCCGCGTATCGATGTGGACGTGTCGCTGACGCTTATTATTAGTGTAAACCGTAGCATCCTTTAATATAACAGTGTGGTTTGGCGTCCTCACTACGCCACCCATCCATTGCAACTTGAACGTGTCCAGAAACGCTTCGCTTGGCACCTCGCATTTTCAAATGGAATCGCCAAAAACCATACATTGTGCAATGTTTGCTTACAAAGTTTTTAAAATAAAATAGACAGTCCCAGTTTACTTGCCCTTTTTAGTTTTTGTGCACACTCTAGAATCCCGCGTAGTGTCATAACACCTCTTTGTACGCCATTTAGAAGAACAGTTTTGGGATTCAATTAGCCTGTTGCAAGAATGTGTGAAGCCGCAAACGGCTATAGTGATGCTATTGATCTCCACTTTGACTCTCATGCTAAACCAAGCAACCCCTAGTCAGTCAATCAATCTTTCATTCTGTCAATTTTACCAATTTTACCGCAATCAATTGTTTCATTGTGTCAATTTTACCACTGTTATTAATTTTTTTTTAAATTTTTTTTTTTCTCTTTATTGTTTATTAATTTACCAATCTATCAATTGTATTCAATATTATTCACTGTTTTCAATGTCTTCCATGTTATTCAATTTTAATTTTAATCAATTTCATTAATTTAATTTTAATTTTGTGTCGATCTTTATTTGTAACTTATCAATTCGCGTATTTAAGGGCCCCTTTTTCGAAATTTACGTTTCTAGATCGAGTTGTTTTCAGAGAAATCATCATATTTAAATCCGTAAAAAAATATATAGTACAGATACATCTTTGATCTAGTGACTTTTTTGGTTAAAAACACATTATTTAACATTTTGCTCGATAAAAAAAATACTGAAGTAAAGTCGATTTTGAAAGTATTTTAAGTTTTATGAGACTTGGGGGAACGCAACTTTTATGAAAATTTAACATTTCATTTACTAATCAGGTTTGACAGGGATATTTTTGGATAAATTTATAATATGGCACTTATTTTTTTTTAAATAAAATAAATACGTGAAATCGGCACGCGCGCACCGCGCCATTGTCCTGCCGGACGTCATCGAGGGAGGACCTATGCGACTTTTGCTCGCGACCACAACTTATCGTTGCCGCGCGCGTAAATAAACGTGTGTATTATAAGTAATTGAAATAGCGAATAAAAAAAACAAAATTAAGAAAAAAAGGGTATCTGAAGTGAAGAAAATCCGAAAGTGTATTGCGTAAGTACTTATTCTATAAATACGTCACAATATAATTAAGTACTCCTCTACACAGACCAGCGAAGTCAGTATGACTAGAATTTTAAATCTATAATGGAAATATTCTTATACCTTTACAAAGTGCAGTTTTGCATCCTGGTCAAATTCAAGGAGATGTAAGTACCTAGGTATGTTGTGTTTTGTTTTTATTATTACATTCTTTTATTATGTTTATGAAGATTTGAAACAAATTGAACAATGGCTATCGGTCACTACTTGTACTCACTAGGTAAGTACCTAGAGCACGGCCGAAATCGGCCGGCCGCGCGGCGCCGCGTATTTGGAATCTATACCTTCACACAACGCTCATGATGTCAGAGACCGTGTTGCCGTCGGGTATGTTTTCAAATCCAGAAATCGAGAATTAATCAATTAAAACGTACCTTTGCCTAACATTTGTGACGTCACTGGCCGGGTTGACATCGGGTATACTTTCAGAAAAAGGATTTCGCGCGTAGGCATTTTAAAACATACCCGACCGGTTGTTTATATCAAGAGAAATTGGATGCAATTGGGACTTTAGGGCACCCCGACTCGGACAGGTTAGGTTAGAATAGACCCCGCCATCCCCTTCGTGGTTATTTTTTTATAAACCACACAGAAGTAGGAGCCCCGCGAAGCGGGGCTCCGTCGACCTAACCCACCATCAACCATGCACAGAAAAAAAAACCATGCACAGAATAAATAAGTTTATTCTTATTATACCAAACATTGCGCACCCATCGACATCGACAGCCAGAAAGCTAATAAGTAGGTAAGTATTAGAATTAAAAACAAGTTTCAGACAGTGAAACGGGTATACATTACAGTATAGCAAAATGGAGTATCCTACATGAAAGTATACACCAGAAAAATGTTGCGGTCGGGTATATTTTGAAATCCCTAGCACGAACGTATATATTTTTATTGTATACCCGAACTCAACACTATAGAGCGTTGGCTGAAGGTATAGATTCCAAATACGCCGCGGCACCTCGCACAGACCGTCGACACTCACGCATACAGCGACATGTCGCGCGATGGGTGATTCTGTTTATTAGGTACTTTCGTATTATTCTGAAATACTGTCAAAACATTTTAAAATAGAAGCTTTTTATACACCGTGACTTTTTAGTCGTCTTACAACGGCAGCCCACTTCATGTATCCAATGAGTAGAACACGAATAAAAAAATAGGTATTTATGAGATTGAATAATTTAAAAATAAAAATTACGCACCTTGACGGTCCGAACCTTGTAGGCCTTGCGCGCACTGCCTTACGTTTTTCTAACGCATAATCTGTGAAGTATGGAGTATCATAGAAGTGCGCGCACTGCGGTGAAATAAACGCATGCGGTGAAATCGCCGTTGGCCTCTCGCTGCAAATTTGCGGAGAATCTACCGCAAATATTTTTGTATCGCATAGAGATCTAGGAAGCGCCGCGCACTGCGGTGAAATAAACGCACGTTTTAACCGACTTCAAAAAAAAGGAGGAAGTTATCAATTCGGGTGTATTTTTTATCATCATTTTTTTTATGTTTGTTACCTCAGAACTCCGTCGTTTATGGACCGATTTGCAATTTTTTTTTTTTTCATATAAGATATGCTTCCAGATTGGTCCCAATTTTTTCAAAATCCAGTTCTGATGATGGAATCCATGAGGAATCGAGGGAACTCCTCAAATATTATGCATTTACAGTCAAAAAGTAACATTTGATGAAGTGGAACTGATGAAGAAGACCAAAAATGGTCAACGGAACTTCATACTCGCATAGATATCACAAAGAAGATAGTAAGCGACTATGACAATAGAAATAAATTAATGGTTCTGAATAGTTACTTTGAAAATGATATCGTCGAAGTGATCTGAAATAATAGAAAAATAGTTAAAAAATAATTATTTTTTTGGAAAGATAATTATGAAACAATCTGTGATTTTAAATAGTAAGATTACAAAAATGACAAATATTGTGTCACATTATTATAATGAAACTGAATGATGTTAGAAATTTAAGTTAGTCTTTTAAATAATAAATGTTTTCTTCTATCGACATTTTTATTTCTTAGTCCCCGCACTATGCGAGTGATATTCGTAGGTGTGGTTCGTGGAATAGGAAATTAATTATTTATTTTTTTTATTTGAAGGCCACCTACGGGTGTGCTAAGTGGAATACTTTAGGTGTGCTTCGTCTGGGTGTGCTTCGTTTGGGTGTGCTTCATGGAATACCTCTTTATTTTTTATTTTATTATATTATAAATTAATCATATTTGTCTTTCATTATATTACTCACCAAATCTTCTACAACCATTCTTTAAGTTCTACAGGATGATATCGCCTACCTTTTCATTCACGAGACTGTCTTATCAGAATACCGTGGCCCTGGAACGCAAAGGGCAACCGAAGGAACACGGTGGATTTTAGTCAGTACAAGTCTGACAGTCCCTTCTGCTCCACCCAGAGCGGCAGGACTCATTTGATGATTTTACCAAGCAATAAAAAAAGTCATACATTTATAACGATATACCTAAGTGTATTAGTGTTTACAGTCAATAGTGCAGTGGACAGCACATCAAGCTATACGTTTTTGTTGCAAACAAGCTATTATTACCAGCACGCCAATAATATTTGAACTACTGATTTATTTATCTATACTGTGGCGTGCTCGCCCGCCGCCATAGGTCACCGGAGTTCATATCGCGACGGCTCCTGTGCAACGCGGACGCAAGCCGTCTCGGTGCGTAAAATGCCTAAACTTTCTGAATAAGGGGCCCTTAATATAATTACTAATGTTGTAATTTTGATAAGTTAATCGATTTTGTCATATTTATATTTTTACTGTTTCAAATTTAATTTAATTGAATGTTGGCGCTTAGTAATTACTAAGTTAGCATATCTTCCGAATTTATTGGTTTGTGCATGTGGTGTCTACCTTTATGTAATTGTTGTTGTTGTTGTTTAATTTTAACAATGAATTATGTCGCTATATCCAGTGTGAACAATTGTTGGTAGACCTATAATAAATAAATAAATGGACAAAGAACCAACAAGAATCGTTGCGGCACAGCTCCTATCAAGCCCGACATCCCTGTTCGAGCCGCCTAGCCGAACACTCCCTTTTATATTTCCCGCCTACATTATCACTAAGGCCGAGGACATCGTGGAGTACGTGTGCCAAAGGACCAAGTACAGGCCGAGAGTGCAGTTGCTTGAATCGCGCCGCAACGTCAACTTCAAGGCGTTCGCGGTGCGAGTACCTACATGCTACCTGCACCTCGTCATGGCAGAGGACTTTTGGCCGCAAGGTGTAATGTTCCGTCGCTTCCGCGGACAAGTGCCACACGATCGCACGGAGACAGTGCTCGAGTGAAGTTTATTTTACTAACAAAGTTTTAAGTTTAAACACTAACACACAATCCACTATTACATATTATGTTAGTCTGTCTGTAAGGTATATTTATCTATGGGCTAAAGTACCCTGAAAATAAAGGTTTTATTATTTATTATTATCAAAAACAAAAAATAGTCGTTCAATTTTCCCCTAAGCACAAACATATCATCACGCCCCCCCTGAAGGGGTTAGGCAGGGGTGTACCTATATTACACCCACATATTGCAGTTATGTTAAGGTCTGATGTTATAGAGGGACAACCTATTCGCTCTAAGCACAGCTAACATTGCAGTCCAGCAGTGGACTTGGACTGCGATGGGCTGAGTTGATTGAGATTTCTTTCTCAGTTTCCGCTGTGTATGCGGCCGCGGCTACAAGGCAGCAGGAGACGTGTGCTCAGACATAGACGAGTGCAGCGTCCGCCCTCCTCCTTGCGAACAACTGTGCAAGAACACAGAGGGTTCGTACGAGTGCCTCTGCAGGACTGGCTACGAGGTGGACGAGGACGGCGCCAACTGTCGCGACGTGGACGAGTGTGAGCGAGGCACGCATACCTGCCAGCAGATCTGCAGCAACACCGAGGGGTCCTACGAGTGCTCGTGTCAAGACGGGTACGAGAAGAGGGGTGATGCGTGTGTTGGTGAGTTTCATTTGTGAACACTTTTCAGTCTTTAAGCTTTTGAGAACTAGATTTGCATTTTTTTCGGTGTACATTTGCCACTTTGCAAAAAAACCTAATTTTTAGCTCGTAGTAAGAAAGTCGCTAAAACGACGTTATAACGGATTCTTATTGCTTATAACCCTACTGTTCCTATAAGTCGGAGGTCCAGGAGGATTGTACATTCGTGCGACCCCTACGGGTATCAGCCCGCCATGATTTTCGGGCCCAGCACCAAGTGCAGCCGGTCCTACGACTGCAGGTTTCCCCGTAAAACAAAACATCTACAGTTCCTTCCGGCGATACTTATGACCCCACCAGAATAGCAGCGATGTTACATTTATTGTTAAATGTTGCAGCATAATACTGACTAGGGACCTTTTGGCTTCGCACACTGACTATTTTCTTCTTGTAATTATAGTCCTGTGCGAATTCCAGTAAATACCTACTTTAATTAATAATTTTTGGTGTCTCTGATTGATATAAATCCGCATCCCCGTCCCCCAGACGTGAACGAGTGCCACGAGGAAGGCCTGTGCCCTGTGCCCGGCAAGTGCGTGAACCTGCTGGGCTCGTTCCGCTGCGTGTGCCCGCGCGGCTGGCGCCTGGACCTGGAGGGCGCGCGCTGCCTGGACCGCGACGAGTGCGAGGACGGCCGCTGCCAGGCGCCCTGCAGGAACCACGCGGGAGGGTACCGCTGTGACTGTCCTGCTGGTACGTCACCACACTGGCACTACAGCTCGACAGTACCTTTTATCATAGAGCAGCTATCCTGATACTAGATTTTCTTGTATTTTGAATAATTATGTCTCTAATACTATTAGATAGGCTAGGCTGTGCTGAATGTTTTTATATGTGAGTTTATTATAAACGCATCCACGATACAGGAGAAATAAAGTAGTTTAAAAAAAAGTTTGGATATTCGGTACTGAATTCTTCGGTACACGCGCGAGAATCAAGCACAAAACCGTTAACTATGTCAGGAAATGGAACTATACTGACAGTTTGTAGCACATATGATATGAAGCTCGAGCTTCGTTGCTTTAACCGTCGCGTCGCCGTTGTGCGACTGGGTTTGGGTCAAACACATAGTTCAGGGGTGATGCAATAGATGGCGTTTTGTTCAATATTTCGTAGTTTTATATAGAAATAAAATAAAAAAGCGTTTTAGCCAAAATCTTAAACTTAAAAGTTGCGAAATGTAATGCATCACTTACAAGGTGGACCGATGACGTGGTAAAGGCTGCGGGAATCCGCTGAACATTAGAAGCCCGCAGTGGACCTCTTCATTTTGTACAGAATAAAAACCCCAGCATATTCGTAACCTCAATACTTCGTCTCGTAGGCACAAGCCGGTCTCCAAGCGGCGTGTGTGTCCCACAAGACGCGTGTGCGGCCGGTCCGTGCGGTACGTCTCCGTGCTTCGCCGTGGCGGGAGCCTACCGCTGCGGATGTCCGTCTGGGTACGGCTGGGACGCCGGACATTCTGTGTGTCTTCAGGTAAGCAGTTAACAGGTTGAAAATGATAGGAAATTTTGGCAGGAATAAACAACTATTTTGCATTTACAATTTTGTTTCCAAAAACATCCACACATAAGGTTCAGTTTTCACTACAACATTACATGATACATTTTGTTATTTTTCAATTCTCAATCCAACGTAATTCTTATTGTAATAAAGTTTATAATTATTTGTTCAAATGATAATACCATCATATTGAGAAGGTGACTCCTGAGATGATGGAAGTATGGAAGAAGAAGACATGCTGCGCAGACCACAAATATATTGGGATAAGGGCAGGAGAGTGATGATGATAATCATAAAATGAATATTATTTCGTTTTTACAAGTTAAACGTTGTTGTATAACTGGACTAAAAAAATTGTGAGCCATGACGGGACGCCTGGCAGATGTGAAACATCGAAATTATTTTGTACAAGTATTATACTTAAAAGAACAAATTACGACAGGAACTAAACGTAATGAAATATGGAAAAATTAAATATTACAACTTTTTCCCTGAACGAAAATGATGACTGTTTATTTAATCATTTATTTTCATTAAAATATACACAAATTAAATAGAAACAAAATGACTCGATTCACAAAAAGAAAATCTTTAGGCTGCGATCGAATTCGAAGTCACGAGATTGTAACCCAGCGCTGTGCCCCGAGACCAGCTGGTTTGTTGTAGTTGTAAACCGTGGCGAATATGTAGATCTTATGCTGCTTCAACAGGTCGGTAGTGTGCGGGATTGTTCGGGCTGGGTTTGCAACTTGACAGTTGGCAACGCGTCGCCACGGCATGCGTCGCCAAGCCATTTTTTGGTTTTACCCGCGCCTATAGATGTTTCACATCAAAAACATATCTTGATTGATTCTTCCAATCCTGAAATACTGTTCACATTCCCTGTGCCACATGTTGCGGGGTTACGGAATTTGTTGGACTGGATAGAAACATGTACAATGGGTACACGACCATTCGTGAGCGCGAGAGGTCTGGATCTTACGTTGCGACAGGAATTGAATTATTCTCGCTCTTGTAAATGACGGTTGTGAGCTACAGAAAGGACAGGAGCATGAAATGATATCTTACCTCACCTGGGCCGGCAGTCTCGACAGAGTTAACGACAAAATCGCTAACTTTCGATTGTTAAATACCATTGAATAAATTCGGTTGCAATGATGATGCTTGCGAGAAACGCATCTTGGATGTAGAGACTTGCGTTACTCGCAAGCATCAGCAACAGCAATCAAAAGTTAGCGATTTTGTCGTTATCTCTGTCGAGACTGGATAATAAATATTTTCTATAAAGTAATGTCGATTTATCGTAACGGAAGTTACCGTTGGTCAGTTGGCAGGCGGGTGCGCGACGGCGAGCTGCCTGTACGGCTGCAACTCGTTCGGCTCGTCGTACCAGTGCGGCTGCCCCGCCGGCTACCAGCTGGTGGGCGCGGGGCACTGCCTCACGGCGCTGGACGGCGCGCTGCCGCCCGACGACATCGGCGACGCGCCCGTGTTCCCCGTCAGGGACCAGTACAAGATCGGCGGGGACAAGGACTTGATATCCACCGAGGGTTGCTTCAGTTGTAAGGTACGCATAATATCAGAGCGGATTGTTGCGCACCCTTATTTTTCTATCATCATCGATTATGGACCACCCTTTTTCACAGAAAGGAGGCCTGTATCTCAGCACTGGGAACTTTGTAGGCTGTTTATGATGAATTACAGTTCTTACTATCCTCAAACTATAATGTTACTACAGGTTAACGGTCGAAGACGAAGGGCTCCGGATGAGGCGATAGTATTCGCTAATGGCACAATGATCGTCAGGAAGCGCAAGAGGCGTAGTCGCCGTAAGTATCTCTTATTCTATTATCTACCTACTCGCTCGGAGTTTAGCAAGAATTACGACAACCCCAGTGGTGGCGACCCTGACTTATGACCAGTAAGTCGCGGGTTCGAACCCAGACAGGCACATTACTTTGTGTAACTTATTTTCATAGCCACTGCTCTTAAAACGGTGAAGGAAAACATCGTGAGGAAAACGGCATGTCCTAGAAACAAAAATTCGAAGAGGAATTAAATTGAATCCGCACTGGGCCCGCGTGTTGGATTATAGCCCATTCCCTCTCATAGAGAGGATGCCTGTCCCAGCAGTGGGAACGTTATGGGCTGATGATGCGATGTGTGTATTTCCAGTGTGGCTAATAGTACTTAGATACTTATGCCTAACTCGAGAATCGAGTGAGGGAGTGAGCACGCTTATCGGCGCGCGGGATCGGTTTGAGCTGAATGTTAAGAGCTCGCGTGTCCATGTAATGAAAGCCAATAGTTCGACCAGAGGCCCTAGCACGAGTGCGCGTGTAAACGTAACGAAATTAGGGCGAATTTTGAATCGAAAATACAAAATATTCAATAGAATTTTAGTCAAATTATTCGCAACAAGCACAATCATCCATAAATCAATCACCAATCATGAATAAATCTTAAAATTATAAAATTATTAATTATGTCGTATTTAAGTTACGTTTACTCCACGCACTTGTTCTACGCCTCCGGTGTCGAGTCGCTTCGTCCGATACGAAAAGATTTCTTTTTGGTTTACTTTACTTCGAGAAATGTGGTCGTTCCACGACGTCGGGTGTCTTTTGAAAGCCCTCTTTGCGTAAGTTCCATCTCAGTGAGGTCGACGGTCCCTCAGGGCGGCGCTCGCTGCTGCAGCCGGAGGCCGAGCTGGTGGTGGTGACGGCGACGCCGGCGCAGACGTGGGGCCGCGCGCCGCTGCTGCGCCTGCTGCCGGCCGAGGGCGGCGCGCGGCCGCACTACCGCGTGGCCTACGGGGACCCGGCGCAGGACTTCGTGCTGTCCAAGCGGGACGGCGCCTGGGCGCTGCGCCTGCGGAGGCATTTGAAGAGCCAGGTATGTTCAAATACATCATACTTTGCATTTGGCTTGAACACTGTTGAAGCCAAATGCAAAGTGTTGTGGTCATCGACTTTCTTGCACGGCCTCTCCCAAGTTACGCTACGACAGACTGTCTTCTGCCTTTCGCTCCCAGTGAGTGTAGGAGCCCACTAGACGGCCCTTCGTGTTAGTTTCTTCGCTAGAGGTTCTCTCGTAATGAGATAAGCGATCAAAACTTCTCTTGAACCCAATCACTCGACTAGTATTATGCTATCGTTCTAAAACAACGGAAATGGATTCCAATGTCATGAGTGACGACTCCAGTTTATGTAAGGTATGGAGCTATCCGTCTCGTCTGAAAGTGTTAGTGTGCTCACGACATTCGCTCGGCGCAGGTGGTGATGTCGCGGCAGCTGGAGCTGGAGGCGCGCTTCGTGGCGGCGCCCGCGCGCGCGGTGAGGGGGGGGAGGGGCGGGCGCGGCCGGCGCCACGCCGACGTGCCGGCGCCGCTGCGCCTGTACGTGTCCGTGCGCGTCGCGCCGCTCGAGCGCTGATACGCCGCCTGTGAGCTAGCTACGGAGAGCGCTTTAAGCACTGCTGCCGCTGCCGTAACGTTTCAGCGGACGATACTTCGTGACGACGTGACTCCACTCACCGCTGTACAGTCGACGTCCTGCATTACCTGACCCCTCTTCTTTACGGGGCTCGAGTGACGCAGGGCGTCGACTTCACCGGCGACGTGCGAGCGAGTGTGAGCTGATGGAACGCTGATTCTTTTTTACTTAGCGAGAGTCACGGTCACGGTGTCTTGTCTGTCACAAATATGGACACTGTTAATGACACAACACACCACGCATACACCAATAAGCCTCAAAAGAAAGGAGGTTATCAATGTCGCTTGCTATTCCGATGTTTACCGATTCGTAGGTGACAAAGCGCTTTCTGTAACTGTTTATTTTAGTGTCCAGTAGTGAGACTTGTCTAAACTCCTTATTTATAACACTGCCAGAACATTCGACGACTGCCAATTCGTAAGTAAATTATAAAAGTAAAATTTTCTAATCGATTCGTCGAATAATCGCGAAGGATTTCTTATTGGAATGTGTCGATGAAGTCTCACTACGTTATTAAAATTGATGTGTCATTGAAATGATAGACTGGTTCTGTATAATGTGTGACTAAATATTATGTGTCGACGGAATTGTGTATTTTAATGTTCGTGCGAGAATCGATTCAATAACTGCGATTATTTTGATCAGGTTTTTATTCATAGTATGTATTACCAAAATGGCCGTCCCCACAAAATATTAGCCGCATGTTTCCATCGGGCCGGCTCGGAACCGTTCTGCGCCCGCGCCGGCCTCGTCGGCAGTATTACATAATTTGTGTGAGATTGAATGCATAATATGTAGTTAGTTGATTCTACTGATCGACGTAATATCCAAGTTTGTTACGAAAATAGAATCGTTTTTTTACTATTAACAATTAACTAGTTAATTTGCCATTGATATGAAAAGTCAGTAAATAAGTTTGTTTTCATTATGATTATGGGAATTAATCTATGGTCTTTTTTCCTTTTTCTCTATTCATAGAACCATACAAAAATCTTTATGTTAAACAATTTAGAAATCTAAGTACTAATAATTGCTGTTAGATGATTGACATGTATTTGAACTTAACAAAGTTTGCTGTTGACTGATTTTATCGATAGATATATTTATATGAAATTTCAGTACGCCGCCATAATTATTATTCAGTAAAAGCAAACAACGTCTTCCTGAGCCATGCGCATGCGCCGCGCGGTGCTACAGAGCTGCCGCCACTAGCATTTAACAACAGGAGAAAGGACTTTAAATAATCAATAATATTTATTTTTTTATTTCAGATTTTAAGTTCTTAAAATGAGTGCTTATTTATAATTAACCATTTTTGTGAGATATTATGATATTTTTTTTACCATTCTCTGGCACTAAATAATCGTTCTCTAAAAAGTACAAAAGGCAATGCAATAGTTTTGTTTGTAAATATGTGTATACAAATATTAAAATTAATATATAATATTTAGTTACTTTAGTGAAGAATATTTTAAGACCTATTTTAACTTAGTTGTAAGGCGAAGTAGATCAAAATGAAGTTAATACATTTTTAATTCGATTACTTGGTTTTTTTTCAAGTTGAGATGATCAGCCTATGATTTATATTTCAGATTAAAGAGTAAGAAAAGTGGTTATAATATCGGCGTTTTACCTGAAATAAAACGCTTATTAAACTACTTACCTTATTCGAAGCATAATTAAACAATTGAGATAGGCTGTATCTTGTTTCCTGTGCCATTTTTCCTTACGATTCTAGTCGAATAGCTCTGTCTCGCTCTCGTGACGTTACCAGGTCAGCGAGAGGACTACACTTGAGAGTGCGCGAGCCTGTCTTGTTCATTGGATGATTGACTTTATCACCAGGCAGAAATTACTATTATGCTTCGAAAAAGGTAAGTAGTTTAATAAGCGTTTTCTTTCAGGTAAAACGCCGATATTAAACCACTTGACCGTTATTCGAAGCATCATTAAACAATTGAGATGTGTCTGTTATCGCCTGGTGACGTTCACAACGAATGCCAATGTGTAGGGATAGGTCAAGAAAAAAAAGAGAATGTAATAGAAAATGCATTGTATTACAAAAACAGAAAAAACTAAATTAAATATTAAATCAACTAGCGACTTAGTTCACTGGATTAAATATACCAGTAATGCTGTTACTCCTAGAAGAATCCAAAACTCGTCGCTTATAAAATCGAATTAGAGGACATCTAATTTCCCCGAGCCATAATATCTTCTATGGGGAAGTTGTCCAACCGATACTTAGAAGCAACAGCGGACCGGATACTTCCAGGAGTAGCAACAATGCCTGCCTGACGCATCAGGGTTTTTATCCAGCCTGCAGTAATCGTACGTGAGGCCGCACGAGCTGCACCTCTTGTTGTGTTGTGTCATAAACAACTAATGACATTTTGCTTTCTGGCGTCTAATGGAAAGCAGTGATTCGGTCCGTTTCTCCTACAGTGGTGTCGATTCTGTTGTGCACAAACTAAACGTAATTAAGGCTATTGCTATCTTTTACTAAAAGGCCGTGCAAGAAAAGGACGGCTATAGCTATGAACCAAGTTAGAGATGTCAAACTAGTTTATGCCTTGCGCTTCACCGTGTTTTTAGTCGACATGTTTTTACGTGCACCCTTCATTTGTATAGAAATATTAGTTCCAACTAAATTTGACAGCTCTAAATTACGTCCGTTTCTTTCTTGTATTATTAGAGAAAAAAATAGCAATAGCCTAATTTAAGTTTAGTTTGTGCACAACAGAATCGACACCAGTGCTGAATTGATTTGTCACAACAATAATAAACCACTAAAATTTTTAAATAAATATACTATCAAAAATAACATTATCTGAACCACTCAAAATATATTTTTTATAAAACAAAAAGGAATTATAACATTTTTTACCCTTGAATTTTTTACAAGTACTGTTTGTGTGTCTTTCGTTCGATTTGAGTTAAGCCGGAAAAACACTTGGCTCCGCGCAAACGGGCCACCAACCATAGCCACCGGTAGCCAGCGACAAGCAGTTAACACGTTTTTCATACATTTTGTTGAAACTCGCCGCACACGTGTGGCTGGTGGCGGCCACTCGCTACAGTAGTGCGACTCGCCACTTGTGGTCGCTGCGGGCCACGCAAGACGCCGATACGCGCCACTGTCGCGCTGCTCCACCCCCCACGCAGTTAACCGTTATACGTTAACCGTTCGTCTTTCTTCGATCGATTTGCGTTTTTGTTGTAGGGGAAGGTGGTCTGAGACGGTATAGCGGCTGAGATGGCACAGTCTCAATATCTTTGGCATTTGTAGTCCAGTGGCGCCCTCACATGCACCCGTGCGGCCCTAACGGAAACTCGCCGCGACAAGCCGCCCGCCAGTGCGTGACATCAATCGAGGCGGTCACTACGTCGGTTTTGGTAAAAATTGCTCTCGAAAATTTTTAGTTTTGCTGAATTCAAATTCAAAATATACAAATACCCATATTATTATATCAAGGAGATTATAATACTCCCACTTGCGTTTTATTCAGATTACTAACGAGTAAGCAAGAAAAGAACAATTATAGCACCCACACACAAATTATTTACTAGCCACCATTTCATTTTTTAAAGGCATTGAACGCCAGCTCCATATAGCCCAAAAAATGTTTTTACACCGAATCTTGCACAGCGCCATCTATCGTTTTTCCGTGGAAGCTGGCTCTGGAAACACCTATGAAGAGGTTGATCTTCAGCAGTGTACCACAATGACGGCGGACAATCATATCTGCCACGCCTCTACAACAGACTATCAACAACCTGCATGGAGTCACAGCATCCTGCGAAGCTAAAATACTTAGTCAAAATGTAAATAATGTCACATGTGATTGGGTATCACAACAATGCCCTGACCTATGGATAAAATTACAGAGACCAAACATATGGCTGTATAATTGCATCAATGAGTGCACGATTCGCATTGTCTGCGAAAATCGAATAACAACAACCGCTATAACAAAAGCAGGGCTCCTTGCCCTAGGTCAGGACTGCATATTTCAGCATAAAAAACACAAAGATTGTGCTACCGAAATTAAACTTATCTAATGACCACAAATTATTAGATGACCAGATAACCGCACAAAAGGGAAGAGAGAACCTAACCTAACAGCCTTAGTGTCCACGACATTGGCAACTACGCTATGAGCTCTTTGCTGGTGGGAGGTATCGTCGCCGCTATAATAGTTTGGCGAATAAGAAAATATCTTCAGGCTCGTAAGAAGAGCGATACTGCAGCCAACGCGAACAAGATTCAAGAAAGGACTGAAGACATAGAACTAAAGGAGATTCCTGCCTACGCCAAAATACGAGGTGGACATTCGGAAAACTACCGGCCAACGCTAGCAGCAATTGGAACAAGATTTAGACTATGATTAATTAATTAAGAATTATTTCTTGCTTATTGTTTTGATTGCTTAATAACATGTATTATAAACTATTTAACTTGTAACTCAAGTTTGGTAATCTGAGTGCGTACATAATTATTTTTTCCCTCGGGAGCATGTACGAGCCAATAATGCTCATACAGCAAAAGTACTTTTCTGCGCACGTAATGGGGGTCGATCAATAATAACATTGCATCAAGTGCGGCTCAGATAACTAAAAAAACGTAACTTAAACGTAATTAAACTATTGAATATAACAGTGGTTTGGTGTGAACTAACTACCTTCCTACAACAACTGCCGGCCGGGGTATCTGTCAGCGACGAGATAACCCCAGCAAAAATCATTGCTGTTCCATACATTTTGACCGTGTAGGTTAAACATTTTCAGCTGGTTCAGAATGTCGTATGAATACGTGTTAAATTTCTACATGGTTATTTTGGCGTGTGGCCATAGTCGGAATTGACGCCGCCAACTGGTTTTTTCATTTTCCACAGACAATTTACAAAAATGTTTGCCAACACCTATTCAAGCGCCAAAACTTACAGGTCTTTGCTCCAAATAGTTCCGGCACAAAGCAGCCCGTTTGACGACCCGAATGGCGCAGCGGTAATGAGGCTGCCTTACGTTCGTTGGGTCCCGGGTTCGAATCCTGGTAGGAGCAAATGTTTGTGTGATGAGCATGGACATTTGTTTCAGAGTCGTGGATGTTTTTATGTATAATAAGTATGTATTTACAAACAAAAAGTATCTATGTAGTATATCAACTATCTGGTGTGCACGACACAAGCCTCGTTGCTTAATGTGGCGCTAGATGGCGCTGTGTGTAATGTCCAGCGATATTTATTTATTTATTTATTTATTTATTTAGGTTTTCTATGGGTAGGCCGGTAATTTGAAATGTTGGCCATATAAAAACCAGTTTTATAAACATTTTGTATTTTTTACATAACGATTCGTGCTTAGTTCTTGATCTTTACAAACATACACAACAAAAAAAAAAACAAATACAGAAATGTTTATAAAATTAAAAACGAAATAAAAACGATGATAATGTTAATAATTATGTCATTTATTGATCTTATTATGGCATGTTTATAATAATAATCTTGAGCATACATTTTAGTTTCATCCTCACCGTCGAATGTAAGCTTCCCTGCTAAAATCCGGTTTATTGACTTGCACCAACTTTAAATATTAAGAAACTTGATTTCTTGAATAGCTTTTCAGCATTTTTCAGTCGCGACTTTAACCCTTTTTCCCGCTTCTTAAGACGATAAATCTGTCTTCTTAAGATTTTTCATTTTAACAGTAAACTATGACACAAGATCTGAAAGCGTCTATTTCACAAAACACAGCACTAAAATTAATGAGGTTTCTGGATGTAAAACAGACAAGAATGACAAGAGGAGAACTACCACTCGACTCAATTCCACTTTCTGGAGCTTTAATAGAACCGACAAACCATTTAAATTACACAATATGGAAGAGATCTACAAATTCGCGCACACGCTGAAATTAATGACCAATTTTAAGACAATAAATTTTACAACAACATTTTGCAACCACAGCATCATAAAATGTCAAATGTTGCTAAACCAAAAAAAAAATGCAAAATACTTTCAGAATCTTTTTTGAAGCCTTCTCTCCTTTCTACTCAATTTTCCTTGCCTGGCTTCGTCTTGATCCGCAATGACAGGACTGGCAAGGGTGGAGGAGGTTTTGCTATATAATTGCGTGCTAATTTACCCTACAGGATGTTCAGCTCATCTCCTTCACTTTATTTTGGATCTGCTGAATACTTGTTTTTAGAAATTTCTTTTCACCACACTGGAGGCATTGCTGCGTGATGCCAACAATATCGACTGGTCCCCTCTGGTCGTGTCGGAAAGTATCGAAGAGAAGGTGAGTTATTTTACTACACTAGTTCTCAACTTGTTTGACCAGCATGCACCCATCCGACGTGTCAAAGTGAGACATAACCCTGCTCCATGGATTACCACACAAATTAAAGAGCTTATGGCACGTAAGGATAAAGCTAAGAGTAGATATAAGCGCAGACCTTCAGAGCTGAATCTCTCTTATTACAAATCACTACGTAATCGCTGCAGTCATCTGTGTCAAGATGCCAAGAGAGGCTATTTCCACGACCAACTCACCGACCTTCCGAAATTTCTCGAGTCTGTAGGCATAGGCAAAACACCTACCAACCAGTGCAAGGATGTAAACCTCAACAATCTGAATAAACATTTCTCTTTCCTTCCCTTTTCTCTCGATTCGTCTGTCAAGGCTGTGACCCTGGATAACCTTTCTAGACTGTTGTTGCCACAATGTTCTCCTTTTAACCTTAGCGATGTTTCTGAGGATGACGTTAGGAATTCTGTCCTTGCGATTACATCTTTTGCAGTTGGTAACGATAAGTTGTGTTCAAGAATGGTTACTCTTATCCTTCCATCTCTACTTCCTGTTCTCACTTACATCTTTAACCACTCTTTTAGCTGTTGCTCTTTTCCCTCAGTTTGGAAGCAAGCTCACATCATACCTTTACCTAAAACTAACAGTCCAACCTCGCTATCCCACTTTAGACCTATTTCTATTCTCCCATTCCTTTCCAAAGTTTTTGAGCACTTAGTTCATAAACTTTTTAATATCCCCTTTCAAATCTGGTTTCCACTCGGGTCATACTACTGTCACTGCAGTTTTGAAAGTAACTGACGATATCCGCTGGGCAATGGAGAGTAAGTCACTTACCGTTCTTGTATTGCTTGACTTCAGTAGTGCCTTCAACTCTGTGGATTTCAACACTTTGCTAAGTATCCTCAAATCTTAAAATTTCTTTTCTTCTGCTTTAGCCTGGTTCAATTCTTATCTTCGAGGACGCTCTTAGTGTGTTCGCCTTGATGAGGCTTTCTCTGATTGGTTCAGCCTCACCGAGGGTGTCCCTCAGGGTAGCGTTCTCTCTTTTCTTCTTTTTTCAATTTTCATAAACATGGTTACTAGTGTAATCTCTTCCAATTTCCATCTTTATGCAGCTGACTTGCAGCTCTACCGGCAATTTACAGTAGCTGATGCCAATTCTGCCATTGCTGCTATGAATCATGACCTGGCTTGTATCAGCGCCTGGGCTAAGTCATTTGGATTGCAAATTAACCCTACTAAATCTCAGGCCATGGTCATAGGCAGCCGATTTGTTCGTGGCGCAGCCGTTGCTACCTCTTTGATGCCGTCCCTCGATGGTGTTTGCTTCGATTTTACAGATACCGCCATAGATCTGGGTGTTACTATTGACTCCTATCTGTCGTGGCGAACTCAAGTCAATGAGGGCCGCAAGGTTCACTTCTCTCTTCATTCGCTGAAATGCCGTCAGAGTCTCCTGCCTTTGAAGACTAAAATCTCTTTGGCACAAACACTTATTTAGCCGATCATAGATTATGCTGATGCCTGCTACCTGGATGATACTGAGGAGCTATTAAATAAGCTTGAGCGCTTGCAAAATTTATGTATTCGCTTTATTTTTGGTCTCCGTAAATATGACCACGTTGCTCACCTTCGTAAGGAACTCAATTGGCTCCCAATCCACCTTCGCAGGAACACTAGGATCCTATGTCTCCTTTTCAATATCCTACACAACCCGTCCTATCCTTCTTAACTGCGCGAGCGTTTTTCTTATGCTCGCCCTACTGACGCACCGTGTAGATCGCACCTTCGATCCCTACTTAAATCCTATCCTCATAAATCCAGCTGTTACTCTTATTCCTTCTCCGTCCATGCTGTAAGGTTGTGGAACGCACTTCCGCCTAGCATTCGTGATTTGAAGACCATTTCACTGTTCAAATCCAGAGTGAAAAAGCATTACTTTTCCTCTCAACCATGATTTATTATATACATATTAATATTATTTTATTAGTCTATATATCTTAGCATTATGTATTTATATAAGTATATATTTATATTGACTTATACGTGTATTTATATATCTTAATAGGTTAAGTTAGGTAAGGCACAGTGCCTTACCTAACTTAACCTATTAAGATATATAAATATATAATAGAAAACTAACTAATATAAAAACTTTTCTCACACACTATTGTCTACATTTCTTTTTCATTTCTTTTTGCATGTCTGCTGGCAGAAATTTCTTAAGAAATAAGCAGTACCTATGTACTCATATTTTATAATGTATTTCCCTGTATTGTATACTGTGTGTACATAAATAGTCAAATAAATAAATATGTTTGCAAAATGCTTAAATAAATGATTATTCTTGTTTAAAATATACTTTTTATTTTTGACTCAATTTTTCAACTGGTGACAATTGGCGTAAGCACCATCTCTGTCATATTTACGTACGAAATATCTCAAGTTTACGCGGATTTCGTAAGAGATGGAGCTAGTATCTTCGTCGAAAATTGGACGCCTACGTCAAGTAGTGCAGTGTCATGACACTATCATTCAAGAGTCAAGAGAACCATGCCGCAGTTTAATATAATATTATAAAATGACAGAACATTTTAAACTCGATGGTTGTATCTTTGATTTTACTCTTTGACAGTTTTGACCGAAGATGATTTATTTTTACAAACATTTCATCAATATGGATATATTGTATTGAAATTGCATACAAATTACGTCAAGTCTTAAAAATTCCAAAAACAAACACACCGTGGTTTGCTAGGCAAACACAATGCCGCCGAAGGCGGAAGAGTTCTCGTGTAAGATCCACAGCAACAAATTCTTCATACTGTGCGCGGCGGGCGGCATGGCGGCGTGTGGCACTACGCACTGCTTCGTGACACCACTCGACCTCGTCAAGTGCCGCATGCAGGTGGACCCCTTGAAGTACAAGTCCATATTAACAGGGTTTCGCATCTCTTACCAGGAAGGCGGTCCCGCGAACCTTGTTAAAGGATGGGCGCCAACACTTATCGGGTATTCATTGCAAGGCGCTGCCAAGTTCTGTGGTTATGAGTACTTCAAGTATAGATACGCCAATATGGTCAGCGAGGAAAACGCTTACCTGTACAGAACAGGTCTGTACCTAGCCGCGGCGGCGTCCGCTGAGTTTGTCGCCGATGTCTTTCTGGCGCCGTGGGAAGCCGTCAAAGTGCGGATGCAGACCACGCCTGGCTACACGTCGCAGATGTCGAAAGCCATGCCGCACATGCTCAACACGGAAGGGTTCGGGACCTTCTACAAAGGAGTAACGCCACTATGGGGCCGACAGATCCCTTACACCATGATGAAGTTTGCTTCGTTCGAGAGGGTTCTCGAGCTCCTGTACGACACAGTGGCGCCAAAGCCTAGAGATCAGTGCACGAAAAGTGAGCAGTTGGTGTTGACATTCACAGCGGGCTACATCGCGGGTGTGCTGTGTGCGATAGTGTCGCATCCCGCGGATACCATCGTGTCCAAGTTAAACAAAGAACCGGGCTCCACCATCGGCAGCATACTAAAGGACGTGGGCTTCTGGGGCATCTGGGGCGGCTTGCCCTTGCGTATCATCATGATCGGTACTCTCACGGGGCTGCAGTGGTTCATCTACGATGGTTTCAAGGTGTATACCAAGATGCCTCGTCCTCCTCCTGCTGAGATGCCATTATCACTTAAAAAGAGATTGGAGGAGGAGGCAAAAAAGAAAAAATGACGTATGCGCTTGTTAAGTCGAACATTTTGTGATCCTGTTATCCGTCGAGGTTGAGAATACGTGCATAAAGTGTATCGTAATTTGATTGTATTGTAATTTTTTACGTTTCAACAAATGTAACCCATTTTTATGTAATATAAATTCAGATATTTCTACTTTTTTTTTATGTGTCATACTCCTCTTTTTATATCTTTAGTACTTGGGTCAGACTTTATATGACTACTGTCAGTAATATTAGTGCGGTTTTGTAAAGAAAATATTTTTAATTTACTCTAATTTTGACGTAATAAAACAATTTAATTTGTTACTTGTACAATATTTTTTACCAATAATGAATTAAATACACGAGCAAGCTATGTCTAAAACACCGTTTTTAGGGTTTCGTACCCAAAGGGTAAAACCGGGACCCTATTACTAAGTCCGTCTGTCCGTCACCAGGCTATATCTCATGAACCGTGATAGCTAGGCAGCTGAAATTTTCACAGATGATGTATTTCTGTTGCCGCTATAGCAACAAATAATAAAATTAAAAATTAAAGGGGGCTCCGCTACTATGCTACGCGTTAGGCGGTCGGGGCTAGGTGAGACAGGGGAGTTGGAAGAATATCGCCGCTGTGGCTCTGGATGAAACAACAAGCTTTTCTACCATGCTTGCGTTGACGATAGACGGGCCGAGAAGAGAACTCTTTTGAAAAAAAAATGTAGGTAAATAATGACACGTGAACAAAAGCAACGTTGTTGGTTTAGGTGGGTGTGTAATTTTTAGCATTTGGGATGCCCGTCAGAAATTTAATGGATGGGTGCTACCCCGTTACATGCAGTATTTCGAGGTCACACCGGGGTAAGAGTTTTTACTTTGATCAGTTTCCACTCTGTAGATCATATCGTAGGCAACTATGTTGGACAAAATGTATCAGAAAGCAGGTCAGCAGTACATCACGAGACGGTCGTATACAAACGAGGGATCCTCTCCGGCAATAACAATAATATGGGGATTTATTCGAGCACGGAGGCCCACTTACCGGATTTAACCGGCCTGATCCGGTTAGAGTGACCAGCGGCCAGCGGGCAGCGGGCAGCGGGTAAATGGAGCTCGCAGCCGAACTATGTTTTATAAGTGGTCGGATCATGATCTCAAACACTGGCCGACCCATTTAACATAATCTAGTAGATACACGGCCCTATTCACCAGATATTGTATTTGTTTTATGATTTAAACGGTTCTCTGGAACAGCCTATTTTGTTTTTATTTGGAGTTATTCTTCGAGTTTGTTGTGAGAGCATTCAACATAAATCTGACAGGATTTGGAAACAGAGAAAAGGTCTTTCGTGTGTTCCTTTTTATAATAATAACTTTGGAAGATATCCTGTTTCTATCTCGTTTCGTAGAAGAGAAATGTGGTTTTAGGTGTGTAAACGAAGCAATAATAATAATATCGTCACCGTTTAAATGTACATAGTTTTCTTTTTTTGTAAATTGTGTAGTGTAGTATTATTTATTTAAGATTACCTATTCATAATAAGTATAACAACAAAAATGGGAATAAATGTAGTGACCTTTGCCCACGACTGAAAAGGCATATTAGGTACTCGAAGAAGATAAAGTCAAATCCGCGGAGACCTACATTTTATTTTGACAGTGTCATCTTACGAGTTTCTCATCAACTAAATAATAAGTACCTACATACAATATAATGTGCTGCACATAAATATAGATAGATTTATATAATGTCAAAGCAACAAAAACGTAAATAGACTCGTCGGAAGAGACTGAATAAATATTTACATTGATGTTCATCACATCTTTCTTAATAATAACGGGTTTAGCGTATGTGGCAATCGAAAATGGACATTATCACGTCTGAATAAAGTCTACAATAGCTGCAAACTCGTCGGGTATGTATTCTGCCCACGATATGACGACAAGTTGGGAACTTCGCTAAACTTTGGCACGTTTTACAAAAGTTACTAAATCGAATTTTTGTTGAGACTCGATTCGAAATACAGTTTTAATATCGGAAAATATTGTTTCATACACTTTTAGAGGCAGCAAGACGTTCTGCGGCAAAGTTGAAAAAACTAGACTGTCTGAAAGTTTCTTTGTACGGATTATCCTCCACATTATAGACGAGAATCCGGAGAAGAGTAAACGGAGTTACGTACCTACTTGTGTTAGTAACAGTCGAGTCATAACTCAACACAAGTAGGTACGTATACCTACTTGTGGTAGTAACAGTTAAGTTACGTACCTACTTGTGGTAGTAACAGTTAAGTTACGTACCTACTTGAGTAAGTAACAGTTGAGTTACGTACCTACTTGTGGTAGTAACAGTTAAGTTACGTACCTACTTGTGGTAGTAACAGTTGAAAGAAGTAAAATAATCAGAGGTTTTCTTGTTTGATTGACTCGTAGCTGCACTAAAGTGATGATTTACATTTAGTTATCTTTCATTGACTTAAATATGCCTTGGTGGCTGAGAGAATGTCATGCTCACTCAAATGTCTCGCTGATGGTGGCGGGTGTGTCGGGTCATTTAGTTCCCTTCAATATGGTTGAGTTGAATGGCGCCGATACACGCGTCATGTTCGTGAACGGGTGCTGTCAGTTGGGACTGGTAATCTCTTAGCTGCCAGGGTTCATTTTAATTCGTTTATTGTTAAATTGTTGTATTTTTTTTCTCTGGACGCTCTTAATGTGCACGTCTTTCTACATCGTTCTCACATATATGTATCTCAAAATTAATTATGTAACCAAGATTTTGATTATAAAAGAGTGTCCATGGAGTTTCTTGCCCGTTCTTCTCCATAGAGATCTACGCTAGGGAATGGGCAACTACAGTACTTTCTCAAGTTATTATGCCTTGTGACTGGGACTGTAGTTTTTTTTTTATTATTTGTAATTTTGACATTCAAAAGTGCCGTAATGGTCTAATTGAAATAAATGCTTTGAGTTTGAGTCCTTAATTATCTTATTCTAATGAGGTAATGCTGCTATTTAAGCTGTAAAAAGACAAGCACACTGGTTGGCTTTAGTGCATATTCAAATTAATATCACACTAATCAGACTACCTGTTTGTATGTTATTTTGCTAAATGCTGCGTTATCGCACCAATCTCAAACAGATTCGATTGCTACACGGCTCGGTTCGTTCAGCTTCTCAAGTATAAAACACTTTTCCCAACAGCAAGTGACTTTTGTTATGAAGTCTTTATTAGTAGACAATCTCAGCATCTCTAGAAATGTTCCTCAATCTCTCTTCATAACTAGTTGGACAAGTTTTCAACGGCATTGCAGGAACTTGCAAATCAAATAACTTGCTAGCTTGGAATCGAATCCAATAAACTACAAGAGGAATAATTGAAAAAGTTCCGTTTTAAACGGTCCTACTCTACTGAACAACAGTTTAACGCAAGTTTATCGTCGGCAAATCGCAGCGTTGCCGCAGCGGTCGGCTGCGACAGCTGAACTGAATTAAGACAGCTAGACAGTAGCGAGTTTGTAACTAGTTGACCCCGATCTAGGAAATCTCATTTTGCTGAAGAAAATTGTAGCCTAAAGTGATAGTTGAGGATAGATAGCGACACGCTTTATGTAATCACACACGAGCTTAGCAACAAATTATTAAATGACTATGTTAATATGAAAACTGACATTAAACGGGTAATCTTTATTTTGGGCATAGTAATTACGTATGTATCTATTCATGTTCGTACGGTTTCTCATGAGGTTTATTTCTCCACTGACTTTTCTTTTCTCGTCGTTCCAAAAAATACACTATCTATAGTGTACTTTAAAACCATGACAGTTTGAAATGATCAATGTCCAGTATTGTCCAGTACATCCAGTGTCCATACATCGGTGTCGGCAACTTGTCGGGGGTAAGTTTCCTTTGTCAGTCGCTTCGACTGTGCACAATACACGCCCGAGGTAAACGGTCCACCCTGTTCTGTCGCTGCGAATATAATCATTGTCCTACTGATATGTCAGGACTCGGGAGGAATGGGATGCAGTCGGTTTTAATGATTGGGGATTAGACAGCAAAAGTCATTATATTAAAAGTGACGTGCAAATGTAGAGCTGCTGTACTTTTTTACTTTTCATATCGCACCTGTCATCTCCGAAGACTTTATTACACACAACTCTCTTGTAATAAGGAGCAGACCTATTCATTACCATTACTTACCTAGAATTTTTATTTATAATAATCTATTGTCTTACTGTTAAAGTACCAAGTGTGACTTCAGAATCACAGTCATGTCCACCAAGAAATATAGTGAAACGAAATGAAGCTACACATCGTCAAGACATAGAGGTTTTTTTAACGAATTGCAACAGTAGGCCTCCACACCTACTGTTACTGAAGTTGCAATTAGTCCAAAAACCTTGATGTGTCTGGTTGCCTCTGGTTTACTTTATCATTTCGGTTGAGTTCCGTTGTCAAAAATTGTTATCACTTCAATTTCCTAAATCCCTACTCAGCAACACGAAGCAGTATTGCCCTTTAAAAACAAGTAATAAATAACAAGCCGTCTTCTGACATTCCTGACGTGGTACACAATTTACTAGAAGCAACATCTGACTGACAATTCCGACAGGATCTCGTATTCCTCACAATTTTCCGTAAAATTGTCTGTATTTAATTAGTAAGCCGGCAAACGGTTGGGAAGTAATTAAAAGCTATGATGTAATTACTGTTGAGGACGCGGCATATGCTAATTTTAATAGGTTTTATTTGGAAGATGTTTTACTTTGCCCCGATGGAGTAATTAGTGTACGTTTCTCTTTAGAGGTAAATATTCAACCCGTCCCGGTTGGTGGCGTTTGAGATGATTATAAGACGTGTGGAACTGTGGGGTGCCGACTTAGAACAGATTTGTGAGGTTTAGTGATCTTGCCCTGTTGATGTCAGTTGTGGTGATTAAGGTATTATGAAGGCGGAAAGGTAACAGTAACTAACTGTGGGTATACTGTTCGTACACTTTCCGAGTAGTGTCGAAACAATATGATCGTTTGTAAGTTGTGGTACGACTTTTTAGAAGGCGGCACAATTGTGTCGTACGGTGTGAATATCAGATAGGTTGATTGTCCTTAGTACCTACTTTGATTGGGTGGCTGGTTGTTACATCATAATCATCATCATCAGCCTATAATTTTCCCACTGCTGGGACACAGGCCTCCTCTCATTGAGTGGGAATGGGCTATAATCCACCACGCGGGCCCAGTGCGGATTAGTAGATGTCACATGTCTTCGAATTTTTGGTTCTAGAACATGTCGGTGTCCTCATGATGATTTCCTTCACCGTTTTGAGAGCAGTGGTGATGAAATAAATTACACAAAGTAATAAGCCTGTCTGGGTTCGTACCCACGACTTACTGTTCGTAAGACGGGGCCGCCACCACTGGGCCACCGTTGCTCTGTTGTTACATACGCAGTACTTACTCACTTAACTAGTGATTTATAATAAAAACTAGTCATTAACACGTTTCTTGATTCCCACTAAAATACCAACTTAATCAAGTAAATAATATAAATTCTTTAAATGTTATTCGTAACAAAAGAAAGTGTAGTAATGATTACCGTGGTTTACCTGGTACCTGGCCCGCTGCCAGCAGCACCTTTAACCGAAGATTAACTCAGTAGCTTTAACTGAACCAATTGTGTTACGAATTGTTAAGTTTTAACTTTATTAAAGCTTAATTGATGCTTAGTTTGGAGCATTTTGGTATTAGCCGAGCAAGCCCATGACCAGCAGCAACTGCGGTACACTGAGTTCATTGATTGAAAGAGTTGAAGGTTGCTCGAGATGTTTAAAGCATCTTGTCAAATCTCTGTAAGCATGAAATATAAAAAGTGATCATTCCGGATTAAACAATCCTGATGAAACGATCATGTGCTTTTCTTGTATAAGTCTAGGCTAGTCTTGTATGTGTCTAAGTCCATTTGGTTACGCATGCGCGATGGTGGTACTTAATTGGTGAGTACATACAGTATTGAGGGTAATTATTATAGACACAGGTTGTATACAAAATCTCACACTTGAACATCCACCATTGTCCAATCAGCATTCAGCCGACAAAGAGAATACACAATCCCGCTGAACTGTTAGCTAACAAAGGTATCACATACTTCATACAAAAAACAACAATAAAAACGGTGAAAATTTCGCAAATATCTAACAGAAACATAATACCAGCGATCGCCACGAATGGACTCTGTAAATTGTTGGCAACCTCGGTCCGACTTGTTATGCATCTACCAACTTACCTCTACAGTTCACGTGAACCTTCTGTCGTTGTCAATGGGGTTGTTTTTGCCTGCCAGGGGTAAGGTATGTGTGGTAGGCAGTGGCCGCGACTTGCACGGTAGCCGGGTGAAAATATACTGATAACAGGCAGTTGAGAAGGGTACGCTGGGAGGTAATATACGGGGACTTATTGCTCCTGAGGTTTTCGGGACGATTGATTTTTCTTGTAGGTACAGGTTTTTCGGTGTTTGAATTTCTACATACTATAACTACTGCGAAAAGTTTCTTTGATGCGGTCACAAGTTTAAACGACTTGCTTTTAACCAGTTCTTTACTTAAACCATTAGGTGAGAAAGTGGTCAGTAAGTGGCGGGCAAAGCTTCGAAAGCTGCTGCATCGGTTAAACACAAAATGGATTGATAGAAGGTAAATTTCAGACAAAATTACTCAAGACAGGAATAAAATCGTTAAAAGCAAGGATGTTGACCGACCTGAATATCTCCGCTGGCCATTGAACGATTTCTGAAATGTTATGCCTGCTTACACCACATTTCACTAAATGCGATTAACGTTAAACATGTTTAAAACATCGTTTTGTTTTGTCTTTCGTTTGAAAATGACAGAGACAGAATTATGTTAATTTATGGTGCAGATGGTCTTACACTTTATTATTGCTTATCACCTGTCATGTTTCTATTAACCTCTACCATCTCGTATGTTTCCAAAACAAAGTTTCTGAAATACTATTCTGCATACGATGTCCGGAATATGAATGGATAAAATAGTCGAAGTGATGTATAATGTTTCACATGATATATCGCCGCCTCATATATTGGATTCTGCAAAGAATTTGTTGTTACCAGGAGGACTCAACTATTTGTGTAACGCGTTGTATTCACAGGTATATTGCTTTTATTTATAGCTTTCGGATTGGGTGTCTTCTATTTCTGTGTTGTGTTGAATAAGATTTTTGTTATTTTTGTTACCTACTCTAGCGTATATTTGACAGGGTTGTCGTTTTAGGTGTTTATCAAAGGTTACTGTAGTAGAAGTAGTAGTAAGTAGTAGTAGAGATCAGAGAGGTAGTCGTTCCATGCTCAATGCTGGTATTCAACTGTGTGCGGTTAGACTGGAAGCTGACCAGTACTTGGGGAAAGAATAAGCAGATGATGAATACGATGATTATCTAAATCTATTTCTTCTTACTTAGGTCACTTCTGTAAACGTACACGTACACGTACAAGATGTGGACAAAGGAAATGACACGGTTTCTAGGGTAGACGTGAGCTCTTGTCACATAAAATATTAGTCACAACACGTGTTGAAAAAAAATAAAACCGGCCAAGCTCGAGTCGGACCCGCGCGCGAAGGGTTCCGTAGCACCAAACAGTATAATAACAATCTTTCCAACGCCCATTAATATAATTGTGTTAATTTACACTCAACAGTTTTTTCAAACTTCAGTTACAAGTACCTATGGAAAGCCATCCCTATTTTTTGTAATTCGTAATTTCACTTGACTTCACTTTCACATCAGGGTAACGGTTCATAGAAGACATCTCTCTGTGGTGCTAACCATCACGGAGAAAAATATCTGTTACATACGGACGGACAGACAGACAGACGGACAGACAGAACAGATTTAAAAGGGTTTCGTTTGGCAACGGAACTAATTAGGGTAGATACCTAACGAATTGGCTAAGTCTAGAAACTAAATATAGGTAGGAGGTACAAACCCCATATTAAATTAATTCTACACACACCATACAAAACGCATCTGATCACCATCTCCCAGTACCAGGACAGCATGAATACCAAAGTGATTAAATTAAAGATATTAACAGTGAGATAAAAATCTCATTTGATAATTACACGGCTCCCCCTGACGCTGGCTCGTCCCTTCTTGATAACTTTGAGCCCAAATATAACCACGTTGGAAAAATTAAGTAATTAAGGATACATTTTTAATGCTGCTGCGTTTGTGAGTGGAGCATTTTGTTGATTATGATTTTTGAGTGTTTTGTTTGTACTATACTAATTAGGAAAGGCTTGTGAGGCAAATGCTGTTTTGGTGCAACTTACTTACGTATTTGGTCTCAATACAATTTTATTGTAGTTTATTTATGAATTATTTTTTTGTAGAACATAGTAAACTATGCATGCCTTTCAAAACCCTCAAAATCTTGCAATGTACTTTGTTCAGCAATAAAGGCTTTTTAATTCGATATTTTCTTTTTCTTGAAAATAATTTTTCGCCTTACAATGAGGTTATATACATCCTAAGGGTCGGATTCATTTAAACCTAATAACCTACTTCTATTTACGTAAATACTTAGGTGGCGCCCTTTTTACAAAGACACGGGCCCGTCTCACCGTCTCTTTGTTATAATAAACTGATGTGAAGCTTCCCAAACCAACAATCTAATTTCACACACCAATTCTTTCAGGCAAAAGCTCCAATCTTTCCAGTAATTCGTTAAAATTTGCCTGTTCCCCCCGCCCCCTCTGTTCGCCGACTCCCCCTCCGTGGCCCGGTGGAGCGGAGGCATAAAACACAGTATAATTCCCAGTCATTATTCACAGTTTTCCAAGGGATTTCGGGCGTGCGTAATGACTTTATTTGAAATGGAATTTTGTAAGACACCGACACCGAGTGTGGCAGCGTGGCAGCGTGGCCGGGGCTGCGGGGCTGTCGCTCATTGAATTAGACACTTCAAGGGGATCAGGCTGCTTTTAGGCACGAACTTGGTTATTGATTCAGCTGCTAAATGTAAATGAAAATGAGAATAGGCAAAGAAGTTTAATAAACCTTGTTGATACTTTCGGTTGACACTTACTACTTTCCGGGTGTTCTGCTTAGATTAAGTCACCTCTTGTCGTGAAGGTTGCAAACGGGTCACGTGAAAAGGATCAATCAATCCGTCTGACAACGTGACGAAGGCAGTGTTTCTGTGATCATTCCTCGAATTCTTTGCTGAAAGGTTTATATTCAAGAGAAGGTAGGTATAGTTTATTTTGCTATTTTTAAAGAAACGTCCTGCTGACCTAATTGGGGATAAAAGTAAAAATATATCCATGTTCCCTATCTGCCTCGTTGGTTAAGTGATCGCAAGCACTTCTGCCGAGTGTGAGGTCCTGTGTACAATTTCCGGGTTATTGGGTTTTACAACCACAAATTTCTCAGAAAGCATTTCTCGGCTGATCTGTGCCCTGTTGTTGACAATTGGCTCGCCCCATTACACGGGGCTTAAGCATTACTGGTGAATGTGACTGACTGTGGTACACCTCTGACTAACTCCTCGGGGATCGCTAGCGTGATGTTGATGTTGTTATTCTATTTGTCTTACTACTATAATCAAAGCCCAAGATTTGGCCTATATAGCCATAAAACCCGCCAAGTGCGAGTCGGACTCGCGCACGAAGAGTACCGTACCATTATCTATACAACATTAGACAAAATAGCAAAAAATCATCATTTTTTGCCCTTAAATATTTATTTTATTTTAATTTATTTTTAAAGTGAATATACAACTAAATATTCTGTGAATATTTCAAGTGTCTACCTGTTGCCGTTATTAATATCGAGCTAAACGGCAAAAAAAATACGTTTGTTGTATGGGAGCCAATATTTGGCAGCCAAAATACATCATCTGTGAAAATCAACTGTCTAGCTATCACGGTTCATGAGATACAGCCTGGTGACAGACAGACGGACACACGGACAGATAGATATACAGGACAGATGGACAGACGGACAGTGGAGTCTCAGTAATAGGGTCCCGTTTTGACCCTTTGGGTACGGAACCCTAATAAAAGGGTAATCAAGTAAAGTTTACAACTTTACAAGCCATCGTAGTAGTCTGTTGACGCCGCGGCCGTGGGCCATACTTCCGTGGGCTGTATACCTGAGGACACGTTTGACAAGCCCAGCACGTGGCCTATGAGCTTTAACGTCAATCAAATCCTGGGTATAAAGCTTTGTAAGTGAGTTATAGCGGAGGGCTGTACAACAAGCGATATTCGCTTTTGTTCTTATTTAAACCCTGCCACTAATTTTGCTGTGTAGTAAAATGACCTAATCCCAATATATCCCATACTTCTCTATTAGTCGTCCTTTCGTAAGTCACTCCTTAATATGACTTTCTTCTTAAATCTCTGCAAGATATCAAGGTTCGCCCCCTGTTACTTGGGGCCTAAAATATAACTGGCGAAATGCGGGTATAACATTAGGTTCACCTCTGCTTAACCCATCGGGGGTTACAGGTGTAATGATATGTATGTACGTATTGTCATCGTTCTTACTTGTATTGGTAGCCAAAACGAAAGCAAATTCCCGAAAAAAAAATCAGTTTCAAAGGAAAACAGAGTTCTGAAAACGCAATTATTCATGAATTTGCAAAGCCCTTACTAACCATCGCTCACTTAATGGCCAAACTAGAAATTCAAGAGTGGAGTATTTTGATCGGCTCCGTTCGTGCACTCGTAAAGCTTCGCAGCTGCCATCAGTCAGTCGAGGCCCGTTTTATGGCCCCACCCGTTCGGGCTGAATGCTGAACACACTAAATAGCTTAGTACAGAAGGCTAGATTAATACAAAGAGTTAAAAACGTACGTAAATAGACGTACGGTATGAACAGCGTATAATGTTCCCATAGACGGGACACATGCTTCTCTTCCGAGAGGCACTACGCGGGCCCAGAGTGGATTGGCACATTTCACCTGAAAACAGGTGAAATGTACCACGAGCTACAACTAGTAAACTTGTCTGAGCGGTCACCACTGGGCCGTTGTTGCTCTCAAACAAAGCAGCCACGTACGCTGGTAGCACTCGAGACGTGTCTCCATTTGTGTGCGTATGTTGTATGGAGTGGAACTTTTGTTTCTTACCTATCTATTTTGTGGATCAAACGCCAACATTTTTGTCGTCTATGCGGAAATAATTAAGAAATACAGAATTTTGTGGGAATTCTCAATGAGTTGGTATTGGTATTCCAAAGGCAAAGAGGACGGTTATAGAATTATTTTGCTTATTATTTGAAGAAGGAAATATTATAATGATGTTGTGTATGAGTTCCGGAATAGAACGGTCGACTATTTAAATGGGAGTTACTCGACTTCGGTGACAGCCAGAACCAGGGCAATGAGTAGTCATTTTTCTCTTCTTCATCACGACGTAAAGATGTCCTATCAGTAGTTCAGTTTACCTATACGTACCTAGGCTGTAAAGACCTGAGTACTGAAAGAGAAACTCACACTCAACTCACTGATACCGCCGTTGTACTGGTGTACGAACCTGAAAGGACAAACGAGAAGTTATGTTCCATGCTGTAACAGTTTCAAAAACATTTCTCTCATAACCATCCATTTAAATCATTAACCACCCATTTAAGTTTAATCCTTTGACATTATATTCGATATAGTTCACTTGTAGCTCATCCCGCAGGTAAATGACTCATCAAGAGTCACCAGCGCCTGTAAATATAAAGGCAAAATTGTATGTTTGCGCTACCGTGAGCAATTAATTGAATAAAGCGATTAAATTAAATTAACGGGCCCATTCATTTGGATTTTAAAACTGCACTTTTGCCAAAGAGTTGCACTCGCAATTTTGGTTATGGTACTCACAAATTGAAATTGACTTAAACTCGTAAATTCTTGATAATGTAGGTAAACACGTGCGATATTATTATGTGATTTTTTTTTAGGGTTCCGTTACCAATCTGCACAAACTCAACCCTTATAGATTCGTCTTGTCCGTCTGTCTGTCTGTCTGTCTGTCTGTATGTGACAGCCATTGGACTCCGAGACTGTGATATCAAACAGTTGAGTTGTAGATGTGTACTGGGCTTAGGTTTAGTGTAAATATATTTTTACACGTTTACTTCAGTACTTATTATACATTTTCATGCTTTTTTTTTTAAATTGGTATATTTTGAGTCCATTTTTATTATTTGCTATTTATTTGTGAGAATTTTGATGAATGATGATGATGATAGCCAGTATTATTACAACACGCCCCGTGTTGTAATAATACTGGCTATAAACTGTCCATTATGTGTATTCAAAATTCTTCTTGTTCTATGTAACTAGGTTACCTTACTTTTTTATTATTATTGACATATGGTTTTTGTGATTTTTATTGACATTGATTTTGTAAATTATTATTAATTTTATTTGATTATTGTGAATGTGGGGACCATGTGGGTTTCATTTTATATATTTTTTGTTTGTGTTCTTTTTTTTCCAACAACTGTCTGGCAGTTTGAGTACTATAAGCGACCTACCCAAATGTCCTTTCTTTGGTATTGTTCGTCGTTTCGTTGAGCTCCTTGAGTTATAAGTCGAGCTACACGATAACTGACAAATGCTTGCACTGACTGGACAGGTCCACTCAAATCTGTGTGGTTCTTTCTTCAAAAGACCATCTCAGACACTAATCTGCATAGTCCTCATGTGAATTTAGCAAAATTATGTCTGGACTTCAAAAGAGACTATGACCCATACGCAAAATACGCGCTTTGACGTGGAGTTGCGGACACCAGCCCGTTGTTACAATACAATACAAGAGACTATGACCTCTGAGTTTTTTTCGGCTGTTTCTTCTCAGAGTAGTCAGGTACGAAACACCGGCCCCATCTAGTTTAAAAAAAAATGACGTGTAAAAGTGTTTGTAAAAACCTACTTGCAAAATAAACATCATTTATCATTTACCTGCAAAGACATTCAAATTCTTTTAAATCTCTTTGGTTACCTGACATTTCACATTAAATAACAGACCTAATGAAACACATCTTTTCTTTTCTTCTCAAATACAAAATTACAACAAGTTCCAGTTGAGCTGAGTTTTGATGTGAACCATGCGGAAGAAGGGTAAGTTGTATTTAACATGACGTATTTATTTAAATTAAAACAGGCACTTTTGAATTTTCTAGAAGTCCGTGGGTAGCCGTGGGTAGACAGAAAGTTGAAGCTAGTTGCACATTATTAAACGTAGATCTCTAAACTCGATGTACCTACCATATATATACCCATAAATAAATTAATCTTATCTTATATTGATTGGCATTTAAAAAAATCAAATGATCATTGATTAATTCATTCATTCGCAGTCAAGTGTTACCCACTGCTGCATATAGGCCTGCTCCCTTTTGTGTTTGTTCCCTGATCTGCGCGAGTCTCCTCCAGGTCTTACTTCAGCATAAGTACTTATAAAAAAATCCTGAGTGCTTAATCTTAGACCATGCGGCTCTGTTTCTGAGAATAACTCGTAGCTAAAGAGCTTGTCCGTGGAAGTAGTATTACCATAGGTACGTAGTTATGATTACTACAACCAAACATCATGACGGGTGGGCCGGAATATTTTTAACTTTTATCAGCAACAGTAACACAGGCCTGGGGAATTTGAATTTTACTAAAAATATTTTAATGAAAGATGGAAAAATAACATAGTTTCTTTTTTCAAACACAACTGAAACATAAGCATAAAATACCCGGTAAAAATATGGAATGATCTACGATTGTGGGGGCGCACAGAATCTTCAAGGATAAGCAAAGCTCACCGGGGAAGATCTGTGGATGGTTGACCACTAAAAGTCTATCTTGTCAACAGGTATCGTGAGTTGTGGAGGTCAGCTAAGCAATCGCTTCATGTGTTATATTGGAACTCAGGAGAATCCGGTTGGACGAGCCCAACGTCTGTCTGGTCGTCGTCTGGTCTGTTGGGAAAAAGCTTAGCAGATGTGATAATCTGTAGATCAGACATATTGGTACCTGGGTACTTGCAAGGCATACACTTACTACCCAACCCTTCGTGTGATAAGGCCGTGTTCTCAATTTTTACAATCAAATGAATCGATAGGTATCTCTTTGTTGCGACAAAAAGCAAAACAGAATTCCTATTAAGAAAAAAATTCTACTGCTTCTAACCTAACGCACACCATTTCGTCTCGCCACTGAAAAAAGGCAACCTATAATAAAAACTCGGCTATTTCGCCCAGCTCCCATATAAGTATAAAAGATTTAAAAACCTACAGCCGTGGGATACGGGCGCTGGCACGTACCGACTGAAAGGTTCTATCGCTTACTTTGCGCGGACACCTAATCCTCCAAAACGGGCGAAAATCAAAAGTCAGGAGCTTCTCTACGATTTTGTAGCGAATTTTATACTTTATAGCCTTCAACTGGGTGAGAAAATGTGAAAGTCTATATTTTCTGTAAATGAGAAACAGGTTCTCAAAGACAGAATTTGGCCGAAATTTTGGCGGTATTAACCCAAGTTAACACAACCTGTGAATGGAATGAGGAACTGCACTCGATAGTGGCCATATGGGGTAGGAGGAGGTACCTAAATATGATTTCAAAGACCGTCCCCCTAGTCTTTTCCCAACTAGGATACGTAGTGGTCGGCTTCCAGTCTAACTGGACGCAGCTCACGCAGCTGAAAACCAGTATTTACCTACCTAAGAAAAAAACGATATAAACAAACGCTAACGTAATAACGTTAGCGTTTGTTTATATCGTTTTTTTCTTAGGAATTAGGATTGCTGAAATAGCGGGCAAATAGCGTTAACTATAATAATAGTTAACGCTATTTGCCCGCTATTTCAGCAATCTCGTAAATAAATACCTACGTACGAGTACCTAAATCACGTTTTCCGGAATAAAAACAAATGATTTTCCGTAACATAATTAAAACAAATTCCTGTAACAAACTTGCTGGCATTTAAAGACTTTCTTAAACGACCCATTCTTACGCCAATTGCATTCTTTCTTTCATTCACAAAAAGTGCAGAAACTCCATTTTAACACGGACAGAACATAAAATGACATTTCCAATCGTAGCTTTTTCATCTCGAACGACAAAAGAGTTGTCTTTGAGCCGACCCGTTCAACAGACTCGTTCATTCAACGGCCGGGAGTGAGTGAATGAAAAGAAACAATGAACGAATTGCTCGGTCGAACGGACGTCAAAAGGAAGGCAAGTGGAACGAGTGACACTATTGTATTATTTGACGTGATATTAAGATATTGTGCGATAGCTCAGTCGTACGAGTGTCCGGATCACTTGGAATTATTGATGTTTGTCGCAAACACTAATGGAATTTGTTAGGTAGTTATCATTTGTCAGGACTTCAGTAGTAAGTTTCTTCTACCAAGAAGAAATATATTTAGGACATAGTATTTTTTATTATTTTCTTTTTACAACTTCGGAATAGGTACGATAGGAACCGTGTTTTATTTTTTTGCGAGTGGCAGTGATGAAACGTTACTAAGGACCCACCTCTATAACAATTTAGAAAAGTTCAATCTGGTGTGTTTTGAGGCGATGCTTATTTGAAGCGATGGCGGCGACCACAAAGATTGTTGCTTAGAAAGAAATTAATTAATTATTTTCTTTCTAACAAAAATCCTTAGAAATACGTAAGTCAAACACGAGTCCTCGGTCCAGCTCCGAAGGTAGACGATATAAAGCCAAATACACATCACCGTAATCCGGTAGCTAACGTTTCAAGTTAGCAAAGCAAGTCAAAGATGCTGCTTAACCGGTTAAATTGAAAAGTTACATGGACAGCTAAGTACGTGCAGTCTGAGCTATCGGTCCGAAACGACGGCAATCAGTTAAAAGCATGCGAACCCCGGACTTAAGGCTGTGTACACTAGCCTGGAAACGGGTTTTAAGAAAAAATGTAGTAGAAAGGTTATAAGAAACGAATAAGAGACGATGAGAAAGGCTATCTTGTTTCTCCGTTCAAAGAATACGAAAACATATTTTTAGGAAAGTGACAAAGAGAATAAATAGTGTTTAACCTAAGTTACCGGCTGTATGGGGTTCTGATTAAATTAATAAAGTTATATGCATCGGAACTTCATATTAATATAGTCTACAGTCGGCTGCGATGTAAGGACATTCCGAACATTTTTATAAAAGCCTTAGGTGGGCTTAGAACGGTTTTAATAACACGGTACTTAACCACGAAACCAAGCGTGAATCCTGTGACAACTACATACGTGAGTAATTCCTAGAAAATTATCTCACTCAGGTACTCATCAAAAATTCAAAACCAGTTCACTAACTAATTTGTGAAAACCGAAATCCGTTGTGTCCTCAGCCTTAGCATCGTGAGACGAGCACAGAGGGCCGGTTAACTGTATTTTAGCGGATTTCAGGACGTATTCACTGGAAAATGTTACGGTTTTCAGCAACAAGATACCACGCTACAAAATACAATACAAGAATATCTTGGAAAATATTACAGAGAAATTCTAAATGTAGATAGAATAAATTCTTAGTAACAGGTATCTACATTATACAATAGACTTTGAAAGGAAAACGATATCTGGAATAGGAATTACTATTTCACAAGGATAGTAAAAGATAAGTCGTGCAGAGAATGCGTTGTGCAGTACCTATGAATCAAATAGTCTCCGCATGAGTCGTTGCTTCGATTACAATCCATATTAGCGACCCGGCTCTGCTTTTCAAGGACTTGACAAAATAACGGCCAATTTGTATGTTACCATGTAATTAATTACATAAAACTTCCGGAATAAATTTTCTACATTATGGATCTAAGTCCGTTGCTTGGTTTAATAGAATACCAACACGGATGCACAGACGGGCACGATAAGCAATCTTGATTTATAACTTGCACAGCTAAAGATAGATGAATATCGCTCACACGTCCTTAATATTTACGATCAGTATTCGTTAATCGAATTGAGCTTCTCGACAGAAAATCGAGTTCGTATTCGAGTCAGTTACAGATCTCATCTCACACGATTTACTATTCAATTTATACTCACGTCACCATTATTGATGAGCACATAATGCCCAATGTGTCTGCCTGTACAAATTACTTATTTATGCTCAATTCTGCTAACCTTTTGATCTTGGATGCTCACGATTGTAACACTGTGGAACAAAGAGATAGATACAGAAGATCGGTTACACGCAACGACCGAAAAAATGGGTCCAAGTCTGCTGATGAAATCGTGACAAAATTTTATAGCCCATCTGCGATATTACCAAATTCGCGAAATTAATAGATATCATTATTGTTTTTCGACGGTGTGCCAGTTGAAACTTAAAGGTGATAGTTGTTGAAACTATAGACTGTATTTATGTATTATAAGTATTTATTATTAATCTTACAATGCTTAAATCACCCAAGATCTTTCTCTCTGACATTTGTCCCTCTGACGCTTTATTGCGCGGGAACCACGTTCCGATACACATAACAATAGTGACAAATGACAACAGAGGCTTACGTACTTATAGCGATTAGCGATGTCAATCAAAGGTCGAGAGTGCCCTTGCACTAACTGCACGTAAAGCGTTTATGTGTCCATGTGTGCGTGCATGTTGGCTCGTTGTTTATAGCTTCTGTTACCTATCTACTCTGTGACGGTTTGCCCAGTGAGCCACGCTGTTATTAATGCACAACAGATAAAAATATTCAGCGTCATTACCCAACTGGTGAAAATATTGAATTTTAATGCGACGAATGTGATTTACACGTAAAAAATGTGCGAAAGGATTATGATTTTCTTTGATACAATAAGTAGATTAGCCGTGAAATAAATAATAATGTTCGTGCTTAATGGCGCCCACGTGGGACATCCAATGGGCATGGTCACTTGGTCAGTCTACGATACGTCATTTTGTTTTGATTACCGCACAAGCTATCAACATTAGCTTCACAATTGCTTTATACCTTCGACTCAGTTGTGTAATATTCTTTCTTTTTCTCAATTCAAAGGATGGAGGATATCCCGTAAGTGCCATTTTAAGTATAGTTATGAACCATCAAAGCTAAAAGAGTGTTTGAATTCAAAGGATTTTGAAGGCCATTCATAATGTGGATTTGAAACTTCTTATGTTTGAAAAAATCTGCTGCTCGTCAAATTACACAATGAAAATTGTAGAATATGCAGTCAAATGGCATTGGGATGGTGAGAGTGTGTTACACATACCATACCATACCAAATAAATGTTCAAGTATTTAAACACACATCAACGAACAAGAACATTTCCAACACAGTAAAGTAAACTTAATAACCAATATATGTTGGTGTACAAATCCCATAACATTAATTTGTGTAGAATTATTAGGAAGAGTACTCTTCCGAGGTAGGAGGTCCTATTTAAGTTTTGTGAAGATCTGATAAAGACCTTCGGAGACATATAATGGAACTCTTCAATTAATGTAAGCAATATGCCGTGATTGGCCACACCATGTACAATTGTACATATTGATGTGTTATAGTATTCACAATTACTTTACACAACATCACGCCTATACACTCTGAAGGGGTACGCAGACGTGAACAGTACACCCACATTTCGCCACTAATGTTAAAGTTCCATGTTAATATTAATTATAAAATTACATGTATTCTTTACCAACTTATATTATGATAGAAGGTTCTCAATTCGCGGTAATCTTTTTTAATGGGAAGGTGGTAACTTCTTTAGGGGCAATTACATAAAATGGTGAGGGTTCGTTGAAGGATAGATGAGGGGTTTTCTTATTACTTTTTTTAATAATAAATAATAATAATAATAAAATTATTTGTTAGAATATTATTATTATTATTGTATGTATATTAGTTTATAAGTGGGTGGTTATTGGACACTAAATAGACGCACTTCATATTCAAATTTGGCAGAACCAATTTACAATACAATACACACAATAGACTATACCACAAATAGATAGAAGAAAACATTAAACAACCACTTTCTTCAAAACGATAAAACATCCATTTCACCTGTACTTTCCTCCGGGCATCGACCTTTCCTTCTTAGTACCTTTTACTAGTCACTACACATCAAATAAATATTAATAAATAGAAAATATGAAATAGACGAGAAATAATTTCTTTTGAGCATTCCTTATTGACACCCTTTTAGTCCTTTATCGGTCGAGTGAACGCTGGTGACGGCTCAAGGACGACTATTGTTATAATAAATGTATGGAAATATTCCACGGCATTGTTCCTGAAAGTTTCTGGATGACTGGAGGCCGTTCGGCTTACTTCTAGAAATGTTAGTGAGGAATATGATACTCTTGTTACATTTTCCTAGTAGCTACAGGGACTTCCTGGTATGAAGTTGTTTTTCTGATAGCTCAAACGTGTTGCGTGCCTTTATTCGACAAAAGACGAAAATAGATAAAAAGAGGGTCGGTGTCCATCAAGACTCTGCGGGGTTATACATGTAGATAGACAGATAAACCATTTATTTAGTGCACTCAACAGACAACACAACACACTAAAAATAATTATAAAATTATAATAAGCTTTTTTATTTCTTATAATCCTTAAAAAAACATTTACACAATACTTATTCTAATGTTAGTGAATAACTTATACCTTTTTTTTTATTTTTTATTATGTATTCTTATAGAAACCCCTTGATAGCGTATAGGCCTCCTCCAAATTCTTCTGCATGCTACATGATAAGATAAGATAAGTCTTTATTTGCCTTAAACATGGTATAAAGTTGTTACAGTCAGATATTAATATAAAGTCCGCATGTTTAGCTACACAGGATATTTGTATCAATTGCATGCAAAATAATATTAATATTAATTATTATTATTATTTGATTGATGAGTGATGACACACAAAATGAGCATTTTGTCTTTCATCAATCATCATTATTAGAGTTCCGTACAAAAAAAAAACCGGCCAAGAGCTAGTCGGACTCGCGCACCGAGGGTTCTGTACAAACATTTTAAACGACAAACTTAACTTTGCTGTTCGATCCCATTAAGCGGCTATTGCACCAACCGCAAATAATAAGTTTCTAATAGTAAAATCGCTTTTTTTTTATTTTTCTTACTTTTTCTTACTTTCGCTTTATTAAACTACATATTTACGGTTTTCAGACTTTTTCCTTTACATGTGCTGTAAGACATTGCTTCTCGCCAAATTTCGTGATTCTAGGTCAACGAGAACTACCATAATATAGGTTTTCGACCCAAAACCTGTATAGGGTACTTCCGGTTAAAAGCAAGGTCTTACAGCACAACTAAAGGGAAAATGCCGAAAAATAAAAAAAAGTTGAAATTAAAGGTAAATTATGGTAATTACAAGTTTTCAAGTGTTTATTATTATTATTGTTTATTTTATACACCTAACTACTATAGACCTGTATCTGAAAAAAAAATTGAACATGCTAAGTCCACCCGTTCCTGAGAAAATCGGTGGTGACAGACGGAAAGACGGACAAGAGAGTGATCTTATAAGGGTTCCTTTTTTTGACTGTTGAGGTACGGAACCCTAAAAATGAAAAAACGGAACCCTTATAGGATCATTCGTGGATCATTTGCAAACCTTACTGTGTCATATATGAAAGGGCTCGTTTTGAGGATTTTAAATATATTTTTGTTATTATTATAAAATAAATAGTTTTGATTTTATTCATGAAAGAAGACGAAAATTGCCCAATTACCCCCCCTGATCTCCGAAACTACGGAGCTTAAAATTTTGAAAAAAAATACAAAATATAGTTCATTGCTCGTAGATTACAGGAAACCTATAAGAATTCTATCAATTGAAAATAAAGTGGTAAACTCAATATAAGACTGGCATTTTTGGCATGAATTTTCACAATAACAGCATGAAAATTCATACACACACAATATTTTACCAACTAGAACAATTTAATTGCAAAAAAATTGTGTCCAATCCTAATTTGAAACAAACAACTTTCAAAACATATCAAACATTTTTCCGGACAATTCATTTTTCAATCAACTAGACACAGTTAAAGCATGAAAAACAAATAGATTTTAAATTTTGTTCGTAAAATAGTATATCAAAAACTATACGGAGGGAAGGCCCGCATGTGCACATACCAGAAAATTGATTTCACCAGGTGTTCCAAGCCAAATTGTTCTGTTTCCTACCGCTAGCGGAAAGTGTACAGGATGAATTCTTCAAGTGAGCGCGGATGCGCGGCCAAATGCGAAACTATGAGGCATAGCGAAAATACTCAAAGAAGTCTCGGGACCCATTTTGATAAAAACTAAACGTGCATTATTGTATATTCGAAAAATCTATATTTCTAGTTAGGAACCGAACCCGGTGATTTTAGAAAAAAACACTGTATTTTACATCATTTGATAGTGTGGCTAATAAGCATCAAATTTTGGGAAGTACGGGCATTATGACACTGAGCATTTTTCTCATAGTTTCGGAAAGGCCATCCACGCCCGCTTAAAATTCACCCTGTGTAGTTCATATCTACATACCTAGGTATATAGAGATATACTGCATGTAACACTGTGATCATTTCTAGTAAAAAAATTGTAGCGGGTATTTTTATCTGCTATATTGTGTTGTTTTCAGATATAGTTTTGGATTTGGTTACACTTGCACGTGCTTAAAGTATTCAAGTCAATCCGGTATTGAGTGTTGACAGCTAAATGGATTTGCTCGTTGCTGAAAGCGGATTCTAACGACATTATCTTTTATCACCCTAAATTGACTCTATAGTAGTCTAGTCAATTTGGGGTGATACAAGATAATGTCGTTAGAATCGTAAGCATTCATCTCAGCCTAGATTTTCATAATCACAATAGTAAAAAAAAACAAAAGTAGCAAAAGTCTTAGGTGACAGGACACCAGATACAGATCTGCCTTCTTCTTTGGACCCAGTTACACTTAAGTACTTAACTTTATCTTTTTAGGGTTCCGTAGTCCTGACAAGGAACACTTATAGTTTCGTCACGTCTGTCTGTCTGTCTCTCTGTCTGTCCGAGGTTTTGCTAAGAGACCGTTAGTACTAGAAAGCAGATTTTGTAGGGGTATGAATATCAATTACGCTGACAAGTGTGGGGTATCGTTAGGTCCTTTAAAATGACTTAGTGGTTGCTAACACAATTTTTCGATTTAATGCTCCATTTACGAAATAATAAACTTTAAAGTGCAAATTTTGTTCCAGTAGAGCGCCCCCCTCCCCCTCTAAAAGCTAAACTGCTGGATTAAAAAATCTGAAAAACATCATAATTATAGTGCATTTCATGTACTTTAAAGGGAAACTACAGCGGTTAGATAACTTTAGTTTAGCAGTAACAATCGTTGAAGTTGGTGTGGGATAATTTTGTACCAAATACAACCTTAAGTGACTAAAATGGAGTAGTTGCTTGTTTATAACGGGTGAAGTATGCAAGTGCATTGAAAAACAATATCTAAAATATAACGAGGTACTACGGAACCCTACACTGCGCGTGGCTCGACACGCACTTGGCCGGTTTTTTGTATTGTGTGGTTGACCAAATTCGTCGACCTTTACCACCTCCAATTAGAAAACAAGAAAATGAACACTTACTATAAATGTTAACAATAAAGCACACTCCGAGTAACCTTCCATCAGCTCCAGCGCTCACAAAAAACGGCGCACAACGCTACAGCGCCATATCTCAGTGACCAGCGCAGTCGGTGCTAATCACCGCATACGTCACGCCGGACACGCCCCCGGCGAGTGTTAACATTCCATGTAATTGACAAGTTTTTGTAGCTATTACAAGCACCTATCTCGGGCGTAGTTCGTGGCTAAGTAATAACAGCCGCACACGTTGACCTTCAAAGGTGGATGGGTGACAATTCAGTACGTACCGAGCTTCCTCCGTGTCCCGGAAGCACGTCAAGGTTTTGGTCTCGGCTGTCGTTAACTGCTCTGAGAGAATGACTATTCTTCAATTCCGTTTATTCAGAAGTAAGCGAAGGGTCAAAGGGCCGCATCGAAAGCATTTTCCCAAATGGTAACAAAGACAAATATACAAAATCCTAACTATCTACAGGACATTGCTTAGATCCACATTTAAACGAACTACTCCCAATAATTTAGCGAGTTTGATCTCATAGTCCAAACTAATCTATTAGCCAGACGCCGCGGTAAGGAGAGCGTCAAATATATTAGCTTCATGTGAAACTCCAGGCATTTAACTGTTGACTCGGACCGAAGGACCAGGTAGGTGGCTGTGAAAAATGGATGAGCATTGAACCTTGTTTTTGAACTTATTTTGATAGCTTTCAAAAAATAAAAAAAAAAACAGTCATACTCATTTTGCCGTCAAAATAAGTTGCTCAAAAACAAAGGCAAAGAAATTATTCACGATGTTTTAAAGGCTCTTTAGTCAACTGATCCCGCTCATTTGGTACAAATCATTCGATCTACCTTGCAATTATTTTGGCAAAATGTTTTTTTAACTATCCCGGAATTCATATTAAATTAGTTAAATAAAACTGAAAACATGACTAATGCCGAATTGAACTCAGAAGTAAAATTGGTATTGTTCGTCGAGTCGTTGAGCTCTGAGTTTTGTATTTACTAGTCCATCTTAGATACTAATATCTTATCTTATCCTCTAGGTTTGTTTTGAAGTTTCTTCTCGGTTTGGAAACACTGAACTCATCTTGTTTTTAAATACTATTGTTTCTTTTTTAAGCAAGTGTTTTTGAGACCCAATTTACAGAAATAAATATAATTTATCATTCTACGCTGTAATTCTAAAAAAATAAACTAATATAAAGAAACTTACAAGGACGTTTGTTCTAAATCTAGCCTGAAAAAGGTTTCTAAAACTTTTGTTTTTAATTAAAACATTCTAGCTCACTGGTCCAACATCAGCAGACGAATGTGTCGCCTTAATCAAGGAATTAAACTTATTTTTCTAGACTGAGATAGCGAGTGGGGATTAGTGGCTGGCGGCATCGCGGGATGGCGGGACAGCGGGATGGCGGATAGTCCCCAAGACTAGCCCGGCTAAGTGTTTAGATTTACAATGGAAGCTTGACATATTGGGTGGAGATATTTTAAGGATTTGCTCTACTACTGATGGTTTAACTGTGTTTTCGTTTTATTAGTTTTCCTGTGTGACAAAATAAGTAAGGAACCTATTATTTTATAAGAAATAAACTACACAAACAGCATTGTGCGTGTTCTATGTATTTAACAGTAGTCATTATGTACAATTCATGGTTGCAGTTTTTTTTAGTTGCAGTCGATGGCTCTTAGACGATGTACATTAAAAATAATAATAACTCCAAATAGCTGATACCTAGATTGGGAGAGCAAGCAGAAAAAACTGATTGTTTAAGAAAACAATATCTTAAACCAAATAAGAAACATTGTTAAGCAGCTTTACGTGTCTTTACGCTTTACGTGTCTTTGCTATTATTTCAGCTCATTAAGTTTTTGAAAGTCGGCTGTTCGCTATTTCTAATAACCTTATCGTAGACAATGTTAAGCTTGTGTTAATCCAGAATTCTAGACGATAATACTATAGACTAAATTGGATGTCAAATCGACACTCTTGATTACTTATAAGCTGAGAAATTAAAAGTAGACTTCCCTCGTTAAAAATCTCTTGAAAAGAAAATGGGTTTAATTTTTCTCCAGAACATTATTTTGAAAGGGCAAATATTTATAGGCTGTACAAACATCTGTCTTCAACATTCGTAAATCAGAAGAGTTCGGACTACAAGCCGCTCCCCCCTTTCAATGGCCGCCCTTAAACCTGTTATAATGAGCGAACTTTTTCCATTTCTTTTTTAAAAAGTTTCCAACAAACCTCTTTTGTGATACTCTTTGAGTTCACTCAGACTAATTGACAGACGGATTTTAGTTGTAAAACCTACCAGTATTGATGGTAACGAAAGGATTTTTTGATTAATTTGTGAAAAAAATGGAAGGATTGGATTTCAGCGTTTTCTTAGTGCATTGTGTTTTAAAATCTATTGTAAGTTTTGTAAAAAGAACTGACTATGGGTTTAAAGTTTTCTATAACGGCGTTAAAGTTGAGCATTGTTAAAAATATACTTGATAGTAGGTATTTTAATCCCTAATGAGAATCGTTTCATTATTTAGGTGAAATATCTATTTTTCATAAGTATATCATCATGGATAGATTTATCTTAAAGAAAACTCTATTGTTATAATATAATTGCCAAACTCAAAAACTAAACTGGCGAATGGTTAGGAAAAGGCGTATATGGACCCTACAGGCTATATATAAATCACTCAGTTTGTTGCACAACCCCTTACCTCAAGCATTCAGGCAGTTGCGACAATAAAACATCACCCATAATGCCAACCACAACATACGAAGTTAAACCTAACAACGTTACATGGAAACCTAATAAAGGCGGCTATAAAGTGCGTCATGAATATTTATCTCCACCAGACATAAAGGCGACTGCACACTAGCTGGCCGTAAAGCGAGGCTCCTTTCAGATGCACTTCACTATAGTTATTATGTCATCAGCAATGGACGAAAGAGGTCCAGTGAGAGTTAGTGTTGTGGTGTTCTTTATTTGAACGTTTCAAAAGTTGTGGCTTTTTTAAGTGACAGGTGATTGTTTTCGGAAAAGTATTGTGGGTTTTTAAGAAGGCTAGTATCGACGCGTGAAGCGTGTTACGTCTCGTACACATAAACACGATACGACGTTTCACGATGCGATGTCGTATCGTGGGAATCTACGTTTGAAGTCAACCTACTGCTTATATTTTACTGTGTTTTAGTACAGGGAAATACGACCTATTTTCTACGAACACTGCAGATTTATTATTTTGATATAGATTACCACGATACAACGTCGCATCGTGAAACGATGCCGCGTCGTAGCACGATGCGACGTCGTATCGTGTTAATGTGTACGAGCCGTTATTTCGACTGCCTTGGTGTTGCAGCACGAGCGCCATGTTCGCCGTGGGTAGGCCCTGCTGGTAGGCGCTACTCAAGAGCCGCTCGGACGCCGCATAACACGCGTTCGCGCGTTAATATTTATTTTCATTCAGTAAGTATCTGTGATACATACTAGAAAGAACAATGAAAATATGACTTTCGTATTGCGAATCGAGCTATCATGAAAAAAGTGGCGTTATAACTAGAGATAATAAAGCCTTTCTAAATGTGCTTAGTATTGAGCTTCAGGTTATTTTATTTTCTTAGATATATATTTTACAAATACTCATACACACATAAGTGGGGGCCTTTCCCATGGGGCAGGCAGAAACTACAGAACGCCACCTGCTACGATCCTTTTGTCTGGTCCACGATCATACATCTGGTCATACACGTTCGACATCTGGTCATACACGTTCGCCAGTAGCAAGTACTATGCTCCTAACCTTTCTGAAGAAACTCACCAAAAAGGTCAATGTACATGCCCCTTCTGGGGTGCCTCCTTTCGGCGTTTCTGCTTACATCTGCCACGTGTGATTCTCATTCATTCTCTCCTCATGACCTAAGTTTTCATGAAACCCAGTAGTTGATTAGGACCTTATAATCAATAGTAGGTGCCTTTGTATTTTATTAACAGCTGTCGTTCCAGCAACTTTGCTCCCAGTCCTCCCGTCCGCGGTCAGTTACAAATTCAAGTGATCCCCGTGTATCAGGGAGGACTCATTACGCGACCCGAGTTACGAACACTGACCCTAATTGTGTCACTTCGTGCGTAAAGGAGCACTTAGTTACCGAACCTTAGGGGAACTACCAGAGGAGCATAAGTCAGAAAGTGAGTTTTTAAAACTTGAAGGGAGTTTTAATTGAGATTTCTACATCTCCAGTGTAGTTGGAAGAAATTACACTTACACGGTCGTCATTCAACTGATATAACTAACGCGGTATTTTATTTTGAAAGCTGTGTTACGTGTCCTTACCAAGGCACACGTTTTCCTAGCTTATAGCAAAATCTATCCCAAAGGCTGCGGTTGCAAAAAATAATTATGAAAGTGGTTTATCAAAAAATATTAAAGATTCTTTCATCATCTGCTCAGCCTTTTCTCAACTATATTGGCTATCTGCTTCCAGACACACTGGATGCTGCTGAATACCTGTATTGGACATGAAGCAACTGGGAGCTTTTCTAAAACTTGTTAAGAATTAGTGTCAGTAGTAGTTAAGTTAGCATGCCTTTAAAGTCACACTCCCAGGGTTCAGGAAAACCTTTCTTCTATAGATGGACTATCAGCGAGGAGCTCGTGGCTAAATATTAACAGATTCTCAGGTCGATCGTAACTTTATGTAAGTGTCTTTGAGTATAGCCAATGGTAGTGGTAGCCCGTGCAAGGTCGCGCGTCCGTGAATAGATAGTTAGACTCACCAACCCCGAATATACGACGGTTTTAATTTTACATACTCATTCAAATAATAATAGAGTTTCTTTAGTCTATTAGTAGACACTAATTTATGTTAAACTAATATGTACCCTAGAATAGAACTTAGTTAATTTCATAGCTAGCATTTAATTACTTAAGGTACTTGACGTGACGTTGACGACTCGAATGGCGCAGCGGTAGTGAGGCTGCCTTACGTTGTTCGGTCCCGGGTTCGAATCCCTGTAGTAGCAAATGTTTGTGTGATGAGTATGGACATTTGTTTCCGAGTCATGGATGTTTATATGTATAATAAGTATGTATTTACAAACAAAAAAGCATCTATGTAGTATATCAACTATCTGGTGTCCACGACACAAGCCTCGTTCCTTAGTGTGGCACTAGATGGCGCTGTGTGCAATGTCCAGGGATATTAATTATTATTATTTATAGGTAGATGTGTTATCTGTCCTTTAATCTCCATTAATGTAATATAACTAATTAATTTTGTTTTGGCACAACTTACTAGTGAGGTGTTATCTAAAGAAAGCAAAGCCAATAAAAAACGAACGAAAACCTTATGAAAATGTCAGGTCCCACTAAAAGCCACACTCAGCAGATGCCGACAGAGTCAGAGTGTCAGGCAGACACTCTTTTCTAAAGTGATAACCCTATTTTAAACTCAAAACGTTATACTTATAACCGCTGTTTAAACGCGGTTTAACGGAATTTAATCAAGGAGGATAAAATAACTTCGTCGACAACGGCTTTTTAATTAAAAAAATACACGTTTAAATAATCCGCTCTCTATTTATAAAATAAATCACTGCTTAAATCGCTTGTCCCGGTTAAGCTTCAGGGATAAGCCGAACGGTTGCAGTTTTTTCAGAGTGGTATCAATTATTTGTTCCTGGTACGAAAGGAGTGGTTATTTTTTGGTACAATTGAATTGGAGTTGTTTTATGCAGAGTTATTGTGTAGTACACTCACAATGCCAATACTAGTTATTTTGAAGATTCACTGCCTCATTGACATTGTCAAAAATTTTTTTTTCAAACTTACTATGCAATATTACGAGTTTCCTTCAAAATTTTTGGGATTGAAAATAGGCTTTTAAATTATTTGGGAGCCAAGATTCAGTTGATTTTTCTGTAGTAAGGATACGAACTGCAAATTATAATTGCAGAAATCGGTACACATATTTGATAGAGATAGCAATTAAAAATAGTTTTATAAAATCATGGTTCAATATCTAGCATATCTTTATAGTAACGAAAAACTATGTATATTTAATATTTGAACACTGTTTATTAAATACCCTACTATTTATATTACATTCCTCAAATGGCTATCTAAATAAGAAGCAATATGGGCTTGATATTTAATTACTGTTATAACAATGACTGGTGAGCGTCAATGCCTTTTTCAATATAAAAAATAAATAATAAAATTTTAGGATTCTCATTTCAAATTAAATATTTTCTTTTTTAACTTCTCAATTGATGAATCCTCGCACCTTTAACCATTATTTATTGCAGCAGAGCCCATGTATCAAAACTTTCTTGAGTATTCTCTCAACATGGCCGATAGATGGCATTAGCGGCAAGTGAGACTTCTTCCCGCCTACTCTTTTTGGAGTTTTAACCATTCTACCGGTGGATTTAAGATTTAGCTCGCTGGCCGGTAGCGCATACCTACAAGCCGTCACGCGTGCATGAACGAGTCAGCTTCCCGTCTCCCTGGGTCTGAGTGGGTTCTCTGGATTGCCGAGGTACGTGGGCAAGTTTTGCTGCTATTAATTATTTGAAATTGGTTTCTCGAGGATTAATCAATAGGGAAATTGATTTTATTTTAAGGTCCGGTCCGCCATTACACCTTTATCATAGGTTCTTAATTCAAATGTTTGGTTTGTTCTTAAAAACAACCTTCTCAAAGGTGCAGGCTATTTACACGCCTCATCAATGACGTCATCCTTGTGCCAATAGTTGCTGGCCAGATCAAGGTCCTTGTAGGTCTGCTTAAGATGTTGGATTGTCAAAAATTCAAAATAGGCAGATAATGGTGATGATGGCGAAGACGGAATAATTAAAGTGGCTATTCTCAGGCTTTTTAAATGTTTATGATAACTACAATGAAGTGAAGACTAAACATTATGATTAAGCTCCTGGCTAGATTGAGCTGGCTCTTTAGACATGTGCATTAACAACACTGAATTTATATATCTAGCCCGGAACTTGTATATTTCTTTACAGACTTTGAAAAGAAACGAAGACTCACGAGCTTCTCGAAGATACCGTCCACAATTCCAATATTCCCATCGACCTGGAATCCCAATTCCAGCACAGTAAATAATTTGAACAGCGCACACCACAGTTGAAAACACTTACAACTTGTTACAAAACTGAAATTGAATTCAAGAAACTTAACTCGACTAGATATAAGTTGGTACATTTGCTCCAGATAACGCTATCTTAACATAAAAGATTTTTGTTGAAAAAAAAACTTGGTCCTCGCATCCGCGCGGTGGCGCTAAAGATAATGAGCTCTCGGGGACTTAATTAAAATTGTCTTGGCTGAATTCCCCTTTTAAAATTCATTCGTGGGGTGAAAATATGATAATTTTAACACAATCTTCTCAACGTGTGGGTTAGTTGAAATATAGACGGTGGTATGCTCAAAATTATAATTTTTTGATTGAACTCGTGCGGAAATAATTCTTTTACATTTTACGTGACTTTTTAAACGCGAGTTGATACGGTCATAGAATAATAACTGTTCTATTGTCACAGTTTTTATTATTCTTCGACCAGGGTAGACAAAAGTTTATTTCTTCTAGGAAACCTGTTTTTCTTTGGTTTTCAATTTCATTCCTAAAACAAAGAATACCTACATACCTACTTAATTCCCTGTGGCAAGTATATTTGATATTAATGACCCACTAATTTACCTTTAAATGTTACATCAAAGAGTGACTGTAATTTCATTAGCCACGTCACTACAGGTCGACGTCAACAAGACACGAGTATTTGTAACACAACACGAGCACACAATACAGGCCATCTCGGGCCAACTCGAGCCATCGTCAACCATCCCGAGCCACGTTATCTGATATTGTCTTTGTATCAGAACATAAAAGCTGATTATTATGTGTCAATTTTGCAAATGCGTTTGTATTGGGAGCTTGTAAAAGCCATGTTGTGAAATTTGACTGCATACCGGCTACAGATTCGAAGATGACTGCTACATATTTTTTATTTTATATTTGTTGTTTCAATTCCGGTGATCACTGCTCGTGCCTTCTCGTATAAGAAGACGCCTTTACCCAACAGTGGGTATTATTAATAAGGTTATAGAGAACGTTGACCCGTCTGTTACCTTTTCAAGGCGATTCTGACTTAGTTTGGCACTCAAGAAATCTCTCTCGAAGATTTCTCGTTTTTTAACCTTTTATTCCGGTTGTGTGTTCAAATTAATGTTTTCTGGCCGCCACGTGGGCGAAACCGAAGGATAAGGATAGTTAAAATAAAAGACCACTAATTGTACAAAACGATGCGGTGGAATTTCGTATGTTGAATGCTAGGAAACATAATTAGGAGATCAGGTGGCCTACCATGACGTCTTAAAGCAGGATCGTTTTAATCTTGTTCCAGTGTGGGTAAGAGACGGAACTATACAGGACGTCTAGCGCCATCTCTTTCCCACATTGAAACAAGATTAAAACGATCCTGCTTTTAGACGTCATGGTATAGGCCACCTGTAACTTATTGTTTTACTCTTTGCCAAGGAAACCAGCATGATGTGAGCATTCTGACACATGTTTGCCTGGTTGTTCTGTTTATAGACTTACTTTAATTGGTCCTTTGATCTTTAAGGTTGTTTTTCTGTTATTTTATTTGATCGAAATGTATGTGTAATATATATCAGCAATATTGACATCATTAACTTTGTCGATGTATAATTCTATAACCAGGTTTTACGAATTCAAGATGACAGACCTTAGCAACAACAAAAAGAAGTCTTGATTTATTCAGCTTTCAGAAAAATACTTGTAAAGATTCCAGGTAAATTATTTCAGACAAATTCAGTATAAAAGATGATAGTTATCGGCCCACACGTTGACCTACAAACTAATAGAAATACGCAAGAAATATTCTGAAAATTTGATAAAGTTTCCTCAAGCTATCCTAATCTAAGTAAAGGCTAAGCAAACTAATCTAAGTAAAGGTAAGTTAATCTAATCTACCTTAATGTACTTAGTTAAGTAACACGATTCCGATTTTCTCATTATACCGTACTTAGGCGCCGCTTTGAGCACGACTTAAAAGTTAAAAATATTGTCTGAATTATTAATATTGCTTGGTAATAACAGTTACAATTAGTGTTTTAGTCCTGAATTTGTAATTTGGCAGACGTGATCTTCGTTCCAGATGCTATTATAGACTTAAGCCTAGGTACAAGATAGTGCCGTGTATTATTTGTTAAATAGCAAAACAAATATACCTATAGAGTACACAGAAGGTTTAGGGTTCAATGTTCGGTGACGAAAATAAATGGGTCTGACCTGAATGAGAAATTCGAAGTTTTGTGGTAATGTAAATAGGAATGATTGGGTCTGGTAGGTAGTATATGAAAATAGCCTCAATCTCAAGGTAGTCTCAACATTTCTGCTTGATTTTCAAAACTTTGTTAAACGTGAAAATTTAGTAAAATCATTATAAGAAGTCATAAGATCATACTTACTTGTTATTCCGCACTTATCTCACCTACTAACGTGACAATGGAACCAAAACGATACTTTTACCAACTCCAAGATATTTTCGTACATACCTAATTCCCAAATTCTCGAATGAAAACAGGTCAGGGTACGCTGGTCTTTCAAACATTTTGGTCCTTATGTCCAGTGTTAAGGGATCTTCTAGGCAAAACTGCCCAAGACATCGGTAGTAGGTACAAGTCATCTTTCATAGATCGTGACACCGCTGTCAGGCTCACGCACAACTGGAACAAGTAAAACTTCCAAGCCAAGACAATTGGTTAAAAATAATCGCCACACAGTCAAAAAACACCCTTATAACTTGTGAACCACGGTGGTTTTTTGTGTGCGGGTGGTATGGAAAACTGGGTCGAGTACCGTCCTTTAGTTTGACAGTAATTCATTATTATTAAAGCCTCTTCGACGGTGATGTGTCTGTGTTTGACAGCTGGCCGGCCATTCGGTGTCATTCCGTGCCATTCGGACGATCGCCGCCCGAACGTGTGGATGTGACTTTACACTTGTATAGCGTATTTCATTTTCTAAAGTTACAGGTGCTGGTTATATTTTTAGTACTCAAAGCCGAGGTATTTAGCCACATCTGCTTAGAGTTGTAGCCGACCCCAATGTAGTTAGGAACAGGGTAGAATTATGAAAGGGCTTTTTAAGCTTCCGGTAGTAAAAATGTCTTTAGTCCACACTGTTTTGAAAAGCAAACAAATTATTTAGCTCCTTTATTGAAGAGTCGTCATAATTATGGCACTCGGCAATAGTGCTCTTTTCATTGAAATATATTGAGCAGTTTTGGAGAGTACCTCCTACGTCCAAACTAACAACGTTTACCTCTTTATAGTTTTAAGTAGGTACAGATAAACAACGGCAATTATCTGCCTTTTTTTTTAATCAAATGACTTCTCCCGCTCTGGGCGGAGCAGGAGGGAGTGTCAGACTTTTACTGACTAAAACCCATCCATGTTCCTTCATCGCCCTTTGTGTTCCGGGGCCACGGTATCTCTTTCGAACAGTCCCGCAACCCCGGCAGGCATCGGTCCTTGCGGACCCCTTCCTTTTTGCTGACTCTCTTTGAGGCGCGCGTGGAACACGAACGCGCTGTTGACACGGCCTGTCGTCATGAGACGGACGGACGGCAAGCTCAAGCCCATAGCCCACCGTCCACAGGATTGTGCAATTATCTGTCTGCTAAATAAAAAAGAAACGGTCTTGTATGTAATCCATCTGCCAAGTACGGGTCGTGGTTTTTCGTTGACCGTTTACTGTAGCAAAGTGACCAGTATAAAAAGTGTTAGAAAATGTAAAGGGCACTTGAATCCCTTAGGTAATTTAAATAATTTTCCTTTAAAATATTCAGGAACGTCTTGAAAATGAATAAATGTGGCGACAAAGGGTGTGTCGGAAGACAAATCCATACGCGAACATTCTTCGACCGAAGACGTTCAACTTGTCCTTAAGAGCATGTCTGATGCTCCAGGGCTGGCTACTTTCATCAAACATTTCTGTCTATTGATGATTTTAATTTTATTGAATTGTGGTTCTAGCGCTTGGAGATTTATGAAACAAGCGTTTCCCAGTGGTCGTCCGAAGCTCGAATTGGCCGGTACAGTAATTGGGCAGTAATGTGTAGACGTAGCAACTTTTAAAAATAATATTTTCCTACTGAGTTATTTATAACTTTATTACCTATGTCAAAAATATAGTATTTTGGAACTCACACTATTACTAAATAAGTCTGATTTCAGATAAGTACAGACATATATGGTCAGATTAAATGTTTAAATCGTTATCTTCCGAGAAAACTGCTTTAAAATGTTGCTAATTGTTTACTTATTAGTGCTTGACGAAGCCACTGTACACCACTGTACACCTCTCATAAGGCACGATGTTGTGTAGTTTCTTGAAACGTTGCGGAATAATATTTTTATGAAAAATTGTGTCAGTATTTTGGCTGCAGCCCTAATGTTTCTGCGTGCACTTTTAGCTTCGGTTAAAAGGTCCGTCCGCGCCACCAGCTCTCCGATCGACAGAATGTGCATTGTTATAATGGCTGTTAATCTAGCTTTCAGATACGTAATATTTTGCCTTTTTCCGAGTGGTCTCGTATCCGCTTGCATGTAGATGTAATCCAAAACTTACCAAAAATTTGAAGCCTGAATTCTGGGCCCACGTGGTGTATGATTGCCCATTTCTTCTCACAGATGTGATGTATTCTCTCAGTAGTGTAATAGGCTGTAGCAACATGCCTGTGTGCCTTCGCAAATCGTCTTTCTTTAGAACAGAAAGTTACCAGTGTGTTCCAAGCCCAATTACCTTATGCCACTCAGAAGATAGAGCTATTCTATAAGGAATACTTCAAAAATACACAGCCAAATCGTGAGTATAAACTAGGTATCTATTTAAAAGCAAGCAGTGCTGTTTTATAGAAGTTTCACATCAGTAATCACAACTACAGTAACAATACAAAACTAAACAGACCCCGTCATCCATTAAAGACAACACGTCACCCTTGACGCTTAGACTAGTGGCGTCAATGTACCGTGACGAGTATGTCCTGATCTTATTGTAGGCTCGACGTAAGCCCCGAGGGAGGACTAGTTTGAGAGTTTTATTTTGGTAGGTTATTCTTGGCATTTGTCTGGGTATAAAATTAGCACAAGTTGGTTCTTTGGAAAAAGGGCTTATTTTGGATGAGCTAATAATATAATAGACCGTATTTAAATGATCTGTAAAAATAGAAATGGGTTAATGATAGGATGACACAAAATATTATGTCGATGATAATCTACGTCTCTACTTATAAATTTGTGTATATCATGTAACTAATATGAATTATCAGGTTTCAGGAGTCTATTACCTGCTAAGGAAAAGGAAAAACCTGCTAAGGTGGATATTTATAGATGACTCCACCCTAGATAGTAAATGTGGTGCTGTTCCACAAACGATGAGGCACTATATCGTGTCCTGCGTGTCTAGTTGTTTGTTCGTTACGGGAACTGATGGACGCTACTGGTGACGCCTAACTTGGAGCCGAATACTCAGCTTAACGCAACTCAATTTAAATTGCCATTGGCACCCTAAGAACATAACACAATATGATTTAAAACGTTTCACAATTAAATTCATGTTAGTTACACTTCTTCGTTTGTGATATGCTTGAACATCTTATTTATATTCAAACTCACACACTAGGCTCTAAACTAGACCTTGAAGGGCAATAGACATGAAAACTAAGCTTTTCTGAATAGTTGCCGACGTAGCGCAACGTTAGTGTGTGTTTAAATAACGATAAATTCAAATCACTCATAGTTAAACAAAGTAAATCTTTGTTCAACAAACCTGACATGTAGATACATGTAGACACATACATATGTCTACCATTATGTTCCAAAATGTTATTCCAGCCAGTGAAAATCGTATGCAAAGAGGGAGGCATAACTTAAACAGTGGAAAATATTCTCTACCCTCGAGTCGAAGGTAACTGAGTGACTCGGAATAAATGACTAATTACTGGCCCAACTCATTAGCACAGATTTCTCCCTCCAACACTGCCAAATTAAAGAGTTCACTCAACCAAATAAGCACGTACATAACAGTTACGTTTAAACTCTGCAGGGTTATACTTCAAAAGTGGGACGATTTAAAATGGTATTTGAAATTCGAACGGAGCAATCATAATACGACGCTTTTCATCTGTTTTGCGTTTATAATTGAGCTTATTTGTAAATGTGTGTGTGTGAACTGGATTTTAAATAATTATGTGTTGTTTATTTTAAAATCTAATTCTGTAAAATTCATTTCCAGAGTTATTTTGAGAATGGATAAAATGGAAATTCAGCTACCTCCTGTAAAAACATTATTTTGATTTGTTTGATTCATTTACTTGTTCATTATTTTCACATAAATAGGTAAGTACCTTATTTTAAAATCACTGTAATTTCATAAAAAAGGAAAACCCTACCATGAGCACGCCCTATCTGCTCCAACACAACGAAAAACAGCAAAGATTCCGCTCCGCATACTCTTAACAGTCAGCAAAACTAAATACTTTATCCGCATCCAATTATACGATAAACAAATAAAAACAACGCCACAGCATAAAACAATCGCGTTGGAAACAAAGCGAAAAGCAGTGCATCAACGTGCAAACTTAATAATTGGTTGCAACTATTCATCACTCTGGAACTGCGAGGAGTTTGGATGCATTAAATGCAGGATAGGAGAGTGCGTTCAAATTGAAACATTTTCGTTGGGAACACTGAAACGTACTCCGTTTCATTTGAAATTTTTATTTTATTGCTGCAGTACACCGCACGGGGACATCTGACTAAATTGAAGTGAGCTCGTTTTATTTCCATGTCGTGTAATAGTCAGGTATTTTGGTGTATATTGAAAGGTTTTAAAACGTTTGATACGTTGAATGGCGTGATGGTAGACGAGGGAACTTAATTAGTTAATTAACGGATTGTTCGTAGGCAGTGCACGGCCGGTGTCTGGTTTGATGCGTGTGTACTTTGAACGGCTACTGATCGGCATTATCCGTACCAGGTAATATCGCATAGTAGATGCTTTCAGATTAACAAGACTAAGGGCGGATGTTACCCATAAAACTGAACGCCCATAAAACGCCCATCTACATAGCGTTCAACTCAGACCAAGTAAAAAACCAAGACAGCGCTGCGAACAATAAAGTGAGGCAAGCGCAAATTACGTCTCGCTCTGTTCATACACGCTCACACGCACATTTTCACAAACTACAATTAAACTATGCCTACGACATGTTTACGAAATCTGCCTCGCAGTTCCATCTTAACTTTTTAGGGTTCCGTAGTCCTGACAGTTTGACCCTTATAGTTTCGTCATGTCCGTCTTTCCGAGGTTTTGCTAAGAGACCGTTAGTACTAGAAAGCTTACAGCTTTTTAGTACTAACGGTCTCTTAGCAAAACTCATCCATCAAACTCTTCCTTTTGTAGGGGTATGTATATCATTTACGCCGACAAAGTGATCAAATAAAAAAAATATATTAAAAAAAAATATTTTGAAGTGTCGTCATTATCTAATTGTAATGTCATATGAAGTGGGTTTTTTTTTTTGTAATCTGCCTCATTGTGTCGAGTATCGTTGAATAGGTCTTTTAAAATGGAGTTGCATATTTTATTTTTCAATTTAATGCTCCATTTTTTTGAAATTTTTGTTTCAGTTTGTCCCCCCCCTCTAAAAGCTAAACTGCTGGATTTCATGAACGTTAAAGGAAAACTATAGCGGTTAAGATAACTTTATTAGTTTAGCAGTAACAGTCGTTGAACTTGGGTGTTGGATAATTTTGTACTAAATACAAAACGCGGTTACGATATACTGATCGCGTTCATTGGGTTTCTAAGCAGTAATTAGGCGGAAGTAAAGCGGCGTATGTCACAATCTGGAAACAAATCAAACACTTACAAACGAGCGTCCTTAAGTTGGATGTATAGGTAAGCTGCTTAGGTTCATGGTCCATTGATAATAATCCGCCTTCTTTCACAAACCGCGCTGAAAATGTGACATTCATTTGGAAAATTCTATGTTCTATATATACCGACGAAATCCCAACAGGGTAGCTTCGCGTTTGGATTCAATTGCTTTGAGTGAAGCCTTTGGATCTTTTCACTAATCTTTTACATGAGGTAGTGGTTATAGGTTTTCGGGCTTTAGGAGGAAGGTTCTTTTGTTTTGCTTTGACATTTACCTTGATAATTAAAGCCAAACTCTCAATTTTCGTATCAGGAACCTCTTAGCTATACGCTATACGCTCTTAGCCTACACGCTTATTTTTAGGTCGTTCTGGAACCGAAAGCCGTAAACTCGACAATCGAACTCGGAACGATACAGAGTGTTCTTTTTTTTAAAAACAAAAAAAAACAAATTTATTACACTAAAATTTTACGTGTTTTTTTTTAAAACAGTCAAAATCGTTCCGATTTCGATGATCGAGTTTATGGCTTTCGGTTCCAGAACGACCTAAAATTAACAGTTTATATAGCTATGTTTGGAAATTGATTGCTACTTCAGTTGATAAAGTTTCTTAGTCAACTACTCATGTATAACATAACAACTTCTCAATATGTTTTCAAACAAATGTATTTATAGTCAGAATCCAACACAATTAATTCATCTAAAGATTACCGCGAAACTCGTACACGCCCCAACGAACAATTTCCACTGAAACCTATAATTCCAAGTCGGTGTTCGATCGAAGGTTCGAGTATCTGGTCCCAAGGACTTGATTCGTCCGACGCAATATATCCAGGGGATAAAGCCAACGACAATAAATAAATTGGTGTTTCGCAATCAACGCGTCCAGATCTTGAGTCCAGGGTAACAAATTACGCTAGTTTACATTTTACAAGGAATTGTTCGTGCGAAATAAACTCGACAGAATTTCAACGGTTTGAGCAAATAATTTACGTGTTTAGAAATACCTTTCGCGATTGGTGAGTAACTGAAGCGTTAAATATTACAAGTTAGAGGAGGAGCTTGAGCTGCATTTGTTGTTCATTTTGGTTCCAGAATGATCCAAGTTGAAGATGAATTGTAAGCTGCATTAAAGGTGCTAGTGCCGTGATTGTATTATAGGTTGAATTGATCTGCCTTGAACCTTGAATCTAGTATTCATTGAAATCTTCACATCGACTGACCTGCCCCGTGCCCTCAACTGACTGGTCACGTTGCAACATGCAAATAAATTCAGATGTGTGTTTACAGTACATAAACATTTCACCAGGTATGTTTATGAATGGAGTAGGGGTGAGTCTATCGCCATCAACTGGGCTCAAATCCAGACTCCGCTTGCTACTGAGAAATTCCTGGAAACACTGCCTGACCGTATGCTCCGTAGTGCATGCTACCTTCACACCAACCGCAAGGTATTGTCTACTGATAATTATAATGAAGCCGAGAAACTTCTTCAATAAGTTGAGTAGCAAAAAAGCAGTAACTTTCAGAAATCAAAGTGACTTGACTCACTGCCGCAAGTTTCTCAGCGGCCACCCTTTGAAACAAACACCTTTCGGATTGCTTGTAGCCACAAATGACCGGCTCTGGAACACTTGGGGGCAAGTGGCTAGGTGGCTACGTTAACTTGTGCTTTCACTGAACAAGACTCGAGGGTGTCTTTGAACGAAGTATTAGCTTTTGTTGGTTTCATGATGAAAACATAATTACTACTACTATTTCGTTTATTCATTTATACGCATATTTTCAACATTTTTAAATATTTCATAGTAAAACTATATCAAAATAAAACATTTAAAAATATATTAAAAAAAACAGTAGTCCACCAGCGCTGGGAACAGGGTCCGAGCTGCCGGTGGTCAGGGCTCTTGAGTGAGGAACCTCCTAACAATCCGTGTCCAGAAGTCTTGCGCACTGAATCAAGCCAAGGGCTTGATTTGATCCAGCTGCCAAGCGAGAGCCTCCGAAGATGTTGGTCGAGGCTCTTGACTATTAAGCCATTGGCCGACACGACTATCGGCACAATGACTGCTGTACCAACGTCCACCGTGTCGACAACCTCTGTTACTATTATTATTACTACACATTTTATTCATGCTGTGAAGTAAGTCAAAGAAATTTAAATAAATATAATTATCTTATTGAGATAGACCATAAACATAGATAGATATGAGCCTGCTATCGGTACACACGGCGACCGATCAAGCTTTACAAAACCAGTTTATGAGGAACTCTCATTGTACGGGAAGTTTATACAAAGCGAGGTCGTGTTATACTAGAAATGCATAGCTCGATGTGTCGCCGTGTGTACAAGTGTAACGTGACGAACTTTGCAACTATGTCATTATGCTCTGAAGTGTCACTGAGACATGGGATCACGTTCACAGCCTCTCTGAAGTATCTTAATTAAGTCAATAACAACTTAATTACCAAAATTGATGGTGATTTTGGAGCTATTACGTCCAAATAGTCAAAGGAGAGTCTATTCCAACCATAACTTACTGATAGTGTTATCCTACTAATATTATAAATGCGAAAGTTTGTGTATGGTTGGATTAATGGATGGATGTTTGGTACTCTTTCACTCAAAAACTACTGATCGGATTTCTGGATTTTTTTTTCTGGACTTACTCATTGGATAGTACGAACTCGTAGGACAATCACCGCAGATCAATATAAAAAAAAATATAATAATTTATATTATAAAAATATGATAAACTTATATCATATTTTAAAAACTTTAACAATCCTAAAATTCATAATCCCTACACATTTTCCCGATTTAATATAAAGTCAATTTATTGATATTTTGTACTTTGATAAAATAAATTCCTATTTCTTATAAACAACTGACGAGTGCAGAATCCGACGAGGGTTCTCGTTTCTGGGAACTTGTGCCCGCAATCCTTGAACCCACATCTTATGAATTATGTGAAGATAGATACGTATAATTGGTGGTACAGCTATTATTAAAAATTTTCGCTGGTTTTATATCAAAACATATATATTTCATTTCATTTATTCAATAACAATAACAATTGTGTCTGAATGCGTTACATAAATAGGTTTAACAAACAGAAAAAAACAACACATCTCAACTAATAGTAAATATAGCTTTTACGTAACGATTTTTTTAGGGTTTCGTAGCTAAATGGCAAAAACGGAACCCGTATAGATTCGTCCTGTCTTACTGTTTGTATGTCACGGCCATTATATTGTTTTTTCGGATGGGAAATCATCAAATGACTTCTCCCGCTCTGGGCGGAGCAGGAGGGAGTGTCAGACTTTTACTGACTAAAACTCATCCATGTTCCTTTATCACCCTTTGTGTTCCGTTTCCACGGTATCTCTTTCGAACAGCCCCGCAACCCCGCCAGTTATTGTTTGGACCTAAGGAACTCTTTGTGTGACTCGCACTTAACCGGTTTTTGTTTACTTTATAGTGGGGGTATTTACCCAGCCTTATATAGAGTGCAGTATCCGTTCAAGTATATAAAGAATGCTGTGTAGTTAATAATAATAATTTACTCACCCTACGACTGGCTTTGTTAAACTAGGAGTTCACTAAATCGTGTTTTATATCAGACGTTTTCTGTCTGTGTCAATTCTATTTACTAGCACAAAAGTCTTATCCCATCTTTTCATTTTAATCTCAAACATTCTCCTTCAGGCTTCAATACAGTTTGTGTTATTCTTTACCATTTTCTTTATTCTTGTTCATTTTGCAGAGCATCCCGCAAACAGCAGAATAACGTACTTTACTGTTCGCAGCATCTCGCACAGAATCTTAAGCAGCTAATACCACTGGCATACACATTTTTCTTCCAGCGGATCGGAATGGCAACAATAATACATTTTAAACAAGTTATTAAAATTCCGAATGAAAAGCAGCTGCATTGCCAACATTTATACTGATTAATGATCGCGTTGTATTAATAAATTATTTTCACTTCGTTTGTACGTCTAGGCAGGCACAGAGACTAATGTATTTGGAATCCATTAAAGTACTTCAAGTTACCCAGTCATAACATCCCCCAAGGCAAAATCAACTTAAGACGATGTATGGTAGAGTTTAATTTCGTCTGTGTCAAAGACAGTACTTAAGTTAGTGATATAGAGCGTCTTAAACAGGACAATTTAAACTAACACCTAGTCTTAGGTGTGCAGATTTATGATAGCACGAATGGTGGAAGTATTTGTTGGTGACGTCACTTCCGGTGCAGTCGAGTACTAATTGTGTACTCAGTACTGCGTTATCTTAGTACTTGGCTTGTGAAGATAGTTCTGCGAGGAGTTTAGAAGCGTCGCGACTAAATGATGTTGGTTTAGTTTCGGTGAATGGATTTACGTCTGTGTGTCAATGCAAACTGTTTGCTTCGTGTTAGGGGAAATGAAGATTTGAAGATATTGTAAGGTATTCTGACTGACCACGAATGTAACTTTATTAATGGCAAAGTTGAAAATAGGTACTAAGTATTTTATGTGTTTAAGAATATCGGGACAGATGGGTCAGTGTCAGGTACCAGAAGACGGGCGTCGCCACTGACGGACGCCACAGAAAAGCTAGCGTGATTACTTAGAGAAGTTTATGGAAGAAGAACACACGTAGTAAAGAGTGAAAATCTACGTTGCCCATCAGGGGAACAGATTTATTGGGTCGATGACGTAATACCTAGCATACTGTGCTTGAAGATTCAAGAAAACCTATCTATAGAAAGGTCACCCATAATCACTTTAATCAAAAAGACTCACAACCCTGAACCAAATCAGAAATCAAAATCAAAGCGCGCTCACAATACTTTGATGTTACAACAAAAAGGGTATATCTCAAAACACAGGTTACATGTATCCAAACACGTTCGATATTCCTCAGGTATCAGCAAGACCTCCAGATGCGCAAGAAACGATAGGTCGTTAGTTTATCGCCTGTCCTGGCTCCTGACTCCTGCTGAGCTAACCTAAGTCGACTATTAAACTTACGGCATAACGTCCTGCATATTTTAACATAGTTCTATCGCTTGAGTTAAGACAACATGTTTGGAATTCAGCGTAGAACGTTTAAAGTTTTTTTTCTTTACCAAAAACCAAAAAAAAAACTAAGCATGGTTTTTGCTTCTACTCCGTTCACCTATTACCTATACCCATTTTTTTGGAAAGTGATAAAAAAGTCATCCTGTATATAACATAAAATCTGGCCATAATTGTACGTCCACATATCGCTGGTTATATTTTAAATCCATTGTATTAGGGTGGCAGGTCCTCATGCTCAGCTGTCGCGCTTGCAACCACTAAACCAACGAAGTTATCTGCAGTCTTGTAATGATATTGATGTCATTTTAATTTTTTTGCATAATAATTTTCACTCTCCGGCCCCTATCCTGATTAAATTATAGTCGGTGTAGCACGTCTTTTTTCCATTTTTGAGGTTCCGTACCTCAAAAGGTAAAAAAAGGAACCCTTATAAGATCACTCTCTTGTCCGTCTGTCCGTGTGACACCACCGATTTTCTCAGGAACTGGTGGACCTAGCGAAAGTTGAAATTTATACCAGATACTAAAGTCTATAATCCCTATTAGGTGTATAAAAATCAAGGTCCTGAGTCAACGCGATAAAACATCGGTTCTTCCCCACTGCTCAACCAGATTGTTCAACTAGTTGGGCAGTTGAGCTGTAGAACATAGTTTGTATTACCGAACATTTTATGCTTTATAGCTCAACTATTTTTTGCTCAACTTAGTTTATCAGTAGTCATCTTGTTATTAAATCAAACATATGGGCAAATATGGGCAAATTTAGATTTTCGCGAAAACTTGTAAGTACCAAAACTTGCTATTTTTATTTTTCGGAATTTTCCCTTTACTTGTGCTGTGAAACTTTGCTTTTAACCAGAATTGACAATTCTAGGTCAACCGGTTACTCTATGGGTTTTGGGTTGATTATACGGAACCCTCAGTACGCGAGTCCAACTTGCACTTGGCTGGTTTTTTTCTCTATACTCCTCAGTAGACGGGGTGTCTACTGAGGAGTATTTAGTTTCTAGCCATATTATCTTTCCCACTCTCTCCATTGTTGCTTTTGTCAAAGTAACTAAATATTTTAACAACATTATTCAAATCTAAAATCTACAGAATCATCCCAAAACTCTAAACGTTCTAATTCCCAAATAGATCTGTACCTAGCTCCCCCATCCGTCCGTCGTGCGGCGGTTAGTTCAACGATGACATTAAGTTGGCCGGTGGGCCGGTCTGGTGCGTGGCAGGCCATATCTCCGGCGGCCGCAGGTAGCCTAGATTAAACCCCGGCAGGTACCAGGCCCAGATTAAACATGGACTTGGGATGCTGTTACACCGGAGTGACGCTTATTAGGATAGTAATTTACCCTGTTAGACTAGTAATCAGTAGATAGATAGAATACTTATCATTATGTACACCAGGCCGTTTTCTATAACTTACTTACGTATAACTGTCAGTTAATATGCGCACTCTCGTAGCTATCGGTGTTTCTATAAACAAAGTTAGCTTGAAATATCCTATTCGCGTCACCTACCTGTCACTTGATCATGGAAAAATCAAAGTAAGATTTTCTGTGACGTTTTGTTTCTAACCGTCTGTAAGCAAAATGTCAAACAGAGACATAGATGCAACCTACCGAAACCAGGAAGGCCCAGATTAAACATGGACTTGGGATGCTGTTACACCGGAGTGACGCTTATTAGGATAGTAATTTACCCTGTTAGACTAGTAATCAGTAGATAGATAGAATACTTATCATTATGTACACCAGGCCGTTTTCTATAACTTACTTACGTATAACTGTCAGTTAATATGCCCACTCTCGTAGCTATCGGTGTTTCTATAAACAAAGTTAGCTTCAAATATCCTATCCGCGTCACCTACCTGTCACTTGATTCATAGAAAAATCAAAGAAAGGTTTTCTGTGACGTTCTGTTTCTAACCGTCTGTAAGCAAAATGTCAAACAGAGACATAGATGCAACCTACCGAAACCGAACAGTAAGTTATTGAAAATGACCGTGAGAGGTGTGACACAAAAAAGATAGCTGTTTCACATAGGGCGCTAAGAACGATTTTTTCAAGACAAGCGCGGCTGAACCTGACGATCGACCCGAGCGGCTGTTCTTATTTTACCACGAGCTCATCTTATTACATGTATTATGTACGACGAAATGTGGGTGTACTACGGGATATTTCTGGATAACCCTTAGGGGATAACAGGCGTGATGTTAAAATAAAGGTATTTATTATTTTTTATAATTTATTTGTAAATACAGTATTGTCAAATTATTTATTGATTATCTTCATTTATCCATCGCAATATATTGGCGTGATGTTATGTTAATTTGGAAATTGAAGATGTAATGTGTCATTTCAGAAGGCTGTTATTGTTCCTGATAGGAATTTTAAGAGGGTGAATAATGTGTTTTTGGGGTGAATACGTTATTTTTTTACCTGACAAGAAAATATGGTTAGGCAATTCAGGAAGCAACATAAAGATAATAATTTTGTGTCGTGCAAGCATTTTGGTCACGTGTTCTATTATAGTAGATTTTACAACAAGTGCACAAAACGAACCATTTTTATCTGAGACTTTTAGCAGCCCGAGCCTAAGGCGAGGGCTGATAGTAATGTCGAGCATAAAATGGTTTTGTGGACGAATTATAAACTCTGCTTTTCACTTCGATTGCGAGGAAATAAAACAGTAGTATAACATAACATTTCTTTAATTAAAATTCAAAGTAAAATTAGTACAATTTTGAATAATGTTTTCTTTTTTTTTAATCTTACTACATGATATTAGGCTTGGGCTGCAGACCTTTACAGCCTACTATTAAATAAATTTTGTATTAATAATTTTCTTAAATTAATTAAATAACCTACCGTACTTGAATTTAAATTTTAATATCTTTTATGTCTTAAAAAAACACATAAGGCAAATAAATTAAAGTAAATATTATAAAATAACAAATTCTATCTATGAACTTCTTATTGTGTTTGGCTGTATAGCTCATTTTCTTTGCCTTAATATAGATACATTTATGAGTAGATACGTCAATGTACTTGTGCACAAAATTCGATTTTGTGCAGCACTTTCAGAGCATGAGAAGTGAAAAGTATTTTTTCAACACATTTGCTGTAAAATGCATTTACGGAGCCTGTATATATTGTTCGAAAGTTAAAAATTACGCACCATACAACGGAACGTGCGGTAAAATAGTACCTAAGTACCTATTTTACATACCATGCGTATATTTCCATAAAAATATTATAAGAATTCCACCAACGAGTTTCACGAGAATAAATAAGCTGACTGATCGAACCTCCTTGGAAGCGCTTTTGCTCAATACGTTTCTCTCACTTTAATACTAAAGAGTAAATGAGATGAAATAATTATGTAGTTCTAATTTTCACCACGTGTATATGGCGCCATTTGCAAATTCGCGCCATTATCATATCGTCACATAACGTCAAAGATTGTTGCGACTTTCCAACCGATATTTGTAAACAAAATAATATTAAGAGTTTAAGCGAGGAGTCTGATATTATGGAATCTACTCCACCTGATATTTTGAATGAGGCGCAAATTGCAGAAAACGGTCTCTTGCAATAATTGTTCAAATACTATTAATTTCCAAGAGTATTGACATAACTGTTGAATTTCTTATTTGCTATTAAAAATAGTCTAATGAAAAAGTTTGTTTCATTACATATTGTACTGTTTTCTCGCAAATGTGTTGAAAAACATTGTATGACACACGTGCAGAAATTGGTATTTACAAACTCGTGACTATGGTAAGCCCTCGACTTCGTCTCGCGCTTACTTTCGCCTACTCTTTTGTAAAAACCAACTTACCGCACTAGTATCATAAATAACTATTTCACCTTCCTTCAGTCTCGTAAACGCGTCTATCTTTCTTCATTGTTTTTTTGAAGATCTCATTTGGATTGAAGATTTCTTGATCTTTGCCTCAAAATCACATATTGTTCCACCTCGCAAAGGACATGGAAAAATATTCGGAGGTGATGGCCAATGTTTTGATTACACTTGAATCTTAAGGAAGAAGAAAAAGACTCTTGGTGAAGACAGATAGTGCCTATTTAAAGTAATCAGCCCAATTCAAACAGCCATTCCCACATTACAGTTTGGTGTGAGAGAGCGCCACCTAAACCCTGTGCTCCTCCGCACTGGGCCGGTCATTCCTCCGCGTCACTTCAGATTTAATCAGCCCCGAGTGGCCGCAGTCCTATTTGTTAACTGCGCACTTCCTTACAGCAAGTGCACACTGCATATCTGCATGTAGGAGTTTGGTATGTGCTGCAATAATAGACCTAATAGGCTAGTTTCCATCATCAATAAATTTCAAATCTATTTAGTACGTCAGTTATCTGTTAGAGTATTGGAAAATAATGAACATATATTTTTTGGTTTTGTAAATCAATGAGAATTTTATACCGTCGTATCTTTATCAATGTTGGTTTACGTAACAAAAGAAAAATTACGGGTCAAATATTTTTTGATAATCTAACTGACGGACTAATTACATTTTTTCAGTACACAAGCCTATTGTACTAGCTTTGAATTTCTTTGGATTCATTATGTTTTAGTATAAGTTCTTGGGTAATTGTGTCGAGGACTTGTATTATGCCACTATAGCTACCAGATCAATTTGAAAACAGATAGGAATGAGATTATTTGTGCTAGATTATTTAACTGGAATTTATCCGAAGGTGATGGAATCAGACGTTAATTTTAGACAGGCTTCTAGTACTAGATGTCATACATTTTCATGTGTACAATACAGGGTGTAAAAGACCTCATCACGAAGCCGTCAACCAAGCATTATGCATATATCATTAAACTAAGTAACTTTACGCAAAAATTATTGCTGGGAAACGACTTTTTTTTTGGGGTGAAAAGTCATGTTTTGTGATCGAACTATTGAGTTCGATTGAACGCACTCAAAACATTGTGCCGATGGATGGATTAAATAGTACGGGGGTCGTGGAGGTGTTTAAAAATCTTACATTAAAAACTTATAGTTAAAAAAAAACTTATCAAAAAGTTGGAACTTTGACCCCCAATATCTCCGTAACTAGAAAGTTCCCAGGTGTGATGTAGAACAAAACAATGTTCGCAATGACGGGGAGAACAAGTGTCTTTCGGCTTCGTTAAGAGGTGTTTTACACCCTTTATAATTATGTTATGTATGTATGTCAATTCGTTAGGATATAATATGTTATGCTTATTTAACCAAGAACACCTTTGTTTCAAGCCGATCGTAAGATCTTTAACATTATGGAATGCATAGTAAGACACATTATAAAAGTCATTTCTTTTCATTTTGTGTCGCTGCATCCCACAATCAGCCCATTATTTTAAAAGTACAAACCTAAGTCCACATTAACAACTTTAAACCGTACATACAAGACGTATTACTATAGTATAAAGTCCCAGATCCTGTACAACCACGGCTCTAATCCTATAATTTACGAGCGGCGGAACGTTACATGCTTCTCTTTAATTCTCGGGAAAATTTCGTCTTTGAAACTATTTTAGACCCTTCTGCGAGCTTGGGTACACTAGTACCAGCTTTTGTAGTCTACTACAAAAACTGTTTCTGAGAAATGACTGAAGTATGAAAATGTTTAAGAAGTTGTAAACTCAGGTAAAGAGCGAGGCATATCATGTTGTGTGTCAAGAGTATGTGTGTAAAATTTTGAAGGTAAAACACGAGTTTTCTCAACCCAATATAATCTAAATGTTCTTCGGTAATATTTCGAGAGCTACGACCAAATTCGTCGGAAACTCGTCGAAGTATAATCACGTTATCCTCCCACCACACTTCTTCCCACGATTCAGTCAACAGTTATCTCAAAAAACACAACACAATTCAACCTCTTAGCCGTGATCCAATAACTAAACTTCTTTGTCTACAAAGAGTGCTCTCTCTCCCTCACACATATGTGTAGTGAGAGAGAGGTGCGCGAGAGCATTTATCGTCGGGAAAGAAATTAAAGTCGTGCCGAATCGAACGGTTTTATCTTCGTGTCGATAGCGGTCACAAATTATGTGCTTCCTTGGGTTAGGGGGTGGTTCTATTAATGCGACTATGTCGGTAATAGGAAGAAATTTATATTGATATGTTAACGCTGCTTAAGTAATTAAATTGATGCAATCTGCAAAATAAAATAGAATTAAGCTATGACTTACAAAACTTGAATCTAATAAAAAACCAAAGTGCCTAAAACAGAACTAATAAAAAGGGAAAAGCCTGCGCTTACGAAAACAAATCAGAAATCGAATTTAACGAAATCATTCTTAAGAGCTGCTAAAAATCCGCTGTAGGAAAACGTCCCGTTAACCTCTCCCTTGGCACTCAGCTCGTAATCCAATTCAAACTTTATCCTGAACACACAAAGTCTAAATCCCTTTAGCCAACCACTTCACTTAAGGTTTAGTCGAGATAAATGAATTTCCACTCATTGAAGATCAATCCAGGCGGCGTTATCTGTGTTTTGCGCCTTATCTATAGGGGCGTAACAATGTCCGTACGATTTATAGTAGTGTATTAGCCGATAGCATGGCACCTGAGGACTGACTATACATACGACGTACTTAGGAAATTCACGACTATAGATTAGACTTACCCGAAGACGATAGCAAACAAATAAATACGAATACTTTTTAAAAGTTGCGGTTGACACATTACAAAACATTTATATAGACGGGTATTTTCGCAAATTTCAACTTTAATATAAGCCCGACGTTTCGACCGGATTGCACCAGCCGTGGTCGCGGGAAGACTGAAGTATTGGAGGTAAAATAGGTAGGGCTTATATTAAAGGTAAGATTCGCGAAAATACCCGTTTACATATGTTCTAAAATGTGTTCTGATCGTGAAAGTTTAAAAAAGACAATTGTGGTTGATGTTCAAGGTGTTCAATTCTATTGTTGTTGAGGTTGATCGATGTTAGGATATCTGATTGATAGGCAGTGGCACCTGCCTGTGTTACGGATTTGTGGTCAACGTCCGGATTTGTGGTCAACTTTCAACCAGCACAGACATGGTGATTGTGCTATTATCATGCCTCTCTGACTTGAGCTTCTGATACTGCTATAAGTAATTTTCTTGTATTCCGAAGCATGGAAGTCTAAAGAGAAGTAATAAAATATACTTAAGCAGCGCCCAATATCGACATTAAAGGGAAGATTAAATCTTTAATACCATTAAACGCACACACTACAAAGGCGAGCAATAAATCACTACTATCTACAAACCCGTACAAGAATAGGAAATTAATTTATCGGTATTTTAAGGATTCTTGTCGGTATAATGTTCAGTTAATTTAATAACAGCGGTGTAATCTGATGGCGATGCAGCGCAGCGGCGCGCAAATTAACTTGTTAGTCTTTGTCGCCGCCGCTAGGGGCGCCACCGGCGACTAGACCTAGTTCTTTTGTTTGTGGCTTTCAGAAATTGTTGGCGTTGCTTTTGATTTGCAGGAAAGGAAGTTTAAGGGTTATTTGTGAGTACATCTACATTGGTATTGTAAAAATAATCATGAATTAGATGTGAGATTTATTGCTGTTGGTAAATAATGAGCGAGCTGTGCTTTAGTTTGCTATTCAGGTTATTTTTAGTAAACATCTACCGTAACGGACGGCTAAAAAAAACTAAATAACGTCTCTATTATTTCCGATTGAAACTTTTCGTTCATTAAAAAAATAAACGGATTGTATTTTATATAAATCAAAAATTCAAATTCAACAAATGAATTGTGAATAAATCAAAAGTTACAACAACTCGGCGGTAACGAAGCGAAAGTTTTACAATTGTTTGATTGAAATCAAATTATTAACTAAAATAATTTTGATGTGATTTCAAAGGCAGATGTTATCAGTTCCCGTTACCGTAAAACTCGTTTTGTTAATGAAACCCTCACACGAACTTTTTTGATTATACTCTTTTATGTTTTTGTAATTGAAACTATAGATAGAGTTCATTGTATTGTAACGGGTTATCGATGAATGTACCCTTATTGTATTTGTTTAGCATAATCAGTCTGCAATGGTTCCACTGTTGGGACACAGACTTATTCATCGAAATAAACCTTGTGGATCATGATTCACCACGCGAGTCTAGTCCGCTTTGGGGATACCTCATTTTCACGCGTGTTTCAAACGCTGTGTTGTCTTTACGTATACAAAACCAAACCTTGTATGCTAATGATAGTGACAAACCTTACATCACGTAGCAATTCATAACAAAAAGCTTAGAATTTTCCACCAAAAATACATGACAAATTGCCTACCAACAAACTGGGAAGGCAAACTGTCAAAAAATGTTCATGGCAAAAAAGCTTTGTATTTCTGGTCACGTCTATGCTTTGTTTACAAAACTCCACATGACGGCCAACGGACTCCATCCATCATGGCCGTAATAGAATTAGGCTAGAGTGTTCGCAAATTATATAAATGCTTAGCAATTGATTGATGAAAGAGAATGGGAGTACTCGCAATTCGGTGTCTCCTTATGTTTGATGTGCACCTGGTACTAAATGGCTAGTTTTTGTGTGACCTAGTTAGAATCTTCCCTTGTGACTAAGGGTAATCCGACATAATTGTTTATCAAATCACTTTTTCAAACATAATTATGAAACAATAAGTTGGCAGTCCCCTTATATCCTGCGGATTGTTATTTTAAGTGTCTTACGCAATAGGCTAGTTTCCACCATCAATTAAATAAATATATCCATCAATAAATTTAAATCTATTTAGTCCGTCAGTTAGAGTATTGGAAAATAATGGACACGTATTTTTAATGTGATAAAACGCATCAAAACTCGGGAGTGGGGGCTCGTGACGTCACAACGCACTAAAAATTATACCACGGCGTGACATATTGAGAATTTTAAAAGCGTCGTATCTTCGTCAATTTTGGTTTACTCAACAAAAGAAAAAATACGTGACCAATATTTTTTGGAAATCTTTCTGACGGACTAGGTAAGTAATTAGATTTTTTTAGTCATCTACCCTATTTGGCTCACCGAGATATTGTTGTAAAATAACAGATAAGAATCTCTTAGAAGCTAAAATTTCCTACATAATTGTAAACATCGATGTTTATAATTTGTTCACTTTAAAAATAAGTCTTATTTTCTGTTTCTTCCGTAAAACTTTCCAATGTTTGGCACTTTCCAAAGGTCACCTTGTGGGATGTACCACCTACTCAAAAGATGAAATGAATACTGTTGCTTTGGTATAAAACATGAATACAGTTAGAAAAAAAGAAAGTAATAGAATTGGTAGGTATTCTAACAATACTAAACTAAAATAATAAACTTCTTTTATGCGTTGAGCACTGGGTGAACAAAATTTAGGCGAACAAAAATAATGGAACTCGCTTCATCGTTCGTTTGTCTTGCTAAAACTCGAGAACGGCTGGGCCGCTACTAGCGGATTTTGGTTTTGAAATCTATGTCGTAGTCCACACAAAAAAGAAAAAATAAATTTTACTAACCAGTAATAATTCAAAAATAATAATCTAATAGCTCGACGATACAGTTCACAAGTTACTTAGTTTTCACTTCTATTGGAAATATAGTCCTCAAAGACTGCCCTGCATGTTTTTTTTGTCCTTAAAGTGTACCATTGTGCGTACGTCCTTATTATAAATATAAACATCCATGACTGAGAAACAAATGTCCATGCTCGTCACACAAACATTTTTGCTCCTACCGGGATTCGAACCTAGGACCGTAAGGCAGCCTCACTACCGCGCCATTCGGGTCGTCAACTGTCATTTATTATCACTTTAAAAATAATGTTTCACACTTTAAAATGTTTAGCTTTCAAAAAGAATTAATGAACTAAGTATAAAAATAATGGTTTTCACTATAAATATGCTTAGCTTTAAAATTAATTGAATGAACTTTACCTATGTGCGTTTATAGATTCCCCAAAAAAAAAATTCTAGCAACTGGTTTTTTAGCCATTTCTCGCACTAGTTATGGTTAGGTCCGGTACTGTGGTCCGGTCTAGCCATTAATACTTTCGAACTAAACAATACTAAAAACGAGGTTTTAATCAATTAACCCAGTTTTCTGTTCATGAACTTTAACATTTAAAGTAAGATAAAGAATTCGTATCAAAATTCTAAGGTAGCCATGTTTCTGCTAAGTTCTCGAGAATTTCTGAGGGACGGTAATTTTATTAAAACATCATCCCTAGGCGCCTCTTCAGCTCACTGAAAGTCGGTGTCAATTCGCAGAATCTCACGACGTTATTCTAGTTCGAGACTTTCAGCCACGAAATCTGCCTACTAAGTCAACAATTTAGGAAGAATTAAATCTTTTGTTAAAAAATAAAACAGATTACGGCCTTCACCTCAAACGGAATAAGAACGAAACTCCTTTAATATGAAATTCTTAAAATTGCTACGATTACTTTTGATGTCCGGAATTATCTTACATTGTAAAGAAGGTAGGTAAAGGCGTTCTATTCCTAAACATGCAAAACCTTACAAAATAACAAAGCAACATAAACCATGATTCCACACTTTTACAATTGTCATTTTATCTAGTCACGGCCACAAAGCTGCGAAAACAAGACAAAGCTACAAAAAGCTAAAAAAGCTAAGCTAACACCACCCTATACCCCACATAACGAGTGTGAACATTCTTCAATATCCTACAGACTAATTCAATCCACAACTATGGGAGCTTTCCCATAGTTGTGGATAGTGCAAAACACATCCTACCGTCACGCGCCGTGATCCGTCGCGGACGGGAATAAACCCAGCCGAGCGGCTCCGCAGCTGTAATATCGAGTATCTGACATGGGTCCGGCGATATTGCCGCCCGGTCTTATCTTTACGAACGTGACCTATTGATTTCGCGTAAAACACAGGATTATATTGTAGCTAGGCCCAGCCTGAAGTGCCCAGGGGTATTACATGATGCCCAGCGCTGAGATACGTACGGTTATGTGTATTTTTTAACTCTTACTTCGAAGGAAAGAATAGAAGCTGCTTAATATCTGGCTTTGTAATTCAATGTAAAGTTAAATTAGATTCCTATAGGAAACGACTAAGAGTATACTGTTACTCAATAACTGAGTCAAAGACGTCAGATAGACAGGCGCTACTTGTAAAATACTGGTACTCAGCTGTGTCTGGTCAAACTGGAATCCGACATCATCTGCCTAGGCTCGCGGCTCGCGGCTCGCGGCTCTGCATCTGTCTGTCATCCGTCTTTCATAATCTTGAAAACTTGTTCATGTTTTGATATTGTTCCACTAACGAATAATGTATCATATCATGTGTCCATTTTAGATAACTTCTCAGAATCCTCAAATCACCGTGGTAAATTATTTCAGGCACAATTTGTATTTTTTTTCTAAGAATTTCCGTGTCTATTTTTATCATAAATGATTCCTACAATATAGCAAACTTAAAACAGAAGTATTCACAATAATACTCACAACACTATTCACAGAACTTACTAAAACTTAGTGGAAACGAAACAACTTACAAGGAGCTTCAGATTCCTAGGAACATGTTATTGCGTTTAGACCAGCCTTTCCCAAAGTGGGCCCCCTAGTGGGCGCTGCAGGCCTAAAAGGGGGCAGTAATAGACACAGAAAAAAAATGGGGGCGTTATGTAGAGGCTTAGGGGGCGATTTGTAATTTCATCTAGGAGGACTCTAGACACTGACTGAGCTTTCGACTCTCGACTACAACTTGCGAACATCAACTAATATTAATTAAGAGATCGAGATCGAGAGAAGAATCGATTATGTTTGTTTTATTTTGAATAAATAAATAAATAAATAAATCAATTTATTGACACACACAAGTTACAAATTATACAAACAAGAAAACAAAAACAATGAGCATAAAGGAGTTCAAAACTACAAAGACGAAACCGTGGGCCCCAAACTAGGTGCAGCCTGTATCTTGGTGGCCCAATACAGACAGTAAAGGCAGGTTGAGTAACTGACTCTTCAGCGTGACACAGCACAACAAGACACAAGTGACAGTTAATTTTGAATATTATAAATTAAAAATATATATATATAAAGGATCTGGGACTTTTGCGCGAAAGATATTTGCGCGAAGGATACTTGCGCGAACCCGTTTGCGCGAAAAGACAAATGCGTGGTTGGACTTTTGCGCGATTGGACTTTTGCGCGAACGGACTTGTGCGCGCCAGGACACTTGCGCGAATGGACTTTTGCGCGACTGGACTTATGCGCGAACGGACTTCTGCGCGCCAAGACACTTACGCGAAATGACTTTTGCGCGAAAGGACACTTGGGCGAATGGACACTTGCGCGACTGGACTTTTGCGCTACTTCATGGCGACTGGGGTTAACTCTGTAGGAGTTAACATAACATCACGCCTGTTATTACTTGAAGGTGGTTTTTTTTTTGTTTTTTCGTCAAGGGTGTTGTTGATGATAATGCTACGAAAATGAGGTCAAAATGAAAATCCAAGACGGCGCCGAGGAAAATTTTAGATTTTCCGTCATGGGTGTCATTTTCATGGTTTTCGGGGTTGCTGATTACGAAAATGTGGTCAAAATGAAAATCCAAGATGGCGCCGAGGAAATTTTTTGGTTTATCCATCATGGGTGTCGTTTTCATGGTTTTCGGGGACGCTGATTACGAAAATGTGGTCAAAATGAAAATCCAAGATGGCGCCGAGGAAATTTTGTAGTTTGTCTATCATGGGTGTTGTTTTCATGGTTTTCGGGGTTGCTAATTACGAAAATGAGGTCAAAATGAAAATCAAAGACGGCGCCGAGGAAATTTTTGATTTTCCGTCATGGGTATCATTTTCATGGTTTTCAGGGTTGCTGATTGCGAAAATGTGGTCAAAATGAAAATCCATGATCACCTTTTCGTAATGAGCAACCCCAAAAACCATTAAAACGACACCCATGACGGAAAATCAAAAATTTTCTCGGGGCTATCATGGATTTTTATTTTGACCTCATTTTCGTAATCAGCGACCCCGAAAACCATGAAAACAATACCCATGACGGAAAATCAATAATTTTCCTCGCTGCCATCTTGGATTTTCATTTTGACCACATTTTCGGAATCAGCAACCCCGAAAACCATGAAAATGATACCCATGACGGAAAAGTAAAAAATTTCCTCGGCGCCGTCTTTGATTTTAATTTTGACCTCATTTTCGTAATCAGCGTCCCCGAAAACCATGAAACTGACACCCATGACGGAAAATCAAAAATTTTCCTCGTCGCCATCTTGGATTTTCATTTTGACCTCATTTTCGTAATCAGCGACCCTGAAAACCATGAAAACAACACCTATGACGGAAAATCAAAAATTTTCCTCGGCGCCATCTTGGACTTTCATTTTGACCACATTTTCGCAATCAGCAACCCCGAAAACCATGAAAATGATACCCATGACGGAAAATCAAAAATTTCCTCGGCGCCGTCTTTGATTTTCATTTTGACCCCATTTTCGTAATCAGCTTCCCCGAAAACCATGAAACTGACACCCATGACGGAAAATCAAAAATTTTCCTCGTCGCCATCTTGGATTTTCATTTTGACCTCATTTTCGTAATCAGCGACCCCGAAAACCATGAAAACAACACCTATGACGGAAAATCAAAAATTTTCCTCGGCGCCATCTTGGACTTTCATTTTGACCACATTTTCGCAATCAGCAACCCTGAAAACCATGAAAATGATACCAATGACGGAAAATCAAAAATTTCCTCGGCGCCGTCTTTGATTTTCATTTTGACCTCATTTTCGTAATCAGCGACCCCGAAAACCATGAAAAAGACACCCATGATGGATATACCAAAAAATGTCCTCGGCGCCATCTTGGATTTTCATTTTGACCACATTTTCGTAATTAGCAACCCCGAAAACCATGAAAATGACACCCATGACGGAAAATCTAAAATTTTACTCGGCGCCGTCTTGGATTTTCATTTTGACCTCATTTTCGTAGCATTATCATCAACTACACCGTTGACGGAAAAACAAAAATAAAACCACCTTCAAGTAATAACAGGCGTGATGTTATTTTTACTCTACAGAGTTAACCTCAGTGGCCATGAAGTAGCGCAAAAGTCCAGTCGCGCAAGTGTCCATTCGCGCAAGTGTCCTTTCGCGCAAAAGTCATTTCGCGTAAGTGTCTTGGCGCGCAAAAGTCCAGTCGCGCAACAGTCCATTCGCGCAAGTGACCTGGCGCGCACAAGTCAATGTCTTCTTGTCCTGGACAAGAAGACATTTTCATTAAGTACCTACCTACATGTATAGTGTAGGTCCACACAGTTGCTTAACATAACATAACATCACACCTGTGACCTCAGAAGTTGCAGAAGTGCAACTATAGTATACCTACATTACATCAGTAATGTTTAGGTTCCATGTAATAGGGGGCCAGCCAACAATAAGTTTCTGTCTTGTTTGTGCATTTTTTTTTTTGGCATTCAGTGAACTAGCAATCTGTGATACTTATCCTAATTCAAAGCAAAGTAACCCAGAAACCGTGCAGAAATCCTACAATAATGCGACAAAATTCTGCGACAAACATCTATCTTCCATGTCTTAATCCTACCTTCCATCAGCATGTGCCTACGTCCCACATACCTAGAAACCTTAGAACTACCCTCATATAATTGATTCTCGTTACGTACGAGATATTTATCTCAAGGCCTCTGAAGCACCTCCACGTTATGATAACCAGTGTAATAGACCGCGGGGAATATTTACTATATTTCCACTATTTTCTGCTCTATCATGTAAGTAGGTACCTTCTGAGAGATATCTCACTTAAGTACGTATTTCAGGTTTATTTCTGAGATGTGCCGAATAAAGTCTTTTATGCCTAGGTGTGGGGGAGTTTGTAAAGCCTTTGTGAACGTACTATGGTAATTAGGTTACTTGAAGTCAGTTTTTTAGGTTGAATAAGATACATTTACTGTCGCTAACTTATACCGATGATAAACTAAAGTAACTTAAGTTAAACTGACATTTAGAAGTAGATTCAATTGAAAAAAACCTTTAACCTTGTAAAAAAAACCATAGAGAATAGAGTACAGTATATAGCTAGCTAGCTCAGAGATAAAGCTAAGCAGATTACTCCGTGTGATGTTGTATTCTTGTACTTACTTATACATAAGGCAGTCTATTCTAAGACAACCGTCCTACATTAGGTAAATAGATAAATTCCACGCATTTATATAAGCACGTGGAATTCGTTCCAAAACCCCTTCCCTTGTAAAGAAGCCAATCTCCAATACCCATTTTCCAGGCCATACATTAACCTGTATCACCCACAAGCCAGCAACCAATACATCATTACAGCATGTCGTAGTGTCGCAGCGACACGATCGATGTCGCACAACACTTCCCTCCACGATTTATGGCGCGCCGTAAAACTGCGGCCAATGAGCCCCGTGCTCACTCATATCGGAGCTCATGGACTGGCTTTAAAGATGGCGGCTGCAGGTGAGCTTGGAGTAAATAGTTTGACGTCAAACTATTGTGGTATAAGCTGACGGGTGTGTCGGAAATTAATAAGGTAAAAGTTACGACTTTTTTAGAGCTTGTAAAAGGAATTAACTAAGTTTTGAGGACTGCAATTCCAAATCCTTTACCACCCACGTTATAAGTTTAAAATTTAACAACTATATAGGTACTAATCACATTAAGTTAAGAATTATGAACGTTTAAAATCTAGAAATGATCGTATGTAAATACGAAGAACGGGTAGATTCTCCTATTATGTAGGTATTAATTCTGTTAAGCGCATGTAGCATTTTAAATGCCTAAATAACTAAGACTTACCGTGGAATACCGCCATCAATATCCAAATTACAAAGACAAATAAAACTACAACTACTCTCAAAGGTAGGAAACTAGGCACAATTGCACAAACATGATAATACTCTAGGCACCCTAAATTCCCAGTAACACTAATTTTCACGTCGCTGGTGCAAATTTTAGCATAGTTGTGCGGATAATAACGCGAGTTGGGCGACAACATTCTGGGGATGCTGCACCGAAAGTTGCTCGGTATAATCTGCTGGTGTTAATGTACCTAGTGGGTATCTGACACAAGTAATATGCGTTATCTTTTCCTGTATGGTATGGACCGTTGGGGTGGAAGTCAATTAGCAGTGCAACGTTTGTTATTAGGCCATGAGTATTTTTGTGAATTTGTAAACAGGGTGAACCCAAACGTTTTCTACTTTATTCTATAGATAGTAGAGTTTAAACTACATTAAGTAAAATACTTACCACAATCTGAAGTATAAAATCGGAGTCCCATGCCCCAGGATCTCGTTAAGCTTACAACTCGTAAAGCAGCTGGTATTAAGGCACTCCATCTGGATATCAATCAATCACGTTCGCTACTAAGAACCTTGTACCTGTTTCAGCAAAATTGCATGTCCCACTAACATAATATGTATTGATAGTCATGGGTGAAACTTGTAGTGTACCTCTACAAGTTTTCTAATCTCTTGATCTATTACAATGATAATGAGGCCATCTAGCCGATTTCGGACACAGTGACTGCCCTTGAGCAGAGCAGCGGTGGCCCAGTGAGCAGCGGTGGCCCAGTGAGCAGCGGTGGCCCAGTGGTGGCGGCCCCGACTTACAAACAGTAAGTCGTGTGTTCGAATCCAGACAGGCGCATTACGTTGTGTAATTTATTTCATCACCACTGCTCTCAAAACGGTGAAGAAAAACATCGTGAGGAAACCGGCATGTCCTAGAAACAAAAATTCGATGATATGTGACCTCTACCAATCCGCACTGGGCCCGTGTGGTGGATTAAAGCCCATTCCCTCTTATTGAGTCCTCTCAATGGGCCGTGTCCCAGCAGTGGGAACATTATAGGCTGATGATGATGATGATGATGACTGCATTTGATGGCTTTCTAGGGTGGCCTTTCTAAACTTCTATCTATACTAATATTATTAAGAGGTTTTTATAAGTTTTTAAGTTCCTACATACAAACTTATTGGGAATCCCCGAAAGTATAATCATAAACGTTAAAAAAAATATATCACTGATGGAAAGCTACACTATTATCGAGTGCCACAATATATTTGTTTCTTACACGTGGATGAAGTCACGGGCAAAAGCTAGCGCACAATAAAGTATACTCTATGCAAATTATATTGCATCTTAACAATCCAAGCTAACAAACAAACCTAAATAAAACAAACTCAGTGCTTTTATATGAAAACATTCTTAAATAGAAATATTCTTGTCAGCTTATTTACTAAACCCTTGTTTCGCAAACAATGCTAAGAGTAAGACGGCGGTGTATCTAGGTTTGACCTGAGCCGCAAATAAAAAGCTTCGTCGGTGAGAGGCACATTTTAATCACTTGCTTCTCGCTTCTATTGACGGCTCAATTTTGGCGTATTCGAACGAGTCTGTCTGGAAGATAGCGGGCATGGTGATGAGTGCAAGCGGGAGCGGTGTAATGCGTTTAACGTAAAAAAGCACTACTTCAAGGTTCATCGGTGTCATCATTACCCATTTTCTGGGTCGCGTCGTAGGTCTTGCATTCGAGGCCTATAGTGTTCCCACAGCTGTGATACAGGTCATCTCTCTGTGAGCAGCCTGGGCCGAAATCCACAACGTTGGCACTGTACAGGTTGGTGGATGTCACGTGTCTTCAAAATATCTGGTTTTAGGACGTGCCGAGTTTCTCACGATGTTTTCCGTCACTGTTTTGAGAACATTAGTGATGATGTAAAACACTTTTATCGGTTCGAGTCCGGGCCACCACAGCTCGGCTGGCTTATCGGAAAAATCGCAAAATAATTATTCTTTTAATTTTTTTAATTTTCCACCCCTTTCGTATGAGTATATGATTCTACATAAAACGCAGACAAACCCCATACTTTTTGTTATTTATTATATTAAAATCTGCGCAATAATGACTGCTACGTTAAAACGTTGTCAATTTGTATCCGAAAGGCATTGACAACGTTTATTTATTGGTTGTTTTGTAGTGAACCATGTTTTAAATATGAATGAACAGCATTCCCTGAATAAAGCAAATATTTATTTGTTTAATACATGCTACGTTTAAAATCAAAGGAATTAACAGATTGTGCCATTTTATTGTTTGCTAAAGTCTCCATCAAATAAATTGGGTTTCTGTGAAACTACTGTCGACAACAAGTCAATCGTAACGAGTGGTTTTCGTTGTACCACATTTCAGAAGTTAATAAGGCACTGGATGCAACCATGGATGGTTGAATGTACGGTGGGCTGCAACAATTGGGTACCCTAGTTGGGTATCCCAGTACCCCGGATTCAAACGTAGGAGCTTTCAAGGGGTATACCACATCGTGAAGCTGGGTCTGCTGCAGTCAGCTGGGAATATATTATCCTGCGAAAATAACGCTTAGCTAGATTTAATGCGTCAATAAGTTACTACCTATGAAATCTTTAACTTACGCCCACTTAGAATGTTTTCTACAATATTATTGCTATTGAAAACCAAGATTTACAATTAAGCGAAAATCTATGCATTTACTCATAGAGAAGACTCACAAATGTCAATATTTTTACAAAAGAATTAGTTATGAAGCTAAAAGTTAGCACATACCTACTCGCTATACGAAAGTTTTGAGACTTGAAAATTACATTTGCTTAAACTTTCAGGTTCTACGAGTACGTAGCTCATTTTGTTGTGAAAATAATGACTTCTACTTTCATTGTTTAGTCACGTCTTGTACTCAGTCAATGTGGTTTAACGCTTTGGTAGGTATATAAATTATTGTAAAATGTGGGAAAGTAATACTACGGTCTCTAATTTTTCAAGCGACTTCAAAACTACATGGGAACACAATTTTCTTGCTCAGCCAATGGATTGATTACAGCTCGCGCAAATGAGATGATACCCCCTTACAAAATAGTTGCGAGTTTCCTCAAAATTGCTCCGAATAGTTCTGCAATCGCGTCTGACATAATAAGCTATTTGTTCACGAAGACGTGACACAATGCAATTTAGTAAATCGTCTTAGAACTTGCTCGTTAACTTATATTTAAATTATTAACAATTTTTTTCCTGCCGAGGTATTGAAATGTTTGCTAACGTCTGTGTTCCCTTTCTCCTATCATCTGTCAGACTTCAAAACAAGGGTGAACGCATCTTCTTGGCACCTCGTCCCATCGTAGACCATCGCTTGCCATCAGGAGGGATTGAATTCAAGAGTAGGCCCATTAGGCAATAAAAAATCTAAATACTATATCATGATAGTATTTAGATTTTTGTATTGCCTAATGGGCATGACATGCTCATGCATGTCAGGATAAAAAGTGTCCTTCTGCGAAGCAGTCATGCTAGAAAAGGAGTTGGCGGAACGTGAGAGGGAGAGATCCTCACGTCCCGGCCGCCGTGCGAGACGCCCCAGGCATCGGGGGCCACCGTAGGCGCGGGCCTGTTGACGGTGGGCTATAGGCTAGCTCGCCGTCTGTCCGTCTCATGATGACAGGCCGTGTCGATGGCGCGTTCGTGTTGTCGTGTGTGTCAGCAATAAGGAAAGGGTCCGCCAGGGCCGATTTCTGCCGGGGTTGCGGGACTGTTCGAAAGAGATACCGTAGCCCCGGAACACAAAGGGCGATGAAGGAACATGGATGGGTTTTAATCAATAAAAGTCTGATACTCCCTCCTGCTCCGCCCAGAGCGGGAGGAGTCATTTGATTATTTCCCATCCGAAAAAAAAAAAAGGATAAAAAGTGCGGCTAGTCAGCGTGATTGGTAACCAAACGGTCGCGTGTAAGTAGCGAGAACATCGATGGGCCTTCTAATTGTAACAGACGACTTGGATGGGTTATGTAGATCGACAATACCACCACACATATACGATTGATACATCGTAATCTCAACCAATCAATCGCTATCACACATGACCGCTACCTCACACTATACCAGGACTCCATCACGCTAATCTTGATCGCGATTCAGCAACAAAATGGCGCTTCGCATTCCCGCCCCAGCCGGCACTGAGCACGCGACTCTCATCTTACGCCATCTGCAGTCCGCAGATTACTTTGCAATTGAAAACAAATAATAATAAATACGGTACTGCGAGCACGCCCCGGGAAATTGGAAAAAGGGAGAAAAACACCAAGTATTCGGTCCTGCCGCTGAGATATTGAAGCAGCAGCAGCCAGATGCTCAAATATGAGTTTTATGTCTTCAAAATATAGATGTTCCCAGTCGGCTTTTATAGCCGGAGCCCTTGTTGTGATGGATCTGTGGTTTGCTGAGAGAGCGTTGTGTTGGCTATTGTTTTTGGTTTAACTTTACGCAGATGTATGGCATTATAAAAAGTCTCCTATGTTCTGTGATTGTCCTTTTGTGTAGCCACGCTTGATATATCAATTTGGGATTGCAATACTACATTAAATAAATGCACTGTACTCATGTCATTCAAAACGGATTTAAAACATCGTTCTGTTTTTGACAAATAAAGATTTTCTTATTTTGTCAGTCATTAGAAAATTACAGCCAGAATGATTTTAGTAACGTTTAACGCTGAACGTTTTGTGATAGGTGCAAGATACGTTTCGACCCGAAACGTATGAGGGTATTCTTACTCAAAGCTACCTTCAGGTATTTTCCTAAAGATGTTACGAACGAAAGCTACCTATTACATTCAAGATACGCTTCATTCCTGACTGCGACAAAACTTTATATTCCCGTTTTCAAAAGCTGTTCCAACTCTTGTCGACAATTATGTTTCCTTAATCCGTCGAGACACTTTAATAGGAACATAATACCGCGTATACATACATGTAGTACATATAAACGTGTACTATGTGTCGTTACTAGTCCCCAGGACTCGCTAGGTTATGTCTAGTACTCCTAAGGGTCGTATTTGACGTGTAAGTTGTATAAAAGAAGCCATTTCTTCAAGAACAGATTCAATCTTTCAAGCTCCAAGTTTATGTTACGCACTTTGTTTTGTTCTTATCGTTTGAGACGTTAATAAGTTTTCTATATTTATTATTTGGTAAATAAAGAAGAGTTCAAAAGTGATATGAATTTTAGTAAGGTAAGGCATTTATTTTGTTTTGGCTGAAAAGCTATTTCATTGATATATCGATTCTGCAAACATTAAAAGTTTATATTACCGTTATTGTTCTTTGCTTGTTGAGATTTTAAGTGTTACCATAGGAAACCCATTTATGTAGGTACCTACTCTAGTAAAAGATTGTATAGATAGGTGCAATAGTGCTAATTGTGCAGTTCATCGTTTCTAGTGTAAGATAGTCTATCTCCTCCTAATAAGATAGGTGATCATCCTGTTAACCAATCTAAAACGGATACCTTCACAAACAAGGTCTACCTTATACATTTTGCCTACTTAATTCAGTCCAAACAAAATCTAATCCTAGATTGGCTCCAATACATAGATCAAAGTGAGCAGCTGGGACGAAGGATGAATAACTAACAGGATCATGTAAAGGGCTATCCTATGTTTAAGTTGAACGAGTCAGGCAAAATGTTACCCTGCAGGCAACTATCAATTACTTGAGTTAAAGTAAGCGGGAACATCGTTGTAACTGGTGTGTGGTATAGGTTTATAAGGCAGGTGTTGTCTGCTGAAACGTGGATTTGTAGACATCGATGGCCACCACCGATTGTGATACCAATTACCTTTTAGGCATTGTCCACACGCTCATGCGACACCCATCTTGTGACAGACTGTGGACCAACAAAACAGTTGAAAGAAGAGCATACCTATTGCCATGTGTCACCTGATCATGACGGTTTGGCATGTATTACTCACACGATGGACACAGGCGACGAGCGATTTGAAACGCGAATTTATCAAATGCACTGCTGTCCTTTCATTGTTATTTCGTTAGCTCTGATTTTGCAGTACTGTGACCTTTATTCTCATTGAAATAAGGTTTATTTCAGAGGTGAAATAACTGAAAGGAGGCCACGGGTTCTGAGTAAGACCAGGAGCTTGGTCTGACCAGTGGTCTTAGGTCGGGAATACGGCCCAAGTTATAAGGACATAGACACTTTCTGCCTCCTTCCAACAACAACCAACCCCCACCAACCAACCTCCTTCAACTATCGTCCGTCGCTATTGTTTTCTTGCTCATTCATACTCTACAATTTCTTTTAAAAGTTTGACGTAGTCACAGCGAATCTTAGTATTTTTGATATTAGTAGACTTAATTACTCACCCTACTTTCACACGAACAAAAATAACGCCAGAAGTTCAACCAAACATTTCATATTATTTTTTGGCACGGACCCCTAAAAAGTAAATAAAGTGTATACATTGGTAGATGTAGCGAAAGGCTGGCATGTCCAGCCAATGACGTCATTGAATCTAAGTCAATAGCGGAGCATAACGATTGTGTGTTCGTAACATTTCATAACAGCGTGGATGTCCAAACTGAATATTTTACTGGAAGTGGTGAAACTTTTTGTAAATAAATCCAAAAACTTGCTACAAATAGTCATCCATCATTTCCTTGGTTTTCTTCTCCCCTCATCATTATTTACATATGAAACACTTAAAGACCTCGCATGGCCGAAAAAGTGGTGAATGCATTAGATTCTTCTGATTGACTCTACATAGACTAAATACCAGCGATATCTTGACCCATTGCCCATTAAAATCAATTGCCACTTCAGACGGAATAATAAATACGGACTGTAAACATTTAATGCTCTTCGAAATACGATGCAATCGATCTAATGAATATTGTTTGTTTAGTATCATCTTTAATCGATTGATTGATTTGACTGTTCCATTAACACTTCCATTGTTATTTATTATTATTATCATCTTCCTTTCTGGCATAAGTTATATTATGAGAACATCGACTCAGGCAGCAGTCATATAATAAACTAGATAGCAGGTAACGCAGTGCGTACATTATACATATTATATTCATAATTTTGAGACCATAAGAAAGTAGCCCTTCCATCCACCCTAGCTCGTTGTCCCCCGAAGCGATTCGCCTCACGTGCGGCTCCGCTGACGGATTGGTTGGCGTCGACCGCAGCATACTGATGGCCCAGCGGATAGTTTTCATAAAGATAGCCCGGATTATGAGGAATGTGGCCAGCCGTCACGATCCCACCTTTATGCCTTATTTATTTGGGGGTTAGCGGATTACGTGTGTTTGGACGTTCTGCTGACTTAGCTAGGCTTGTTGTGTCGCTAATGCTTCGGTTAGGATTTACTTTTGATGGAAAGGCTGCTCCTTCTTTAGAGTTGTTTGGATTTTTGCGTTGAAATCAATTTTGGAGTCTTAAAAAGTATGTTTGGCAAAATTTTTCACTCCATCAGTTCTTACCGGCCAGTAAGGGTCCCTGCAATTTTGAGATTGCGTTCAAAGCCCTAAGTGAAAGGCAGTGTTATCAAAACGGGCTAGCAAAAATAGTGAGGAAATCGACATGTCCTGGAACTAAAAATTCGAATGTGACATCTACCAATCAGCACTGGGCCTGCGTGGATTACAGACTACTCGCTTTTACAAAAGAGAGGCCTGTGTCCCAGCAGTGAAAAGTTAAATGCAGATTTCTGGCTTTAAAACTAGTTGTTAGGTTTTAGAAATAGAGTCTGTTCAAATCAGCGACGCTGCTGCGTCCTGCGTGTCTTGTTGTTTGTTCACTACATGAACTGCGACCATTCGCAACTGAAAACGCCAAACAGGTGGTTCAGTTCTGGGCCGACACAATTTAGATTGCCACCGACACGCTAAGAAGAAGAAGCCACTTTACTACTTTATATCATAATCATTTCTATTTTCTCAACCACCACAATTCCCTAAATCTTCACCAAACATATTCATCAGGAGTTAGCAAATAAAGTAACGGATAGCTCATTGCTATGTACCGAATGGAGCCGGATAACCGTACGTTAGACTAATTGAGCGTATACATTATTTTCTTCCCCGCATCATTCTGCTGCTCGGCATTCCGCCGGTGTACTCCTCATATAGTTGTGATATGGAACGTTTTCGGGTAATATTATTAGTGAGCTTGTGTTGTGAATGAGTTGTTAGTACATAGAATATACTGTATATGCACAAAAAGATTTTAGATGCCATACAGAGTAGAGAGACTTGCACATGCAATGCCATAGAAAAATTGTAACGTCTCTATGACGCATTGTGAAAAAATTTCATTGTTCCCAATTCTGACACGTTAAGTGTAACGTGTCAGAATTGGGAACAATGAAATTTTTGCTCTTGTCTAGTTCTAGTGAGAACTAGACAAGCGAGAAATGGCCTACAGTCTCGCTGGAAAACAGATTACGATTAGTCATATTGTGCTATCGTCAGTGTATCTAAATGTATTTGATTGTTAAATTTATTTATCAAATTACACAAAACAACAACAACAAAAATAGCCCGTAACATCCACTGCTGGACATAAGCCTCTCCCATGATAGGAGGAATTTGCCGTAATCTCCACGCTTGGCAGGCGGATTGGAGATCGCAGTGATGAAAAACTAACAGAAAACGCTGTTGCCCATTCTCTGGTCTACGGAGGCGCAAGGTGTTCTGCCTCAGACATTAGTCGACACCCGTGAGTGTAATGGGTTGGTTCTATTCTACTCTGCCGGATACCACACGGCTAAAAATACACAATTTTACGTAAATGTTTTTAAAGTTAATGGTAAGATTAAATTTGGTCTTCCAGTTCAGACCAAATACTTGAAATTTTCCTGATGATGTAGCCTGACAAAAAAAGAAAAATCTATTGTTGTTATTGTTTTCTTACGAAACACTATTTGTAATAACGTTGACCTTTAGGGCTTAAAAACTAACCGACAAATATCTCCATCATCCCAAATAGGTCTAACTATAAGCCAGGGTCTCATCAAGTGATTGGTAGTGCCCGTAATCACCTGTAGCTCGCGTAGTGTTGTCCAGTCCTGTGTGTGTTGTCTGTGATGGTGAGCTGTGTTGTGTGTAGTGGGTAATTGTGTTTGTCATAGTTAACAACGAGTCCTCGCCTCGGGCGCTCGGGATTGACGACTGGGAGCTTCGCGACGGTCAAGGGACTGGAGGCAGCGGGATGATGTTACATGAAAAAGAAAGCGTATTCTTGGATATAAACTTTACCATTGCATGCAAACAGAATATCCTGCCACTTATATTAGGGTTCATGCTTGATATAGCGGTGCTATGTCACTATTTTTGATGAAGAATTGTTCTTCTGTATTTATTTGTGGTTGACGCAGCATGTCTTTCTCTTCCATACTTCTCTCTTAGTAATCACATCAATGGTTCTTCAAAATCTGAGGTTTTCATAGATGCACTGTGCAAAGATGTTTTCTATGTTTGGATTAATAATTTTATTACACTGTTTTAAGCTTTCACGGTTTATAACTAAACTTGAACTGTCACTTAAGGGATATCTTCCGTGATTGTTCTTTATTTTGTGCTACCGATATTTCGACGCTGTTGCAAAAGTCTTGATCGCGGGTTGATTCAACAACCCGCGATCATGGCGCGTAAAGATATCCCGTCAGTGACAGTTTAGGTTTAATAATAATAATTAAACAGGAACAGAAAAAAAAACAAGAGCTAAGTTTGGTTTAATAAAACCAAACTTAGCTCCTGTCTTTAATAAACATCAAATTACAAAAAGCCAAAACACAAAAATTCCTTGACTCGTGCAATCCGCTCACCTCTCGTGTTCCGTACTCGTGCCCGATACTTCGGTATTATTAGCTTTATTCAAGGGAAATCCGCTTTGTTTCCCCGCGAGTAAATACTGAAATATATATGAGCGCGATGCTGCCCATAATTGGGGTTACGGCACACAATGTTTGTGATATTAACGGTTGTACCATCAAGGGGTCAATCGGAGCTGGAGTATGTTGACAGGAAATAGTTCTTGTAGATAGGAGTGGTTAGTAGAAGAGTTTCTCATGGAGGAATTCGTCTAGGGAATAACTATCCTTGATCTGGGTATGCTGGATAGTATAACAGCACTGCGCTCGCGTGATGGATCACTCCATTCTCTCTTTCAGAGATGGTCTCTTCTCTAACCCAGCTGTTTCCCACGGTATCCCCATGCTAGAAATCATATTCAAACGTAAATGGCACAAAAAATCAGTTAAATAAACCCATTTTCATGGATATTCAAATTTTTTTTTTGTGTGTTATTCCAATGAAAAGTTCCCCGCCTCAAAAAAAAAAAACAACCTCTAGGGATGCCACGGGTTCGTTTCCTGCGTGGAAAAACATAATTATAATGTACTGAAACTTGTTCTGCTTCCGATTATTTTAGCATAATTTATGTAATGAACAGTGAAAGGTTTTCAAAAAGGATTTTTATGTTTTACCAATTTACGACAAAAATGGACCCAATCAAGCTTGTAATTTCTTTGTTTGGAAATAACAGCTAAAGTGAATTTTTACGAGAAACAAAATGCCCTTTAAAATTTTTATTACGTCATGAACGTAAAAATTGCAATGCAGAATCGGTACCTTATAACAGACACCTTCAGTAAACTTCAGGTCACAGAGGAAACATTCAAGATTTTATTGTAAAATAATATTTACAGTCGTTTACGATGAACAATCGACAAATCTACCGGTAAGATTCAGGTTTTGAGTATCGATATTATCTTTTTAGATTTGATTATTAGATGTGCTGGTCTGTGTGTCAATATGTCTATCCGTCAGTATGTCACAGCCATATCACTCACTATCACGAAAGTTGACACCAAATAGTTGAAATTTGGAGAGTAGTTGTCTTCTATGAACCACTACACGAAACTTTAGAGAAATAAAAAAAATAAAAAAGCTGGCTCACTCTCCGTCAAATTTTCCTTAAAACATATTCATTTAGTTATGTAGTGCAGTCACTCTTCACATACAGGCCGTATATGCACACCTCTCGGTTACCTACACACGGCCCGAATCTTTATAAGTGCGATGTAAATAAAAGGCGCACACGGAGCTGCTATATAAAACGGCGGCGACGGTTTATTTCGACATTTGTCGCGAATAAATCACAATTTGAGAAGAACTATAGTGGTGCTTTGCCAAGAGACGCCGCGGCACAAGTGCCGGGCTGAAGGACGGGTATGTACTGGACGAAAGTTGGGGCGGAGACGGTTTCTCCAGGATCCCCAACACTGGAATATTTCAGGTATATTAATATTATACCCATGCTTGATGTCAACCTGTTGTGGCCCCAATGCTAGCTTTTCCAATCCCCCAGGCGCTTTTGTTATCCTGAGGATTGTCAGGCGCAAACTTTGACTATAAATTAAACGCTAGGGGGTCTAGAATGCCGCCGCGGGAGACGCCCCGGGCGTCGGGGCCCACCACGTGGCCCCCGGCCACCGTAGGCGCGGGCCTGTGGACGGTGGGCTATGGGCTAGCTCACCGTCCGTCTGTCTCACGACGACAGGCCGTGTCGATGGTGCGATCGTGTTCCACGCGCGCCTCAAAGAGAGTCAGCAATAGGAAGGGATCCGCAAGGACCGAAGCCTGCCGGGGTTACGGGACTGTTCGAAAGAGATACCGCCGTGGCCCCGGAACACAAAGGGCGATGAAGGAACATGGATGGGTTTTAGTCAGTAAAAGTCTGACACTCCCTCCTGCTCCGCCCAGAGCGGGAGAAGTCATTTGATGATTTACCATCCGAAAAAAAAAAAAAAGGGGGTCTAGAATGATGTACTAAATTCATGATAATAGTTCTCGCGTCGATGTTCCTTACACTTAGCAAGTATAGACATCACATCAAGTTGAGTCCTGAATTTAACGTAATTTATCAGCGACGTGATTACCTGCCACTCCTGACAATGAAAGAAAATCTCTTTAGACATTTCAGATTTTTTCTAGTTAAATGTTCTGAATTGAAGAACGCGTTAAGTTCCTAAACGAATATTCCTTTACTAAATAAATTAAACTTTTGTATCGCTGTTGTAGAATGAAGTATTATAGAATAATGTTGACTTTGACATTTAGTTCCCTTCAATATGGTTGAGTTGAATGGCGCCGGTACATGCGTCATGTTTGTGAACGGGCGCTGTCAGTTGGGACTGGTCATCTCTTAGCTGCCAAGGTTCATTTTAATTACTTTATTCGTAAATTGTTGATCTAATCTTTTACTCTGGACGATCTTAGTGTGCACGTCTTTCTACATCGTTCTCACATCTATGTATAATCTCAAAATTAATGATGTAACCAAGATTTTGTAACAATATTTTGATTTTAAAAGAGTGTCCATGGGGTTTCTTGCCCGTTCTTCTCCATAGAGATCTACGCTAGGGAATGGGCAACTACAGTACTTTCTCAAGTTATTATGCCTTGTGACTGGGACTGTAGCTTTGATTTTCTTTTTTGTATTTTTGACATTCAAAAGTGCCGTAATGGTCTAATTGAAATAAATGCTTTGAGTTTGAGTTTGAGTTTGAATTACCAAATTCTGAATTATATTTATGCGAAGAAGTTATTTATATTACAATTCAGGATAATACCAAAGGTATACAAGTAACATTTGTCATTAATTTGCGTTCACGAAAGTACTACTTAATACTACATATGTATAATTTAAGAGCTCGGTTTATTCAAATATGTAGGAACAGGCAGGTTCGGCCCTTTGTACTAGCTTCATATAAATTATGTTTTAACGCGTGTGTTTTATAGAGGTCGTCTCGTTACCGCCGGACTAATAAAGTTGGGTTTGATTCCCAGGTAGAGTAAAGTGTAATTGGGGTTTTTGTTAGTGATATGTTTGTTTTAGTGTTTTGGTTAGCCGCTGGCCGGTTTTAGGGCTTGGCTCATCTCACACTAAATATATGCAAAAGGTTTATTTAAAAAATATATTTCTCTTTCGAGCGTTTCGATTAAAATATAGACAGAGTTAGCACAACACAGAGCTATGAGTACGGCAGAACCAGTTACCATCTCGCTACCATTTGCCCAACATGTTGGGGTCAACTTCGAGTCTAACCTGAACACATCAAAACGGTATCAACATTCCCCTTCCTTTAACCCATTGTACACACATCAAAAGTATCTAGGGATCAACATATATTTTTGCAATAACTTTTCTCCTGATTGATATTAATTAAAATTTTCTTTAAGGATTCATCAAATAAAGTGTTTTCGTTTGTCACAGTAACGATAAACCAAGTCACCTTTGCATTAATAAAGAAATTTGCCATTTTCCTAATAAAGGGATTTTTGACATTTGAACCACTAACATTAAAGTTCGAAAAAAAGACTGAAATAACAGTTTTCTTTAAAATTTTATTGGGTAACTTAAACAATTAATAATCCGTGTTTCTACCGCGAACACTAACAACACAAGAACATCGGTTTGGCATACTCAAAATGAGTTCATCCAAATCACGCTGTGGAATGGCCGCCCATGTTCGTTGCAACAACAAAAAAAGGTCTTCTTGCGACTGGATACCCTCCATATTCGGCAGAGCTCTTCTCTGTAGCATATCCCATGCATGCTCAATCGGGTTCAAGTCTGGCGACTGAGCAGGCCAGGGCAGGACATTGATGTTAGCTGCGGCGAGAGTCTGTCTTACAACTCTTGCGGTGTGCGGTCGTGCATTATCATGCATTAACTGAAATAAGGGACCAATTTGCACTTGTAGAGGAACGATGACGTCTGATACAATCGTCTCAGCATAAATTTGAGCGTTGAGGTTGCCTCTGATCCAAATCAACTCAGTTCTTCCGCCGATCCAAATACCCGCCCATACCATGATGGTTCCACCACTATAAGGATGGACTTCCTGGCAGGATTTTAATCGCTGTTGGCGTCCAGGGGTTCTCCAGTGTCGTATACGTCTTGTATCCGGTCTCATACCAAAACGAGACTCATCAGAAAAGCACACGAAACGCCATTGTTCTTCTGCCCAATTTCTGTGTTCAAGAGCCCATTGATATCGAATCCTACGATTGTGCATTGCTATAGGTGGTACCCGTAGCGGTCTTCGGGAATGAAGGTTCACTTCATGCAAGCGGTTTCTGACTGTTTGGTCGCTAATTAAGTTCCCTGAAGAGTGATGAAGCCTCACGGCTAACATCATGGCGGTTATTGTTGGAGCTCTTCGAGTTAAGATTTGAATGTATCGGTCTTGTCTCCGTGTGGTGCAGCGATACCGTCCTCCATGGCGCTCAGCCACGGTACCAGTGCTTCGGTAACGTGTCCAAAGTCGACTGATAACACTCTGACTTGTATTCAGAGCTAAAGCTACAGTACGTTGCCGGGAACCAGCTTCTATCATTCCCACGGCTCTGAGCATTTCTTCCCTGCTTAAATGACGTCGCCGCTCCATAATAACGTTGGTTTTAATCAGTAGTAGGGAAACAGTAGCACTAATAATGTCTTCAATGCGTTGTATGTTTTTATAGGGAAAATATTGACAGCTTATTTTCATCTTTTACTCGAATTTGATTGAGAGTTCCTGATTCAAATTATGAAATGCACCAAAAAGGATCCATATAAATTTATAAAATCATAAATTTATTACAAAGCCACATCTCAATCTCAAGAAATCCGCATAAAAATGCTTGATCCCTAGACATTTTTGATGTGTGTAGTTGAAGTCGGTGGAGCATCTCCTCACAGTTCTAATCTAAAGAGAAAATCTGTCGAAAATGCTGGCCAGTGCGAATTCACTATTGGAAAAGTTTTCTTCTATTACCCCCTGACAACCATGTCAAATTGCTCCTGCGTTCCTCCACACAATAGACACGCGTATGTTTGTACCGCAACCTGGCGGCTTGCATCGCCGATGTTGATATGAACTTATATTCTTTGCATTTACATAACCTATTTCAGCGAGACTCGCGTCCTCTAGACGTTCACTTTGTGCAAAATACTATTGTTTAGATCAAAATGAGATAGAAACTTATGAGTATTGCTAGCTAGAATAACTTGTAAGTCAGCTAAGATTGTTGAAAATATGCGCAATTCTATATTCAAAATAAGTATGTTTATGGGTCGTAGCTAGTGGTGGTCTTGATTTCTGCCTAGTTTTACGGGACAAGGCGGGTGATTTAAACTTATATTGCCACTTACAGGATATTTTTCGAGATTGTTAATATTTGAGCTCCCGATATGTGTTGAGTATAGTTTTAAACCGTAAAAGGTTAAAACAGTGTTTGATTATGTGTATATGTGGTAACTAGGATCACCAATCACCAGACCTTTCACCAAGCTTTCTCATAGAGCAGTTCCAATGGACACCTTGTTTTGGTTTCTTAGCACTGAGCCTAATCAGCTAAGCAATGTTATTGACAAATATTGTTGTTAATTAAGTGCCTTTTTGCGCCGATCAAATTTCTTTCAATGTTCTTCTTTTAATATTGGCATCATTAAGATAAAAATCTTTTGAATCCAAATATTTTTTTGGGTTGTGTATTCGTGATTAAATTAATTCAAAAGAGGTTCAACAACTTATTAGTCTCTAGATTGTTCTGAGTTCGTTTAACTACACTTTATCAACCACAACCCTTCAACAGGGTTACCTCTGATCACACATTCATGATTAAAACCAACAGCCATTCAATTTTTTCTATCTCCCATAACATTAGGCTAAATAATTTCAATAAAGGCCCCCCTAATACCCCATAATTCTGCTGTAGAACCCGTAACAACAAAATAACGCGCATGTTTGTAAGCCATGGGGGCCATGGGGGTCGTAATGCAGGGGATCGCATAAAACGACCGGAATCGTTTATTCATTGGCACATCACACTCGCGTTTACTTTGTATGGGATGTGCACTATCTATATATGTAAGCTTGAAATTACACATTACATACATTACCTAGCATCACACCTGTTATACCCGCATGGTTAGGTAGAAGTGTACCTAATAGTACGTCTACATTTTCCCATATAGTAGGAGGCGAGTCTGTTGCCATCAGCCGAGCACAAATCCAGACTTCGTGGCTGCTACTGACAAATTCCTGATAGAACAACTCAATAACACTGCCCGACTTGGGAATAGAACCTAGGACCTCATGCTCAGTAGTCGCGCTGCCATGCCACTAGACCAACGAGGCAGTCATTAGATAAATATATTGGTAGTGGTATTCTGTTATACAACTGAGAGGCAGAAAATTTTGTCGAAACCACCCAGCAACTCGTTGAAACGCGCCTCTCAGTCATCAGTCATTTACAAGCTTCAATCCTCGCATGACGTACGCCACGTCTGTGACAGCAAACGTAACTAAAATCCCTCGCCACCGAACAATTCCCCGGAAGCCATCAGTCCACCAGTCCCGACACAGTGGATATTCCTTTCATCCCAATCCGCCGCCAAAACAGTAACAATACACGATTTTTTAATCAACCTCCGAAAAGATTAAAAAAATGTCATAGTGTACAGACGCGTCATCCTGAGTGACGGCGCGCTCCTCGGCCAATTTTAAAACAATACGGACAGGTAGGTAGGTAGGTACGTAGTTACCTAGTTATGCAGGATTAGAGACGGGAATATAAAAAGCTTCACCTGTTGTTCATGATCATTAATCATTGGAGCAATTGCTGAGCAAATTTATCTTTATCAAGGCCCCGAAACGACGGGAGTTCGTATAATGACTCGTAAACATTTTTGATAATAAAATAAAGAAGAGTAATAACAGAAAGTTTGGTGTTTCTTGTTTAGAGAATTGTGTTCAAGTTTCGTGTTTAGGCCCCGGGCTGAGTTTTATGGGAGTGTTTGACGCGCAGTTCTTGTTGTTTTGTGTTGAAAAATAATAATCACCGGAGTGTGGATGGCTTTATTGTGATTTGTAATAAGCGATGTTTTTGAACTTGGGCTTAAAATGAGGTTAGGGCGTTGACTGTTGTCATTGACTCCATGACTTTAAGGAAAATAGTCGGTAAACACATCTTCTACCTAGCCCGTCGTGCACTGTACCTTCACCCTCCAGGTCTTGAATGACATACGACTAACTACCTAGGTACTGTTTGGACAAAATATAAGTCATAGAGTGGAGATGAAGAAGAAGCTGTTCATTCCGGTTGTTTTTTGGAATTCTGACGATACATTTATTATAACTTTAGAGTGGATAACAGGAAATATATCGTTATACCATTCCACCTAATGTTGGTGAAAGCCGTAGTTAATCAAAGTTGTTGTGTATGTGTTAGGAAGTGGCCACGTGAGTCGTCGCACGTGAACACAAATAGGCACGTTGCGATATTGCGAGCTCGCGGTGAGGTACACCATGTGTGGGAAAACACAGTATGACCAGTGTGGAGATTAAGTGAAGAGTGCGGAGTTGTGATCTATTGTGAAAGAAAATGAGAGGCAGGCGAACGAGCTGAAAACCGACGTTAAACTAATCACGATCGAACGAATAAAGCCTGCAAAGTCTTACTTATTATTTTGCTGCATGACCAGAAAGTTCTTCTTATACCAGAAAAACAACGTGTATTGGTCATAAGACTTTTAAATGTTGACAGCACTGAGTCGTATCAGTTGTCTTTCAAGTTTGCAACACGTCTTGTGTCGAACTAAACGCGCGGGATTCACTTGTTTCTTTCGCGTACACCATCGCTACGCAAGTTCTGTCATTGTGACTCGTGATATGATGTCGCTGTCACTTGAGCCAGGGGATGCTCATGTCCATCCGGAGACGTCGTTTGGCTGAATGATAATGAAAAAAGAGCCACTGAGCCAAAATCCCAAGAAAATATGCGTTAGGACCCAAGACACTTCCGAACCGATCATTCTGCATGACCTGCCCAGTGGCACAAGTGACACGATATTAGCATAGGTATTACGGCTTTATTAAATGCATAACACGACAAGGTAATGTGAAGCCAGAGCTCGGCTTGACACAATATTGAGCGCGGCGTACCCTGGGACTGCTGGCTGCTAGCTGATCGATTTAGAAGCTGTCGCTGTTTGTAGATGTTGGGTTAGGTTAGGTATATGCAGGTGGATTTTGACTTTGGGGGATTTAGGATTGGTGTACCTTTAGGTTTGTTTAAGTAAGTTTTCTTTGTGTGAATGCTTTGGTTTATGTTTATTCTGTTGAGTGTTATATTTGTGTCTGCTTTATGAACAAATTGATCTACATTTTTAGCATTAACAACCTCATGACATGAAAAGCCAAGACGGAAAACTCTGATGATTGTTTATAACGCTTCTTGAAGTTTAATCTCATTGTTTGACAAAGGCATGAAAAAATTGATTTTAATGATCGTAAAATAATATTTTGAAGGACCTACCGATCATCATAAGTACTTACGTAATCTGTCTATACGAGCTACAATTTTGCATGAAATGGCAGCTGCAAATAGCGTCGCAAACCTTTCATATAATTCAACAAGGGTTATAGTGGTCCACAAGTCCACTTTATTTAAAACATGTTCTTGTTTTTTTTTTAGAAATTCCAGTAACTGCCAGTAACGTGCGTGTGCACATAATTATGCAAGTACAACAGTTATTTCCAGTTCTGGTCGAAACAAATTTAAATAAATGACAATGCGAATCATCGATACGAAGAAGAAGAGGACCAAAAAAACAAGTACTTAGGTACATTTAAATCTCCTATACTACTCTGTCAAGAAAGTACCGGGAAAAGATCAATAATACACAAAATGTCTGTTATTCATCCAAATTTATTTTATCACCTTCAAAGTATGCTCCTTTAGAAACGATACACTTGCGCCAACGAATAATCCATTTATCAAAACATTTTTTATATAAACGCTACTTCCGGAATTGAGTTCAGTTCTCGCCGCGAATTCTCCTTTATGTCTTCTATCGATTGAAAACGGGTGCCACGAAGTGGTAATTTGAGTTTAGGAAAAAGAAAAAAGTCAGCAGGAGCCATATCTGGTGAATATGGTGGTTGCTGGATGGTATTTGTTGAGTGTTTGGTCAAAAATTCGTTCACAATGATAGCCTTGTGCGAAGGCGCATTGTCGTGGTGCAAAATCCAAGAATTTTCTTTCCACAAATCTGGCCTTTTTCGTCGAATTTGCTCTCTTAAACGCCGCATAACGCTCAAATAATATTCTTTATTTACCGTTAGACCTTCCGGTAAGAATTCAGAGTGCACAACACCGCGATAGTCAAAGAAAACAGTCAACATGACTTTGACTTTTGATCGACTTTGGCGTGGTTTTTTCGGTTTCGGTTCAGTTGGAAGGCGCCACTCCGAAGCTTGTTGACTAGTTTGCATGTCAAACTCGTAAACCCACGTCTCGTCACCAGTAACAATGCGTTTCATGAATGTTGGGTCCGAACTGACTCGTTCTAGCATGTCCTCAGCGACTTTCATGCGATTGAGTTTTTGGAGAAAATTCAGATCTTTTGGGACTAGCCGAGCAGCAACATGTTTCATACCCAAATGATTAGTTAAAATGGTACGGATCGACTCGTGAGATACAGAAAGTTCGGCGGCTATCTCTCTCAGAGTTGAATGGGGATTTTCAGTCACTATTTTCTTCACTTTTGCGATGTTAACTTCAGTTGCAGACGTTGACGGCCTACCAGAGCGAGGAAAATCTTCCATCACATCTCGACCGCTTTTGAACGCTTTGAACCACTCATAAGCACGAGTTTTTGATAAAGTCGATTCACCGTAAGCCTTCTGTAACATTTTCAGTGACTCCGAACACGAAATTCCATTGGCGATGCAAAATTTAAGACAAACTCTTTGTTCGATATTTTTGTCCATTATGAAATTCGCAATACACACTATATATGATATTACTAAAACCAGCACTGTATTTAATATAAATAACAGATGCAACTCAAACTCCGCGCCAAAATGGAAAACAGTTGTGCCAATCTAACAACTACAAAAAAACAAAAATTTGAATTTGGAACCATAAACAAATCATCCATTACCAATACTTTTTTGACTGAATGTATAAACCTCATCAAAGCGCATCGCAATCGCAACGTGTCACTAGCAGGCAGGTGTTTGCTAACTACTTTCAAATATAAACGGTTATATTTTTCCAATATTAACCCTTATTAGCCTACCTGTTGCCTCATAATAAATCATGGCGGACTCAGTGCATTAGATTAATCTTTTACGTAATTTATTAGCGCTCGTCCGGATGAACGAGAATTAAATAAATTCGCCTTTCACTTGTAGAGGATTATTATGAAATGATAATTTAAGTAGTGGCCGTTTAGCTTGAGTTACGATGTGTGCTTGGGGGTGCCGTTTTGGGGTTGAAATTATTTTATGTGTTTTATCATCATCCGCCTAACTCGAGGAGGAGCTCGTGGCTAAATAATAACAGCCGCTCGGGTCGATCTTTAGGTCAAGCCGTGCTTGCCTAGGTTGGTCTGTGGATGGGTGGCCACCCTTACATACCGAGTTTCCTCCGTGCCTCGGAAAGCACGTTAAGCCGTTGGTCCCGGCTGTCATTTGTAGATTTTTGACAGTCGTTACAGGTAGTCAGTGGCCCAAGTTGTGTTTAAGGCCCACGTAATATTTGGCGAGCCTACCGCAAAAAACTTATCAACTAATTTTAAAAGGTAATCTGAAATCGTGGCCTAGTATTAAAACGTTCCCATGAAAAGAAAGCAATCCGTGTGCTACCTTGGTTTGGTCTTAGACAGAAATTTTTCATTCATAGATCATATAAAAACTGTCGGCGAAAAAGCTAAAAAGAACCAAATCTACGTGGGGTCTGTCATTTATAACTTTAAAGACCATTTATGGGGCTACTTACTTGGGGTGTATGTGCTACGAGGCACCTGTTTGGGCCGATAGGGCCACCATAGGAGCGGTACGACGTAAATTGCTTCAAAGCCAGCGTTTGGCTTTGATATTCTTATGCAAAGCGTATAGGATGGTTAGTACTGAAACCTTACCGGTACTTGCAGGTGTACTTCCAGTCGATCTTGAAGTGCAACGACGGGCTGCAATGTACTATAACGCACGTGAGACCACGGACGCAGACTTTTTAACCCTACGTGACCGTGATAAGATTGCTAGATTATTCAAACCACAGACCGACGTCTGGGAGGAACTTTTGTCTGAATGGCAAGGTAGGTGGGATAATTCCATCAAGGGCCGACACCTCCATCAGTTCTTTCCATCCGTTCGTGAACGGCTGGCCAGGACATGGTTGGAGGTTGATCACTGTGTTGCCCAATTTCTCACCGGTCATGGTAACTTTAAGAGTAAATTATTTTCCTTCAAGCTTGTTGACTCGCCTTTTTGTCAAGGTTCCACATCTGACTGCGAATTTGGAAGAATGAACGCATTATTATGTTGGATAGTGTACAGGTTACATCCGGAGTTATGTACTATACCTTGTGGAAACTAGAACAAATTATTTATTATTGGAATCAAATATAACAGCTCACAACTTAGGACCCATTAATGTTAATATTTATCCGTGGTGCTAGGCAACTGGGCCTATCCCAGTTGTAAACGTCCCTTTGTGCCTATTGGCCTTGTTTCGTTCTGTCTCCTGCTGAAATGGAGGGAAGTGGAAATTACGGTTTTTTCCTACTCCTCCACTATACTTTTCTGATTAATTTCGTTGCGTGATCCAAGACAGTTAAATTCATTCTCTGGGACTTCGTCGAGCTTCATTGTCTCGGCGCCTTTCTGTTGATTCTGGCTTTCTGGAGTTACAGTGGTTCGGGAACAGTGTGGCGGGCTTGTCCCATAAAAAAAGAGCCTTCTGTCATCAGCCGTTACTGAGACTGGCCCGACCTGGGAATCGTAACCGGGACCTGATGTTCAGCAGTCGCGATTGCGACCACTAGACCAACGAGACAGTCAGTTCAAGTCTATTACAGTTGTTAACTGTTTGATAACAATGATAACAATGCTTTTATTTAAACTGACGCAGCTCCTGCAAGGGCTTCTAAAAGTAATATGTCATTGTTGTGTCAATTGTGTATGATGATACATCTATCTTACATTATGTATGAGCTACTTTTAAATTATAGTAACCTTATGTGATGTTGCGAAAATAGACTGTCTAGACGGATAAGGTTTCCATTTACGAATCTGTTTATTGGCCCTTGAATTGTCATGCTAAAATATTTTGCGACAAACTAGGTACCTAGGTAGCTATATAAGTAGGTACCTGTTTGTCGCAAAATATTTTAGCATTTCTGTATCTTCTTTTACATATTTTCATAAACATAATTGACGTGAAAAGTCTGATGTTAAGGGGTGATTGGCAATACCATTAGCTGAATACCATTATTTTACATGGAGTGTCGGTCTATCCGACTTCCACAACCCAGTTACACGATAACTTGATATAGCTTGGGAAAACTGGTTGTTAGACTTTCGGACTTCTGACCATCCATATCAATTCGTAACAATGGAAAAGATGTACGAATAACATCCTGGACCAACTGCATAAAGTGCTTTCTGAGGTGGAGAGGGGTTTCGGTATGTGGTCTATATGGTCATACACAGATGGACCATGACAAACATTGCTTCACGGCGATGCAGTGCGGCTGGTATTATTTAGTCAAAAGTCAAAATTTGCATTCAAACTCACTCATTTATATCACAACCGATTACCGAAACATCACCGCATGACAAAGGCCTACATCGACAAAACCAAACGTATGCTGTGCGTGATCGTGATTATTGCGCCGATTCACCCCTGCAGCGCGGATCCCGGACAATACCGCGCTGATTGATCAGTAACGCCGATTTAAACAGTATTCAAACGGCTTCATTAACACTCAAATATTGAACCGAATCGCGTCAATCATTGCGCGTCTTTATCTCATTAACGCGAATTCGGCTGCGGTGATAATTATTTTGTAATGGTTTTATTAAAATTAAGTTGGGGGAGGAATTTTGGATTGCTCTCCGTTTTGTTTGAATTTTGAGTGAAATGAATGCGCTCTTGGTCTTACAAACCTTAACCACTGTTTGCTGGAAATGTAAATCGCGATGAGAAATTTATACAAAAGTGGTTAATTAACAAGGTTGCTACATTTAAACGCAGAATGATAGCTAAATTGGCAGCTGCTGATGTGTGAATGAAAAATAAAAACACCAGAAGTACTAGTTATGTCCTCTTATATAAGTAATAAACATATAATATATTAAACACAAAGAAAAGATTCACGAGACAAAGCGAAAAAATAATCGACTTCGAGTAATAACGGAGGATTCGATGTAAGTACATACATGAAAAAAAGATGCCCTGATAATGGCCTGATCACAGTTTTTCGATTTGACTGTTTTTCGATTTGACTGTTTTTCTGATATCTCTATAGTATCTTAAATCTCTTCATCTCAACACGACAAAGCTCAAAAACAGTTACATTTTCAGAATCAAAGCCTGCCATGCCTGGCCATACGTCACATACTTGACAAGCGCATTCCGCCATGCTCCCTACAGCACAGCATACATTGCTGGCTCGCTACGCCTCCCACACTCGCGTACTATGCACGCGCAGCAATGGAATGATAAAATATGCGCTCGACGATATTGAAACGTCTTCCTGATATTTACGGCTGAATGTGAAGTATTCGGAGCGGCTTGAACATTCCTGTAAGTATAGTTTCGACAGTTGTCTACGATTCGACTTTTAGAGTTATGAAGTAATGTTGGAATGACTGAAATTGTTGGGATTTTTAATGTTTGCATGTCATATTTGGTAGAAACTAGGTGTTGTGTACTAGCGGCATATTTGATATAGCAATGGTATTGACATAAGGCAGCTATAAGACCTAAGTCGTGAAATCCAAGGGTCTGCGTAGTAGATTTTTTGGCCTTCACTTGTACCCGTTTGGCTAATTTAGTGAAAATTAATAACCTAGTAAGGAGTTTTCCAAATTATTGTATTTCGCATACAAACATTCAACTAGTCAGATTTGTAAGAGCTGAAAAGGTCGTCGATTGCTCATACTTATAGGTCACAAATTGAGCAACTATCTTCGACCTACCACACCATTTACCTATCACCTCTAAATTCCCTAAATCCCTCAACAACAAAATCACAAGACGCCAAGCACCTATTTTCTTCACCCCAACAGCACTTAAAAATGCAAATAGTCTCCTAGGACAGTAATTAGGTGAAGCGCCGCCGCTCCGGGAGGCTGCGATGAGTTATCTGAATCGCTAACAAAGGCTCCGCCGATGCTCAGTTATAAATAGACAAAGTAATTTGCGTCACGTTACATTTTACAGTTTCCGCCACAGGACGAGTAGGGTGGTACGCCGCAGTGAGCTTGAGAACAGTCGTGAATTGTTTTTGGTAATTATAATAGGACTTGTATTTCATTCAAATTCAAAATCAAAATAATTTATTTCAATCCATTTAGTATCATAATTGCACATACACACTTGAAATACAAATTAACAATCATAAAATAACAATTACAGCATTAAAATAATATAAATTAAAACTAAAAAAATTGATTCCCAAATAACACCTATTTTGACTCCTTGAAAATGTTAATCGACACGCTAATTTACAAGATCGCCTTTTTGTCGTCTAGTAATTGCAATTAAATTGGATAAAGTTTAATAGATTCTATGGACCAAAAGTCTTTATAGGACCAAAAGGGAAAATTATTTAGAACAATATATTTTTAGGCGATCAATGAATTATCATTGATCGCCTCGATCGATTACTCTTTGGTAACTTTCACATTTTTGAAGATTTGAGAGCACACGCAACATCAAAAGAAGTGAAAGATGAGTGGAGAGGCGTTTGACGATACAAGGGAGTTAAAGATATATCAATGTGTATTGATATAACTTAAACTCCCTTGTATCGTCGGATCGGAGGGCAGGTTGACATGAAAAGGTTATTACGAAGCAGAAATATCTTGTGGACTCAAGAATATAATTTTCAAACTTTCTGCAAATATAAAAAATAGACTTCCCTAGTTGGTGTAGGTGTACTAGGGTACACCTACACTCTACCTAACCCTTTGGGAATTACAAACGTGATGTTATGTTATGTGTACTTCTCGAGTCAACAGTAACGTAGAGACTACGGTCTGTAACGATGACTTGGATGCCTCGAAAGAAAGTCCATTGACTTCTCGACTATTCGGCTCGGTGTAACATGACGCAGCAGTACCTCGGAGTAAAGGCCCGCCTGCCGACTGCTACCTATTTGTGAACAACACAATGCGAGGTGATTAGCACACCCTTTGTTCCTACCGCCATGTTTTCACATATTTTGCTTGTGATAATCTCTTAATGTATGCCGAAATTAATATTGGCAAAATGCCGTTTGCGGAATATTGTAATTAGGTGTGTTCTTCATAGCGGAATTATTTAAAGTTTCGTTTTGATTAGGGTTTTTAAATAGTTTTACGTTGAATTCTAACGATTTACAAAGATTAGGAAATTACAATCAAATAAGTAAGGACATGAAAATATTATGTTACCACAATTTAGAAGTCACCTAATAAGCCATATTACCTAGCACTTATTAACAGTCTAATAAGTTATTTTGTAGACAGTCCTACACACTGTGTGCAACGCGGTTACCTTCAAAGCGAGGCACATAAAGTGTAATCCTATCTTGCGAGGCACATGTGTTGCCGCCTGTACCGCGCGCATAAATCAAGCGCATCCCTACCGAGACTTGATTCCGACGTTTTATACTGTTTGTACTTAGCCTTAACTGATACGTTCGTGTGAGGTTGACTTTATTTATGTTGCTTGCCGGGTTTTAATTCGGTTACGAATAATTTTAATACGAGAATAAGCACTTATTTTCGGTTTAGCACAATAGCTGAGAGTCTTAACTCCATGCCTGAATGAATGCTTAAATCAGAAAAAAGTTGTTTGAATATCTACGAAACGCAAAAAAACGCATTTTTCTTTTAGAAAATTTATCAAATGAAGCTCTTTTGATAAACTCACAGCCCATTTACACCCGGAAAGGCTCGTAAATCAATATAAACCCCGAAAAAAAAAACATCAAAAAGACAGGATTATCAGCTAACCTCTCATCGCGTGAACGGGTCAAACTGAAAAATATACGAGTTATTCACACAATATACCGGCGATATCTAATCTGCGATATGAATGGTCCGGGGCGTGCCGGGCTGCCGGGCTCGCCCCGGACCGAAATGAAAAAGCCTCAACCCTCAATATGGCGTTGGCAATAATTACAACGGAGTTGACCTTTTACACAATGTCATACGTGTCTGTAACGATTGGATGAAACACAAAGACGGCATAGAAAAGGGTGGCGACTCAATTATTTCTGTACCGGAGCAAATTCTCGTGAAAGAGCGGCAATATAGTGAAACTGTCTTTTTCGTGAAACATATTTGCGAGAAATAAATTCTGTTGTGTGAGTGTGTTTGGTTATATCGATGGGTTATCTTTGCTAGAAATTATGAAATCGTTGCGTTTCATGAAGGATGACTTACGTGGTCCAACAATAAAAGTTATCCACCTGGTGGTGATGATGTGAATTAAACTAATGTGAAAAAAAGAAAAGATCTAAGAGCACATATGCATCTTTGAATAAACCTAATAACAGATCCGGAGTTAACTTACAAATTACATGAACAAAATACACCTTGCGAAACATTACAAAGGCGGCGATACCAGTCAAGTTATGAGGCACATTGTTCGCGTATCGGTTACAGCAACGGCAGCCATTGTTGTTACAGCGATACAATGTATGCTATCCCCAAGTTACACGTTCGTTTTCTTATTGGAGGTAACGACTCGATCTGACTTATTTGAAAATCGAATTTGTGAATTCGTGCAATGTTCTGTTTGCCATGCATTTGTTTTAAGATGCTTTGTTAGAGATTTGGTCTTGCTAGTGCATAATATTTAATATGTAATTCTGCTAATCCTGAATTCGTAATTTAAAACTGACAGGTAAGCGGATAGGAAACACTGACTTCATCTAATTAAAATAAAAAAATATGATGAGAAAAAGTGTTTCGTGAAACCGTATCATTTACAATTAAATGTTAAACTTACTTAAAAAAGCAAACTTAACATTTCAAAACTTTAAAATAAGCCACTGAAAACAGAAACTTATTTCGTACAGAAAATAAAAATTCGTACCTAATATTTTGTAACTGTACCAAATGAATTTGAAATTCACTAGTCGTCGTGGTGCCGTAGAAAATCGCGAGCGAATAAATAAAAATCAAAATGAAATAATAAACTGTGCTGGGAAGTTGGTCGCACAAGTTCGCCAATGATTTTCGATTTGTAAAGTTTTAAAATAGCGCTAACTGCGCTGCGCAGCGCTGTTCTGAAGCGATTTAATATTTTATTCGTTAACTATAACTAGTTGCTATAAGTTGTTGTAGTTACAGGTGCGAATAGTTTCTTGCTCTTGTAGGTTTTAATGAGTTCGTGTTGGGGAGAGTGGGGTTCGATGGGATTGAGGGCTGTTAATGTACTGCAATCGAAGAAATTAAGGCAGAAAACGTGTTCGTTTATCTATTAGTAATTAAAATACTTCCATTCCCTTTCATAGAGAGGAGGCCCGTGAGAGCAGCGGTGGCCCAGAGGTGGCGGCCCCGACTTACGAATAGTAAGTCGTGGGTTCGAACCCAGACAGGCGCATTACTTTGTGTAACTTATTTCATCACCACTGTTCTCAAAACGGTGAAGGAAAACATCGTGAGGAAACCGGCATGTCCTAGAACCAAAAATTCGAAGACATGTGACATCTACCAATCCGCACTGGGCCTGCGTGGTAGATTATAGCCCATTCCCTCTCATAGAGAGGAGACCGTGTCCCAGCAGTGGGAAAATTAATGGGCTGATGACGATATAAATTAAAATACTTTAGACAGTTAAATAGATAAACATAACATCAGAGGTGCATAGTAATAGTAAGTACTCCCACAGTTCGCCAGTTATATTTCAGTCCCATGTACTAGGGGGCGAGCCTATTGCCATCAACCGGGCACAAAAAACACGTGGCAGCTTCTAAGAAATTTTAGATGGAAAAACCCAATAACACTTTGCCCGACCGACACAGGTAAATTGTAGGTACTTATTTCTTCTCTGGTTACCTTTTGCTTGATTGATAAATAATAATATATTGCCAGTTGATAATAATACCACCATTAATAATAATTATTACCAGTCTATTACTGTCCCATTTAAAAGGCCTCTTATCATATAGAGAAGGCATGAGCATTACGCTTGCTCAAGGCGGATTGGCGATTTTGTAAGTCCCAGGTTTCCTCATGATGTTTTACCGATGTTAGATAAATTTAGAAAGTATATATTAATTTAACAAGTGACATTGGACGACCCGACATTTTGATGACCCGAATGGCGCAGCGGTAGTGAGGCTGCCTTTCGTTCTTAGGGTCCCGGGTTCGAATCCCGGTAGGAGTAAATGTTTGTGTGATGAGCATGGACATTTGTTTCCAAGTTATGGATGTTTTTATGTATAATAAGTATGCATTTACAAGAAAAAAGATGGCGCTGTGTGTAATGTCCAGCGATATTTATTTATTGTAACCGGCGTTACCAATGTCAGTTGTTGCACGCCGGTGTGCGTATGAACGTGGACGAGGCAAAAAGAGTATTTATAAGGATCGTAGCAGGTGGCTTTTTTGTTTCTGTGGTTTCTGCTTTCCACACACCAAAAGGCGTGAGTTTATGTATGTTTATATGTTGCATTGGTACTTGACCGGATCCATAACCGACTCATCGGACCCGATGAACCCATCAACCAGAGGCCACGCCTGTACCGTACTCCTTACTCATTACAAGATAACATAAGACTATCATTTGGTTTTCTTCCTCTTTAACGTTTGGACAAACAAAGGTATAATTTATATGTATTACTACAGCGGAAATAATTCCTCAGGAAAGGATCATATTCCAGTTTCCATTAAATAAAAATCTGGCGCTCCGAAATCTTACAAACGTAAAAATAAGTCATGAAATTGATATTCCCATTGAAAGCCGAGTTTCAGCATTTAAAACTAAGAGGATTCACTAATTTCCGTTCAAAGGTATCGTATTATAAAGAAAAACCATCGAATAAAAATCTTACAAGAATACTTATTAGATGTTCCGATGGGATTAATTTCTTACTTATTAAAATAGAAGGAAAAGGTTGAGCAAAATACACAGTTTCCCCTTCCTTTTAAAATTATAAGATTAATTAAATTTGAATTATAAAAGGGTTCAGTTTTTATTTGCTTTTTTGGTTATTATTCCTTTTTTTTAATTCTATTTCTATGTAAAATTTTATTTAAAAATTAAAACGATGATAAGATTATCGGTGATTTTTATTTAATGTTTTGAAAAAAAGATTGTCAGAGAGTGATGTTGCAGTATTGCTGTCTTGCTTTGAAATGTATGGCAAAAATCCACCGAAGCATAAACCCTCATCCACTCCATTTCCCGTCAATTCCAGTCTGGAGCACATCACTATAAGTAATTCCGCAGTGAAGCACATCACTATAATTCCGCTCCGTTCCCGGTCTACGACATATGAATGGAATTAGCATTGCTAATTAGCTTTTAGCAATACATCGCTTCAACCGCTTACGGGTGGAGTAATTCGTAGCATGTTAAATCTTCGCTTTATTCGCTGTCTCTACGTTTCATGTATAAGGAATTGTGTTTAGGGGTGCGTTCGGTAAATTAAATCGTGCGTAGCTATTGTGTGTTTAATGTTGTTAAGTATTTAAGCGTAATTAGGTATGTCTTTTGAGATTTTTATAAAGGTATTGAATACATTTTGAATAATCTTTTTTTTTAATATTCCGGGTCTTAAATGCCCAAGAAGTACATAATGCCATTGCCTTATGATTTGTATAATTTTGGTGTACCTTACCGTTAGAAAGTCTTTTCATGCTTAGGTGCATGCTAATGTGTAACGACTTAGTAAATCCTTATTTTCACCACTTATGAATGTATACGTTCCATGTAATACGATACGAGCTTATTGCCGTCAACACTGTCTTACTTTTTAATTGAGCTTAAGACGTCTCGACAGAATCAGACTCAGCAGCCCCACTAGCAATCACTACACCAAAGAGGTACTCAAATAAAATAAATAAGTATCAATAATTATATTTGAGTTTCAGTTTTCCGTATCGCACAGCCATAATGAAATAGCCCACATCGTAACACGTAGTATAACTGCATCAATTAACACGGCGGTCGGGCCGATGCCACTCATTTGCACTGTTATTAATATCCATCAGTTAGCATTCCATTGACACGGCGCAAATTGTGATACGGTTAGGATAAATGTTGTAACTGCTTTTGTTTCACTGTACGGGACCCTTCCACAGAAATGATATTTCTGTGGAAGTGTCTACTGACCGTGAGGGAATGTGCTGGGTTTCGTGGAAAAGCTGTTTGGCAGCCAGAGTGTGTTGAAGCGTCGAGTCACGGGTGAATCGTGTGTATTATGGGTATTGTATGGCCGAAGTTGTCTGCATTGTTCGTTTGAATTGGTCGGGGTGATCAATGGCTTTTGTAAGCGCTTAGGCCTGGTTTCCACCAAAACGGAGACGAGCGGACCGGAGAGGAGAAGTGTGAAAACCGACCAATCACATTGGTTGAAATCTACATCGCGTTTCTCATCTCTCCTGTGATTGGTCGAATCTTGCACATCTCCTCTCCGCTCCGCTCGTCTCCGCTTTGCTGGAAACCGGGCCTTACGCACGTTACTTGGCTTTACCGTCAAACTGAATATTTCTAAAGGACCTTACAGTATGGCTGATTTTCTTCAGACGGGTCATCTCCTGGCCTTATTGTATATGTAAGGATCGTAATAGGTGGCGTTGTGTTGTGTCTGCCTACCCCCATGGGAAAAGAAGCGTGCCTTTATGTATGTACGTTTACGTTATACCTAAATAAGAACCGTCTACCTCAGATACTTAGTGTCCATGAAAAACACTTTCAGTAGATATTCATAATAAAATAACACAATTAACGAAATTATTCCTTCAATTCCCAGAAGCAATTCACAGAATGAAACCAGTTACTTCCTCAACAAAACAAATACAGAAGTGTTTGTTTTTTACCGAAAATCTCGGAGCCATCCAAACAGGAACCCATTTGACACCTCACAATGTTGCGCAGCTCGAACAAAAATCCAATTTTGATTAAAACTTTATAAAGAGGGGAGCGCTCGATTAATTTAACTTTTTTTGCGGTCCTCCCGGCCTTTTTGTTCACTCCCGTGCACTCCTGCTCACTCCCACCAGCATTGTCACGACCCACTCGTGGGAATATTTTATTTAGAGAAAACTTCTGACATGCTCTTTATAATCTAGACTAGATAGAGTACTGGTTTGTGCCTCGTTTTCTTTAGTTATTTTCTACTTAATGCGTAAACGCCATGCGACTGTACACAAGCAATCTTAAAAAATATCTGATCTGATCAAAAAACGTCTTCCATCTTTTGTTAGCACCTCTTTTGATAAGTTGAAGCACTGAATAGTAAGTAGGTCAGTTATGGTCTATAATATCGGTCCCTTCGACTGTTATGCCGTATGCAGTCTGAATCAGGTTTCAGTCCAAGAAACGATCTGTTTGTCACGAGCCTTATTCAAGTTGATTTTAAAAGATCATTAAGCCGTGGTACGTTATACATTACTTAAATATAGTTTTTTTTTTTCTAGTCTGTTCTGTTTCACTCCTGGGCAAAGGCGTCCCTCCACTGTTTCCATTTCTCGCGAACCCACACATCCTCCTTCTAGTTCTGACGGAACCTGTCCAGTTCATCCTGCCATCTCCTTCGTGGTCTGCCGCTACCCTGCCTCACTGCTATTTTGGCCCACAATTTGTCCGGCATGCTTCAGACATGTCCTGCCCAGGCCCATTTGAGTTGGGCATCCCTTTGAGCCACGTCAACTGTGTTTGTTTTGGAGCGCAGTATTGTTGAACAGTTTATTCGTTTCTAATTTCTTCTTATCTTTACAGAGATCAAAAAAACACTTCATCGACTTCTATTCATTTAATAGACACTAATATACCCAAAGCAATGTACAATCCAAGAAACATTTCCCACTACTCCCAAAATTAAAGGTAAGTGACTTACTCTAACTCCTAATCCACGATTTCAGTAAACAAAATATACATAAAAATTGAATAAATTAGCGTCCATGAAAGTTCTGAAACAAAGGGATAAGTTTGTACCACTTTAAGTAGCAAGTTGTTGATGTATTTTTCTTTGAGTTGCCACTTAATATTTCTTCCGTGTCCTTGGAATGTTAGTGTGCTTTGTTGTTTCGTTATTATTTATGTAGGGAAAGGAACTTTTGTCACGTGGCGGTGGCCGATTTTTGAGGGTAAACTATTCCAAACATTAAGTTTCTCTTCCTGTTGGGTAGAGTTACGTTGTTAATACACTTAAATACATTTAATCGAGCCTTTTCCCCGTGGGGGTGAGCAGAAACTACAGAACACCACCAGCTACGATCCTTACTTACTCCTTTCGCGTTGGTGGTTAAATTCACCAATTTATAAGACAATTTTGAAATTTAATTTTACTTGGTGAGATGGGGTTTATTTATTCGTGGACTGCATGGAGGATTCTGATTATCTTCTTGGGGAATCTAAATGACGAACAAGCGACAATTAAATAAAGGGAGGTGGGAATTAAGGCTCACCTACCTTTGTTCCTGGGCCACGTGGCTGCTTCGACGTCGCGGCAGGCGGTTTGTGAGTCTCTTCTGGTGCACCAGATCACGGTTCACGGATGGGCCCTGGGCGCTGCTTGTTGTTTTATCGCGATTCTGGCGGAAGTAGTTAGACCTGCAGGCTGCGTATACGCACCGCGGTCGGGAGGCGAACGTTGTCAAGTCTTGAGGTGGAGTGAAGGTCGCCGCGATCAATTTTCGATAGGCGAGCGCAAAGAGATAGGCATATATATATCGTCACCTGTTCCTATGATCTACGTCATATGAAAGAATCAGTTGATGAGTGGTAGAATTATAAACAAGATAACCAGTCCTCGTTCATGCTATAGACTCCGAGTTGAGGGTGGGACCTACACACTTGACCTTTTTTAAGAACACTATCATATCATATCAATAAGGGCAGTCTATCAGTTAGATAATTCGGTGGTAAAAGGGCGATGACAAAAACATCATCAGGCAAGGCTGAGAATAGAAACCTTTAAAAGGTCAGAAGTAACAAAGACTAGCCCAAAACGCCCACTCTTTACATCTTAGTAGGAAACTTACATTCTACGCACGAGATAATGTGAAACATGTCAGTAAAGGGTAACCAGTCCTCAAAGTTACTATTTTAGTAAATTATACAGTGAGAATCTTTGAGACTGGACTGCATGGGCTGAGCGGGTTTTGTGCGATTTGTGTCTGTTCTTGTACCTAACCTAACCTTAGTTGGTCTGCATCGATGGTCGTGTAATGTAACTGCTTTCACAGAATCAAGATTTATTGTTTTCGGAACGTAATAAAAAAAAAAACCATCATTATTTGCTTACTAGAGAACTTTCTTGTAGCTACCACAAACGCATTCATATCTTTCAAGTTAAGATGACATTTCCGCATACATACACGGAATAATCGTGCTTGTGCACAGACTGGTGCGACACCAACTTTGTCGACGAACTAATGCGATCCATTGCCCCAGCACATACGTGGCTTACAGTTTACGGCTTACTCTGTTCATTATAGTAGATGTTTCCTTAATTATTAAGCTAAGTTTCTTTGTTTTCCTGTCATATCTAATGATTAAATAATGAAAAATGAGCGGCGAGTAATAATCATAGTAACATCATTGTTACTAATACTACAGTACTAACAAAACTATGGACTTCAGTTTGAAATAGAGTTAAATTTATTTATTTAATAATATGCTCCGATCCTCGTACAGATTACCAGGCTTATAGCAATATTTTTTGCAAGTGTTTGGTGTGGCAGAAAACTAGAACTATGTAACTAAGTTCTGTATTTTTAATAACATAGTTAATTAATTTTCTGAATGTGGATAATGATTATGAATGTAATTATATGGATCTTGTGTTATCTGAATTAAATGAATTTACACTTAAATTACTTACGGGATAATATCCGTGATTTTCTTTTTCTATGAGCTCCCAAATGAATTTATTTATTTATTTATGTTCAGCAGTGCGAATGTGAATGAATCAGATATTACCGCAACTTTAAGTGCAAACTTTGCTTTTCACAGTCAGAAGGTGTATATTTTAGTGCGACAAAAGAATAATAAACCAAAGGTAAAAGAAAAACTGAAAATAGGTAACCTATTTCCCGCTGACGCTAGGAGCCAGCAACAACAAAGAAATTCAAGTCGTGTCCTCAGATTTCTATCCATTCTTCGATCATAAAAATATAAGATTTATTTATTTATTTTAACTTGATTTACAATCACGAGAGAGCAACGTGATCGGGCAGGCTCCCGACCATCCCCGCTGAATTAGTATTCAGTGCTTGTGTACCGAGAATAATATAATTTCATAAGTTCCATACTTTCTCTATCGTCTGTTTGTGTTAGTATAGGCGGAATTCATTTTGTTTCGCGGATTAGATTTAGGATGAAACAAAAAGGGCCGAAAACCAGAATTTGATTAACGAAAAAATGGATAGAGTACAGAAGAAATCATAATAAAATCTTGTTACATAACAGATCGTCACGCCTGTTGTTGCCGATGGATTAGGCAGACGTGTATGAATAGAAAGCCCACATTTTGGCACACAAGTTAATGTCCCATGTAGTAGAGGAAAAGCACCTTGCCATCAGCCGGACACAAAACCAGACAGATACAATTATTAATATTAAATGTCATGTTGCTATTATAATAAGCTCAACTCCACTATTTTCGAATGCAGCTTAAATGCAGACAGATTTGATAGGTACTCATCATTATAAAACAATTTAAATGATTTAAAGTAATTAAAATTAATTTAGCCAGCAATGCTACACATTATTTAGTGTCGTCCATGCCGTGTAATTACACGATATTCACAAATATGAGGCAATTCATTCGTTTCGCTGACAGCTCGCTGAAGCGGGTGCACCTGTCCGCAAATAAACTCTAATAATATGTTTATTTAACTTGAAAATGTTATTAATTTTACATTGTTCAAGTGTACTTACGTGTTTATAAAATGGTTTTATTACGTGAACATTGGATTGTATTTGTAACAGAGCAATGGGTTGCGGAATAAAAGTTGGTTTGTTGCATTTCATTGCTTGACTTATCAATAACTCTGATTGTTCAGCACCAGAGGATTAATGTCATGTTTACACATCATTTGAATTAAAAAAAAAAGCAGCGCAGACTGTTTAATTAATCAGTAAAAAAATAATAACACATTAAATCACTTCACTCGCAAATGCAGAAATTCGGACTTAATACCATTGGCAATTTCTACAAGTCAACCTTTGGGTTGTTCAGAGACAAACAATCATCATCATCATCATCATCATCATCAGCCTATAATGTTCCCACTGCTGGGACACGGCCTCCTCCCTATAAGAGGGAATGGGTTTCCTCACGATGTTTTCCTTCACCGTTTTGAGAGCAGTGGTGATGAAATAAATTACACAAAGTAATGCGCCTGTCTGGGTTCAAACCCACGACTTACTGTTCGTAAGTCGGGGCCGACACCACTGGGCCACCGCTGCTCTCAGAGACAAACCATAGTAGGTGTTTTTCGAATAAAAAAACAATTTAAGTAATTAATAGTGGTATACCAGTCCTCTGCCAATAAATCCATTGATGAGATTATAATTATATAAAAACCATTCGGTACCTGTGACGGTTGCATGAAACCGCTAAGCGGCTTACCCATCAACTAATATATAAAACACAGTAAATCTCAATACCCGGCTGCGGCCATCAAAAACCTTTGTGTAAAATATGTGTCGGTATATTTATTAAAGCGATCGCCAATCAATATCAATGAGCCGGTAATACTGACGCGATTTAATTAGCTATGACCACGATCCAACCGGGGACACCACATATTAATCAGTTCGTACGGATTTTTGGTTTGAAGTTCGGAGTTTGGTTCGGAGGGGAAAAATACAAAAATGTAAAAAAAAATATTTTTGTACTCCGTTGATCTAGTTATCTCTAGAGATACTGCTGAGCTGGAGGTCTTGATATCAATTCCTTGATTGAAAAAATTATATGCTTTGGTGTCACGTTGATGGCAATAAGGCCTGCTCTCTACTACAAGTACATGGCATTTAAAGATATCTGGTAAAATGTTGGTGTAGTAAAGTGTATACCTCTGTCTAATCCTTTGGGGATTACAGGCGTGATGATATGTTATTGTACCTTTATTCAAAGCTGTTTGAGTGCAGTGATAGCATAATTACTTATGTCAATAGTATTTGAGACTAATGAGATTCTAGATGGATCCTTAATTGAAAAAGTTGTAACGACCAGTTAGATCTTAAAAAATTTCAATAATGGGATTAAATTGAATAAGTATCTTCCCTTCAGTTGATCGAACGACATTATAAAAACATGTTGCGCGAGAAAAGTCCATAAAAATATCACAGCTTTAAAGTAAATTATTATTCTACACGAAAACATGTAAACTCTCTTTTTTCTTTTAAATTCGAAAGCAATTTCTAGAGGATCAAGTTACAAAGACTTAAAAAAATAAAATCGCAGCAAACAATCTAATATTTAGAGAGCGCTAAGGAATGAGAAAGCTTATGGAGGGGGTAAATAAAAATAAAGAACAAAATAAACGACAAAGTCGATACGAGACGAAGATTAAAATACTAACGAGAAATTGGTCTTTTTGCGCCGATCTCGGATTAAAAAATACTTACCTTACGATACTGAGAAAATCGTGGAAATCAAAGAAGGTAAAATTAGTGACCTTGACCTTTAAGCAGTAGGAAAATCTAAATAACTTTTAGGACGTCCTTTGGATTATTCCGAAACTCCTGAATTATGTAAAGTGGTGTCCATGAGAGACACTTGATACGTCTGGCTCACCAAGGGCGATCAGCCATTATATTAACTTTTAACATAACATCACGCCTGTTATCCTCGTAGGTTAGGTAGAGGTGTCCTAATAGTACATCCATATTTAGCCAGGTATGAACTTAAGTCCATGTAAAAGAAACCCACAAATCCAGACTCCGTGGCTGCCACTGAGAAATTCCTCATCGGAAAACCCAATAGCATTTAGCCCGGCCCGGGAATCGAACTCAGAACCTCATGCTCAGCAGTCGCTCTTACGACTACTCGACTAACGAGGCAGACTAAAATTATTTTTATAAAGGGTTTAACATCGATAATATAGCAATGTAGCAACTTGGTATAGCTCGTACTAATAAAAGGTAAAAGCATTTTATTAGTCTTTTTCATGAAAAACCTATTGGGCACGGCTAGAAATTATTAAGACGGCTCCAGGTAAAGAACATCACTAAATAAAACTTAGATTTTATGTTTCCTACATAATAAAAAAATACACGTTGTTCCACACGTGTTTCCTTTGACATATTTACCTAACACACGTAAAGTAAAACCTCTTAGTAATTACAAGGTTTTTGTTCCGTCCCTAACTAGACGGAACTGCCCAAATCCGGTTCAATCCCGATTATTCTCGATTATTCCGGTAACAAGGGGCGCGGGGGCGCGGGGCGGGCATTATAAACACTCGCTCGACACTAACGCGATTTAAGGCTTCTGTCCTGTTGCCTTCACATGTGGTGTAAGATATGGACGGAGGCGGGTAGCAGAGTGATAGATGACGTCATTCATAGAAGGAAGAACGTGTTTAGTTTTTCTTTCTGCTATAAAACATTAATATTCTTAAATGCTTTGAAATTGAACAAAATCCTGTCCATACTAAAATAGCCCACAATAATGCTGCTGCAATAATAGACATCGAATAGATACATCAACGTAGGAACACGGGCTTAAATTTAGTTCTTACAATAAGTACATTCTGTTAATAAATGCTTGTTTATTTAACATGTTAATCTTTGAACTACTTAACAAATCCTCTTTCAACAGTAGGACCAATTAATTAATTAATTTCGTAGATACAATACCTTTTACTTCTTAGTAAGTCCATTACAATAAACACAATCAGACGCTCCCCGCTCCACCTCCGACCTTGCTCCACATATCAAACCTTAAGCCGTACGACTTAGACGTACTCCCTTGCTTAATTTCGCGGAATGAGCTCTTAAGCGCGGCCCTTCACTTGTCTGACTCGGGTACCCGGGTAGTACCCGGGTAGTCGGTCCCTAGCTGTTACTACTACACCTGAAACTTGCCCTGTTTAATATGGGCTCCATTTGTTTGCCTATATTGCATTTTATGTTGCCCAGGATTTGTGGGAAGTACTATTAAGCGAGTAATCATTTTGAAGTGATATATGTAAGTGGTTTAGTCGGAGAAGGTCACGAATTAATATAGCACTCGTGTCGTGATGGTGGCAACAAAGATTTATACCATTAGGGGTGTGGCCTCAGTCACAGATAATATAATACTTCGCCTCAGTGAATATCGCATGAAAAAGTGTTTACGCTGCTTCACGCTTTTAACGACAATTACGATTTATAGAATGAGTGAGAGAGACAAAAGCATTCAAATGTCAATGGAACAGAAACGTGATCAAGTTTTGACTAGGTAGGGCGAATCGAACGATATTAATCTTTAGTTTGCATGGATTAAAGTCATATTAACTTTCATTTTGTTTAGTGCCCTATCAGAAGTCTACGAAACCAGCCATAGGCCTGATGGCCGCTGTAATAGATCCTCGCTACAAAAATAAATTTTCAATATTTAGCATGATTAATGGAACTAGATCTACCTGCTAATTAAACAGTACTCACACTGTAAGTCACACTAAGCTTTGCGAGCGAAATGGCTCTCAGAGAGAGATAAATTGTGCTCTAAGTACTGTTTAATCAATTTCTAATATTAGAATGTAGTAGTTTAAAACTTTTAATATGTCAAATCATCATTATTCACCGCCCGACTAGTATAATATCTATGGTATAGGCCTCTCTTCGCATAGGGCACGCCACAATAGTGGCGGTAAGTCCCCTCTTTGAGGAGTGGCTTGAGAGACGCCACGGCGTCCTCACCTTCCGCCTGACGCAGGTCCTCACCGGACACGGTTGTTTCGGGAGGTTCCTGCACCGAATCGGGCGGGAGGAAACGCCCGGGTGTTTCCATTGCGATGATCGGCCGGAGGACACGGTGGAGCACACGGTGGAGGTGTGCCCCGCGTGGGCGGAGCACCACCGTGTCCTCGAAGCGGCGATTGGCGGCGGCGACCTCTCGCGTCCGGCCCTGGTGCAAGCCATGGTCCGGAGCGAAACGGAATGGGACGCCGTCACCTCCTTCTGCGAAGCAGTAATGCTAGAGAAGGAGGTGGCGGAACGTGAGAGGGAGAGAACCTCACAGCGTCCCGGCCGCCGCGGGAGACGCCCCGGGCGTCGGGGGCCACCACGTGGCCCCCGGCCACCGTAGGCGCGGGCCTGTGGACGGTGGGCTATAAGCTAGCTCGCCGTCCGTCCGTCTCATGACGACAGGCCGTGTCGACGGCGCGTTCGTGTTCCACGCGCGCCTTAAAGATAGTCAGCAAAAAGGAAGGGGTCCGCAAGGACCGATGCCTGCCGGGGTTGCGGGACTGTTCGAAAGAGATACCGTGGCCCCGGAACACACAGGGCGATGAAGAAACATGGATGGGTTTTAGTCAGTAAAAGTCCGACACTCCCTCCTGCTCCGCCCAGAGCGGGAGAAGTCATTTAATGATTTCTCATCAGAAAAAAAAAAGGCCTCTCTTCGCGTGTGCTCATCTCTACAATTCTGTGCAAGCCACATCCAGGTTGTTACCTTCGATAGCGACAATGTCGTCTGTCCATCTCGCCGTGGGACCACCAGGACTTCAACTACCAGTTGGTCGCCGTTCGGGCACAGCTTTTGTCCAGCTATTAGCACCGCACTACTTGCTTGCTAGGTGTCTTACGCAACTCTATTTGAGAATACGTATACGTACGTAACGTGTGCTACGTACTATAAAAATAATACACCTGTGGATGAGACAGTATTGAGTGAGTGAAAGCGAGAGGGTGTAAGAGAGGCAAAAAGGGAAATTAAAAGATGGCAGATGGTGTTATGACTTAAGACTGTAAACACGAAGATGAAGATTTTAAATTTAATAAAAGTAGTTATTTATATTCATAGTATTTTGATATTCCACACACGTCATGCAAGGAAATATAAATATTCATAAATAAATCACACCGCACTAGAACAACGATAGGTATCTGAGTGCCATCGACGGTTTTATTTCATAGCCCGCTTCACTTTCAACGCCAGTAATGAAAAACAAATAGCATTGTTTTGCTTTTGTTACAGAAGATAAATAATAAAGTGCAGTTTTAAACAGACTTGAAATTGTCGGTAAATTGAAAATGCTTCGGCACGGAATGTTTCAACTTTACAATATTGTGATTCTTTTGAATAGTATTGAATAATAATTTATTGTTGTTTTAGGTGGGTCACAAATAAGGTGATCTTTGAAATCAAATATCTTAACAACAGACCTTCAGGGTGTACAATTTGTTTTTAGCAGCAAAGAGAAGAAGCCAATCTACACGAAAGGAGCAAGAAGTGTCAAATAAAAACCAGCCAAGTGCTAGTCGGACTCGCGCATAAAGGGTTTCGTACCATTATCTAAACAACATTAGAGTAACAACACAACAACAGTATTGGTGCATTTGTGTGGATCTTTAGGCTAGACAAAGATATACAAAGAGAAAAGGGCCTAAAAGGTTATAGAACTGCAACAATTGTCTTCTAATCTCAGTAACTTTCTTTTGCCAATTTCTTTAGCTCGCGCAGTGTCATTGCAATAACCGTTTATTGACCACATATTTCATGCTTTTTTTTTCCGTTCAGGAAGATAATTTAGTTTTCAATAGCTTACAGTATAAAATGCAATACCAGTTCGGCGTGTCGCACGTTCAGGCTAAACTATGCGGACCACGCGAGCTAATATTAAGTGTCGGGGCGCGACCGCATAGCGGCTGTCTTAGTCGCCGAGCGAGCTGATGGTACCGGCTTTATGTAAGTAGGTGCATCGATCCGCAGGGGTTGTGGCTTTAGTTAGGTTTCTACTTGAAGCTAGATGGGCAGGCAACATTATTGCCATCGGGGGAAAGTCTGGATGAGGCTGGCAGGGGAACGCGGACATTTGCACAATCAAAGGCAGGCCTAAAAATAAGACTGGGTGAAGCCAGGCTGTGGATAATACGACTAGGCTGACTGGATGCTGAAGGCAGAGGAAAGGGTGCAGTGGCGCAGTCTGGGAGAGGCCGAGGCCAAGCTGAGGGGGACAGGCAGGTGATTGACGAGATCGGGAACTAAAAAAAACTAATTGAGAGATGCGAGGTGTACTGCCTCGTTGGTCTAGCTAGTGGCCTAGTCGTCACGCCAGAGTCTGAATCTGAGCCTGTTTGATGTCAATAGACACATCCCCTATAATATGCAGTGGCGTGTGCCAAACAATACGGCAAGCCCATAAGTCAAGCGGACTGTTCATGAAAAGTAGTAAGTTATACGGGCAAATCATTTTAGGCTTGTATGAAAGCACCGCTACTTAACATGATTCACGCAATAAAATTATGAATTAAGCCTAAGTTATTTGTACACAAGATACTTTTTTTTTTTTTCTGATGGGGAATCATCAAATGCCTTCTCCCGCTCTGGGCGGAGCAGCAGGGAGTGTCAGACTTTTACTGACTAAAACCCATCCATGTTCCTTCATCGCCCTTTGTGTTCCGGGGCCACGGTATCTCTTTCGAACAGTCCCGCAACCCCGGGGTCCCGCAACCCCGGGTACACAAGAACCTAAAAATCTTTTATTGATGTGAAAATATCCAAACACCTTGCATAAATAAAAGTTCTTTCACCTTTTTTTCTTTCACCAATTTTCTGCTCTTTTGAAACATGGCATCAGAAATATTATAATTGGAATCAAATCTTCTTATTTCCATAAATAGCTGTAACATTATGCTGCTATTATAATATCCAGTTCTTTTAGAAGATCAAAGAAGCCAACTATGTAGATATTTATTTGAGAGGCGGATAGAATTACGAAAGCGTTGTCCAAAATCGTTACACAAAACGTCTGAAGTGGATTCGGCCTTTGTTTAAAGGTAAGACGATATTCAAATCGTTTCGAATCGAGAAAAAACAAAGATAATTGATAAAATAAGCAGCAGTCATTTACTAAAAAAGATTTTGCCAATACACATTTTGAATCGCAAATGGTGCTAATGGATTTTGAGAATTCAATCGTCATCGTAAAGTAAAAATTAAGTTGTTCTTCAGTACCGTTGTCACGTAGCATTTGATTGTCTTCTGTTCCAGAGGACTCATACAGGCTTTGTTGACGTGATGTCTTCAATTTAGTGCGGATTACAGGACCGTTGGAAATCTGGCTGACTTGATTTATGTACGAAAGGACCAGTGCTAAAGGGTGGGACAGCGAGATTATTACGAGTTACGACGAGGTAACGATTGATGTACGCTTTTCCTATAGTTGGAGCAGGGGTTCTGATTTTGTATTCTGCTGGAGGAGAAAATGTCACAACTAAATAATCCAGATTGTAATATCCTCATTGTATCGGCTTGGAAACGTCTGCTGTCGGACAGTGGGTCTCCAAAATACCACTTTAATGAGAGAGACGTCGACGACGAGTTTCAGAAACGAACATTAAATTTAGTACAAAATATTCATATTCTGTGCTTATTTGCTAGTTAATATTTCATAGCAGAGCCCCGTTTGCTCGACCACAAAAACGTGTAAGTACACAGTACAAGACACGCTTGCGAGTGGCACAATAACCCATTTCTCTTTGACTGTAACGAGTAGTGGGAAACAACCATACTGTAGTGAAAGAAATCCTGCATTTATAACTATGTGCAAAAATTCTTAGTATTTTTGTGTATTTTAAAGTCATGAGTGTAAGTCTTAATAAATAAGTTGGGCTATGGTTTGTAGTGCTGTCAGAGCAGACAGGAGCACAATTCAGTAAACTTTAAAAGAGATTAACTCGTGGGCAACGCTTGCATGATATGGTAAGGGTAACATTAAAACAGTACAGTCAACGTAATTGGAGAAAACACAATGGCGCTAAGTTTTTTACATATAAGTGTTTGCGACTGTACCTTTCACATTTTACAACCATATGTTAAGACCCACTTCAAATCGCTTATGAAATTTTGACAACAGTTTCAAATAGGTACTAAAAGAGATATAAGAGTTCAAAATACATATGTGTACCTAGACAGAATAAATTGTCAACAAGAGGATGAAAGGAAATTATTTCCCAATATAAAGTCCTTTGTTAACAATATCATAAAATGTAACCATAACAACGAACGAATAACAAAACCTTCTAGTCTTGGGCCCTTAACACAAGATGTACTGGCCTTTTCAGATTTTCCTGAAAGATAGGCTGTCATCATAATGTTTATGTCGATACTTCAAACAGTCGCTCCTAGCCATCCATCATTGAATTTGTTTGACAAAAACAGAACCCTTAATAATTTTACGTGTTTACATTTTACGGTTATCTTTACATTGTGATAACTACTTGGTAGATACCTATATTTAGATTTTGTCTTTTATCCATACTCACAAACTTTCGCATTTGAAATTTTAGTAGGAAGTAGGTTGCGGTGTGTTATCTTATGATATTTCACTAAACTTAACCATCAGCAAATTTTAAAACGTCAGGCCAGTACCTATAGACTGACTTAATGGTAAGTCAGTCTATAGGTACTAATTATATATTTATTATTGTTGAGCCGTCCGTCGCCGGTCTCAATCAACGTCGGCCTGTCTCCTAAATAAAGACAAATGTCAGCGGCGACTTCGTGAACAACTTTCAACAGAACTCGTTGAAAAACATCAGGAAACTCCGCTAATATCTGTTATAATTCAATTCAATAATTGTTTGATCTCGCTCAGGGCATTAATCAATTTCTAGTACAATTCCGTAGTTAACTTTCGAGCCATTTGCAAATTTAATTCTGGGTTATGTCATAGATTAAATGTTATGTAGATAGGTTATCCTGTGTCGATTTATGACTGAATGTTTTATAAATAGCGCTTAATTCGCAAAAAGGATAATCAGAGGTTATGGGGCTGGTAGACCGTTCGCGATGTAGGGCTGCTGTGCTCTGACTGATGGCTAGGGGACAAAGGATTTTCAGTCGAAAAAGTTTTAGGGGTGGTCGGAAGGAATCTCGGCGTCAGCTTACAAAATCAGTTTGAGGGTCTAAGTATGTGCATAGCTGTAGATATAGAGCAATATGCCTTCGGTTATTTTCAATAAAATTTCAATCATCCAGAGGAAATTTCAATAACCCAACCATTCGGACGTCACAAATTAATAGTCACATGAAATATGTGCAACCTTTAAGTAGATAGAGTACAGACAAAAAATACATTCTTAATGCGAGACAGCAGCTGAAACAGTATCACTCTGAGGATTGCTGACGAGTTGCACCCCTTCGAAATAAAGTTGAAAGTCTCATATGCCTTTCATTTCAGTTTCTGTGTAAGATTAGACCTCTCTAAAATAGCAGTGGGCTGGTACTACTTCTGAAAAACTCTTTTAGTAATATACCAGACCATACGTAAGCTTCTTCACATATTAGTTAGTGCCTTTGTAGAAGTTTCTACTTGTTTTCAAACTAAAGAAAATTGGGTGACCTAGCAAGAAACAAAATACGCACACTTCAACCGTTCTTGGCACTGTAGTCGTATTCCGATCAAACAAAACACGCCTGAATCGTCGTTGTGATAGCTATGTTACGGTAATAATCGTGTGATGTGTAATATTAGAGACAATAGTATCATAGAAAGAGCTGCGGTAATCGATGTGGATGTTCACAGCTCCAGTGGCGCAATTGGTTAGCGCACGGTACTTATAATCAGTATGTCGTGAGCGATGCCGGGGTTGCGAGTTCGAGCCTCGCCTGGAGCATATTTTTGAATGATATTACTTTAACTTGAAGGAAATTCTGGTAAATAAACAGTTTTCTTTATAGTTTACCATAAATTTCATGTCGGATTTAGTTGTATTGTCGTATTCTTTGGTTTTCAGTTATCACATTCATTCACAACAGTTGATCTTAGTTTTGATAGCAGAAATAATTATTAAAGGAACTAGCAGAGGCAATGAAAAAGAAGGTTAATTTAAAATTTAATGGGTTTTTACGAAGAACTAAGGAATGTAAAGAGTATTTAAATGTCTTTTGCTATAAATAGCTAGATTTAGTTATCAAAATAAATTCAACAATATAAAATAATGATTACCTTTTGGCCGCTCTACAGGCTCAAGCGACACGCGACACGCGTCTTGCGACAGTAATTTCGAGGAAAGCAATGAAAGAACGGCAAGGAAACCCGTTACACACGCATTTATATCTTGACAAAAGTCGAGGGTCATAAGGAACTAAGACCGTATCGAGGTGCCAAACAAGATTTCTCAGCGACGCCCACTTTTTAGATGTAGCATCCGTCATATTGATTTTATTCACATAAAATGTCACCTAATATGATATCCGGACCGTAAAAAAAAATTAGATAAGTCTGAGAGTCTGATTGAGTCTAGGCGCCACGGTGGAACATATTTTTCTTTATAAACATACATACAAACTTACATAGACTGCTGATATCAGAACCCTTTCTTTTGGATTTATAGCCGTTGTTTAGCCGTGGTCGAGAAAGAATCAAAGGATAGTCTCTTCTACACTTCCTCAGTACAATTTTACTCTATGCGACCTCACCTCGGATGTTTCTTTCAGACTTTCCACCATAATCAGATTTCACTGAAATTATAACTGTTTCAATGATTTATCGGCGAAACTTGTCCGTGAAACACAGGCTTTTCTTTTTCTGTTAATCTGAATGTCAATCGAGTTTAGAGTTCTTACCTTCTTGATACTTGTAATTTGCGTAATTGATTTTTTTCTTGCTTTGAAGTTGGAATTTCACTGGAAAAGGGATTTTTAATCATATGATCAAGATTTATGGTAAACTTATGCATGTTTGACTTTCAGAACGTAGATTTCAAATTTAACATAAGATAACGCCTGTAATCCGAAGGTTTAGGAAGGCGGAGATCTACATTTCGCTAGTTATGTTTGAGTCCCATGTAATAGGGGCCTATTTGCATCAACTGGGCACAAATACAGAGTTCAGGCTGCTACTAAAAAGTCTCAATAGAAAAACACAAGAACACTATGCCCGAAACGGGAACAGAACCCATAATACTCAGGAATCATTACCAGTACCTCGCAGTCCATTTCTATGGATATAATCCTCTTTGATTGCATGCCACTGGGCTCAATGGTCCTGTGTTTCCATGACTGTTATTGTAATTATTGCTATGATATCGTAAGCAACTTTCCTATCTACATATGGTAAGTATGGAGTGCTAGAAGTGATAATAGATAATATGTTGAATAAATGAACAATGCCTGATATTAATGCCTGACTACCTACGTTGTTTACCGTCATTATTATAAGATTAAAGAAGAAAAAAATACGAAAGAAGATTATTTGGGGTAATTAGCGGAACATATTGTGGGTAATGTTATTATGATAATGTACTATTTAGGTCTTAACCAAATTACTGGCTCATATTATGTATTAGTGGATGGTATTATTACAGAGTACCTTATTAGTGAGGTACATACTAGGTTACGTCTAGTTACTAATGAGTAGGTATAAATAAAATAAAAAAAGCTTTATTCATTCCACACAATCGAACAACAATCAAATTACAATTAAATAGTAACAATAAGTAATAATAATAATCAGACAATAATTTAAAATAACCTTAATTATAAAATCAACAAATAAATTACATTAAATTAAAAATATTCAAAAATTTGAAGAAATTTGAAAAAAAAAAAAATTTGAGAGCGTCTGTCACTTTAGTTTAATTACGAATGAGTGTTTCGTATTTTATCGCGTAGTTTGATACTTAAGCAGCTTCTCTCCATAGATCTCGGTGTGGTTTGGATCTTGGTTCTCGCCTTGTTGTCATATATCCAAGTCTGGCAGCCTTAAGTGAGACAAGGTAAAATTGTAGAGTCTAATATTGTCTTTTTTACTCTGATCGGGTAATGAGTCGGTACTGTTGGCTTATTTACCATTTGTCTGCCTAAAAAAATTAGGAGTATTTTTGATTTAATTGGCACACTTTAATCTCAATTCATTTTGAAATAGACAGTAATTATCCTCATTAGCTTAGCCATCTCCAACTATTTTCAGGCCAGAATACCAGCATTTTACATGGAGCGACTGCACATCTGCTCTTCACAACGTAGAACAGTTACTGGGCAATTTATTTGTGAGAATTTTGGCATTATAGTAACTTGAATTTGCATATTAAAAGTAAATCGCTACGTAAAGACAAAACTTAACCTATAATCAAAATCTGCCATCATTAATTTAAAATAAAATTAAACAAGGAACAATCTTGATACTTTAGTTAGACGTTTCATTATAATTAATAACGGCCAGGTGAGCAACCAATGGACATTTTCATTTACGTTGTCGGCCAAAGATAAATATTTGTGATATTAACAACGGAGACTCTGATTAACGATGCTGCATTGCTGCCGGTAGTGATGTGTGACGGCAGTCGACAAACTATCTACTTATACCTATTTTAATTTTTATTATTCAAGTGATAAAATATCTTACGTTTTATTTCTCAGGGGAAATATTGCTGCTGGCACGATACATGTCACTCTTAGTACTCTAGTTATAGTGCTAGGTTCTATAACTGTTAAAATCTGTCAAAGACTAAATATTAGCCTCACATTTTTTAGCACGCTATCTGAATACTAAATCCAAAACCGGTCCTCATCCAAAATCTAGTTTGCATACAAGTCAACACTATCTACATTAAATCTTTTCAGTTTACTGAAAATACTACATGGAATATCCTACACCTAAACAGTTCATCAGTTTTTCTTTTAGACCGGCACAAAAGTTTTTAGTGACAAAATTCCAAACACATGTTCATAATTTTCGCTTTTGTAAAGCAACCCGCTAAGCTAGTACTGCAGGATTTTGCATTTTTATAAACTCTCTGCATTTTAGTTCGCGCCCAACAATATGCGGCTGATAGACCATTATATTTTTTTCGCACAGATTGCAAAAGCGTTAAAAAGATGGAGCGGCGTGAAATATCGATATCGCGCTAGCACATCACTAGTGCGAGTGTCACAGTTCTGAAATTGAATTTACAAAATGAAAACCGTTAACTTATCGACTTTTGTGAATAAGAATTTGATGAATGGATCCTGCAATGCCGTATAATTGTGATTGAGCCTTTAAAAGGAAAGATAAATTGATCCGTTTCAGCGGACGCCGAGATTCTGAATTCATTTACATTTTATTTGGATTATGAGAGATTTGAAGTTGTACACTTTCCCCCAAAATTTCTGAATTGAAACAATAATCTTATAACTGATTGTCGCGTTACCTTGAAAAGCTGTAACTTCAGAAGATGCTTGATTTTCAACATGGAATGTAAATGAAAATTTCAACTTTAAAATTATAATATTGTGTGAGCGTTGTTTATTTTTAATGTGTTTACTGATATTGCAAGTGACTTTTAAGAATACATGACTATTTTATTTATTTATTTGATAACTAAAAGCTTCTACAGACTTGTAAAACGCTAACGCTACTAATAATTATGAAGCGCGTGTACTGCTGTATGAGAGTGGTTACAATGTCCATATGTATGTTTATCTAGGTGAGTGCAGTTACAATATTATGTCCATACGTATGATTATGTTTGAGAGTACAGTGCTTCACTAGATTTATAATATCCTTTCGTGTTCCACTCTTACTGTCCTTCAACTCCTCACTCGCAGGGGGCCTAGTCTGCTATTACAATAGTGCCACAATGATCTATCATTGATTTCATAATTGTTGAACGATGCCATTGTCATTTTGTTAAAAGTTCGTAATCTGCTAACTTTATAATGGTCGATCATTGGTTGGTCAATGGTCTCGTAATAGAATTGTGTTACAATGACATTGTTGTATTGCCATTATTATAAAACCTGTTAATAGAAATTGTTTTCGAAAAACTAGAATAAAATTTGAACATCTAATCATGCCAGATTTCATTTATATATATTTTTACATATTATTTAGTGTTCTATGCAATCTGAAGTAGTAAGAAGTTCGTAAATAGCAAAAAACATTAAGTTATGTGTAACGCGGATTAATGTGAAACTATACAATTCAAAAATATTTTATCTGTTTAGCTGTGAAAGTCAAATGTGACATTACTGCTAACTGACGTTTTATCTGTTTTTATTTCTAGCGGCCGATGTTTTGATTTATTTTCATGTGTTTTATTTCATGTCAAGTGTTTTAAATTATCTTTAATAAAAAAGCTTATATTTATAGCAATACAAATCGGTGCTAATTGAGCAAATTTCGGCTGGAACTGTCAAAATGTTTTCAGATTACCGCGTAAGTCAGTCATTCATTTGTCATTGTGTACAAGATTACCATTTTATGCTATTTCTTTCAATGGAGTGTCAGTGGTTGATCATTGGAAAGTCATAATGACGCCACTGCATAGTAGATTACCAAACATGTCAAAATTAACAATTATGAAATCAATGATAGATCTTTGTGACATAATTATCACATCAATTATTACATTATTGTAATAGCAGACGAGGTCCCCTGTTCTGTAACCCAGGCACCCTAAATCTACTCGAAAAATATCCTAACAAGCCAAACTTCTAAATTGTATCCCCAAACTCAGTTTAATTTCATTTTGATGAAGTAATAAGGACAGTACTTAACATAGATTGAAAGTTTTCAGATAAATAATGTCGGCTTCAGGGCATTAAGCGAAGTTATTCCGAGCCATTTTAAACGAAGGCCCATAACATCTTAATACTTTATTTTATGAGGCGTGCCAGTAAATGATAGTTATATACTCGTAGATGACGAAGAACAATATGCTGTGAGAATATCGTGGAATGGTGATTGAAGTGTATAAGTTCCTATAAACTTCAAATTATCAGCGTTTCCTATTCTCTTAAAATAAACATACAGAAACGTGTAAGGGAGTTTTTACCGCAATTTCTTCTTTCCAAAAGACTCAATAAATTCTGGGCTGTTGAAGGTAAACCTTGACATAAAAAGTGCTGTTGTCTTATATCCAACCTTGTACGCTAGTTACGTACGTGTTGCCATTATTTCCCATTGCAATTTTTATGCATGGAACTATATTTGAAGAAATATAGCTTGTGGCCTGAAAGTCTGACTACCAGTCTTACCAAAGAGTATCGTATTATCCAGTACTAAATGGGTTGTGGTGGTCGGATAGGCAGTCGCTCAATGTTAAATACTTTATGATATTCAGCTGCATCCGCTTAGACTGGAAGCCGACCCCAACATAGTTGTGAAATGGCTAGGCAAATGGGAATGATATTTGAAGAAATAAACAGTTATTTCTTCAAATATCATTATCAATAAATGACTTTTGAAAATGTGTGTCGAAGGTAAACTAAAATGCCTATATTATTTTCTTAACCACTTGACAAAGCTTTCTCTCGTTTTTTATCAATGTTAACCCTCTACGCTTCGGGGGAAATCAATTGAACTTAATTTCTTTGCCACGTGTAACGTGTATCGTCTCTTTAAATAGAGTGGAGTGTGTCAATACACTAAACACATCGCAAACGTATTAAGGTCAGAAAAAAAAACATTTAAACGAAAAAGTAGGCCAGAAAAATAAAAACAAGCCTGTATCTACCGAAGAAATCAAAATTCATGCCTATTGTTGGAAGAACACCATTTAGACGAATCGGAATATATTTCTTACACCTGTTTTTCGTTCAAGTATCTCTGTTTAACTCTAATAAGTTTTTATTGAACATAAAATAATATTTTACGGCACTCCTTTAGTACTTTATCCGTTTCTGTTTTGAGTGTTTACTTAGTTCGGTCGTGGATGGCTGCGGTACAAAAACTTGAAGGGTTGTTTGCATGTAGGTAATACAAACAAGCATATAAGATATCTATGTGTGATTTTTATAGTAAGTAGTAAAAAAGTTTTAATAAATAGTACTAAACCCGCAGACAGGAACAGAATTAAAGCTCCTGGTAATAAAATGAGACAAAGAAAATCTACTAACAAACAATAATGTATGAGTAATCTTTTACCCTAAAACCAGCAGGGTTATTGCCGCATTCCCAATGCTAGTTATTTTGACAATTCATCAATAAATAATCAGAAAATCCTTCAGATAGAAGAAAGATAGAAGGAAAAGTGTGTTTTACGTAATTCAGACGCAGCAACTGAAAAGTCGTCATTATTTAACATGAAAAACTAGTCACGATTTCCATAAATCACAAATACTTCTACACAAAATATTACAATTTCCCATCACAAACCTTGGTCTCACAATACCAATGTAGGTACATAATATAAGGAATTACACATATCTAAGGCTTCGTATTATTACAGTAATTACCCAACATTAGGCGTTTTCCACGGCAGCGGTACAACCGTCGCACCGTCAAAAACGACGCCGCGCCGCTGTAATTATTTTGTACGCAGTTAATTATTCAGCCGCATGCAGTCACCTTTGTTATTCAAATTAAGATGCTCGTTGCAAGTCGCATGTACCGGTCTCGTGCGCACTACGCCTTATGTAGGCTAGTTAGTGCCTTTAATGTTGTGCCGTAATACGTAGCTGTGTGGCGTCCGGTTTGTGAATTGTTAATGTTGCTGTTACAGTCGCTGGGATTTGTACTATTTGTTGCGGGAGTAGAAGAAATTCGAGAGAGAGGATGACCTTTTGTCAGGCTTAAACATTCAAGATATTTCTCGACGGCATGTAAAGTGAAGTTAGAGGCCCATGGGCGGCATAAAAACTCTGACGCCAGGTTAGGCACTAACCACACGATAAAGAAGAAATTCTTAAGCAGAGTTCTTTGATTGATACTCCTGTATCAATCAAAGAATGATAATGGTTTTTCAGTTACTGTGAGGTGCCAGAACACTAAAAAAATCAGTATTTTGCTCTCTGAAAGCACTAACTTCCTATATCTTACATTATATTTGCAATTTCATCAGATTCTAGTTTTCACACCCTTCTGCATATTTCGCCAATCCAGCTAATTTCCTATTTTGACTTCGACTTCTAAAATAAAACCACCAAAATGCATTTTTGTTTAACACACAAAATCTCTTGATTAACCCAAAATCACAGCATCCTTTACAGATCCAATACCGCTAACACAGTCATTAGCACGTGCAATCGGCGAAACGACAGCCTAATCAAGTTTTACATTCAGTCCATTGCGCGTCATGTGGGTCCAGGCCGGACAAACAAAGCAATCGAGCCAGCAGTGTACGACAATCGGGCGGAATTAGGCCACAATCCACTGCGACTTAAATAACGTGTGAACGAACTGAGCGGCCATGCTGGCCAATACTGGCCATTGTCTGGTGGTCGGCTTTCAACACAATCGCGCTAATTTAGCATCTCGAAAATTCTCGAATGATTCAAATAACGCATGCCGATTGGTTGTTTTTATTGTTTGGATTGCATTTCAATAGGTCATTACTAATGTTGCGTTTCGTTTCTAGTCTAATAAAATGCAGTGTTTTTTTTTAGTTAAAGAAAGCTGGACAGTAAATAAGTTCTGGACTGTGATCAAGCATTCAGTTTTCTATTTTACCATAAGTAGGGGTAAATGATTGTTTCTAACATAACGTCTGTAAAATGGCTGAACTTTCCTTAATAAATAACATCACGCCTATAATCCCAGGAAGGTGAAGCAGAGGAAAAAAAAATAAAAATGTATTTTCTATAACAAAGTACGGTCGAACAGGCTATTTGGTTTACATTTTACAATGTAATTTGTGGGTTAAACTGTAAACCAAACAGCTTGTTCGACTTTACAATATAGAGGTGTTGCAAACATAAGAGGTACAACGGTTTGTGCGAGTCAGGAATCCAAACTAGGATCCAATATTAGCGGGGGGGGGGGGGGGGCAGGAGTCCATAGCACAGGGAATTTCACAATTGTAGAACGGAGGACATGTAGGAATATTGTAAGAATATAATAACAAGAAAAGGTACTAATAAAATAAAATCAAAACATAAAAAGCGTGTGTGTATTTGTGAAGTGTGAGTGTGAAGTGGAAGGTGCGTGTGGGTGGTGTGGTGTATCTACAGTACACCCATATTTATTAAAGGTTTACTTAGTCTAGAAGAATCTACAATAATTACCGTCGTCGATTCTATTTGCTTTGATACAAATTGTAAATGAAACAACAAATTGTTACTTAGTTTAAAGCCACGTGCACTCGGACTTCGTTTAAAGATTTCAGTGCGCGCTACAAAGTTGCTAATCTATTGGTACGTAACCAGCAGCCCACAGTAAACGTACGTTTGGCGACAGCACCACCTACTTTTTACTATATAATGGGAATAAAGTATAATTAACAATGTCTGAAGGGCGAACAGAAAATTATGTGTTTAGTGACTGGTGAGGCTCTAAATAGAGAATTTGCTAGTCAGGTTCTATCAAGTAGCGCTAAATATTTATGTTTCACACCTTCCGGCGATGTGAGTTGCGTCAAGCGACATATACTCTGTTGCCGTCAGTCTTAGAGACTCGTGTGGATATTCTAAATAACTTGTTTCTTTTTTTGCCGTCACTGTCGCAAGACACGCCTAAGCGTGTAGTAAGTGGCCACAGAGTAAGCATTCTCCTATAAGTTAGTTCCTAGTAACAATATTGAAAGTATGTCCGCGTAGTAGGTGCGGCGTGTAATCATGTTAGCATATCAAAACTTCTCGTTACAGGCATTGCATCGCGCCGGCTCACTTCATTTACAGTTATACAAGCGCAAGGAGAGCATGGATGTGGTAATTTAGGTTCATAATAAAATCCACTGTCATAAAAGCCACGTAGAATAGGCGATATATTTAATATTACGTGTTATTCAGTCCGTTAAAACTAAAAAACTAGGTACTGCATAGGTCACAACAGGGCTCGAACATGAGGTCTAACTGAGGTTGCGCTGAAAAGTCAGTTTCCTGTTCGCAGAGACTATTTCTAATTAGGTCATGTGTATTGCTAGAAGTGAGTGTGTTACATAAGTCTAAGCAATTCGTCTCAGCTAGTTGACATTCTCTGGAAGCTACGTAGCGGATGAGAAGAGTGGTACTGTAACTGTTTCTGTATTTAGTTTTTAGTAAGTTTAGTCAGTAGTGGTCAGCAGAATTCATTCATTCAGACACTGCCATCAAAGACTACGCCTTGACCAATTCCAACAACCACATCGACATCTTTCCACTCCTCGCCTGACCGCGCGGTCCAAAGTAAAGTAGTTCATCGGTCGGCACTAAGTGAATAGTTGGCGACTAAGTTGCTTCTAAGTCCGCTAAGTAAACCGAACTGAACCCCCCCCCCCCCTGCCCCCCGTCACGCCGCACCTCTCCCCCGCTGATACGTGCTGATAGCTCATTCCAGCTACACTTCAGTGCTCAATTTTCAATGGCCTTATACGACTTGCAGAAATGTTCGTAATTTGCACCTTGACTGTTCCTGGGAAGTTCTGTGGAGTAAATTCTGTTTGAGATGGTTTGCAATAGCTGTGTTACCAAATACTTGGTAAGCTTTCTGGAAAATCATTGTCTTTTCGGGAACTGATTTGGAAGTGGCCCGACTGATTTGTGAGGTTATGACAGAGTGACCTAGTCACTGCCGAGCCTCTCTCTAACTTTGTTAGGGTCGACTTTCATTCAAATGTCTCGCTGATGGTGGCGCATGTGTCGGATCATTTAGTTTCCTTCAAAATGGTTGAGTGGAATGGTGCTGATCCATGCGTCATGTTCGTGAACGGGCGCTGTCAGTTGTGACTGGTCTCATCATCATCAGTCTCGTCATCTCTTAGTTGCCATAGCTTATTTGAATGAATTATTTTCTTTTTTGAATTGTATTTTTTTTGTTTTGTTTTTACTGTGGACACTTTTAACGTGCACTTCTTGCTACATTGTTCTCACATAATATACCATCTCAATGAATGATGTAACCAAGATTTTGTAACAATATTTTGATTTAAAAGAGTGTCCATGGAGTTTCTTGCCCGTTCTTCTCCATAGAGATCTACGCTAAGGAATGGGCAACTACAGTACATTCACAGTTTTTATGTCTTGTGACTGGGACTGTAGCTACATTTAATTTTCATCTTCACGTCTCAAAAGTCTGACGTGCTCCCCGAGACACTAACACACTTTTCTAATGCTAATGTGCACAATTCACGAATATGTACCCAAGCCCTTTTAATTCACTCAAAATTTCGTTGTTTGCAGACTTTGATCACCCATCGTATTCTTCCCCATGCATATACAGTCAAAAGATTGAAAAAATCTAAATCGGCAAGAAAAATAAAGCCATTACAGAAAATCTTTATTTTCCTACTAAAGCCACATATCACAAGTCAACTTTTCGTGCAGGTGGGTAGGATAATAATCTGTGTGCAGGTAGGCGGGCCCGCGCGGCGCGCTTGGCTTTGCGTTGCATTGAAATATCGCGCAGGCTTTCATTTCATTGTTTGAAGCTATCTGCAGCCGCCTATGTTCTATCGCCAGTAGAGGAGCCATGAAGCTGTGGGGTTATGCAGGACATTACGTAAAGAAAGAGTTATTAATTAAAAAAAAGTTTTTTTTTAAATATTACTTATACTAAACGCCCCAACCTTTTAAGGAAATAATATAATAATGATGGTATAAGTGAATGATTCGTCATCATCTGCCTAGCCTTTCCCCAACTACGACGTTGGGGTCGGCTTTCAGTCTAACCATGAATGCATAATGCACCTGAATACCAGTATTTTACAAGATGCGACTGCCTATCTGACCTCCACAAACCAGTTAGTAGTAGGTAATACGATACCCCTTGGTAAAACTGTCAGACTTTATAAAATCGTATTGAGTAATTATAAAAAATCAAAATCATTTATTTGCGTAAATAAGATGAAGAAGGGTCTTGAAAGATTAAGTATATTGGTCTCTTGCCATTCATTTTGGCGAGCAAACTTTATATAATTATTTATTAAAAAAAATAATTATGTAGTTAGATTGTGTTAAATTAATTATAACTTGGCAACATTTTTTATTGCCAATTGAATATGATTTTCCGCAACATGCAAATCGTAATTAATCATTCCTGAGTTGCTTTTGACCGTTAAATTCAAATTCTCAAGAAACTCAATACTCAAGAAATGTGAGTAAGTTTACTTGAGAAATTGAATTAACTTGCCTAATAAAGCTAAACGACAAGCAAACTCAATATAACTAAAGTAAAAGAGTAAAAACACTACGATGAAATAATATGTTTAGTAAAACTTTAACGTTCTTCAAAGCTTTTTACAATTCTAGGTAAGTTTATGAATATTTTGTATTTGAGTATTTCAATTTGTTTATTTGTTAAATTGTTTAATACTCCTCGCCATATTAATTAGTTTCAGAAATTTCACATTTGACGCTACAAGTTTAAAACGATTTATGAATTAATTAATTCTTGTGAATCAGCAATATTATAGTTACTGTTCGAAAAATTTTTTGATTATACATTTATTGCCGTTTGACTTTAAGACAAATTATGCTAAAGTATAAATCCCGAGAATATTTCACCATTCGTTATTTTTCATAGAAAGAATATCATTACAATTCTGATATGAATAAGTCCAGTCCCTATCAAATCCCGGAATAATTTTTAAGTTCCAAAATCAAGATGTCATATTAGAGGGAGGTTTTTATGTACATATAATACTTACTTCCTTGTAGTTTAGGCAAATAAACTCTACCTATTCCGATGTCTAGGACATGAATAGTTTTTTTTTAATCAACCTGCTCTTTTCACACACCGAGTAAGATAGATGTTGCATTAGAACACTTCAAGACATATTACGTTTGTAACATCGGTGTTACTGCGTACATGAGTTACAAAAAAATCACCTGTAGAATTTAATCATAACCTTTTTCCTCAGCCGACAACAGCGTCCAGGGCGATAGGTTGACAAAATTCCTCACACCTGTTCACTCGTAAAAACCAATCACTACTTGTGCCCGGAGAGTCTCATTACACGCCCACTCGTGGTCACCCTACCCTCGGATCAAAGTGATTCGCTTTTGTTCCGGCTGACGGGCCCGCCGAATGATTCCGTGTTAGTACAGTGATTGCTTTTTGACGTACCGTAGTTTCGGTTCGATGCCCGTGTCGATCCGATCATGTATTACGAGCGATATTCTGCTATTTACAAATTGGCCTGTTATTGTTTCGCGATAGTGACGTATGGCGTTTGAATTCGTTTGTTTGATTGGAAGGTATGTTCGCTGTCAAGATGAGATATATATGCTTGGCACGTAGCGTGAATGCAGTTAATGCAGGTGGTTTACGAAATGTGACGTTGATTTGTTATTAGTTCGTAATGTCTGTGTTAGTATTTCTCCATTTACATAAATACTAATTTAGAGTGAAGCTCCAGTCTTGTTTTCGCTGTTGTTTAAATTGATGTCATGGTTTCTCGGGTCATCATCATCATCATCATCACCATCATCATCACCATCACCATCACCCATCCTAACGGTGCGGGTCGGCGCATCACGTTTTCTTCTTCCATTTTTTAATAAGGATCATTGCTGGATAAAATCATTGAGATTTTTCAAGACCTGTCATACCTTCATGTCCTAAACAAAACAAACTAAGACACTGCAACGGTATCAACATGTATGTATAAATTAATCAAAAATGCAACACAATTCCGTACAGGTGCATGCGCCACCATTTTATTCCCGCGACTCACGAATCAGCCATGAATAAAACAAGCGCCAACAGATTTGTTTCCTATATATTGGAACAAGGCAAAGTATTTGCCGATGGCATGTTCTAGATCAACAAAGCATGTACAGTGTCTAGATAGGGCTTACCTATCCGGGCTTACCCCGCTCTTACGTACCCGGGTTTACCCCTCTCTTACGTACCCCGGGTGTATCCCAAGCTTACCGCGGAATGTTCCATGTTTGCCCACGAATCCACCGCTTTGAGTGGAGCTCGTGTTTGGTGAAAAATTCAGGTAAGATTTCGAGCGTCTAGGAAATACCGAAGCATGCGTCGGCTGCCTGATGCTGCCTGTGCCTGAGTATTGGAGCATTGCGGCTTTAGCTTTGAGATGCTCGAGATTAATGAATGTGAAGGACGAGACGTTCCCGCGGTTTTTGTTGCGTTTATAGCGGCATCTACAAATGTTTGGTGTGGGACTTATAATAAGTTAGAGTATTCTAGTGATACCGAAGGTTTCTGAAAGGTGACTGGTGCAAGAAAGGTGAATATGTAGTTTGATCATCATCATCATTAGCCTATAATGTTCCCACTGCTGAGACACAGGCCTCCTCTCAATGAGAGAGAATGGGCTATAATCCACCACGGGGCCCAGTGCGGATTGGTAGATGTCACATGTCTTCGAATTTTTGGTTCTAGAACATGCCGGTTTCCTCACGATGTTTTCCTTCAACGTTTTGAGAGCAGTGGTGATGAAATAAATTACACAAAGTAATGCGCCTGTCTGAATTCGGACCCACGACTTACTGTTCGTAAGTCGGTGCCACCACCACTGAGCCACCGCTGCTCTTTGAGCCAGTAGTTTGATGACTATCAGTAAAACGATGAATGTGAATGTGAATAATTACATATTACTTGTTAGTTTTTGTTATAAATAATTTATTATGAACTTATTTTCTCTAAGTTGTGTGTGCTGAATTCTGAGAGAGTACGAGTATATGCCTACAGTTTCACTGGTACTGGCTTACATGCCTTTTATAAAAAAAATAAAATTTCTATCTCACTTGGTGTTCAGTCAATGTCCCACGGGAACTTACAACGGATGAAAAGTCCTATGGATAATCCAGGTTATAAACTATCTGTGTGCCAAAGGACCTTGGGCATTTTTTTTTAACCCTGGGCGAAAGACCAACATAATTGAAATATATCTCTAATATTAGCTCATAATTAGGACTTCACTTCATACTAAAACAACAAGTAGCTACCCAAGTCGCCGGAAAACAGAAATAGAGCCACTTGAAATATGTCTATGTACTTTTCCAAAAATTTGACCGTTGCGTTGTTCAAACTAATAATAAACATAAATTAACAAAGGGATTTTCTTGTAACAGACCTCAGATCCATCCCCACAAACTTTCGAGTTATATTAGTAAAGTACCTAAGAAGATTATTATCGTCGTTATCTTTGATGAAACAGCTGGAGGATCCTGATGTGGAAGTGTATCACAGAGTAGGTATAACCTCAACACCTTTCCTGTTCCTTTACTCTAAAAGATAAATCTACAGAAAAAAACCACCTCTGCGCTGCCACCGACGATGCCGAAGAAGTGGCGAACTATTGGGCAAATAATTTAACAGCACCATCAACACAAAGAAGAAGGAATTATCCCACATAATGATGCTAGAACTTCCTCAGACAATCTCTTTCAAAAGAAGTTTTCTTACTACTTTCCAAAGAATTAGGTCTTTTATGGTCCCTGCCATTCACGGAGCGTATCCCAATTCACAAATACGTCCCCGTTTTATTTAACGTCTTGACAAATAGATATTTACATTTTCACTGCCTAACATAAATAAATACTGGGGCTCGTTCCACTCTGTATTACATCGATTTATCTTGATTCTGAAGCTATTAAATTTGATTCAATTCAAAGGGTTTCATGATTTAGGGTGGCACCTATTTAGTACGAGCATTTGATTCCTGAAATAGTTAATTTATTACTCAGTGTTAGGTTCCTGTTTTATATTTATATAGGAACTTCCAACTTTCAGTAAATGAACAGTTTAGAGTTTCCAAATTAATTGGAACTAGATCTACCTGTCGTTAACCTTGACAAAAGGGTCTATTCTGTAGACTATTTTCTTAGGAATCTTAATTTTGAACAGAAATAGCTCTAGACTAAAAAGTAGCTTTTCATTCACAAACAATTTATATATGATCTTCCACGGATAATCTATTTTTGAGGTTCCACATACCTTAAATATTTCAACTTTTATTAAATTAAGACCAAGTTCTTCCCTTTTATTACCTCTACAAGTGCGAGAAGCAAGCAAACCCGCGGCACAAAGCTAGCAACACAACCGCACATTTCGCGTCGCCGATGAATATTCAAAAAGCTTTCACGTCGCCGCCATTTTCTTGAGCGGAGTGCGTACTCCATATCAATTAGTGACGGCATTACTCCGCCAAACGCGAAACGTCTGGCTATGAATATTTTTAGTTTAGCCGCCACATGATGGATGCGCTAATACAAGTATGTGAATTGCTTGGAAGTAGAAATGGCTCGTATTTTTGTAAAAAAATCGAATTAGACATTCATTCATCAAATCCTGTTGAGATTGATTCTTTGTCTTTGAACTTACTTAGGTAAAAAATACCAGTGAGAAAAAGATGAAGATGCTGCATGTAGAGGACAATCTCAAGCGCCGCTTACCAAACGTATCCGGCTCGAAGGACTTCTGTTAAGAACTGAGGAGTAAATCTTAGTTACAGGACTAGACCTGTTCCACTAAATCTAATCAGATGACTAGACCTATTCAGAACAGACGCTTTAATGGTCTTTCTCTTCTCACTTATCGATGGGTACGTCTTACCATATTATAATACGTGGACCCAATAGGCAGCCACATTGAATAAGTGCAGATGACACTTTGGTAACATGTGGGCCTTAATCTGGGCGGAAGAAATAATAAGATTCTAGCTGGTCTTATTTCAGCACAATCTAGTTTTTTCGACTGTGGATAAGCTAGGTCTAGGGTGCGCCAGATATACTTAATAATTATAATAATATTTTATTTTCACCCCAAAAATTAAACAATAACATATTATATGACTCGACAGGCTTAGTATACAAGTTTTTAATATGGAATCCTCTGTTGCCGAACTAGGACGGATCCTGTATCTCGGCAAACAGTGCCATCCCCTAACAGATTTCACTACAATGATTAGCCAAGCCAAACTAGACATACAAGTTGCATCGATTCAGGATAATTATTTCCAAAAACAAAATTCTATTTTAACTCGCATTACATTCAATAAAACCAATAATGATAATATAATCTGTACAAATAAATAAAATTCGAATTAACGTGTAACCTAACGAAAAATATAAATAAATACCGCGTGTGTATATGGGTGTGTTTGTGTATGTGTGTGTGTAAGTATACTCTAGCATAGCTCTACGCACAAAAACTTAATTCCATGTAATGTTGTATCAGATATAAAATGCGAGTATATCGTGCTAGTTCCACGTTAGCGTCACTTTAAGTAATAACATTTGGATGACACGTCACCGACATGGGTCATATTATTATAGCACCGTGAGCGTTTGTACTACGACTACTGCGAATGTAGTTTTATACTTTTCAAATGTCTAAGAAACTATGATCCTCGCCATGTTCCTAGCCTTTAATCAACTATGGGTCGGCTTTTAGTCCAAACTGCTGTAGCTGAATTACATAGAGTGACTGCTTGCCTGACATCCAAAAGCCAGGCACTTGTTAGCACAGTACCGAGGAGTACGAGTAAGATTGCAAACATCTATTTTTCTTTAAGAGACTGTGGTGAGACATGTTTAATGGACGATAAGTACCAATATTTTTTATCATTAACATTAATGTTATTTGCTAAGAATAGGTCAATAATAACGGTAGATTAGTGTTCCAAGGTGACAAACCATCAGGTGGTATGTAGTCCACCTGATAGTGGGCACTGATTGTTTTTTGTAGTATTAGGAAAAACAGGAGGATGTCTTTATCCTACAAACATGGGTGCAGAAAAACGGACATACACACTGTGGGAAAACTATGAAATGATAGTGAATTTCTATGCTTTTAGGGAATACTAACGTATGATTCTGTATAGGACTTGCCTCTGAATGAATTATGATTGCAATTACTATCAGAACATGAATGACTAAAGCCATGATTATATCACCAAGGGGGTCTTCGAAGATTTCCCGCTGTTAAAAATGAAGAAGTCCCCAAAAACTACGTCCCACGTATGTACAGTCACCAAGTTAATACGTAAGCCCGCTCGACAATAGGGACCCTACTCATCCAGCGGCGATTCCTTCCTATTCATTGCGTCCTCCCCCCCACAACCCCCCTTTTTTAATCCGAAACTTATGACCGTGTAAATGTTACGGCAAGGGTTAATATCGTATTTTATTGGACGTGTTTCGGTAAGGGTCGGGATTCGGACTTTTTTTTCGAATTTCCCCTTGAAATACTTTGAATAGGTTTACAATGTGTGCTGGTACATGATATTAATGGTACGTTATCTGATTGATTTTATTCGCGAGTTATGAAAACAAAGATGTTCTGTGAATGATTTGATTGACCTAGGTGTGAAAGACTATCCTATATTTCGGCTCGAGTGAAGCCTGACTGGAAGATAGGTGAAGGAGACCGCCTTCTCACGGGGTCCTTGTTGTGTTTAGGGTTTCGGCAACGCCATTGTTTTAAAAACAACACTGATTTTAGAAGCACAATAATTTAATGAGAATTAAAAATGATTGTAAAGTTATAATAAAAACAAACAATAATAAAACTACACTAAAGATAATTTGATTTGATTCAGGCGTGATACATGTCACAATTAGAGGTGTGGCTGGGGCGCCCGCTCGACTCGGAATGCCCACAGCACTCGGTGCTGCCCCCCTCCACAACTCTCCTGATTCACTGAGTGGTACGATGATGTCACAAAGCGTTACGTTTCGTTTTACGGCGCAATAATCTGCTCACGCCGACATATATAACTATAGTTTCTTCATCAACTGCCTGTCGTTTTCCCAACTGTTGGGATTCTGGTCAGCTTCCAGTCTGACCGTAGCGGAATACGAGTATTATGATCTACGGCTAGGAACCATTGAACATGGTAAGACGCTTAATAAAAGACACCCTTTGGTTGTCAGACTTTTGAGGTTCTAACTACTCGTAACGACTGTCGTCTTAAAATTATTACAAGTGGTATTCTCACAAGTTTGAAAAGTAGCTTTGTGGTTTGATTCGGCCTGGTTATTTGTTCCATTTCTTTCAGATATTTGCCATTTTATATTTCATCTGGATGATACAGCCTGTTTTTACAATGTAAAGCAAACCCTTTGTTATAAAAGTGGTAAAGTATGTAGACATAGATTAATTTACAAGTTCTGTAGCTCCATGCTCCACCATGTATGTTTGCGTTGCAACTCGTTAAAAATAGCTCTTGTTTAAAGTCCTTGCCACTAATAAAGTAACACTTGTTTACATTACAGCAAGTCGTAGGTCGCGTGTTGACGCGATTGTTACCCGCGAGTAATGGCCGCCGTCGCGACTGTGATGATATCTCACTAAAACACATGTTAGCACTTTACGTTTACGTGTGTTTCCGTACTAGTGTGTTAATTATGATTACAGTAACTCTATTTTAAGGGTTTTTAGAGCACATTAAACGTACAAATCAAATAGCGTTACTTTGATTACCATATTTTTTCTGTGTTGCTTGCTATTAGGTTAACACGGAAAAGGTTCTAAAGCACTTTATCCTTTATCTTATTATAAATCCGGGTAATTAACATTTGGTTGTAGGTATTAAAATGAGGATATTTAATTCAACTTGAACAGGAAAGTCAAGATATTAAGGAAGAACGACTCCGAGTTTGGGTCTTATTTTAATGCAATAAGGTTAAAATAACCAAGTGAGTTAGAATTCTCTTTAACAATAGTCGGTAAAATTAACAGACTCTTTTACATCCTGATTTTAAATAACAGTTACTATTATCTGGAGCCAGTATTTTTGTAACAGTTTTTACAGCGCCGAAGTCTGTAATGTATTTGAGTTATTTACACATAGATTAGTATAAAAATGAATAAAACAATGTTTTTGTTTATTTTACATCATCACAAAAACCATTTATTTCAAGCTAGACAGCCTGTAATCCAACTTGGCGGGTAACGTTTTATTAAATAGTGCCTGATGATAATATTTTTCAAATAAAACAAAAATGTCTATATTTCAGTACTTTGCGTATTTTTTAGATTTGAAAACTAATCCTGGTGCTTATTGTGATTAATCACTAAAGGATTTTTCTGCTATTAATCAAACATCATTCTCCTCCCTTTACCCCAATTTATTAGTGGTCAGTGCAGTATGACTTCATCTCCCTTACTTCTCTATTTGTCGTCATCTTATTAGTGGTCAGTGCAGCATGACTTCATCTCCCTTACTTCTCTTTTTGTCGTCATTTTATTAGTGGTCAGTGCAGCACGACTTCATCTCCTTTACTTCTCTATTTGTCGTCATCTTATTAGTGGTCAGTGCAGCATGACTTCATCTCCCTTACTTCTCTATTTGTCGTCATCTTATTAGTGGTCAGTGCAGCATGACTTCATCTCAATTACTTCTCTATTTGTCGTCATCTTATTAGTGGTCAGTGCAGCATGACTTCATCTCCCTCACTTCTCTATTTGTCGTCATCTTATTAGTGGTCAATGCAGCATGACTTCATCTCCCTCACTTCTCTATTTGTCGTCAACTTATTAGTGGTCAATGCAGCATGACTTCATCACCCTTACTTCTCTATTTGTCGTCATCTTATTAGTGGTCAATGCAGCATGACTTCATCTCCCTTACTTCTCTATTTGTCGTCATCTTATTAGTGGTCAATGCAGCATGACTTCATCTCCCTCACTTCTCTATTTGTCGTCATCTTATTAGTGGTCAGTGCAGCATGACTTCATCTCCCTTACTTCTCTATTTGTCGTCATCTTATTAGTGGTCAATGCAGCATGACTTCATCTCCCTCACTTCTCTATTTGTCGTCATCTTATTAGTGGTCAATGCAGCATGACTTCATCTCCCTCACTTCTCTATTTGTCGTCATCTTATTAGTGGTCAATGCAGCATGACTTCATCTCCCTTACTTCTCTATTTGTCGTCATCTTATTAGTGGTCAGTGCAGCATGACTTCATCTCCCTTACTTCTCTATTTGTTGTCTTCTTATTAGTGTTCAGTTCAGCATGACTTCATCTCCCTTACTTCTCTATTTGTCGTCATCTTATTAGTCACCCCCTGTCTATACATCCACACTCATCGTTTCTTTGGCCCTACTTTTATAGCCACTCACTCATATTTAAAACTTTCGTCACGACTTTTTCTCATTCCTCGCATTACATGTTTAGTACCTACTCATACCGTGACAACCGATTTACGGACAACTTTTCAATCACCGGTACTATTTTCAGACTTCCCATTCAACATAATGTGTTGTTGTGACCTTAAAAAAAAACAAGTGGACTGGATTTATGTGAAAATAATATCTAAATCTAAAATTAACTTTCGGCGATGCTGGTGATTATCAAGATGTCACCTAATTAATTGCCTTTAAAATTCAAACAAAAGATTTAAGGTGAACCACCCTTAAATCTGGAGGTCACGTACCTAAACTTAGCAGACTCCTCGAAAAAAATCTAGACTAATACCATTACACAGTAATTTGTGCGCAATAGAAATTCAAATGAATAAAAATAATTATAAATGAGAATTATTCAAACCTTGACACACCAGGCGTGAATACTAATATTTAAAATTCTATGAATTACGGCATTAAATATTTTTAATTATGCAACGGGAAACTACTTGTTTTTTTTTTCAAAATGGCCAACATTTTTATTTGGGTACCCAATCGTGTGCCGTTTTTGTTCCTAAGCTTTCTTATAAGAAACGTCCCTTTACTTGTTGAAGGCCTTTCAAAACATTATACAATTTGAGATATTGATTTAGTAATTTAGCAAATATTAGCCCAACAGCAGTCGGTAGAGCCCGCCTGTAGTATGGTTCATAAAAATGTACGAAAGTGGTGTAGGATATAATTTCAATGCGTTGCGTCGCGACGCGGCCCACCCTAATCTGCGTTAGCTTTAGATCTCATTGATCAATTCTCCAACTCTAAATCGTACTCGTATGTATTTAAGCGATGGACATTAAAATTTATAGGTACCGTTTTGTGCAACATTTTCTTTAAATAATGTTTAAAATTCGTAGTATTTTCATGGAAATATGCAGCGAACATATTATTCAATGTCAGTTCCTCTTTTGGATTCCATCCTGAAGAAGCTGAACAACAATTTTGTGTGGATATTCTCGTGTTTCTGCACATAGTTACTTTGTGTTATTAAGTATCGACATTTTTCAATAACATACTTTGACATTATGTTTAGTAAAGTTTCTTGTAAAAAAGTTTGTCCGGGTCAAATCAAATCAAACATACCTTTACATTAGCGGATAATTTGTATACAGCAGTATTTTAGGCGTTGTTAGTGCTTCACTTTGCAGCCATTGTGATCTTTTCCTTTCTCTGAACTTGTCGGCAGTAGTCATTTGTCACATAGTGAGAGCAACAAAATTAACGATGGTAACAATTTTTGTTTTAATATCATCTCAAAAATCACAATCAAATCAAGATTAAATATTATTAGATCTCTAAGACACTTTTATACATTTTTAATACGCTACAATTATTCAGCAATATCATATAAAGATACGCACGTTCGCAAAATCTCATTACATACATAATCACTTCATCAAAGTCAGCCTTCGTATAATCAAAATCCAATAAAATTCATGGCAAGTCGTGGCCCATCTAGCCACACATCCGTACCATTGGTTATGTTCCATGGGCCGTTGAACACCATCTTACAAACATTCTGTATGGATCACTGCTTAGAATACCAGTAATTTGAAAAATTATAAAAGCTATTTTTCTGGATATTTGCATGTTATTATATTTTGGTGGAACAAGTTTTGTTATTTATATATTAATGAATGACGTGGAGTAGAGAAATAAAGCCGTGTGGGCCGGTGGGGTGATTGATATGAAATAAATACTATAGGATAGGGCAAAAAGGGGTATTGTTAGTTTTAATACCACACCACACCTACATTGTGGGTGTTTGCAACTTTCGATTAAAGCTTATTTTGCAATATACAACTACATTCAATGTGATTTTTTTTTACGAAGACAAATATATTTTCGAGAGATTCAGTTAGAGGTGTTTGTTTGATAAACATGTGTTGTCAATCAACTATGTATAACAAACTATTCCGTAAACCCATTTGGTACATAGGTTACATGTTAATTACAATCCATGGAATTTCCTGAAATTAATTGAAAGTGAACGAACACATTTACTAACGTCACATTTACACTATGGATACGAATGTATTCCTGTGTGGTAATTTATAATGGATGAAACAGAGCAAGTTTTCCTGGAAACCGCCACAGTTGCCATGTTTCCGTTCTGTGTTTCTTGTTCTCTTGCTCCTCGTACAACTGTCTAAAGGTTATCTGTGAGAGGGTAGGCAGCAGCGTTGTCAACTGGTTATACTACCTTACAGATATTAAAATAGATCCGTGTTTTATCTTTATCAACTGTGATTGTGACGATTCTTCTTTGTCAGTTCTTAAAATATTCTTCTTAGCTTACTCCGACTAAAGGTAAATAGAAGATTTAAACCTTGGCTTTTGAATTATAAGGCACCTGAGATAACGTTGGTATCGAAAATGTAGAACCTAGAGGGGTAGGTTTTCCGATTCCCACCAGTGGAAAATATAAGAGGCACCTACGCACTCACCTCCCAAGTGTAAAGTAGAAATCAATTACCAGGGGTTACATAATGTTTACCTCTTAAGAACTTAACATCGTTCAAATTTATAGATACTTTTAATAACCATCCCAAACTCTAAACTTGCCCCCACAAATTACCGTTATAAGTTAAAATAAATCAGTTGCCAGTATTACCAAAAGCGCGCTAGTCCAAGTTAGTACAGTTTACCTCAGTGCAAAGATAGTTCTGAATTTATTGATGTCAGTGCGGCGGCAGTAGCTAGGTGGGTAAGTAGGAGTGGAGCCCGGCTCGTATCATTTGTGGTTTTTAGCGCTCCTCGCATCGCTGTAGATAGCTGAACTGAAGCGCTCTCCACAAAATTTTACCTTCCTTCCGTATTTTAGTTCGGAAATATCATTTAATTTTCTGTTCGTATTGGTAGGTGTGTCTGTATACTATGTAGGTAGTTCGGTACTAGTGGTCGAAGAATATGGATTTCATTATTCATGGATATTGCTGAAATCATGGAAATTTTACAATAGTTTTTTTATACTTCTTGCAAAATAATATTTTCTAACCTATTACTACTCTTACTAGCTGTTGCCCGCGGCTTCGCCCGCGTAAAGTTCGGTAACCATCCCACTGGATCATATTAAAGGGATAAATAGTGTCCTACGTGTTAATCCAGGTTATGAACTATCTATGTGCCAAATTTCATAAACATCACAATCACCATCACTATCACAATCACCATCACTATCACCATCACCATCGCTATCACTATCACAATCACCGTCACTATCACTATCACTGTCACAATAACCATCACCATCACCATCACCATTACCATCACCATAACAATCACAGTCACCATCACTTTTATCACAATCACCATCATCGTTATCACAATCACCATAACTATCACAGTCACAATCACCATCACAATCACAATCACCATCACATTCACCATCACCATCACTATCACTATCACCACCATCATCACTATCACAATCACTATCACGATCACCATATTATCACGATCACCATCACTGTCATAATCACAATCACCATCACTATCACCATTACAATAACCATCACCATCACAATCACCATCATCTTTATCACAATCGCCATCATCGTTATCACAATAACCATAACTATCACAGTCACAATCACCATCACAATCACAATCAACATCACATTCACCATCACTATCACTATCACCATCACTATCACCACCACCATCACTATTACGATCACCATATTATCACAATCATTATCACAATCACCACCACTATCAACATCACCGTCATTATCACAATCACTATCGCAATCACCATCATCAGTATCAGAATCATCATCATCGTTATCACAATCGTCATCACAATCATCATCATCGTTGTCACAATCATCATCATCATTATCACAATCATCATCATCGTAATCACAATCATTATCATCGTAATCACAATTATCACCATCATCATCATTATCACAATCACCATCATCTTTATCACAATCACCATCATCGTTATCACAATAACCATAACTATCACAGTCACAATCACCATCACAATCATAATCAACATCACATTCACCATCACTATCACTATCACCATCACTATCACCACCACCATCACTATCACGATCACCATATTATCACAATCATTATCACAATCACCACCACTATCAACATCACCGTCATTATCACAATCACCATCGCAATCACCATCACAATCACTATCACCATCACAATCACACCATCACAATCACCATCACCATTACTATCACAATCACTATCACCATCACTGTTATCACAATCATCATCATCAGTATCACAATCATCATCATCGTTATCACAATCATCATCATCGTTGTCACAATCATCATCATCATTATCACAATCATCATCATCGTAATCACAATAATTATCATCATAATCACAATTATCACCATCATCATCATTATCACAATCACCATCATCGTTATCACAATCATCATAATAAATCAGCAATATAAAATGTATAGAAGTCGAATCTGCCATCTTCTGGATCTCAAAATAAATGCCATTTTCGTAATTTGCACCCCTGATAATCTCGGTATCGACACCCATATTGATTTTTAGACATTTCAACCCCATCGCACCCCAACAGGGAATGAAAGCATTTCAGGTCCGCCACATTAAATCTTAAAATCGTTGTTTTAGTAATACACCCGACCCGATACACCATACAAACAATACCGATGTTGATTTTCAGACTTTGTTACCCCATTTCCCCCTTCAGGGGTTGAATTCTGAAAAAACTTGAAACACAAATGTTAACTCATTTATCGATAGGAGTACTTCTGTGAAGTTTCGAATAAAACAGTCTTACCTAATCTTGTTTCCCTATATAAACTTTAGACTCCCGTTTCATCCCCTTAGGGGGTACATTTTGAAAAATCCTTTCTTGTTGCACCCCTTAACCTTATAAAGAACGTATGTGACAAATTTGGAATCTCTAGACTCAGCGGTTTGGGCTGTGCATTGATTTTTAGACTTTGTCACCCTATTTCCCCCTCTTAGGGGTTGAATTCTGAAAAAACCTGAAACTCATTTCTACTCATTTATCAATAGGAGTACTCCTGTGAAGTATTTAATTAAATAGTCTAATTAATCTTGTTTCCCCATACAAACTTTAGAGCCCCGTTTCTCCCCCTTAGGGGGTGACTTTTGAAAAACCCTTTCTTAGTGTACCCCTAGACCACTTCAGGAACATATGTGCCAAATTTGGGATCTCTAGACTCAGCGGTTTAGGCTGTGCATCGATTTTTAGACTTTGTCACCCCATTTCCCCCTCTTAGGGGTTGAATTCTGAAAAACCCTGAAACCCGTTCCCCCTAACCCCAAACCCCACCCCTAACCCTACTCATTTATCAAAAGGAGCACTACTGTGAAGTTTCGAATAAAATAGTCAAACTAATCTTGTTTCCCCATACAAACTTTGGAGCCCCGTTTAACCCCCTTAGGGGATGAATTTTGGAAAATCCTTTCTTAGTGCACCCCTAGACCACACAAGGAACCTACTTGCCAAATTTGGAATCTGTAGACCCAGCGGTTTGGGCTGTGTGTTGATAGATGAGTCAGTCAGTCAGTCAGTCAGTTTCTTCTTTTAAATATATAGATTACAGCTGGTTAGTTTTACGCATTTGGTGGAATCGTGGTTTTACGTCTCACCAAAGATTTTCGTCGTGATTCGAGATTCATAAAGTTTTTCTAGATGATATTATCAAATAACCGTGAATGTGCTATTCTAGTGTACCATCACCTAGCCCTTTGTTCCCATGACTGTTATAATATACAAAAATTCCGTTATAACATAAAATCTGACACATTACACCGTTTATGAGTTCATTTCCAACATAATTTCCTACACAATGTACACTACACAACACGAACAAGATCGCAATCCCTAGAGGCAAGTTTATTACTAAAATTATTAGGATTCTGTCACACAATAATGTTACTGTGGAATTATTCCAGTTGCTCCCAGACATGTTGTAAAATTGCCCAAGATTGGAGTAGTCTAATGCAATTATTGCTCCGTTGTAGTCTTATGGGATGTGAGTGTTAATGGGAATTAGTAATACGATGTTGCTTTGGGAATTTAAGAACAACTTGGAGCATTCATAATGCTTGCTTCACTTACAGGTTATCTCGTGGCAAGTGGCAAAAATCAGTAGGCAAAGTTTAATTGGAGCTGCTACTAGTAGTGTACCAAAAATATAGTTTTATTCTAGGAGATCTAAATAAAATATTTAAGCAATTACAGATCTTATACATAGATTTTTTTCAACATGGGTACCTACCTGATTGTAGTGACCATAGTTACAGTTCTGTTGCTTATTTCATCACATTAAATAAGCACCATTTATGAATGCTGTATCATACTACCAAACACTCCCAAGTTTAATATTAATATGAAATTTAAAATTCCTAACGTCTAACCGTTTCTTAATTATTGTCTTTTTACTGTTTTATTTTTTTGCTCAAGCTGCTGTAAATATAAACTCCGTTCTGGCTCCACCACGTTAATACTACTTCAACTTAATAGGTATTTCCTCCTTGTGGTCGTCGGTGGTACCTCAGCACGGGAGTTATTAGGCCGAGTTCTAATTATCTGGTACGGTGGTTTCCAGGTTTTAAACGCCGATTTTTCTACATCGAGTTTTAAACGCCCAGTTTTATGCGCTGAGATTTATTCGTTGAGTTTACACCGGCTCAGCTAAGTCCGACCGAAGATTCCACCACGCTTAGCCGCTGGTGCGCCGAGCAAGTCGGTCGACCGCGCCGTTATAACAACAACCTACGTGCGACATCACCGTTCAGCTGCACTACGCAGAACTTCGGCCAACTTCCATCTCCGGCCAGGGGTGTGATTTAGCCTGCAACTACAGGGGAGTACCTATACCTGCAGGAGTGACAACAGACATTCGTAACCTACGACTCTGTCTGTCTGTTTTTTGTGTGCACTAAATAAATGTTTTATCTATCTATCCATCTACTCTACAAATTTGTGTGCCTCCGGCTTTACTTATAGTTTGATTTAGGGTTCCATACCCAAAGGGTAAAAACGGGTCCCTCCCTATTACTAAGACTCTGTCCGTCTGTAAACCTTACTAAAAACAGAATAAAAATAATATTTAACGGGGCTCCCATACAGAAAACGTGTTTCTCGTTAACTCCGTCAACATCTTAACCTAGTCCACACAGGTAAGCAACAGATTGGCAGCACGGTCGCGTAATCGCCGGCAAATGTCACGTCGCGACGTCGTGCCGTCGTCATCACGTGTGTTTGTACACACAACACGCTGCAATACCTGGGACTTTATACACACGCTGCAAATCTGCAATACCTTTCTAGCAGAACTTTTTATGTCATTTTGGATAACAGCGGATAGCATAAATTTAATTTCGCAGAAAATTGTTTGGCAGACACTCATTTATCATACATTCCAAACTCATAATTTTGTAAGTCAGAATACATTTCATATGCATAAGAATTAAAAGTAGAACCATCTCATCGCAGAAAGTTCACGGTCAGAATCATCTTTTGGCATAAATTTCAAATCGATAGTCATTAAAAGGCAGAACTATCATATTATCTCAGAAAGTTTACAGTTAGAATCATCTTTTGGCATACATTTCATATTATGCATAATAATGGAAAGACTCATCTATCACTTTTTTTATTACCCGATATTGTCCCAATGCTGGTCAAAGGGCTCCTCCATAGCCTTCCACACTTTTCTCCGTGCGGCTTTCTCAGGCCAATCTCTAACAAACGCCTCTAAGTCGTCTCGCCAGCGTTTTCTAGGCCTTCCTCGGTGACGACGCCTGTCTTCTGGCACCCATTGTGTGACGACTCTGGCTCATCAGTCCTGATGCATTCTACAGACATGGAACCCCAAGAAGCACTGCAAGAACTGCAAGCAAGAATGCAGCATGCAAACGAGCAAGCAACATGCAGCAGGCATGGTTTCTATCACGGCTCCGGCGCTGCGGGGCTCAGGTGGTCCCACGCGAGCTTATCGTCGCCGATGGCTTTAATGCTCGCCGCCTCGCTCGGGCCGCCTCACCCCTCCGCGCCGACGTGGGCTCAAATCATACTAGGGGTAGGGCAGACAAGACCACGTGGAGTCGGTTTTGAAGCGATTCGTTTCTGTTACTAACTTTTGTAACACAACATATTGACTTTAGACAATATTTTAATTTAAGGTTAAAAATGCTATTTTATGGAAATGGCAATAATGCCAAATAAAATTATTCCAAATGGAATTCTGCCATCTTCATATTATGCCAAGTGAAATTGTACCAAATAATCGTCGCTCTAAATAAACGTTATTAACTAAACTAAACGAAATTATGCAGAATTAGAACATTGCCAAAGTAAATTATGCTATGCCATTGTAAATTCGGACATACAAACATTCGGCCAAAGAATTTTGTGCCTTAAAAATATTGTTTAAAGAAGATTATGCCAAGTGTGTTTTGGCAAATAAATTTCGGAGGATCAACATTCTGCCAGATAGCAGGTACCCGTTTTACAAACAGTGTGTCAAGTTTATTTTTATTTTTTTTATTGATATTATCAAGAAACATAATAACATTACAATTGACAAATATACGTTCCAGAAAATCACAAAGGTTTGTTAGGAGCGTTGATTTAGCTGGTAGGTAATAAAAATAGAAGACAATATTTTTTATGTGATTGATCGGTATGCACATCGTGTTACCAACCTATCTATGCAGTTCATATCGGCACGGCTCTGTCGACTGTCGGTAAGCATAATGTTCATTAGAGTTGGTTTCGATTTTATCTGCCTGCACAGATAGGTTGGTCGCACAAGTACTACTACCACAAACAGTAATAGATAGATAAAAACATGCATAGGTATGCATGTATGGGTAAGGCACACATCTATGGTTTGCTAATAACCAGATACAATATTGGCGTTATCGTCCTTTAACTTCGTCATACTGTATGATTTTAATAGGATAAGATCCATTTTATTTAGCAGTCGAGGAATTAAATAAGCGGTGGTTCGTTGTCCGTAAGTGTTTTTAGCATAGGTTGTCACTAGTTGTTTTTGTGTTACGGAGCGCGTTTGTTTGCAGATACTTCAGTTTGGATGTCAGTGTTAAAGAATTGTTCATTTAGTAATGCGTATTCTATTTTAAGATGGACGGGAAGAACATTGTAATGTTCTTCTCTTCTTCTTTTAATCTTTTTTTTTCTTTTTTTATTTCTGTAATTAAGTACTTCAGTTAAAGCTAACATGTTACCTTTACTTGGGAAGACCTCACGACATAGGGTATCCTAGTGTGGTGTCCAGGGAATTTGTAAAAATTTAGCACTTAAGGATCATTGTTTTTTTTTTACTAGCTTTTTAATATTGTACGTTGTTATGCGAACTGAATAAAAATTTTATAATTATTATGTTCAAACAAAAGCGCTTCGTTACCCGTACATTTGAGTTTGACATTCTGAGAGACTACTTGTTTGAGAATACGAACTTGAAGTCGGTATATATTTTGAAGGTAAGTTTTGTAGGTACGGTCGTAGCTTTTTAACCCGTAGGCTATATAGGAATCTGCTAGGGCATTATAAAGAATTAGTCTCATGCCACAACTGCAAGCGTCGACAGCAGTCGTCGAGGCTTCGGCGGCTGCCGCCCGGCGCGTCGACGGCAGCCGTCGACAGGTGGTGACGGCTGCAGTTTATTTGCAGTTGGCAACGTGCCGCTCGTCTGTTAGAACATTAAGTAGGAATCTCTGCAATTGGAATACGATTGAAGATTAATATTAATATCACCAAGCAAAATTAAGTCATTGCATGGAAATTTTTAACAGGGAGTTTAGTTCTCGTGTGAAAATAGTTTTGTTAGTGCAGTGGTTCCTAACCTGGGGGTAATTACCCCCGCAGGGGTAAAACGGAGATTCTAGAGGGGTAACACGGGATGGCATGAAATAGTATTAAAATAGCAATAAACAAAATAATAGTACGGTAAACGGTAGCACGGCGCTCTCATGCGCGCGGCTGACGGTGACGGGCGGCGGGTGAGCGCAAAGCATCTGCAGAATACCCTATTATAGCGGACAGAGCTTTAAAAATGTTACAACTTACAGATGTGAAACTGGTTTCTCAACTCATGTTACATTAAAAACAAAAGCCAGAAACCGTCTGAATGTTGAGCATGACATGAGATGCGCGTTGAGTGAAACCGAACCAAATATTGTCAAACTTGCGAATGCAAAGCAATTTCAACCTTCACACTAGTTAACTCCGAGATTTATATATTACTTTACTAGTTACCTAAACGGGCAATTTCTTACATAATAAACACATTTTCGTTCAAATTTGTGTGGTTTTAATTATTTTAAATTAGCTAGGGGTAAACTCAATTCCCATACTTGTTCACAGGGGTAGTGACATTGAAAAGGTTAGGAACCACTGTGTTAGTGGAAGGTGGCCTATAGATGGCACACACGTTTATTATTTGGTTGAATATTGTTTTGATTGTGCCTGTGGCGTTTTCAAAGGTGTGTGGGGTAGTGAAATTACACAGTGTAAATTTAAGGTAATTTTTAATATACATTATAATTCCACCGCCTTTTTTATTTTCGAGTAATTTTGTGTGCATCCTATAGTCAGAGATGTTAAATAGGTTTGATATAGCTTCTGAAATATTTGCTTCGGTCACAACAATCATATCAATAGGTATAGGACAACTGTATATTATTTGAAGGAGCTTGGGATAGTTTTTGATCATCGATCGTATATTATATGTACCTAGGCAAAAAAAGTTAATGTTGTATGACTTATTGTTTTCCAGGAAAGAATTTACATTTAGATTGTCAAAGAATTCACTTATTTTAGCGGAATTACTACAAATATTAAATTATACAAGCTAAACAGACAGAAACTTATAATTACTACTGCTTATACAACAGGTAGATACCCACTTATGATGATGACTCAGCTAGAAGTTCAATATCTTCTTTATTTCGTACAATCGACACTTTGGTATCTTTGCCTCCTTTTTAATGTATTTTCGTCCATATTTGCACCAGATAAATTGATAGGATGCTCGCAGGCGTTGCTTGGCTTCATACAAGAGAGCTTTGGTCTGTTGTGTCAGGGCTTCGCGAATGTAGATTCTATTCGTGCCCAGGTCCTGAAGCTCACCGGGAACGACATCTCCAGCAGTTAGCTGAAAACTTTTCCCAGTTGAAATCCATTCGTGTCGGCTTGATTTGGTTTTCATTTATAAAACCAATGTAACGGGCTGCTCCTTGCGATGGCGCGATAGCTTGATGGCGACTTCAAAACCACAACAAAGTGAAAAATACCTTTAGCTTCAGAAGTCGGTGACTTCTGTGTGCTTGATTCAGTTTCTTCGACACCGACTTCTAAAGCTAAAGTCATTTTTCACTTTGTTGTGGTTTTGAAGTCGGTTTTATTTGTTGCAAAAAAGTTTTTTATTTTTCCATTTTTAGTTGTAATATCCTACGAGTATACATTTATTTTAACATAACATAACATCACGCCTGTAATCCCCGAAGGGTCGGGCTGGGGCTGAGGCCCAATAGTACCTACACCTACATTTCGCCAGTTACAAAGTCAAGTCAAGTGTGTTAAGGTTCCATGTATTAGGGGGGCGAGCGCGGGCCCAAATCCAGACTCTGTGGCTGTTACTGAGAAATTCCTGATGGAAAAATTCAATAACACTTTTCCCGACCTGGGAATCGAACCCAGGACCTTATGCTCAGTAGTCGCCACCACTAGACCAACGAGGCAGTCATTTTTTTTTTTATTGTACATCCATGTCATGGTAATAGGCTTATCCCCAATAAAATGGAACCTAACATCCATAGCTGTCGAAATGTGGGTGTACTTTACACATCTGCATACCCCCTCAGAGCATACAGGCGTGATGTTTTGTTGTGGTGTTGCAATCACGACCAATTTGCTGTCTATAATTGAAGAGTTCCATTTTTTATCACCGAAGAGCAGCATCAGATCTTCACCAAATTAAAACATGACCACCGCGAAGTAATTTCCTTCCAAACAAAAAATAATCATCGAAATCGGTTCACAATTGGCGAACATATCGCTGAAAATACACAAAAAAAAAAACTGTCGATTTGATAACCTCCTCTTATTGGAAGTTGGTTAAAAATTGCTCAAGGTTTTGGGTTCGATTCCATTAAATACTCATTTATAATTCTGTACCCTACTATGAAAACCTCTGCCTAACTATTCGGGGATAACAGGCGTGATGTGATTTGTGCAGCTCAAGATAGCGACCACATTGGTAGCAAGACTGACAACCCAAGTACATTTAAATTTTTACTATTATTACCTGAAAGCTACCTCATATCCACGTACATAATATGAAGTCTAGTTCCATTCTCAATATCCAAAACTTTGCAAATCAGTTGCATGGCGCGGGGACACGCGTCACGTATAGCGTGTCGACGTGACCGCCTCGCTGCACGCTGCCTCGCTGCAGATGCACAACGACACGCGTGTCGTGTCGGTGACGTGACACCTCTGATGACTTTAGGGCCTTGTTTTTGGGGTTGATTGAGACTTGAATGGAGTTGTTGTTTGGTTGGCCGAAGGAAGCTTGATTTGACAAATTACTGAAGTTGTGTTACTGCTTTTGGGTATCACATTGGATACTTATTTAAATAAGTGTTTGTGTAGGATGTATTGAGATAATTATTAAAACGTAGCATCCTGTTATTGCAAGGCGAAAAAATGAAAATTTGACTTACACTTATCCACATTTAAAGAAACGAAGGAGTAAAGCAAATCATGTTGCGTAACCACTTTTTAAATTACACAAACTTCTTGAACTTGTTCCTATTCAAAAACATTCATATCGTGATGAAACCGCTGGAGCAAGCTACTGCATACCGAATCCATCGAACTTCCAAACACAAATAGAAACTAAATCAGGACTTTTTAAAAAGTCGAACTCTCGTGCTAAGCACACTGCAATATCCCTTGAGGGGTGACGAAGCAAATGTTGCATGCTAGACTAAATTTATTAGATTCTCCTTGTCAACCAACTGAAAGTGAACCTAATAAAATTCACAGTTAAGTCTAGATTCCTTTGTCGTTAAACTGGAGTGACTAGGACTCGATGTTGGGGATTATTGCAAAAACTTTTGCATAGTGAGATTTTGACTCCAAATGGCCGATTTGGAGTCTCGCTCGGCTACTTTGGAATATTCCAGTGGAAGTCTCGACTCCTCAGTGGCTGTAGTGGTTGGTCATTCCATTAGTAATGTGGTGTTTTGACCTTTTGTCTGAGGCTTATCTGTTGGCTTTCGTGCGATGATTCTGTCTGGCGCAATGAAATTCAGCTGAACTGTGATTGGTGTAATTTGCAGCCATAGTATCCGGTCTAGACTTGTATCGTTTGATATTTCAAATTTCACAGAGTTTTCACTGAAACATTTTCAAGACACGCGTGTATTCCGGAATGTCCGAAGTGATGCTTATAATACACACACATTTTACCAGTTATGTCTAAATCCCACGTAGGAGCGAGCCTTTTGGCATAAAAAACCGTACACAATCGTCATCCAGTGCAATAAAATGGAAAACGGTTTTCGAAAGCATATTCGTCACTGTAGCTTTTAGGTTTTTATTTAATCAATCCAATTAATTTAATAAACCCAGTAGTTGACAAAATAAACTAGTACGTAAATAATTTTTAACTTGAAATAATTTATAATAGATTGGTTGGGTTTTATTCTAAAAAATTAATAAATGAACGCTGGTTTTTATTAAATTTTTTATGTTGTGTGTGTTTATATTTTAGACTTATTGTGTAAATACCACACATAAGTAAGTGTTTTGTTATTTTTAAAGCGTCTTTGACTCCAGATTTAAAAATAAGTTTTCAAGAACAACCTCTGTTCTTTGAATCCTTCGATCAACAATTAGCATCAATTGTTGATCGAAGTTTAAATCAGTCAATGTTGAGTTGAGGTGAGACTGAGGTTAAGAATCTGTAGCTTAAAATAATGCGGAAGGCGGTCAAAGCTCATTGTAGATGACATAACCTTATGCAAGTCCGATACCGAGCAATGACGTCGAAAACTATGTTGAAATATATAAAAGGCCACTAAAAGATTTGCAACCTTATAAACTACCCATTACTTTCACAGTAATCATCCCTATTGAGAATCTAATTTCAACACATAACTTAACCCAAAACTATTACACCAAAGAGCTTACACTTAAAACTTCCAAACTCTCTCCGTACCCGTGTATCCGCTTGCAGTACCAGGCTCTCAGAAATCCGGCAGAGGTACAGCACGTGTTTACCGCATACATTAACATTGCAGGACGAGTGAAAGCTTGCCGTGTTACATTCGTTTCATTTGGCTTTTCAATCCTGTTGGGAGAGCAGATTTAGCCACATTCTTGTTTTATTTTTCGATGTGTAAATACAGTTTATTTATAAGTAGCTGATGCCCGTGACGTCGTCTAAAATCAAAGTTGGAAAGTAACCGTTTTTCTTCTCAGGTCCCAGGTTTCTTATCTGTCTGTCGTCGGTTCAATGGTTTTGGCGTAAAAAGGCAACAGACAGACAAAAACATTTTTCACATTTATAAATCTTGTATCGATAACTATGTGGCGTTTCGTTATCCAGACGAAAATGTGAAAAAACCTAAAAAAAATGACATTACCATTAAAGATAGAGCGATTTTTTCGCACCGAACATTATAGCCTTTCTTTTATGATTAAACTAAAAAAATCTCCAAAAATTGAGTTACGTCGACGTCACGGGTCACGTACGAGTAGATGATTTTTTTGTTCGCGCGGGAACATTGGACCCATCTTTTTTTGTGTAGCCCACGACAAAGGGTTCAGTTGTCGGTCGCAAGCCAACGAGGTGAAGCTACGAAGTTCACTGCCGACGTGCAAATATGAGTTGCAAGCCTTTTTGTCATTTACTACATATAAAATTTTCTAGTAGTAGTCTTTTTATTCAGTTTAAAATATATTAAATAAATATGCTTTGTTTTAGAAAAGCTTAGGTTTGATGGAATTGTTTACAGATTATATCTGATGTCTGATGTCTGATTATGTTAAAAAACACACAACTTTTGCTCAGACGCGCTCTTTTAACTTTATTAAAAGAAAAATTTGTTAGTACGTGTCATAAAGTTTCAAATAAATAGCCAAATTATGATAGAATTTATTCATATTTACTATGCCCACACAACATAAAGTATGACTATTAACATGACATAAATAAATGCGTCGGATTTTTACACCTCAATAAGCAATTCATACAAACCAATTTTTTTATCCGGTTTGAATGATTTTAGCATTTCTACACCGCAGCATTCAATAAATATGCTCATGTTTCGCTTCCAAGAACGCCTTTGTTTATCCGCAAACAGATTTGCATGGACCAAACATTCAAACTAAACTGTTAGTACAATACATACAAAAATCAGCGGTTTTCAAGCAAATAGTGGCAACAGTAACACTCCCGTCGCTATCGGAACATCTGAGCATCGGAACATCTAAGCAAACACATGCCGGTCCCCATATTTGCATTTAGCCAACGTCCCGCTGACTGGCAGCCTCAACAAATATGATTTTTATGCGGAACCCACCGTGAGGGATGGACAGCGGCTCCACAAAGGCGGAAATGTTATCGATGTAAAAGGTTTTATAAATACCTTCTGGCCGCTTACTGAATGTGTTCAAAGTGATGTTTCGTATTCTATTTTCGTCGAGTCAATTCTTTTTCCGACAACCTTAGAAAGTTACATTTTGACCTCAGGTAAGTCGTTGCTTTTCGGATTTTACATTTTCTTCGTACCGCTATATTTTTCAGCTTTAAACGTCAAGTCCTTGACATTTTCTTTTGTCTTTAGATTAGTACCTTTTCAATTATGAATCCAATTTGATCTGTCAAAGTAATTTCTAAATTAATATTTTCTTTTAAGTAGCTATAACCTGTCTGAAGGTGACTTAGTTTTCGTGTTAAAATCTAGCTGGTTTTTACTCGACTAAGTACGCCAAAGCTTGTATTAATATTGTTTGTATTTACCTATGTTCCTACGTAGCACTGAAACTACTGAGTCGAATTTAATTAATAAGGTGTCAATCGATTTGTTATTATGATCTTGGGACATGGGCAACATTTTGTGCGTTAAGATGTTTTGGTTCAGAAACTGTACCTGGCCTATTTAGAACAATTGTGCAAAATTTCGTTAAAATCGGTTCAGTAGTTTAGAAGTCTAGAAGGTACGAACGAACAGACGAGAATGCGTACATCTACATCTTCATTATTAATATTATAAAGAGGAAAGATTCGTATTTTTGTGTGTATGTTTGTAATGAATAAACTCAAAAACTACTTCGCCGATTTCAAAAATTCTTTCAGTAATGAATAGCTACATTATCAGCGATTAACATAAGCTATATTTAATCCCCGTACTCTCACGGGAACGGGAACTACGCGGGTGAAACCGCGTGACGTCCGCTAGTACTTAATAAAATACATCTTAAAGTGTATTTATTTAATAAAATAAAATTGGAAACAGCAAGACTTACCACAGTAGCAGTAAGTATTTCTTATTTTTCTTAAGATCCCTACTTACTCTCTCGGTAGATTAGATTTTACCACAAAAATAATTGTTGCTGCGACGAGCTCTTTATTATAAAAAAGATGAATGCTATGTAAGTATGTATGTAGGTCTCAAGGTTACTTCGTCTTGACAGTTTTAGTTGTTTCAATCGTAATTAGCAAGTAAATGATGTAATCTTTATTAATGACGGCAATTACTTAGGTACCCAGTGATACTGTAATAGAAGCAAGGACAGTGGTGTTTCCTACAAACTTTCGGTTAATAGGGAGACTACAGAGACTGAGGTTTTTTATTTGATCAACATATTGCTAAATTGTCAAAATTTTCTTATTCGAAGTTTAGACAGTCGGAATTTAGTTTTATGATAACGAGTCATTAGTATAAAGACTATTATTGGTCTCATTTTGTTTAAATTCCTTTTAACCTCTAGCCTCCCGCGATCATTGAAACACAACTACTTTTTAACCGACTTCAAAAAGGAGGAGGTTCTGCATTCGATTGTATTTTTTTTTTTTTAATTTTCAGAAGGATTTCTACCTCTCTCTATCCCTTCCCTATTGCAACAACAAAGTGCAAGAATCCACATTCATTCAGTCGTTCCTTTGTTCATCATTCTATATGAGAACCATCCACCATCCAGCTTTTAATGGTATTTTTGATGTTTTAACACAAGGCTGCATCTGAACTTAATTCCTAAATACTATTGGACGATGGATTTTCAACTTTCGATGTGTCTAGCGTTGAAATAGTGCTTTTATTTTTGCATTAATTTTAAGTACGTTTATAACTGAAGATGCAGCAGATTAAGCATGATTTCATAAAATTCTGGGTTACAAAATCTTGCGTCGCTGTGCATAATATTCTTATAATTTTCCTTTCCCACCGGTAGGAAAGCGCCTAAGTTATAAATAATAGAACATTAGCCGTTACATATTTTCTAAAAACTTAGTTTAAAAGCATTGGCTTTTAAGTGCATAAGTGTGTGAGAGAAGCACTACTATAAGATACATTATACCGACAACAAATTTAATTTAAATCTTAGGAACAAAGATTTAAGGTTCAATTTCATGCGCCAAGACTTCGGGAGAGGGGTTCTTTACAATTCTTTTAAACAAATTGCATTGCGAAGATGTTGTTTGGTAGTTTCCAAAAGGGGTTTGGTGCTTCCTGTATTATTTAGTTTCAGTGGAGTTTTGAAAGACATTGGACCGTTTAAGTTTTGATATATGTACACGGACATGACTTAAAGTGAGTTTGTTGCTACTCATTCATGTGGCACGCGTGTATTGGATAGGACTGGTGTATAAGTACATTCATATTTTATTGTGGATCGATTAGATAGAAGGATTTGTGTTTTACGGGTTTGGAATCTTCTTCAACCTTTGGCACTCAATTAGGCTTGAGTGTAAGTCTCTTTCAAATCTCTCCACTATTGGCTTTCCAGTTTTTTCTGGCCACTTTAATGAGATTGTCTGTCCACGTCCAGAGGGAGGCTTGTGTCCCAGCTGTGGGACCGTACGTGACAGGTTGATTACGATGCCAACACTTTGACAACTTCAGCTTTTAAAAACAACAAGGTTTGATTAATGTATTAAAAGGGGATAGTCATAAAGACAATGGTACCTCCAGGGATAAACACAATAGGTTCATTGGACTTTAATAAATATAACTCGCAAATCCTCACTTACCCAAGCTTTCGTTAACAAAACAACCAGTGTAAGTAGAATTCCATATTTATAACCCTCTCTGCGCCCACATAAAATTAAATTCCGGTTCCAACCTCCAGAACAGAAGTTGTTCCAGGAATTGTGTTATAAAGTCTTCTAACAGTACTTAAACCAATCGACTTTCTAACGTATGAATCGACAAAGGCGATCGAATCGAAAGCAAAGTCGTTAATTCTACGTAGAAGAAATTAAAATCCGATACGACACAAAATTTCCTCTTTTTATTCCCGTCTAAAACTATCCTTATATTGTTCTCACTGCAATGCATTTTCAACCCTATATTTGGAACAGGAAGGTTAGTTTTTTATTGTGATGCCATGGTACTTATGTGGAAATAATTGGAAAACAAAGGCAAGTTTCCAATTTAATTTGCCGAACACTTCTTATCTTTTTTCAGTATTTATCTCCGTTTGATTACATTAAAGTGAAATGTTTTTTTTCTCGTTTACTTTGCGGACGCGCTAATTCTTAACTAATAATGGTCATTCATGATTTTTCAGTGAGATTATTAGCTTAAAAAAGGAAGAATGTGAGGATTCTACAATGAAATACACTTTTCGAATCGTTGGAGCCTTGAGTTATGAACGAAGGCGTTTCACTAACTAGCAGTTAGGTGACAGACAGTTTTTCTGGCGACATGCGGATCGATGACTTTTCAGGCCCCTTCTTGAGCCCATAGCGAGTATGATTTCTGTAACAACAGTTGTATATAAAAATATAATATTCATATTTTAGATGTTATTTTGAATACGGTTTGTTCACATCACTATTTTTTGCAGACAAGTTGTCTACTCTAGACAAAGTGACATCATGAGGCCTAGACAATGTGACATCTGTCAGCGATAACGATGATAGAAAAACAATAATGTAGTTATAGGTCTCAGGATAAGCTTTCGATAAAACTTAATATGGGTGTGGTCAAACCGAGAGGACTGGACGAAGACCGGACTGATACTGAAATATTTATTTAAACTTCATGTACAAGCGTGGTACATAGGCGGACTTAATGCCACAAGGCATTCTCTACCAGGCAACCTTTGGCTCAAATAGGATAGCATTGAGATAGAGTACGATAAAAATAAATAAGAAAATCACCATTTTGTAAGCATCAATTAAAAACACATAAATGGGTACCTACATAATAATACATAAAATATTTATGCTAAAATAAACTAATATAATTATCTGTGAAAGTACCTTTAAAAAGTGCAGTGCTTTAGAAATACAAAACGCTTTAAAAGCGACTGCCTCAGGATTCTTCAGGTTAATCTTCTAAAATTCTGAAACGGTAATTTCAGACTGATCTCCGCCAAACCTCTCGTACCATCCGTACGACGTGACCTTGTCCCGTCGGCCGTCGTTCTTACTATTACATTAGCGCGGGCTCGCGCTTGACCGCGCGCGTTCATTTCCCTGCGCGTCAAATATTCAGGCAGAGGGCGGCCGCCGGAAGTGACCGGATCGCCTGATTTCTCTGAGGTGCACGCTTTGTGCTTGTTTATTATATCGTGTTTGGAAACTTCGCTCATAGATTTGGATTAGATGTTGATTAGATATTCTGATAGTTGGATTTTTTACCGTTTACAGAATTGTGCAGTTTAGTTGATAAGAGCTAATTTTGTACTTTCGAAACGATCTGGCTGGGATACTGAAATCTCAAACTTCATGAATTTAGTTTCAAAATGTATACAGGGTGTAAACGGACGCTTCACGAAGCCGTCAATCAAGCATTCTGTACCAAACTAAGTAACTCTACGCAAAAATTATTGCTGGGAAATGACTTTTTTTTGGGGTGAAAAATCACGTTTTACGTTAAAACTCAATGTAACGCACTCGAAACATTGTGCTGATGGATACATTTAATAGTAAACTGGTTATGGAGGTATTTAAAGCAAAGTTATGACCTTAAAAACAAGTATTTGAAAAAAAACATGTGAAAAAGTTGGAACTTTGACCCCCAATATCTCCGTAACTAGTAGGTTCCCAGGTATGGTCCAGAACAGAAAAAAGATCGCAATGACGGGGAGAACCAGTGCCTTTCGGCTTCGTTCAGAGTCTATTTACACCCTTTATGTGAAAGCTAGTAATCATTAATAAAAGGAAGATATAAAACCAACACCCTATACGCCTTGATGCCTGACAGTAAAATATTTTTATTTTATTTATTATTATTAGCAGTTTAACTCGTCTATCATTACTCAATCATACATTATATATTTCTGAACCCCTTGGTCTTAGCCTGTATCTATAACCACGCGAAAATTGTTCTTTTAGCGATGCAATTGTGACAATAGACATGACGACAGTATCAATAAATTGCAAATCTATTTAGTCCGTCAGATAAAGTATTGGAAAATAATGGACACGTATTTTTTTGTTTTTGTAAATCAATGAATATTGACCAAGATAAAACGCATCAAAACTCGGGAGTGGGGGCTCGTGACGTCAGAACTAGGTAAAAATTATACCTAGGCGTGACGTATTGAGAATTTTAAAAGCGTCATATGTTCGTCAATTTTGGTTTACGTAACAAAAGAAAAAACACGGGTCATATATTTTTTGATAATCTAACTGACGGACTAATTAGTTTTTTTTTCGTTGTCTCGCCTATTGGTTTCAGCACTGTACTTGCAGCTCATCTTTTTGACATCTCCTTTGTCTTTAACAACTACCGTCGTAAGTGCTAGCTTGTAGAGATAGGATACTAGTTGACACAATACGCAACAGCAACACTGGTTTTCAGATTTTCGGGCTCCTGACTAGTTCTGGAATCAATCTGAAGTCAAATGTTTTCTTTGTTGTCCAATGAATGCTTCAGCCCTCGTTAGAACTGCGCTATTGTCATTGTTCTGCTCTGATCCCAATTTATTAGTGGTCGGTGCAACATTGTCTTCTTCTTTTGCACTTCTCCATTAATCGTCATCTTCATCAGTAGCACTACTTTCTATCCATATCATCGTTCACACAGAACTCAATAGCTAAATAGAACTTCGCCATGTCAATCAGAAAACACAAATACAAGAACAACAGTCTAATTTTGTGCTTAAATCACAAGTATGTTTATGTAGGTACACGTAAATAGGCTCTCTAAGTGAGCACCTACTTAAGAAGGCCCTCAATCGATAAGTCGTACTTAGGAGCCAGGTAAACAACTTAATTCTAACTTAGCTAATTCTAAGGAGTTGTTTAGATAAATGTTTCTAAACTGGAATGAAGTTAGAACAAATTAAGGTACTAAAAGTGTTTTAGAATTTTATTACAGGCCTTTAAAGTGAAATTTAATGTAAATCACATTTTAAATAGCCAGTCGTGATGTTATTGTGTGTTTTTTAATCTCTAACTAAGACGTCTTATTTTGTAGTATTCTTGTTTAATTAATATTGAATTGTCTTTTTTTATTTCTACGGACGTTTTTAACATCCTCGGCTATTGTACATCGTTCTTACATAACAATCTCAACATTAATGATGTAACCAAGACTTTGTAACAATATTCAATCTGATTAAAAGCAGTGTCCGAGTATTTCTGGAGTTTCTTGCCCATTCTCCTCCATAGAGATCTACGCTTTGAAATGTGCAACTACCTACAGTTTAGTTCTTTCAGAGTTATTGAAAAGAAGAAGTTTTAAGAAGTTGAAGTCTTGTTTTCGACGGTTCAAAAGTGCCTGTAACTGGTCTACTTTAAATAAAGGCTTTACTTTTGAAAATTTTACTTGTTACCATAATTATTCTGTCCTCATAAAATATCTCTGTAAGTCAGTGTTTGTCTACGTCTGAACGGACTAAAATGAATTGACAGCGGTCCGTTCAGACTAAACGCCCAGTGTTTATTCTTAAATTCAGATTTTATGTAACGTCACAAAGTTTTTGTTTTATAGCACGAGTACGACTTTTTTAATCATCATCATCATCAGCCATAATGTTCCCACTGCTGGGATACTGCCTCCTCTCAATGAAAGGGAATGGGCTATAATCCACCACGCGGGCCCAGTGCGGATTGGTAGATGTCATAATGTCTTTTGAATTTTTTGTTCTAGGACATGCCGGTTTGCTCATGATGTTTTCCTTCACCGTTTTGAGAGCAGTGGTGATGAAATAAATTACACAAAGTAATGCGCCTGTCTGGGTTCGAACCCACGACTTACTGTTCGTAAATTGGGGCCGCAACCACTGGCCACGACTTTTTTAATAAACATTATTTATTACGTTACCGTGTGTAAAATAGAAAATCCTCTCATTCTTCCTCTTCAAAGAAATTGCGCTCCCCCAAATGAAATTCCATTGCCACCTACTAATGAAACGAGATCGCCAACCTTTTTGTACCAAACCGACGGCGACGCACACGGAAAGTTGTGCGATTTCGATCTTTCCGGAAACTTTCCTCCTTACATTAATATTACGCCCATGTCCGGGCCATTTGCAACTAAACCTAACCGATCAAATAAGGAGACACCGCATCATCAGGCGTCAAATTGACGCCGGCACGTAAACCGGTCTGCGTTAATCTGACGGCAGAGGAGAGGACACGTCGCGACTCACAACTAACAGGGAGATGAGGGAAGAAGGACCATTCTGAACGACACGTGATAGTGACGTCAATTGAACTGAAACTTTGACTTTAAGTACATTTTCTATTGAAAATTCAGATAATCTATTATTTACTTTAATAGTCGTGATGTTTTTCAAGATATTTAGTCGGTTCATTGATATCGAAAATAAATCTTTTTGACTTTTTATGTCGCGATGTCAACTAAGAAAACTGTCACTTTGTCTTTGTAAACTATTAAGTATCGAGCTATAGTACTAAATAGTTCTAGGAACAAGTTACAAAAATGGTAGTGGTAACGCTATCTGGGCTTAGTGGAAAACTACGCCTGCACTTCGAGGCCTCTCTAGAAGAAAATAAGATTTTTTTTCTATACCAGTAGTAGTGATCCTTCTGTACTTTCCTATTCAGTGTGTTAGCGGACCATTTCCTGTCAGTAATCGACTACCGGCTGGACTGATCGCGACGTAATCAAATATTAATGACCGTGTCCGCTCGTTATGATGTACGGCACCCGCTTTTAAAGGGATGTCGTGTTTACGTTTTACTGATCATTCTGTAAAATGGTCGCTTTGAAACGTCATTTTCAGGAATGCAAAATTCCCCTTGGCCTTTCTGATACTGTTGGAGACTGTTCTGTTCTGACTGGACTGTTGCTGCTAAAGAGCCTTTTCTAGAAAAGGCTAGGAATAGATAGGATAGGATAGGATCTAGATCCTATCCGTGGATTATGATACACGGGGCTAGTTTTCAAAAAAGGATATCAAACAAGTAATATCCTGGTTTACTACTGTGGTTTGGTATATGTCATCTGCAAGGATATATCAAGTCAATTACATGCGGTTTTAAACATTTTTATTTTAATTACATGGTAGTCGCTAGGTTCGTACAGTAAAATGATTCAATTGGATACTAGCTTCGCCAGCCACAGGAGGCTAATACGTTAACCAAGATACAAAAAATAGTGGTGGAGGGAACCAGTATCTCGAAAATTCAACATACCACCGCTGGAGATTACCTTGCAGCAGCTTCCACCACAGATAGGTATTACCAAAATAATTGAAAACACGGATGTTCCAATGTTGAAAAAAAAATGATAATATGAGAAGCAAAACAAAATTGAAAAAAAAGCAGTTCAATAAAAACTTAGATACGTACTTACCTCTTATTCTGTAAAAGTAATATTAATAATATTAAAGTAGATAGTCACACTGCACTGGAATGTTTAATGGCGATCGTAATATCTTAGCCAGCAATAAGAGTTTGGTCCGTGTCCAAATGCCCTAAACTGAATTGAGCAGGCGATTGTTACAACTCTGGATTAGTGCGCCATAATCTTTATTTTCTTAAAATGTTTTCATTTGAGAAGGTATTTTGGGTTATGTTAACAGATGAGATAGTGTTTTGCTTCTTCTAGCCAATTGATGAGGAAGCCATCTAAGGGTTCCCGCCAGCTTTTGGATCTTGCAGGTTAAAGGTAAACATAGCTATTCACAAACGCTTTGATTCGATTTCGATTCGACAAGTCGTATGTCTATGTTGTTTTGGCATTACGAAAGCGGGCGAGATAGACATACGACTTTACGAATCGAAGCGTTTGTGCCTGGCAGTAAATTTTTATACCTCTTTTATTTTCAAATATTAGACCTAAATTAATACAGCAGTAAACTTTACTCAGCCTCGAAAAAAATCTTCAAAACCAAATACCGCTATAAACAAAATAATTTAACAAACCGCTTTTCATATAAACGTAGTGAACACTGTTAAAGTGGCCTCGCCCAATAAACCTGTGCCCGCTACATACGTAAATTCAAATAAATGAGAGCGACGTGGAGGCTTGTCGCAGCCGTTACTTACCATGTATTTATTCTTATAAATCGGACTTAATGCAAGCACCCTCGTAAAATAGACTTTTTGGTCGCCGCCTTCAAGGTATTTGTAGCAGAAATATGGGAAATAGGGGAACGGTGTAAACGGCCGAAAATGGTGTCACCGTGCTTGAATAAACTCGTGTATAAAATCTTGTGAGAAGTGTTACAAGTATGAAGGATGTTACACATCCTTGCAGGATCCTAGGTTGAATCAATTGAGATACTTTTTAAGACCTGTCAAAACGTGGTTCTCTCATATATTTTGTATTGCAATAGCAAACAGTGACGTCACTGTTTAGTCAACTCAATGACTCAACTATTTATTGATTTCAAAGCAACTAAAAATCGTTTACTAAAAATTAATTAAAAATAAATCGGGTTTTTAGGCCCAAAATAAAGTGCTTTCTTTAGAGATTGGAATTATTGTTTTATGGTGTCATCTACCCTATTATGTTTGTCGCAAGTTTTCTCTTAAATTCTAGTTCATGTTATTTTTATAAGTTCAGACAGATCTTTAACACGTTTGTACATCAGGTCCATCGTGTTTCCATTTGAGTTTGGTTCAAAGGACGCATAAACGTGGATCGATGAAGTTCATATCCGTACATAAATTCTAACTTTTGATTAAATCCGTTGAATCTGCGTTCAAGGTGATCTTGTCTAGCGTAGCTGTAGTGTTAGGTTTTTTAGTGTGATTAAAGTATGTGTTTAAGAGTATGTAAGAAGATAACTTTATTTCAGTCTTTACAAAATAGTTTTCTATTTTAGGAAAAGCAATCACCATTTCACTCGAAAATACTGCCACATTCACATGACCAAATCAAAAAGAAACAAAACACAAACGAACAATATCCGCGAATAGAAAAATTTAGATTATTTGACAACGTCCGACTTTCGCACCATACCGCGACGCCCGACTGAACATTGACGAATTTTTACGATCGCTGTACAACAATAAAATTTAATATGCGTGTTGAGAGGATTTACCAATTTATTGGCGTTCGTTGTGTTTATTGTCGCGATCCAATGTCAATTACAAGTTTAGTCCCAGCTATACTTTTCCAGTTGTGATCAAAATGACAAGTATTTTTATTGAAAACGTGGGCACTTATGAGAATTCAGGAGCCTTCAGCCTTGTAATAAGAGACCACGTGTAAACGTGGGAGGTTAGAGATACAACTTGAAACTTCAGACATCGGTACAATTTAGCCCTTATTGGCTAGCTAGACTGGCGTGGGCCAATCAACTAAATTCTATGATACTCGTAAACCTTTCTCGTCTAAAGGTTAAGCAAGACTTTGATTAGTGTCGCAAAACAGCCTTAAAACGTTTAATAGCATAATAATAAATGCGGTGATTTGAATAACGATCACCTCTTTGTTGACGATAACTATGATTTTCAATCAATCGGATTTGTGACTTGATCCATGTTGTTAAATAGTTTAGTGAAGGGTGATAGCAAATATTCGTGGTAGTTATGTGACATCGCAATGATTTAAGGCCAATTTAGCCAATCAAACTGAACGCGATTAGCTCATCTACCGTGTTCAAGAGCTGTAAGTGTCATAAATGATCAGACACACACAACACACACACTGTCAACTTTTGAGTGATGTTTGGAGATATTGATCGTGATCAGTTTCTTTGGTTTAACATCGAAGAATTGTCATCCTCTTAAATAATTCCCGAGCCACCTTTTACAACCGCCAATGGGTATTTAGACTCAGACATGTTCTTATTCGGTTGCTTTTTAGGGCCCTTAACAGCAAAGTTTACTCCCACATTCTCAAATTATTAAAAATTACGGTAATAATATTGTAGAGTAATCCTGAGCACTTCTGGGAATCTGATTTTAAATCTGGCTGGTGTAAATCTTGGTTTAGAGTCCCTTGGAAGGTGGCCAGACGAGATGAAATGTTCCACTCCTCCCCCCTAAACCCGCCCTCCCTGCCTCGCCCCGAACACTTCGTCTTTGGTAAAACTATTTATAGGACTTCGATTATGGCTGCACATCGCCGTTTTATTGCCGAACCGACTATTGTATGATTTTTATTATAGCATTATTTTTAACACCATTTATTGTCGTCTGCTATGAATTAGTGTGTTAGAAGTACTCGCAGATTGTCAGATTTCTGATTTAAACTATATAACCACTAAATTATGGCTCAAATTGACCGAAGGAATTCCAAGATTCGAGCTCAACCTTTAGTTCGCTTTGGATGAGATGTCAAACTCTGCAACTGATGTCAATAGCAGCATTATCCTCTAGAGTTCCCACAATAGTCCCGCCTACTAAGAAATAGATACTGGTATTGTTATGTAGCAAAGGGGCGCAATTTGCTTCATTTATATGCTACAAAACAAGTTCACGCACTACGTAGAGCTAATATTCTATAATCATAAAATACAAATTCAATTTCGCGAAGCTTCCAAAACTTGTTCTTTGCCTTTTAATCACACGTCTTTTGAGTACACATAAAAAATAAAATTGTTCCGAAAAACGAGGTGCGCCGTCAAAGTCGCTGGCTTCGTACATTTTTCTTTACTCTGTAATTATATACCGTTGGGAACGGCGCGTTGTGTTATCTACTTTATAGGGACCCGTAATGAAATGAAAAAATCCTGCCTCTTACGGGTTTAGGATGTTTACGCGCCGTAAATTACTGTTATCTGCTTAAGAAATATGCATCTAATATGGAGTTATTTTAATAACGCAGTATTTTTTCTCCAACGGCGGGCGATGCGGAATTAAAAAGCTCGAAATCCTGGAACAAAACTTTAAGTTTAGGCTTTGTTTTGAAGCCTTTAATAAATGGTTCATTAAAGCTGAGAATAACTGTAGCTCGTGACCCAATAAACTAATGCTACTTATCTTCAAGAAGTATCGATTGACTTTGTGCTACTAGTTGGGCGTTCGGCTTGCCGCGAGCGAACACGGCTCACCTTGATCTCGGTTAAGAAATACCGACAATACATTCCACGTTCAAGAATTTTCGCACGGAACTGCGGCTTATTCTGATGTCTATATAATCCTCCATCTTTTTTTAAGAAATTGAATAAAGAATACATTTTAGCACTCTGTTAGCTTGGAATAATTTTCGCTCAGCATCCGCACCGGGGCTAATGGAATAATTATAGAATAGAGCTTCAAAAGAAGATACGTGTTGAAGACGATATTCTAATACTTCTAGGTGGCGTGGTTATAGCATCGCCACCTAGAAGTATTAGAATATTGCGTATTAGAGTATTGTTACCGGCGAATGGCGATGCTATCGCCATTCGCCGGTAACAATGCACGTAAGTTAGTTTGGAAACGAAAACACCGGCTGGCTCCTAGGAAGTCGGAAAGTGGCAGGTCTCTTCACCTCGTTAAACCGAAGTTAAACGAAACTTTCTTACGGAGTTAAACTGAGGTTATCTTGCTTTCACGAACAATTTAATAATGGAATAAACTCGCTGAATTATATTTGAGTTTTCATTTCGTTAGTCTCGTTATATCTTCTTTCTCTTTGTGTTTGATGTTGGTCCATTTCACTGGTAACATTAATTAGGGAGACTTCATTAAACCTCGCGATTTCTTGCTGGTCACAATTTCTGTTTTGTCCTACTGCTGGTGCAAATAAAAGGTTTTTTGTGACAATAGAATCTTGATTTGTTTCAGAGCTTTTGAAATGGATTTTGTGGTAAAGCTGTGTCACCTAGCCGTGGTCACGATTCTTGTGTCAATAACCTCTGGGGTCCGACTTGTTTTGACCTACAAATTGGAAAGTGAAAGGCTAATTGCTAATCAGACATGGATTACTAAAGGGTTAATTGCTCGGATTTCGTAGATTGTTTTAGAATTGTTTAGGACTTACTTGTTAGACGAGCGATTTATTTAAAAACTTGATATTTTGCTTGTTAAACTTCAATCAACAGTTAAAGTATTTTCGGGGTTTATTGAAATTCGAAACTAAAATTAAATTACCTACCAATTCACTGAATTTTGTAAATTCTATTCCCAAAAAAAATATCTATTGACGCTTTTTATTTATCAAAATCTGCGTCGTGTGACACAGTGTTCTCAGGCGGAGACAAAAACAGAGCTATTTAGAGGGGTAGTGAGGGAGGGGAGGAGTGCGAAACCGAGCCAGTTCGTGATAAGCATCCATTTTTGCGAGGTCCTTTCTGCGAATTTATTAGGCAGTTGGCCGTATTGGCCGCATTGGGCCGTTCTACGAGGGACACGGACAGTGCGACTTATTGTCGCGAGAGATGACACTGTGACGATGTTTTAATATGAAACAGGAAGAACTGAACTGTTTATTGATTTGTTAGTGTCACGTTTGGAATTATTTTAATATGTTTCGGTGATTTTCGTGGCAACTAGATAGGACTTCCCGTTACCACTTAGACATAACAATTGTAATGTGGTTTTACTAAGGTACTCTTCTTCTTAACCCTTAGGAGTTGTAGATATGATTACATTTAAGATGTTGCTTGCTGAAGTACCAAAAGACAAAATTGTCCAAACACGTCAACATCTACTAATAACATACTGTCTTGTCACTTGTGACAGTTGGATTTTCGTTTAGTCTACATTTGACAGATTCTAGTTTTGACATCATATTCTACATTTGACAGATTCTACAATCGACAGATTCTATGTTTGACCGATTCTACAATCGACAGTTTCTACATTTGACAGATTTTGGATAAATTATTAATTAACAGGCAACAATTATTTTTATCACATTAATAGTTACCTAAGTATTTAAACAATCACATTGAAAAATAAATGAAAAACGATACATTTATGTTTTAGCTTATCTACTATTTGTATTTACCAATCGCATCAACTCCAGTCGCACTGTGGACACACCCCAACATTCGGATCGAAGGCCCCACGGGAGCGCCTCTGTCCTTTTTACGGCGTTCCCTTTAAAACAAGCCGATGATACCTACGGCCGACTTCGATGGCTTTCACGCCAACCCATATATTCCATGACACTGACAATCACCATCCACTATGAATCTTGGAGCCATTTCGTTTAATGCCTCTTAATCAAGGGTTCGTGGGTTGCCGAGGGTTTTAGGTTTTTGAGCCAATTTGAATGTCGTGTTCATTGTTGGAAGATTTTAGTTGAACTGTAACTATAAAACTTTATAGGAAAACAGTGTTTTGAGTCTTTTTGAATTTTGAATGCTTCGTTGTTGTGGTGTCCGCAAGCGTTTCTGCTGAGTATGAGGTCTATCACCAATGTGTTGTTGGGTTTTTCCGTCAGGAATTTCTCAGTAGTAGTCCGTAGTCTAGCTGTGTACCTAGTTACTCAAACTAGGAGTACTATGTACAGATAGGCTAGGTGCACCTGTGCCGAACTCTTTAAGAAAATTCGTAATGTTTTGTTTTGTGTATCATTATGTGCATCGATGTTACAAACTTATACTATTATAAGTTTACAGACGGTTCCTGCGTGTTTGCTGCATTTTTTAAAGTGATTGTTTTCCTTAAAAGACAGAATGCTTTGCAAAAAGTAATTCCACTCTACGTGGTCGTTTTTGTGGTATTTATGGCCCTTGAGTGGTATCTAAAGAAAATTACTAAGCCAGAACAAGAATGTTGAGTTCACAAACAAAATGGTTTCTGGTTTCTCATAATTTCTCCGTTTGTGGTCCCGCTAATACGGCACGGGCATTCTTGTTGGAAATATTTTGTTTTTCAACCCAATTTGTAAATAATTTACGTAATTCTGGAAACTTCCTATAAGGGTCTACGAAGTTAATTTAATTATTACCTACTTCGAATTGTTTTTGAAGTTTGATACGGTATTATTTATTGTCAGCAGTTGACTTAATAACAAATTTTCTTTGAATTGGAACGGAAACATTTTGGAATGTATTTTCTGCTCTCACTTCAATGAATATTAATAGGTCCTACGAAAATAATTTGACTGCGAGTCGTGAGTTCATAAACATTTATGTGACTAATGTAAATAAAAGTCAAAGTTAGAATGCAAAAGTTATTTAAAAAATCGTCAGGAATTCCTCGAACCTCTTCACGCAAGCACAGGTAGGCATGGTTTGAACTTAATCGTTTATATTGAAAATCCAATTCAATGGACTAAAAAAAATCGTGATTGAAAACCACTAAACGTACTGATTTTAAAAATGACAGTGTAGCATCGAAGCGCAATCGCATTCGATTGTGATGCAAATCTCTCCTAAATTGTGATCGCCGCCGGTCGGAGCCCCGGGGTGGACTAAAACAATTGAAGCTTTTATTTACACAAATTTCAATGGCAGCCATGATTTTACTTAATTGAAAATAGTAGTACATAATTATTGGCAAATGAATGAAATACTCAGATGGTTATTCGAAAACTTCAATGTCATGAATATTAAAAAAAAAAAAAAATTGAACTTGTTGGTGAAAATGTCGTTAATATCAGCCCCAGGCACATGGCAGTTGATTTCTAAGCGTTTCTTGTTTCTTCAAAGATATAAGATTGATTGGCATAAGATTATCGGTAGCTTAATATACCTTACACTATAATTAATTTTTGACGCCACTATTATTTTGTTAAAGCTTACCAAGATCGATTATCATAATGATACAGTATTTTACCGCCCATTGCACTCAGGATAAAAATACCAATTCCAAAAAATATTTTGTTAGGGAGGCACAATATTCGACATGGCAACTTCATTTCGGTATTTGTACCATTAAGTAATCGATGTATCTTTGTCGTCTCATCAAAAGTAACCTTACGAGACCAGACATGACGTGGGTGTTATCTATATTAAGCAGACATCTGAAGGGCAAGGTGTAAAACCACAAATACCTATTTATTTTATACATTGTTATATTCAAGCACAAGTAGACTCAGAATTTCATTGTTCCACACTCGAGGGAAATTGAAGCGAATATAACCAAGTGGATGAAAAATCAACGATTCAGAGAAAAGTGATTATTTTCCAAAAATCAGTTTTTATTGAATTTTTTTAATCTAACAAACTCGTCCGGGTAACTGTTTCTCAAAAAAAGCCTTTGATGTGTCGCCCGTTTAAGCAATCCGGGTCACAATTGTATAAAATGTTCGAGGAAATTCTAGGAAGGATTAGATTTAATTTGTAAAACAGAGTCTAACATCGTTCGGTCAAAGCAAGTGTTTTCCTCCTAAGATAGGTACTACAAAAGTGTTTTGAGGACAAATAAGAAAATTTCTTGGGTTGCTGAACTGTTGTTGTCTGAACTCTTAAGGTTAAGCATTAATTCTATGAATTTTTCATGAAAAGATTTCTGCGAAATATTGTGTTTAAATGATACGAGAAAAGGTGAAGGTACGTAGGTAGGCACACCTTTTTTTTTTCGGACGGGAAATCATCAAATGACTTCTCCCGCTCTGGGCGGAGCAGGAGGGAGTGTCAGACTTTTACTGACTAAAACCCATCCATGTTCCTTCATCGCCCTTTGTGTTCCGGGGTCACGGTATCTCTTTCGAACAGTCCCGCAACCCCGGCATCGGTCCTTGCGGTTCTCTCCCTCTCACGTTCCGCCACCTCCTTCTTATTTCCACATGGCACTGCGCCCGTGTGGTATTTCGGCATTTGGGAGTATTGGACGGGTATGGGAGGAATCCCAGGCAGGTTGGTGTTATGATCGTCTTTTTTTTCGTCATGGCATCTCCCAGGTCAATCTATGAGGCTAACTTCTGCTTAAGCGGACTATCGTTGTGATCGTCTTGTTCTTCTCTATTTAAATATGAAATTGGTCTTACTAACTCATATACATATAGGTACAAAGACTTTATAGATAAGTATTGGTTTAAAAAGCCGTCTCGGTCCAAAGGTGACATCTAAAGGTTACCCCAAACATTCGCAATATCCACAGCCACTCTCCTAAATTCAAAACAGCTCGAACATGACAAAATTCGTGCCCCAACACCCCAACACCCCCAGTAAGCACATGATATAGCGTCACACGGCATCAAATACAATCCTTTTAGAGTGGGAACCACGCCAGCCGGTGATTGCATTGGCAGCGGCCTCTGTATCATACACTACACGGTGTTTTTGCAAACAACTGCACAGATTAATGCTGCAGTGTTGCATTGATGAATTGGAAATTAAAATGATCTTATGAAAACTGATTTCTGTTCGTCACACGGCATCAAATACAATCCTTTTAGAGTGGGAACCACGCCAGCCGGTGATTGCATTGGCAGCGGCCTCTGTATCATACACTACACGGTGTTTTTGCAAACAACTGCACAGATTAATGCTGCAGTGTTGCATTGATGAATTGGAAATTAAAATGATCTTATGAAAACTGATTTCTGTTCGTGTTTTTTTTTATTGCAAATGGTTTCAACTTTTTCAATCAATCGCCCGTGATTAATTTTGATATCAGTCTGTTTTTGTGTGAGTGAAGTTTTCAATGGTTTTGTTTATTCATAGATTCATTTGTATTTCGTGTCATGTTATCATTCGCCGGCCCTAACCCCAACTTATTTGGATTTGGCGCAGCATGTCTTCTTCTTTCACACTTCTCTATAAGTTGTCATCTCGATGAACACCCCTTTTCACAGACCTTTGACACAGTCCATCCATCGTTTCTGTGGTTACCTATTCATCTTTTGTCATGTAGGTAGTAGAGCAAAATATTAATCTTCTAGGGATACCTGTACGTTTAGTTCAACTTAATATTGAAGATGTCTAAAATCTTTTTATCTTATAAAAGCCAAGAAGCTTTTGCCGCTCAAAAAAAAAATATTCAGAAGAATTAAATTTCATTCCTTTTTTTGGAAGCTGGTTAAAAAAATAAATCCATCACATTAAAAATTTCAGCACTCTTATGCCCCAAATCACATTACAAGCATATATAAACACATAAATATGAGTCCCCACTAGACTCGGCGGTACCAGCAGGATGCCAACATAATCACGTTTTGGCCGGTCGCCCGAACAAAACTGATTCTTTCTCTACCCGCTCGTATCTGGAGTATTTGTCCAACACGCTTCTAGACGCCTGGCGTGCCACAGAGTTTGTAATTGCAGTCGACCTTAGCTTTTAAGAGTTTTAGAGGAATATTGTTCAGCTTTGTATCAAAAAACTTTTAGTAGAGAATTGATATGACACTCATTATAGTAAGCAGAAACTACAGAACGCCACCTGCTCTCTATCTATCCTATAACCTCCTTTCGCCACCTTCTGCCACAGCCACGTTCTGCCACAGCCACGTTCTGCCACAGCCACGTTCTGCCACAGCCACGTTCTGCCACAGCCACGTTCTGCCACAGCCACGTTCTGCCACAGCCACGTTCTGCCACAGCCACCTTCTGCCACAGCCACGTTCTGCCACAGCCACGTTCTGCCACAGCCACGTTCTGCCACAGCCACGTTCTGCCACAGCCACGTTCTGCCACAGCCACGTTCTGCCACAGCCACGTTCTGCCACAGCCACGTTCTGCCACAGCCACGTTCTGCCACAGCCACGTTCTGCCACAGCCACGTTCATACACGCACGGTGCGGGCGAACATCACCTGTAGGGGTAAGTGTGTCCTCTTTCGGTGTTTCAACTCACATGTGTATTGTAAATACCTTGTATACAGGGTGTAAACTTCCTCATCACGAAGCCGTCAACCGAGCATTCTGTACATCAAACTAAGTAACTTTACGCGAAAATTATTGCTTGCTGATGGATGGATTGAATAGTACGGGGGTCGTGGATGTGTTTAAAGTAAAAATCTTACAATAAAAACTAGAATTAAAAAAAAAACTTGTCAATAAGTTGGAACTTTGACCCCTAATATCTCCGTAACTTATAGAAGGTTTCCAGGTATGGTGTAGAGCAAAAAAATGATCGCAATGACAGGGAAAACAAGCGCCTTTCGGTTTCGTTAAGAAGTTTTTTACACCCTTTAGACAAAAAATATAATAACAAATATAATCAACTTAAAACGGGGAAGAAATACCATTACTCCACCGTGTACATGTTATAACTATGTAGAGGTAGGTATTGTACTTACATTAAAAACACTTTTAACACTCTACCGATAAAAAGGCAGCCTCCATTATCTTTTAGTGAAAATTTCTTACGAAAAAACGGTGCATTTTGCGCTCTTTAAAATCCCCCGAGCTTAATATTACACGGACATACATAGTTACACAGAAAAATGCCCCTAACGGTTGTCACCTTGGGAAATTTTACACTCTACAGCATATTCTCACCTAGGAGGAGCAATGGTATTTCATAGAGGGATGCCTAGCGGGGCCAGGGCTGATGCATAGGCGGTGGCGAGAGCGGGGAAATAAAAACGCTTGGTTGGAAATAGAAAGTCTGTTAAAGTTATTAAGATCAGATTATTAGTTGTTAAGATCGCTAAAATTGTGGTGATAGGTTGTCACAGTTCTGCGAGGATTGTAGGAATTGGCAGGGACAATTATAGGTGCACTACGCGGTCATAACTACGAGTTGTCGTATGACCAACGGCTATCTTGAACGAAATTGGTTGGACTCCCGGTAATGCGACGAAACGTTCTTCCTGCTCGAAGCTTCTGCGGCCAAAAGCCTTTGTCGTGGCCGTGTTGTGGGTCCCTAAATATTTCTGTATTTTTTAAAATAATTTTGAAAAAACGGGATGGCGTTGTTGTTTCCAATTTTGGCCATGAACCAAAAGATTCTTGCACAATCTGCCAGGTGTTGGCAATGAATATTTAATTATTTTTCGTTGTACAATATGTAGAATACCACAAATAATTCCGACAAAACGCCGTCTATAGAATAAAAGTAGTCACAAAGCTTTCTCTAAAATTAAACACTAATTTGAATACAAGACATTTTCACTTGTTACGAGTTAAGTATAACACCACAATAGAACACAAGCACCTAAGTAATGACAAGTAATTTCAAGTCTCATTTTGTGTAAAGTACAATAGTCTTGGTAACAGTTTCACAAGTACATGGTGAATGTGAACCGTTACATTATTGCGTGATTACGGGCACGGTCAGGAACCTGATAATTAGCACCACATATCTGTGTATGTTCGGGTTAGCATATAGTCTAATCATTATGTACCATGTATAATTTAGGTAATATATACTAACAGGTGCGTTTGTAGATGACATTGTTAATTAATATTATATTATCATTTTCAAATATTACGACATCGTAATATTTGTAATCACTAAAGGCAGTATTCGCGTGTTTTGAATTTACTGTGCTAGTACCTAAGTCTTCCTGCCTTCTTAATTGGGGTAGGCGCAACACATTATTTTCCTCCATTCTGCTGTGTCAACCATCACGCTATCAATTATTCTCTTTTGTTCCGCTGGTAAATAAGAAATAAAAAATTATCTTATAAGAAAATGTCCCAAGCCACTACCAATGCCGTCGATGTGCCTTAGTTCTGGTCGCAACTAATTTAATTAGGTAACAATATTATCAACGACACGACGAAGAAGAAAGAAAAATACTACCACGTGTTAACATACCACAATCACACTAGTTCTCTCAATATCCAAAAATATAATATTTTCCATAATATTCCCTTCCAACGTTCACTACACCTACAACCGTATCCATATCCACACAATCACAAACGTTAAGTGTGAGCACTGCTCTAAATAATGGCAACGCATTAATTACGGCGATAGTTAGGCGTGCCTCAGGGAGCCATTCTCTGCCCTACTGGCGCAACATTAGCATTTTAACAACTTTGATATGATGCTAATGTGCCTGCTTTGATTTGTTTGTCTTGTTTTAGTTGGTTGGGTTTCCTTCCTTTCATTTTGGCTTCTTGTCTGCCATTCAGTGGGTTGGAGTGAGGGTTTTATGCGTCAGTAAATCTCTGTGATGTTGACAAAGCGTTTTAGCGTCAGCGTCATCGTTTAGTTGTCAAACGGTGCTGTATGTGCGGTACCTATGTAATATTATTCTTTGATTTTTATAGCGAATGCCTTGAAACTTTATAAGTATATGATTTTTGAAACTTTACCTTTAACGGCTTATTTTCGTATAACGTACATAACGTTATACGACGTAACGTTTAACGTCGTCGTGGTGTGTCGCCGTCGTCGTGTTTTTAGGGTTCCGTACCTCAAAAGGCAAAAAAAAGGAACCTTTATAAGATTACTTTCTTGTCCGTCCGTCTGTCTGTCTGTCTGTCTGTCTGTATGTCCGTCTGTCACCACCGATTTTCTCAGGAACGGGTGGACCTAGCAAGTTGAAATTTATACCACATACCTTAGTATCCCTACACCTAATAGGCATAGACCTTACACCTAATAGGGACTATAGACCTTAGTCTATAGACCTTAGTCTATAGTCCCTATTAGGTGTAAGGTCAAGGTCCTGAGTCAACACGATAAAACGATATGGGCAAATTTAGATTTTCGCGAAAACTTTTATATTTTTTTTATTTTTTCTTTTATATTTTTCGGAATTTTCCCTTTACTTGTGCTGTAAGACCTTGCTTTTAACCAAAATTGACAATTCTAGGTCAACCGGAAGTACCTTAAAGCTTTTGGTTCGAAAACCTAAATGGTAGTTCCCGTTGACCTAGAATCACGAAATTTGGCGAGAAGCAATGTCTTACAGCACATGTAAAGGGAAAATCTGAAAACCGTAAATCAGTAGTTTAATAACAAAAAAAAGTGATTTAACTATTACAAGCTTTTATTATTTGCGGTTGGTGCTATAGCCGTTTCATGGGAATGTACAGCAAAGTTAAGTCTGTCCTTTACAAAGTTTGTACGGAACCCTCGGTGCGCGAGTCCGACTCGCTCTTGGCCGGTTATTTTTGTTGTTACGTTTGGTTTTTTTCGTTCTAATCGTTGCCTCCGACAGCATTATTTCTATGCTTAAACAAAAAATGTAGTTTGTCTCTTATGATCATCGCTTCTGAGTATAGCCTACCCTGTTTTCATCTAGAACGAGACTATAGGTTCAACTTCCAATCCTCATTCAGTTCATCCCTTGCACCCTCGGCCGAGATGTTCGCGCCAACGGCGGCCGTTTTACGCTAGATTCTGATACGAGACTCCCTCGAGGCCTCTGCAAAATAACTTCTAGTGTGGAATTTTTATTAACCACCCGCTTTGAGTGGTGCGCCGGTGATAAATCGCGGCGTATTTTATTTTGGTAGGGTATCCGGGTCTAGATCTAGCAGGGTTTAGGATGTTTTGCTATCGTGTACACGTCCAAAGGAGCCTAGGAATATTTCTTTCGTGGATTTTATTATGGTAATGTTGAAATGTGGATTTTTCTTGAAAGAGTGTATTCTATTACACACATATTGTGTTTAAGTCTATGAAGAATTTCGTTACGTATCTATACTAGTTTGTAAGATATGTATCATCTTCAGGTCGTAGGTTAGTAGGTACCACTACTTGAGAGGACAGAAGCTGTACTTGAGTAGGTCAAGTGAAAAGTGAATATAACTGAAATATAAAGTGGCAGGTTGTAAGGGCCTCACCCTGTGGCCTCACCCGTGTAGTACCAGACAGAGTATGTACTAGTAAATAAGAGTAACCCTTCTCCTCGATCGACTTTTACGATGGAGTTTTACGACTAGCACGAAATGATAATTTTGTTTCCCTTCAGTTTTAGATTAGTTGAAGGAAAGTATTTGAATTTGTAAGCTTAATCGTGATTTAAATAAATAAAGAGCATGTAAGGATTGTATCAGGTGGCGTTCTGCGATTTCTGCATATATCATGAGAAACATCATATTATTATGACAAAGCCTACTGCAATTAAAATAGATCCAGGAGCTTTTACGTCATTATTTAAAAATTTAAACAGTTTCTATGCTACTCAGGTATAATTTTGTTTGGTATCTTCTTCAAAATAAGAACGAAACTCTCTTACCAAGAAATACATGTTGAACATCCTAATCTCCTTTTACCATCCAGCAATAACATTCCAAATGTCGTGCTACGCCCGTGTACATACGTAATATACGAAATAAGGTGACCGTTATAAATCACTTTGCAAATTCACTCAGCGAAATGTCGCCAGGAAATGTAGAAAACGAAGCTTCGCGACCGCAACCAGTGAATTGTAGACCGGGAGAGTTGGAGCACAGAACCTCCACATGCCTTTCCTGAGGCTAAACTACTCTTCAAAAGATAGCCGCAAAAGAAGGATAATGAAGTCGGCGAGTGTTTCAAAACACGACTTTAAACAACTCAACGTTCTTAACTGTTTGTAAAAGTTTGTGCTAGGAGCCGAGGACCTGTTGTTGGCAGCACGTTTGGGATTCTTGAAGGTTCATGTCAATTGATTTTTTGGGTGGAACTCTTTGTTTGTTTTCTGTAAACTTCTGGAATGGTTTATTTTAAACGTTGCCACTGGAATTACATTTCTTTGTTTGATACTGATGTTAATATTTTCGGAAACGAACAACTTAATGGTGTCTATTTTTAGATCAACATTTTCCTTTTTAAACATAACTCACTTAAAACGAGTTTGGTTTTGCAAAGCATTTATTTGTCAAACCTTTATGAAAGACCTGGACAAAGACACGGACGATCTTTAACTCAATGTTTAATTTTACTTTCACATGACACACCCACGTGTTACCCTTAAAGAAGAAAAGATAGACATAATCGAGAAACATCAAACACTACTCAGCCCAACTTAAGCCACCCTCCAGACATCACAAGCCCCTCCTTACATCCATAAACCGATGTAAACACATCGCCAGTCACGAAATACCTAACATAATTCACAAAGGCAATCAAAAGCCGAAACTGTCAGCCGATGTAACGGCGACACTTAGTGAACTTGGCCCGCACTGGGACCCTGGCATACGCTGACATTTGCATTGCTAATCCGACTCCTATTCATATTCGTGGCATCTAGTCTGCCAATAGACACAAATCGGTAACCCAACAAATCTATGTTTTGAGAAAACTGGGACATATGTGGACAATGGTCATTTCTAATTATTCAGTACACGAATAACATACTTTTCAAATACCATCACGCATTTAATTCCCGAAACGTTAGGCAGAAGTTTACCTGTAGTACAGTAGCCCACATTACGCTGATTATGTTTTATTTAGTCCCATGTGTGGCGTGCCTATTGGAATCAAACGGGTACAAGATGAATTCGGGCTGCGAAATTCCTGATATAAAAATTTCCAAATAAAGATATCGTTAGTTAAACAGCAAAATAGTGATTGATTCGAGATGTTTCAAGCTGTAAGATGCTAAATAAAAACAGAATTTTCTTATCTTCGACATACCGCTTTTTGGCTTACTGCGGCAGTACTGTGGTGTTACAAATTGTATGTTTGTTGCTTTTTATGGCAGATCACGGTGTTGATAGGGTAGCTATCGGATTGTATTAGTTTTAGGTACCATAGCTCCCATAATATGTAGATTTTATGGTGTGACTAAGTGTTGGGGGCGTTGTAATAATTGTTTTAATTTTTCTTGTTGTACTTTGTAACTATATTCAGCTAGTTTTAGTTGTGCTCATTTTCAAAGCATGCTTTTTTCAAGAATTAGGAATAATGTAATTTTTCGACTACATAATGAATCTGTAAGGTTCCAATAGCCATACTAATGAAGGTATGTGTGTTATTGCCAATCTTCTGAACCTGTCAAAGGCAATCCATTTTGAGTCGGCCTAGAACTAAGCTACAAATTGATCTATGATTTATTTGAAAGCACTCACATATTATAATATAATAGTAGTTCTCCTGACCGTTTTCGGCCAAGGTGGCGGTCAATCTCAGCGGAGATTAGCTATCAGCGCGGATATTATAGTGCACAAGTGTGTGCGCAGACACAGAGGCGCACTCTCGCTTCCCTCAGTCTCACAGTCCGAAGGGGTGGCAATCCGACACGACCAGAGATAATCCTTAGCTTAATATCCATACATAAATAGCTGATGAAATCCAAAAGCTAACTGAAGGCGTAGACTAAATACTTGGGAGACATCAAGAGCAGTTATAATGTTGTCAAAACTGATTTATGTCAATTTACAGTTTACACCAAGAGCCAAACTTGCGCCGAATTTTAAACAGCGCTGACGAGAGTTTACAAACATTGGCGGTGGTTATACGAGTGTGTGTAATTGCTTGGCAATTCTTGTGAGTTCCAGACTTGAGACTCGTGTGTAGGATGAAGTTTGTGCGGTAACACTTTTAAGTTACTGTTATAGGTACAGGTCTCGTGGACTTCAATTAACTTTAGCTCCTATCTCAGGACAGGCGGGACCACAATATCAGTATTATTATATGTAACTGTGTTGGAGTCGTCTTCCAGTCCAACCAGATGCAGGTATCTGACTTGAGCGGCTGCCTCTCAGACGTCCACAACACAGTTACAGGATAATACGATAACCATTGGTAAGACTGGTTGTCAGGCTTTGAGGCTCCCGACCCACAACGACTCTACAAATGTATAAAATTAATTATAAAATATCATAATGCCAACCCACACGTTATTACCATAATGATTTCTGACAACACCCACACGAATGCTATCAATTTTATTCCAAACCAGGAAGAACTCAGAAAAATAACATAACATATATTTCCTTTGAAATTCAACAAGGAAACGAAAACAAAATCCTCTATGACAGATAAAACATTTTACCTACTTGAGTGTGATGCCCGTCAAGAACTACAAACCAACATTTAAAACACGTACGTACCTCTTTGATAGCAAAATCGATAAAACTCTAACCGCGAATAAAGATCTCAACGAATCACATCTAAAGCAATCTTCGGAATATATTCGTGACCTCATTTTAAAACCATTAAGCATCGTAGACACACACTAGTGCGGTAATGTGGTAACACGAAGATATTCTAACACTGCGAAGAGATGCGATGCGAAATATTTAATATCGCCACATGGATTTGAGCGAGAGATAAATGTGCTAGGCTTGCATGTTCTGGGGGGTCGGACAAGGGGGTAGGAGGGGGGAGGTATACGTGTTGTACTGGAATTCTTATAGTGAGGTGTTGCTTGGAAACAGGTGCAATAATGTTCTGGGTTTATGTGCGCGTTCAAGTGATTCTGTGTTATGGCTTATGGAAGGAATTTTTATTGAGAAGCAGTTTTGTTTATTTTTGTCATGCAGCTATTTAGTTAGTTATCCGTGTGTCAGTGATAATAATACATATTGTTACGTCGTATTTGTACCTACAATTACGGTAGTAGGTACCTACAAGTAGGTAGGTAAGACGAGTCTCGAATGATGTAGGTACCTACAAGTACACACATCAAAAGTATCTAGGGATCAACATATATTTTTGCAATAACTTTTCTCCTGATTGATATTAATTAAAATTTTCTTTAAGGATTCATCAAATAAAGTGTTTTCGTTTGTCACAGTAACGATAAACCAAGTCACCTTTGCATTAATAAAGAAATTTGCCATTTTCCTAATAAAGGGATTTTTGACATTTGAACCACTAACATTAAAGTTCGAAAAAAAGACTGAAATAACAGTTTTCTTTAAAATTTTATTGGGTAACTTAAACAATTAATAATCCGTGTTTCTACCGCGAACACTAACAACACAAGAACATCGGTTTGGCATACTCAAAATGAGTTCATCCAAATCACGCTGTGGAATGGCCGCCCATGTTCGTTGCAACAACAAAAAAAGGTCTTCTTGCGACTGGATACCCTCCATATTCGGCAGAGCTCTTCTCTGTAGCATATCCCATGCATGCTCAATCGGGTTCAAGTCTGGCGACTGAGCAGGCCAGGGCAGGACATTGATGTTAGCTGCGGCGAGAGTCTGTCTTACAACTCTTGCGGTGTGCGGTCGTGCATTATCATGCATTAACTGAAATAAGGGACCGATTTGCACTTGTAGAGGAACGATGACGTCTGATACAATCGTCTCAGCATAAATTTGAGCGTTGAGGTTGCCTCTGATCCAAATCAACTCAGTTCTTCCGCCGATCCAAATACCCGCCCATACCATGATGGTTCCACCACTATAAGGATGGACTTCCTGGCAGGATTTTAATCGCTGTTGGCGTCCAGGGGTTCTCCAGTGTCGTATACGTCTTGTATCCGGTCTCATACCAAAACGAGACTCATCAGAAAAGCACACGAAACGCCATTGTTCTTCTGCCCAATTTCTGTGTTCAAGAGCCCATTGATATCGAATCCTACGATTGTGCATTGCTATAGGTGGTACCCGTAGCGGTCTTCGGGAATGAAGGTTCACTTCATGCAAGCGGTTTCTGACTGTTTGGTCGCTAATTAAGTTCCCTGAAGAGTGATGAAGCCTCACGGCTAACATCATGGCGGTTATTGTTGGAGCTCTTCGAGTTAAGATTTGAATGTATCGGTCTTGTCTCCGTGTGGTGCAGCGATACCGTCCTCCATGGCGCTCAGCCACGGTACCAGTGCTTCGGTAACGTGTCCAAAGTCGACTGATAACACTCTGACTTGTATTCAGAGCTAAAGCTACAGTACGTTGCCGGGAACCAGCTTCTATCATTCCCACGGCTCTGAGCATTTCTTCCCTGCTTAAATGACGTCGCCGCTCCATAATAACGTTGGTTTTAATCAGTAGTAGGGAAACAGTAGCACTAATAATGTCTTCAATGCGTTGTATGTTTTTATAGGGAAAATATTGACAGCTTATTTTCATCTTTTACTCGAATTTGATTGAGAGTTCCTGATTCAAATTATGAAATGCACCAAAAAGGATCCATATAAATTTATAAAATCATAAATTTATTACAAAGCCACATCTCAATCTCAAGAAATCCGCATAAAAATGCTTGATCCCTAGACATTTTTGATGTGTGTAGGTAGGCACCTACTCTAAAGAAGGTTCGAGGAAGTCGTGTATCTTTCTCGAACGTTCGGTCGCCATTTAAATAGTCGACGTTTTTGCGGGAGGAGGCAGACCGGTTTTGGCTACACAACGAAGCGGATCGAAGTGAACTAGAAGTGCGATATCTAAGCGAATAGTGATCAGTAGTGTATTTGTGATTGAGGTAAAAGTGTTTTTTAAATAAAGTTATTTGTTGTTCAATCGGTAGTAATTAATTTATCCCATACCCAGCTCGTAACAATATAATACTTGTTATTCATCATCATCCTGCCTTTATTCCAATTTATTTGAGGCGAGGGGGCGCAGGGTAAATTCATCTATAACTCTATTCGTCATCACCAGTTGTTACTTTTCTGGGTATACCATCGTGCACACAGTCTATCCATCGTTTCTAAGGTCTGATTTTGTTTTCTGTGATGTGCGGTTTTTTTAATAGAAGATGAATACTTTTTTTTTATTGACTTCTATTCTTACAAATGCAATGAATGCTTAAAACTCACTGTAAGACATTACAACAAAAACAAACAGCCACACACAACCCAACATCTTCCTGACACTCCAACATCAGTCCATGAATCAGTAGATAACCCTATAAAATATCTCCTTCACAATGCCTACAATGGCTGATTACCATCTAATGTGCTGATTTGAATCTAAACTCGCGCCGCGCCGCAGTTCGACTCTCACTTCCAACGCACTTAAATGGTCATAAGCACTGGAACTTGGGAGTTGGATGAAGTGCATTTCCCCCACGGGGGAGGTGTATGTGTTTATTTTTGGTCTTCTTTTCTATTCGAAAGCAATTTGGTTAACTGGTAGTAATGTTGCGTATTTGTTTTGGTTTGGACTGTATTTTTATGAACTCTGTTGGAGTAACACGCTAACAGTCATGCATAAACATGTTATAAGCAGAATTTTAATTGTACCCACTGCTAGGACACAGAGTTAATCTGGCCCTGGACATTGCCGTTTCTTCACATTTTTTTCCTTCATCGAATTGAGAGCAGTGGTGGTCTGCAGAGCCCGCGTGGTGGATTATGACTCACTTCCTCTCACAGAGAGTAACCCATTTATTTATTTATTTAACACTTCAAGCACAAAGTACAGAGGTGGACAGCATCAGCATCAGCATGTCCTAGCACTGGGTACAATTCCAAATTTATTCATAAAATAATTTACTCAAAGAAAAGTACGTGTTTCGGTTCGAACCCATAGCCTACAATTTGTAAGTTGCCACCAAAACAACTGATTTATTATTTGGGACTAGTTACATACCTTTTCATAAAATCAATTTTCCACTGCCGATCACTTGTCATTTGATTATGGGTTCCATTATTCATTGACATAATCATCACGTTTACGGTAACGGGAAGGTCGAAGTCTCTGAATAGTTAATAGAAGGTCAAAGCTTACGTTAGTTAGCGGATAATTATAGCAACGGCCAATAATAATTGCCAATTTAATCATTATTGACAATAGATTGATGACATCATTTTACGTCTTTTTTATGGGCCAAAACTGCAATTCCCTGCTCTTATTGCAGTTTATTGGTGGTCGGAGCAGGATCTGTTCTCTATTAGCTGCCATCTAATGAGTCAAAAATTCAATCAGATTGAAATGCGGGCGTAGAAATACTAATCGCTTTGAAAGCAATTGGCTAAGTTTGATAAAATGGACACAAATCATAATGATCTACTAGATTTACGTTCATTATTAGCCTTTTCGATTTTATTTTCCCAAATGCTTCCTGTGTTCTAATCTACTACTGTCAGGTAATAGATACTTCAGACGTAGGATTATTCTGCAGCAGATTTCTTAGGAAATGGGAATAAAAATTGTAATATCAGCTTCAGATTATTGCGTTTAATTGTTGTGGCTCTATCGGGAATATTTCTTTATTTATAAGGTTTTAAAACAAGTATAGGTATGTATGGTTGTATTCTTTTGATTGCGTTAATTATTATGCTCATGGCTTTCTCCATGAGAGAAACAACAATGTTAGGCAGTTCCATGTTCGCTGTAAAATACTGCTAGGAAAAACTAAAAACCAACCTCAGCATAGTTAGACAAAGGCTAGGATAGATGATGAGGAATCACTTTAATATTTGAAATGGCATTGTTTGGCATTATTTTATATTTACTTAGATGTCATTGTAAAACGGTGGTAAACATTTAACACAAAATAATATAATTTCACAAATACAAGTACGTAAAAAGTACCTTATACAAAGTAGGAAAACTGAAAACTCAAGGGTTGAAGCAAGAAAGCCTCTTATTCACTTGAAATAACCTCAAAATTCCAAGAACAAAAACAGTAATAAATTCTTGAGAGGAGCAAGTCGCAAGCTGCCACTACTCCAATAAAATGCATCCTCCCATCCATCAGGCGGAGCAACTTCAGAAATTATCGTTACATTAATGTTATTACACGGAGCGGAAAAAAGTAAAACTTCAACGCAGGCTTTACGTGAATTTTTCATTAAAAACAATTTCTCTAGCGAACGCCATTTCTGAGATGGTTGGCAATTAGTGGGCCCCCGTAATTGCCCAAATGAAATCCTCTGGGGTATTGTAAAGACGAGGCCCCACTGTTACAGAAGGAAAAGTTAAATAAATGACCTTAGAATGTCTTGTCTTTTGAATTTCAGCGATTATCGTGAATAATTCCAATGTCAAAGTTTTGATATCTCACTTTTTTAAAGACGAGACGCTTTGGACTAATTTTAAACTCGAATTGTAACTTAGCTACGAAAAGTATATTTAATTTCCGCACTTTTATGATTACCAGCTCCAGTTAAGGAAACTTAATAAAAAATACAAAATCTGTAGCAACAAGCCGGTTAACAAAACAAGGAAAAACTTCACTGCCCCTTGTTTAAGAGAGAAAAAGTTTGTACTCGTATTGAAGTTTGTTATTTCGAGTGACCTAATATTAATTATTTATAAATATTACAGACGAAATCATAGCAGGGATAGGTACTATTAGACATGCCTCACTGATGGATCATGATATCATAACAATAGCCAACGTATCACCGGGCTGGTGTTCAAGTGGGCACGTCCACTCAACGTGATAGCCGCTAGGTCAAATCTAGATATCGTATTCGATTTCGTCTTGTGGTCAACATTGCCTCAGTGAAGAATAATAATCATTACTATCTTGGAATCGAATGGTAGTGGACTAACGATCTTAGAAATATTTTACAAACTGTGCTATCGTCATAATACACCACTTGCAATTAAGTTCAATAGTTCCGAGTATTTCTTTCAGTAAGAAATAATACCTGGTTTTCAATGGTGGGGTTGGAAAATTTAATTACCGGACCTGTAGAACAATCTGTAATAACCATAAAGGTTCCTACCCTCGTTTCAAGAGTTGATTTATTTATGTAGATATAGTTATTACAATCTCTTGTGTGTGAAAAAAAAGTTACATATACGAGTAAGTACACTTACCTTATCTAGGCGACCGTTAGAGCTCGTTCCCACTTGTCGGGTGTCGGATCCGTATATTATTCGGAGGTTTCAGTGGCAGAGCATTTTATATGAAAAAATAAAAAAAAATATGAACCTATTCACACTTGTCGGAAACCGATGTTGTGTCGGCGCCGACAAGAAATGTCGGGTGTTTTGCCAGCCCTCTACGCCGGAAAAAACCGTGTCGGATCTCGCTCGCCTATGGGTAAGAATGGCGCTGCTCACATTTGTCAGATGTCGGGGCCGACAACCCAACCCAACATTTTGGTAGTTTATGCTTGTTGACATTTGAGCCAGTAGACATTGAATGAGTTATCGACATTCTAAAATAATTGAAAAACTTAATTTCGTCACTTCTTAATTTTGTTATTAAGTTCTGAAATGTTCCCAAACGAAATCTTTCCCTCAGGATTGGGTGCATCCAATATTTTCTTTTCTTGGCTGTCTTTCTTCGTTTTCTTTTTAAATAATAATACACCACAACAAGAACTTCGTCGACGTCCATCGTGCCTCTCGTAGAGTGCTAAAAATTGGCACCAGCTTCGACCGCGGCCGACAACCGATTATTAATCGAAAGTGTGAACAAAGGCGGATCCGACAGCCGATAAGTGGGAACGAGCTCTTAGGTTCTTGTAAAAGTTCAGTATACGCAGAGCCTTATCCAGCCGTTGACAGTTAACCTATTTACGTTGATCCGAATAATAACGGGAAAGCCTTTATTTTTAGAAGGCATCGTTTAAAACGCCGGAACAACCGGGTTACAGTACATTTGGGTAATTCGTTTCAGAGACGGTATAAACTTTTTTAGTGCCTTGTTTTATTTGGACTCATCTTTCAGAACTGTCTTCAACTTGTAAGTTAAAACGTAGACAAATAAAAGGAGGGTGTTGTTTTCATTTATGAAATGGAGTACAAATTGTATTATAATTTGTCAAATTATTCTTCAATTATTTCCTTAAATATTATGGTACTGATGGCATTTGACCCTTAACCCTCGATACTTAGCCAAACGTTAAAAATCCAAGAGTGGGGTTTTATTTGGGCTGTTTTAGGTGTCGCCTAATCTTAGTAAAAATAAAACATTAGGTCTTTAAACAGACTTAGGTAATCCTGCCTACCATTGAATGGTTAAAAAGGAAGAATTATCTACAGAAACGATACTTATAGTCTCTATAAAAGGATCCAGGAAACATTACCCAATCTATCTTACAATCAAAATACCTTATAATATTTAAAAAACAAATCCTTGTTTAAGCACAGCGAAATATTACTTACAATCACAACCACAGTACTGCCAAGACTCAGTCAGTCCGTTCACCGTTTTGACTGACATTATAATTCCATTTCGGTCAGTCTCAACAATGCCTCATAATCGTAGAATTTCGTATTTTAATTACGGATTTAGGCCGAAATAGGTGAATGAACGACTAGTGGATTTTATAATGGAATTGGGTTCCAGCTCTGTTATAAAGGTAGGCTTAGTTGAATTGAATATTGTTTTGTATTGAATTCAAGGGTACTGTGTTAAAGTTTTAATTGGCGAATGAGTTTTAATAGGAACAGGATCTGGAATTTATAAAGAGTACGACCATTTCGTTGGTCGAGTGCTCGCAAGCGCTTTTGCCGAGTATGAGGTCCTGGTTTCGATTTCCAGTTCTGTTCTGGAAAGGGTTATTGAGTTTTTCAATCAGAAATTTCTTAGTAGCTAACATCTCAAACACCGAATTTGTACCCGGCTGGCAATATAATAATAAAAATATTTTATTTTAGATTACAAGATCCATCCATATCATAGATTTTAACATGAGACTAAAACTTAATGATCTTGCAAAATGTGGGAGGTACATAAGTTCACCATTACCTAACCCTTCAAGGATTACAGTTATAATGTTATAGTTAAAAAGTATTAAAAATAAAGTTTATACAGAAAAGTATAAAATTGACAGATTTGTGGCAATCAAAAACCAGTTAGTCATCAATCCCTCCATGACGGAAACCGCCACTAAAATGTTTGACAAAAAGTTGTCAAGCAAGTCTCTGTTTTGGGTAAATAGACATAAAGTACTAAAATTGCCGAAGACCGGAGCTACGACCAATTGAAAGTGTTTCAATGTCTTGTATTTCGTCAAAGATTTGACTACAAAAGTCATTTGTTTTAAAGTAGATCACGTCGAAAACATTGTGCAGAAGCTAAATTAAGCACGCAGAAATTTATCCGAGCTGGGCCAACGAGGTCCTAAACTTGACTAAATAGGTACTGTAGGCTTTGATATAGAACCGCTTCGTTAAAATAGGTTTATTAACAGTTTGAATATTAGGTCAAAACTTTGGCAAAATGCAAAAACAGATTATTAATATATATTTCTAGTGTATAGTCTATTTATGTTTTCCGGTGACTATTATAAGCCACTAATTGAGATATTTTATAATACGTATTTCAATACTGTTGGTCTTACGCTCAGAGTTCTTAGAAAAATGCCTATGGTCCTTCCTATAAAAACTTGTTTTCTACTAGCTATGTACTGTAGTTTGCTCATAATTACTTTTATCTTTCAAAGTTAACCTTGCTTGTATACCTACTTTTTAACCAACTTCAAAACGGAGGAGGTTCTCAATTCGATTGGTATTTTTCTTTTTTTAGTAATTTTATAATTTTCGTGTTCTAAAAAATAGAATATTTTTATAAAATTTTATGAAAGCACCTAATACAATTCGGTCGTCAGAGTTTTAATAAAAATTCTGAGGCTTCTGATCGAATAATAATGAGTCGTGAGAAAATAGCGGCTTTTACTTCGCCATTTATCTGATTGATGTCTTACTTAGAGAACCTATCTAGAATCTTTTAAACTTAAATGCCTATTTAAAAGGTGTTTGCTCTCCAGCAGCCGACTAAAATTTCAAGCATGGATGCATAATTTGAAAACGTTTGAAAGATTTAATTAATAGTTTCTACACGTCTCATAACTCTGTTTTAAAATACTTCAATTCTCAACAAATACCTATCTACCAATATTAACTGCTCAATTCGATTTTCAAGTTTATATTTGCTCACTTACATATGATTTAATTTTCTAACGCTGGTTTCTGAAATGGGACTTTGAATATGGGAACTTGTTGAACTATACTTTCGCTTCACTTCAAGGTACTAATTAATTAGAACTCAAAATAGCTAGAAATTGTACAAAAGTAGAGTTTAATCTCTAAACTTCAAAATATCAAAACACTTTTTAATAACACGACCTTTGATTTAAAATTGACAATTCAAAATTACTTTTTTTTTTCATTTTCCAGATGTGCAATTGAGCCTACAAAACTAGGTTATTCAAGTGAATTCCTAGTGTTATTGTTTTTGGCTGGCGACTGCATCATTGTAACAGTTCTGTTCTGCTTATGTGCGGAATATTTTATTGTATAATGATCATTAGCGCACTGCTGCATATGCCTTGGCTTAGTAACAAGTGCTGTTGGAGACCATGACGTTTCCTTGGTCATGTTTTTAGACATCTCGTATGGTTTCGATGAAGAACAAATTATTTTCTCTCCATTTTTCCGTTAATTTAATTGTTTATTCATGTTGATAGATAAACAAAAAACATTTAATAGACGAAAATACATAGGAGTATATTGTAATTTTGTGTGTAAATCTTTTAATTTTGTGTGCAATAAAGAATAAGGATACCTATAGAAACAAGAGCAAAAGATTATTAAGAATTGAGAGAGTTCTCTTCTAGAAAGATTTAATCACATTGCAAAAACGTTAAATAAATTATTTATTAATTATCTTGATCATTCCATCACACACAGCACACTTTTGACTACGGATATTACTGAAAAGAGATCATGCTTTCAGGAAACTGAATAACTTTTCCATAATATCATCCTTGACCTTTCATATTGCAAAAAGAACTGCAGGTAATTTAATTTTGGTAAACAGAAAACAGTACCCTAATCCAAAATATACTTTTTGAATTTTAAAATGACTAGCTATACGTCTTGTAGTATTATATTCATCAGTCTTCTGGATGAAGGTTTGACTGAACATTGTCTTTCGCGGTGAATTTTACAAAATATGTAATTTAGGTGTTTTGCTTTAAAATGTAATTACTTTTTACGTCATTCTTTGTGTTATCCATCATGTCACTGTAGCCCGGAGTTATTTATCTAAACTTCATTTTAAATTAAACGAAATAAAACCATTTCTTAGTAATTAGTAGCTACTGAATGAAAGCCTGATTTTTAGCATTTAGCGTCTGATGATAGAAGTTAAGAACTTTTCAAACTATTTTAGCATAACCTTAGAGAATTTCGACTCCAACACAGTTGACGGAAAAACAAGACAGATGATTTTAAGTTATCGTTACTAAACTAACCTATGAAGTCCTAATCCATCCCACAGGGAGGAAGACCACGCACCGCCCACGCAGTGTAAAAATTATTTTCTGATTTTGCAAAGTACCTACATGACACTTGGTTCTCAATTGTGAAATTATTTTTTTTTTGTGTGAGAGATTTTAAGGAAGAAAGTAAAAAATGTCATTATTTTGATTTGTTGATCAAAATAACAAAAACCAATAATTTAAGATGACACGTGATTTCAATACAGATCGAGTTGAACAACCTTTTAGGATACAAGAGTATAGTATCTTGTTTAACAAGATATTTAACTAATATCGTTATCCTGAGACATTGACCTTTGGCTTTAATATTTATTTTTGCAGGTTTTCAGATGTGAACTTTGAGATTTGAACGTAAATAACGAGTACAAGGGTTAAGTATGGTAATTTACCTGACCGACCTTTTTATGCATGAAATGGAAATTAGAGAAGATAATTATAATAATAATATCGTTATTCAGAAAACAATCATAATTATTCTGCCAGCGTTCTGGGCACTTTTCCTGTTGACAGCGATGTGGACGAATTTTTCGATGCCCTGTAACCCTTTTTGATACTTGTAAATATTTTTATTTCTATTATAGAGTTAGTGTGAAAATAATGTAAATATTATTAAATCATAATTATCCATAAAATATTGATAAAATTAATTTAAATTATATTAATCAAAAAGTAACCATCATAGACTAAATCTAACTCCTAACTCTATAAGAGCAAAAGCAATGAGAGTTTGACAATTTGACGTAAGTGTAAGTGTCACAACATTGAAAAGTCTGAAAAAAATAATTATTTATTTCAGATATTCTAAAAGGGGTCGTTGTCGTTCAAGACCGATTCGTAGAATAATAATGCAAAACAAATAAAAGGGTATACTATAGGAAAATAATGGATGATATATGTAAGTAGCTAATGTAAGTATTTAATATAGTGTCTGTAAGACGTAGATATTATTATAGGTATCGATCGACCTATGAATAATACTACATTTAATACCACATGGTTGATGCACCCGTGGATTGAAGCTAAAAATCATAAATTATTAATGATATCCTCTTTTTGTCCTAATCATGTTAATTTACGTAATTTTGGGAAATATTTTTTATTTTTTTTTATGGTCTGTCAGTGAATACAATGTTCTGGCTTCTTTCTATCAATCCTTTTATTTTTCAAAATCAGTTCCGTGACAAAAACGTAGGTTTACACTCCCATGGCTCAACCCCCACCAATAACACTTGTAGGTACCCAAACACCGTCCTTAAATCACAATTACAATTTCATTAAGTAATCGCACCAATATACCCGTAGCGATCCGTGCCCGACTGTGCCCGCCTGTGCTCGAGCGTGTCCCTGTGTGCCCACTATGTGCCCACACTGCGCCCGGGCTACAATCAACTCGGACGGGATCAACTTGATTAAAAGCCCTTTGTGACGTGTAGTCGTACCTACAAACATTGCGCATTGTATCTGTGAAGGGATGCTGATCTTCAAAGTTTTGGTATATAGCTGGGAGAGGTTTCTTAGATCTTTGGGGACAAATGCCTTTTAGTTTGAAAAGTAATCTTCAAAAACTCTGTTATATTATCAAGACTGAAAGAAGAGCTGTTTAAAAAGCTTTCTAAAGTTAAAAATTAATAGGTACATCAATGGTAACACCAGTAGTCAGTACAACGAAAAGCATCCTTAGTGCTACGAAACAAAGGCGCTGTCAATATCAAAGTGTTACATCGGACTTTCTATACAATACCAAAATAATAATTACATGGCCTATTTCTCAGGTATTTCGCCAGACATTAATAGCATTACCACATAATACTGTTGAGGTACCTCATATACTAAATTATGTGATGTAATTACATTCCCGGTTTATTGATTACGTTTCTAATTCAATTCAATTCGTATCGAGATTGAATTAATTATGGGTATGCTATACTGCTACATATTATATTTTATACTATAAAGCACAGACATATTTAACTAATAAGTAGACTTAAATTGAAAAAAATGTAGTTACCTAGTAATAAATATCTTAACTGTAAAAACCTGTACTATTGCATGCTATATATTGGCCAAATGTGCGTTACTAAATATTTTATATAAGAACTTCATGTACCTACCATATTTGATGTAATAAATGAATGAATTGAATTGAATTGAATATTATATTACATTTGTGATAGTTATTACAATTATTTCAAAAGATGTTAATAATAAATACGAAATACGAATTTGACCGAAATGTTGGTGTCATGCTCTGCCGCGGAGCCACTATCTTAGAAATCGATCAATTACATCTTAAAATGATGTACGTCAAACGTACATCATGTACGTATATCGTTATCGCTGTACGTGCATTAGGTAATGATAAAATAGAGATTGATTGTTGTGAGCCACACGAAACATGTACTCAGGAAATATAAACGCAACTGTTTTTTCATGAAAACAATTGATCGAATAGTGTTTATTGCGTACGTGTTGAAAAATATCATAATTAGATAGTAGTTTTATTTATTTTACCTTCACTAAAATTTTCATAGGAAGTGCCTGGTTATTTCGTGTGAGCAAAATGTTTTGGTGTGCGTCAGGATGGCTGGTTGTCTGTATCGGACTATCGGTCCGCGTCAGGCTGGTGATCAAAAATTGCTACCTATTTGCTACCCATTGCTACCTAACTTGGAAACAAAATGTAAACTATTCAAATTCGAGATATTATTTTAACTAAATACAAGTAATTGCCACCTGATTGCTACCCTCACGTCTTTCAATGTTCACCTTGTAGCTTTGACAAGTAAAAAGTTATTATTATTTCCTTTATTCATTTCTGTACAAATTCAGTACATTTTTAATTATTAAATAAAATATTAAAAAAAGAAACATTAAAAATATAAAAAAAAATTTGCCCACTGGTATCGGAAACAGGGTCCAAGCTACCGGCGGTCAGGGCTCCAGAGAGAGGAACCTCCTAACAATACGTACCATGTCCAGGAGTACCGCTTATTATTATTATCATCTCCTTTATTCATCTTATGATCTTATTATTTACATTTTTAAATATTTCTTAAAAAAAAACAAACATTTAAAAATATATAAAAAATAGTATTCCGCCGGTGTCGGGAGCAGGGTCCAAGCCACCGGTGGTTAGGGCTGCAGAGACAGAAACCTCCTCACAATGCGAGCCGTGTTGAAGAGTACTGCCTTTTTAATCAGGCCATTGACCCAACCGCCTAAAGAGAGCTTCGATAGATGGTCATCGAAGCTCTTGGCTATAAGACCATTGGCCGTCACGACAATCGGCACAATGATAACCGAGTTCATATTTCACATGTCGCGACCCTCGTGCGCCAAGTCGAGATATTTTATTTGTTTCTCTTTCTCAGCTTTCACGAGGTTCTCGTCACGCGGAATGGTAACATCGATTATCATGCGGCGCACTGATTAGTCTATCATCACTATGTCAGGCTTATTTGCGACAATATTCCTGTCAGTAATGATATACCGATCCCAGTACAGCGTGACATGGTCTTTCTCGAGAACTGGGTCGGGCACGTTCTTGTAGTACGGTACCTCAGATTCCACAAGTTTATATTTCAAAGCAAGTTGCTGGTGTATAATCCTGGCTACTTGGTTGTGCCTGTGCAAGTACTCGCCGTTAGCCAGACGAGAACAACCAGAAATAATATGTCTGATGGACTCACTCGGAAGGTGGCATGCCCGACAACCGTCAACCGTCCCATCCTTCATTTATTATTATTATCGTCTATTTCAGGCATTAACCCATATAACTTAGTTAACATAATTATTACACAGATTACCTTAAAATTAAAGACTCACGCACTTCCCTTTTTATATGATCGTTTGAATTTAATATTTAAAACGATTACAACAATGTTTTTTATTGGAATACGCCGGACCCATCATGTGAATTGAATATATAAATATAAAAGTTGTAAAATACCTCTTAACGAAACCGAAAGGCACTTTTTCTCCCCGTCATTGCGATCATGTTTTTGTTTATTATTATAATATATTATATATTAAATTTACACAATAACTTAGTAAGTTCTAACTTTTTGACAAGTTTTTTTTTAAATATTCATATTCATATTCATTTATTGATATTCATTTATTTTGCATTCCATATTGTATAAAAGATCTTACAAAGGGCTTAAAGCTAGGTTCATAAATATGGACCCTGTAAGGGCACAGCAAAGTAGGAGAGAGAAAGAGAGCTTTAATTTTTCTAATTAGTTGGTAATACAAAAGTAACAATACTTAAAATAAAAAATATGTGTTTTATGTAATTTAAAATTTGTCATTAAGATATTCATTAATAATATAATAATAATAATAATAAATCATTTATTTCAGATTCATCCTAAGATTACGTCCATATTTGTTAGTAAAATCGAGCTTAAAAACTAGTGTTAGTAATAAATAATGAATTTAATAATAATAAAGTGGCAGGTCCGGGTGGACTTTCCGATAATGGCGGCAAATCACTAAACGACTTCGTGCAGCCGTATCCAGCGCGCCAGTATCGGAGAGTCCCACCGGTCCGCCAGCGCGCGCAGGATGGTGCTGGGACAGCCGCGCGTGCGGCGCATGATAGATGCGCACCGTTTGCGCATGATGGCAGCAAAGCCGTCTGTGTCAGCTGCCGCGAACATCGCGGAGGCGCTGCAGTGGCGCGGCAGCCCCATCAGCACCCGGAAAGCGTTATTGTATTGAACGCGCATATCGCTGTATGTCCGCTGTGTATAGTTAACCCACAGGCTGCAGGTGTAAAAGGACTGACAGTAAGCTTTAAAAAGCGCATTTTTGACAGTTCCCGTGCACCGTGAAAACCTGCGAGCCAACATGTTGCATCGGACGGACAGCGCTCTGCGCTCCGTTTCGATATCCACACTGTCCTTAAGGTCCTCGGTGACCCAGTGGCCCAAATACTTAAATTGCTCGACTTTGTTTAGAACTGTACCATTTAGAGTGAAATTCGGAACGAATGTGTATCGCTTGTTGTCCGGCCTAAAAATCATTTAATATTCATTTTATTTCACTTTTTTTCGCGTTGTATTTGAGCCCATGGGCCACCGCATAGGACTCACAAATTTTCAGGAGCTTTCGCAAGGCACCGATCGACCGACGGTCTCAGCAGCACCGTATCGTCGTCTGTTAATAGTATAATAGCATTTATATAATAAAAATTGTTGTAATTTATTTATGAATGAATTAAATTTTTGTTCCTTTTTAATTATTTCAGGCAATTTATTATAAACTTTCATTGACATGACTAGAGTACTTGTTGAATGCATTTTTAGCTTAGAGCTTGGTAGGTTTAGAGTATTTTTATGACGTAATGTGTATCTTGCCTGTATATTTTCAAATACAAGTTTTCATTGTAAGATTTTTACTTTAAACACCTCTACGACCCCCGTACTATTCAATCCGGATGGATCGAATTATGGATTCAGCACAATGTTTTAAGTGCATTACATTGAGTTCTACCACAAAACATGATTTTTCACCCCAAAAAAAAGGTTACCCAGCAATAATTTTTGCGTAAGGTTACTTAGGTTGATGTGCAGAATGCTTGGTTGACGGCTTCGTGATGAGGTTGTTTACACCTTGTATACATACCCACATGCTGTTGTGGTAAAAAGAAACATTCAAGTTTTTTTTTAAGTTCTGTAACTTTTCATTATAAAATGGTGCGAGAGTATATTGATTGAACTGAAATATTGCACACACCTATGTTTCTGATGACAGCATTACTTATTAAAAAATATATATATTTTGTAATTGCATTCAAGGCGGAATTAACTCCCGAGCCATAGGCGAAGGTGTTTTTGAACCGAGAACTGCGATAACAAATGTGCACGTGTATCAAAGGACGTTTTTTGATACACTTTTGAAGAAATAAAATAAAAGAACGGATAATATCTTTGTCGTGAATTATTATGTAACTATGATTTTAATTTCCGCGCTTTGCTGTCGCCAGGTTGAAAGCAAAGATATGAAGCCACTAAACAGCCTAATATAAGAAATAGAATTTTTTTTATATTTTTGAATTTAGAACACAATTAGATGTTAATTTGTTTATAAAAGTAAATATTACTTTAAAAAAATCATGTTTATCTATGATATTCTATTTATAAACACAATTTGAATATTCAAAAAATATTTATGCCTTATAGACGCATTATTGCTTAGCCGAAATTAAAAAAAAAACATTCACCTCCGACTATAGGCATTGAACCAATTTGGACTAAGTTTAGGTATAGTTATCTGGGGCAATTTTCATTCCCGCACACGTGTCAGAAACTGAAAAAAATCGCGCGCGTGTGAAATACATTGCATGTTGAACGTAATCGTAGTGCGATAAGAACCAGTTTTTGAGGAAGTGAATTGAAAACATTGTCATTGTCATTTAAAATATTATTTTATTCCATCACTTAAATCCAGTCCCTGTAAAAGGTTCATACGATCATAACTTTTTACTTGCTACAAGGTGGACATTAAAAGACGTGAGGGTAGCCACACAAACGGAGAATTGACCAGCCATCCTGATATCAGAATGGCTGGTCATTTTTAAATGCCTTTTATTTTGTTACCAAGTTAGGTAGCAATTAATTGACTATAGGTAGCAATGGGTAGCAAATAGGTAGCAATTTTTGGTCACCAGCCTGACGCGGACCGATAGTCCGATACAGACAACCAGCCATCCTGACGCACACCAAAACATTTTGCTCACACGAAATAACCAGGCGCTTTCTATGAAAATTTTAGTGAAGTTAAAATGAACAAAACCTCTCTATAGTTATGATATTTTTATTTATTTATTTATTTAAACTTCATGTACAATAGTGGTACATAGGCGGACTTAATGCCACAAGGCATTCTCTACCAGTCAACCTTTGGGTTAAATAGGAAAACATAGTGATAGGGTACAAAGTAATGTCTAAAAAAAAAAAAAAAATTTTTTACTAATTTTAGTTCAGATTTAGATTGATACTAATACACATTATACAGATGAAATAAACTAATAGATATTTTAACAAATACCAAAAATTAAAAAGACAATATCAAGAAACCTAATAATAATTATTATGACGACTTCAAATTGAGAGCTATCTATTCTGACTTAAATAGTAGTTACGAACTTTTCTTTTGAAAGTGAATTTGTTTTCAGCTTTTTTAATGCCAAAAGGTAGCGCGTTCCAGAGCTTTATAGTAGAGATAGCGTAAGAATTTGGCATGAAGCATGAATATATATATTATATTATATTTTTCAACACGTACCTACGTATTCGTACAACAGTTTTCATGAAAAAAACAGTAGCGTTTATCTTTCCTGAGTACATGTTTTGTGTGGTCTGCTAGAGAGTATGCTCTCCAGCAGAGCCACAATCAATCTATATTTTATCATTACCTAATGCACGTACAGTAATAACGATATACGTACATGATGTACGTTTGACGTACATCATTTTAAGATATAATTGATCGATTTCTAAGATAGTAGCTCCGCGGCAAAGCATGGCACTAATGTTGACTATGATGAGTTTCATCACTGCGTATATATTAATTGTAACTCTAGTTATTTAGCTGCGAGCATGTTTTGTAAATCACAAAAGTATGTATGTTTCTTAGAATTCCGCCAAAACACACCTCTTCTACAAAATCTAATCTATTTTTCTTACCCGCAACAACACAATCAAATTCATAAAGCGATCAGGCGTCGTACAATAATTCGGAAAATACGCAGCATTTGCGAAACGGAACGCGTCCCATATTCCGGCCTCATAAAAATATACATATATAATACATAACACTGAAGGTTTCAGATATCTGATTATAGTATTGGGTCCCCATCACATTATGATAATGGATACTTGGGAGACGCCTGGTTATAGAAATAGATTGATTTCCAATTTTTTCCCCTAGCCCGTGGCTCCGGGGAGGCGACGACTGATTGATTTTTAGGTTATTGCGTCGGATATTACTATAGGTTTTCGATAATTATACGATAATGTCGGGCCCTTCTGTTTCGCACCGTTATTGGGGACCGCGGCATTATCCGTACGCGTCGCTAGTTATAATTGTGTTTTACTGCTGGCTTTTATTCCAGTTCCACCAATGGAATTAATATTGCTGGATTTTGGGGAGTGAGATGATTTTAAGTTGGTTGCGTTTAAAGTCAAAGTTAACGCACTTTTCACAATGTTATATTGATGTGTTGACTGTGCTTACTGCGGAATTTTGCACAACGAATTGTAAGAGCCAGCTTTTCTTAAATTGCTTGCATATAAAGGGTGTAAATAAACCCTTAACGAAGCCGAAAGGCACTTGTTCTCCCAGTCATTGACTTTTTTTTTTTGTTCTGGACCATACCTGGGAACCAATTAGTTATGGAGATATTAGAGGTCAAATTTCCAAATTTTTCACAATAAAAAAAAATCTAGTTTTTAAGATCATAAATTTACTTTAAATACCTCCATAACCAGTTTACTATTAAATGCGTCCATCAGCACAATGTTTTGAGTGCGTAACATTGAGTTTTATGCCGTAAAATAAAATAAATGACATTTCACCCAAAAAAAAAGTGGTTTCCCAGAGTTACTTAGTTTTATGTACAGAATGCTTGGATGACGGCTTCGTGATGGGTCCGTTTACACCCTGATTTCTGAAGTAAAACTATGTCGTTCATCAGTCGATTTTGACAGCGAAGCTTATAATTTATATTATGTTTTGTTACACAAGTAGTTCTCACATAGTAGGGGCCCAACTACCGAGCGAATAATTTGACAGACAAGACGAATGTCCATACGTCAGTAACATGTCGCACAGCACTGCTCTTATACTAACTGTAGCGTAGTCGGGGAGCTCGGCATTACAAGTAATTACTCGTTTTTAATTAAACGACTGAATCAAGCTGTCTCCTGCACTAGCTCCACTGACGGAGCTAATGAACTAAATAAATATATGTTGCTTTTTATATTCTTAATTTTGCTTCGTAACGTTTTATTTTAGTACTTTTCTTTATTTATTGACTGCAAAAATCGATTTAATCTGTTCTTGCTTTGACCAACTGATACCCTTTTTGTACATTAATTAACGTTTACTATACCTACTAAAACTGATACGTCTTGAAAAACTCTTAAAATATCCTCCTTAAACTCTAAAATATTTCGAAAACCAAGTAGATGTAGTCTACATAAAACAAATTGTTGATGTTCATGTACGTGGTACACAACAAAACGAACGAAACTAATAGAGTATTTAAGTATCGTAGCAAGTAGTTTTCTGCGTACTCGAACTGGGAAAAGGAGTACGTTTACTTTGTATTCAGGTATGAATGAGAAAATTTATCACATTAAAACATACCCAAACAAGAAACCTGCACCTCACTTTCCAAACTAAATAACTTGTAACCCTAAAAAGATTACCTCCGAAGATGTTCCAAGATAGGCGAACACCTTAACCCCGGCCGCGACGCCAATCGGCCACCCTTCAGCAATTACGGTCGAACAGGCCCCATCAGACTGTAATTTTCCACACCACTTGGCTTAATTAGGTCAACCGTCCGTCCCAAGGGACTCTCGGACACAGTTTAAGACGCCCAGGGTTTAAAACTGGTCCTTAAATCGTCTTACGTCAACAAATGCCTTGTTTTGATAAAGGCTTTCGAGATTAATTTATGGGGATTAGTTTGAGATTTTATTATTTCAGAGAATTACAAATAATTGGAATTAAAAAAACCAATTACTAAAAGGAAATCCGGATATTTTTCTGGTCCATTTTTGTAGTAGGTACTTATCTGAGGAACAAAAAATTACAGCCCATTTCAAATAAGTCTATTTGCAAATGCTTTGTCTAAAAGTCAGAAACTGATTAAATGGATTATTTATTTTACAGAGTAAAAAGTCGCGAGCTTACCCCGGCGGATATTTTCTAAATGGTGGGAATAAAAGGGTTAAAACAAAGATGGGAATTAACAAAATATACAAAATAAGGATTTGATTTAAGGATTGAATCAATTTAATCCTTTGAATGAGGTATCATGGACCACTAACATAAAATAACGGACCAATGTTGGAACTATGTATGATAGTGTGCAAATGTCTTCAAAAGGCGTCCAGCCTTACACCAACAATTTGGCAACAATTATCCACTCTCTGGTCTGGAGTGTATGCAGTGTGATCCTTTGCAGCAGCTATCACTATGGTTTATTTGAAACGATAATGACAAATCCTACCTAATGTTTATTCTGTAAAATATTATAAATGGTGAGGTGTTAGTGAGGTTGCTGGGAAGTAACATCAAAGCAGACTGTAACCTCAGAGGGTTACAGTCTGTTATAAAGTCACACTAAATCTTAGTAATTTCATATGCGGACGCATGCGGACTCATGTCTCGGATGGTGTTTCAAGAAAATAATCACTCAGATTTGAATGGACCTGTCCAGTCTTGTGCCAGTAATCGTAAGCTACACGATAACTCAGAAATCAACAGACGAACTTACATGTTACATTGCTAACAAACACCCAGATTCGGTCCTTGAACTAGGAAACAACAAAAGCATCACACACATAATCTTCGAAACTCTTCTATGAAATTCAGGGATATTTCGAGCACGGCCAAAAGCACCGCTATTATCGTAACATTACGGGGCCTTGTCGAATCTATAATTATTCGGGGCTATGCAAATGCCCTGCGAAGGCATCCAGCACTAGCACACCAGCAGTAGTTAACACCAAGAGTTGTAATTCACGCGATAAATAACACATTTCATTCGTATTTGCATTCGTCGCTAAGGCGGAAATTGCTTGCAAAATCTCGACCCCGAAGTATAATGGCATTAACGAGCTTCCGTTTTGGTGGATGTGGTACTTCATGTAGGAGTTAGAGGACGTTTTCTGTGTTTTATTTTTGTGCATAATCGTAAAGCTGCTGTGCAGGTGTACGACGGACGTTTGTGCAGTATGGTAAAAAAGAAAGAGATAATGAAATCGTTTACTTGGCACTGTAGAAACGAGCAAATTTGATTTAAAAAAAAAAACAGATTTACTTAATGTAATGCTAGGTATATCCTGCCGTTTTTTTAAACCAAATTTTTCTGTACCTCACCGAAAATGACAGTTCACAATCTTATCGCTGCATTTAGAAACAATTCAACAGTAGACGAGTTTCCTATATCGCTGCAAAATTTAACCAGAACCACATAACAAAACAAAACGCGATACGAGTATTACCGCATCTCCGCTGCATCGCTTCCTTCGCTACATCCAGCGGTTGCATTCCAATGAGATGCAAATGCTAGAAGCGGCTGCGGCGGGGAGGCGCTCCCGTAGAAATTTGCGGAACACTGTTTGTCGAAATTTCGCTGTGCAGGTAGCTATGGCCGTGTTACGATCGATAGATACAATGCCTAATATTATGTTTCGTGTTCAACATTTGAAAAGACCAAAAAAAGTAAACAACAAAAACTGGTAAAAGAAAACCAAAGACTTCTTCCAAAGACTGACTTCTATCTAGATTGTTTACAAAAGCTTAAAAATACGTATCCAATTAATGATGGTGTAGCTTCGTGAAAAAAGTGATAAGTGATAGTGATAGCGATTGTGATAGTGATTGTGATAGTGATTGTGATAGTGATTGTGATAGTGATTGTGATAGTGATTGTGATAGTGATTGTGATAGTGATTGTGATAGTGATTGTGATAGTGATTGTGATAGTGATTGTGATAGTGATTGTGATAGTGATTGTGATAGTGATTGTGATAGTGATTGTGATAGTGATTGTGATAGTGATTGTGATAGTGATTGTGATAGTGATTGTGACAGTGATTGTGACAGTGATTGTGACAGTGATTGTGACAGTGATTGTGATAGTGATTGTGATAGTGATTGTGATAGTGATTGTGATTGTGATAGTGATTGTGATTGTGATACACTACCACATTCGCCCTAATCCTTCGAGGATTACAGGCGTGATAATATCACGGTACATCTCACAGTTCTAGAACAATGATTTTATTTTAGAATCGTTGTCATTTGAATATCTGTAAAGCTGGCATTGTTAATAAAAATAATAGCATTATTTTCATATTCCTAGTCCATTTTTAGGAGTCGAGGCTGAAAATTTCAGTGTTCAGGTAAGTGTGACGGTGTAACAGCTCTGTTCGATCGATACGAGCTGAACTTAATGCCGCATGCTGCTGGGATAAACTCACTATGTTTGTGTTTAAGTTCACTAAAGTTTGTTAGCTCGTTTGCTATTATCAGGTCAGTTTCCTAACTGACCCATTTACGTTATTTTTGGCCTTTTATTCCTAAAAGGACCATCAATTGAATGAATTGCAGTAAGCATCAGCGGGTTTAAAATAGCCGCTTTAACAGAATCATAATTTGAATCAATGTTTAAAAAACAAAAAAAAAATATGGCTCTCCAACAACTTATTCACACAACTTATACACATACAATAAACACGCAGTAGAATTTTCAAATTACAGTGAACTTGTCAATTATAGGAGTGCACAACACTTGCAAAATTATAATATGTAGTTTAACTTACAGCAGTACATACACTACGCAAACTAATTACAAACTAAACTAACTAGGTATACACAGATGACAATATAATGTGATAACTAAAACGATATGCAATCAGGAACAAAATGCAATCATGAAATTAATAATGCTACAAAATAAAAATAACACAATAGAAACAGTAATCGTCGTAATCACGTGACTGACTTGACGATGCACTTTTTAATTGTACCAAACCTTTTAGGAGTCTTTATTAGCATTTTCTTTAAAAGCCAAGTACATGTTTGCGAAATTGTGGCAATGTGTTGCAGAATATGTCGATATCATTGGAACGTGTGCTGATTTCATTATAACTTCTCATCAGCCGGTTCATAAGTGCAGATGAGCCAAGATTAGTTTTTGACGTGGATATTTGAAAGATCTCTTATCTGTATTACGCTTAGATCTATAAAAAGTTCGACAAGGTATAGGTAAAGCAATTTTAGGAAGTCGGGAGCGTTTATGACGAATAATTTTAAAAAGTAAAATTTGGTCAGACAAATCTCTGCGTAGTTTGAGAGAAGTCATCTTGAAGAGAGACAGCCGCTGGTGGTATTGAGCCTTCTTCGGATAGTTAGCTTAACTGTATCGTAGATACCGAGTGTATTTCTTTTATATGCGCTCTATGCGGTTAACATGGACACGGTACTTGGGATTCCAGACGGGAGACGCATAGTCTAACGTACTTTGTACTAGTGTGTTGTACAAAAGTTTGAGGGTTGAGATACACCGGAAATCTTTGCATGTTCTTCTGACAAAACCAGACATTTTGGAGGATTTGGAAATTATTTTGTCGAAATGATTTCTGAAAGTCAGTTTACCATCGAGCTTTTCTTTTTTTTTTCGGATGGCAAATCATCAAATGACTTCTCCCGCCTTGGGCGGAGCAGGAGGGAGTGTCAGACTTTTACTGACTAAAACCCATCCATGTTCCCTCATTGCCCTTTGTGTTCCGGGGCCACGGTATCTCTTTCGAACAGTCCCGCAACCCCGGCAGGCATCGGTCCTTGCGGACCCCTTCCTTTTTGCTGACTCTCTTTGAGGCGCGCGTAGAACACGAACGCGCCGTCGGCACGGGCTGTCGTCATGAGCCGGACGGACAGCGAGCTAGCCCATAGCCCACCGTCCACAGGCCCGCGCCTACGGTGGCCGGGGGCCACGTGGTGGTCTCCGACGCCCGGGGCGTCTTCGCGGCGGCCGGGACGCTGTGAGGTTCTCTCCCTCTCACGTTCCGCCACCTCCTTTTCTAGCATTACTGCTTCGCAGAAGGAGGTGACGGCGTCCCATTCCGTCTCGCTCCGGACCATGGCTTGCACCAGGGCCGGACGCGAGAGGTCGCCGCCGCCAATCGCCGCTTCGAGGACACGGCGGTGCTCCGCCCACGCGGGGCACACCTCCACCGTGTGCTCCACCGTGTCCTCCGGTCGATCCTCGCAATGGAAACACCCGGGCGTTTCCTCCCGCCCGATTCGGTGCAGGAAGCTCCCGAAACAACCGTGTCCGATGAGGACCTGCGTCAGGCGGAAGGTGAGGACGTCGTGGCGTCTCTCAAGCCACTCCTAAAAGAGGGGACTTACCGCCACTATTGTGGCGTGCCCTATCGAGCTGCACCCCTAAGTCTTGAATTGTATCCACTTTTACAAGTGAGACACCATTAAGTGTGTAATTTGAGAGTAGTGCCCTTTTTCCTCGTGAATGAGATGTGATAACATTTGCTGGCGTTAACGGACATCCTGTTCTTTAGGCACCAATCAGCTAAAGAGTCCAGGTCTTCCTGAATTTGAGCAAATCTGCAAGTATAGAGCATTTGAAGAATTTATGGAATTTACTATATCATTGACGAAGATCAAAAAAATAATAGGACCCATATGCGAACCTTGTGGTACGCCCAATGTGGCAGCGAACAGCTGTGACTCATATCCTTTTACTAATACTCTTAGCTTTCTGTGTGATAAATACTATTCAAACCAACGAAACAAGTGGCCATGCACGCCGTAATCTTCGAGCTTTTTTAACAGGACCATATGGTCAACCTTGTCGAATGCGCTACTGAAGTCAGTGTAAATGGCGTCGACCTGCATACGGGAGAGAAAAATAATAGGACCCATATGCGAACCTTGTGGTACGCCCAATGTGGCAGCGAACAGCTGTGACTCATATCCTTTTACTAATACTCTTAGCTTTCTGTGTGATAAATACTATTCAAACCAACGAAACAAGTGGCCATGCACGCCGTAATCTTCGAGCTTTTTTAACAGGACCATATGGTCAACCTTGTCGAATGCGCTACTGAAGTCAGTGTAAATGGCGTCGACCTGCATACGGGAGTCAAGGGACTTGCTAATGTCGTTAACGTATTGCACTAAGTTTGTTGTGGTTGATTTGCTACTGTAGAATCCATGCTGTTGGGGAGCTAATTGTGTTTTGATATGGGAGATCAAAATATATAATACCAGCGACTCAAACACTTTAGATAACATTGATAGGAGTGATATTGGTCGGTAATTTTTGACATCATTGGCTTCCCCTTTTTTGAATATTGGGTCAATATTCGCGATTCTTCCACTCAGTAGCTAGTTGTGCTGATTCAATAGAGAATTTGCAAATTAACTTTAGTGGGAAAACTAAGCCAGCAGAACATCTTACTACAAATAGAGACGGAAAACCATCGTAGCCTGGACTCTTGCAAACATTCAATTTCTTTGTAAACTTAATTTTACATAGCGCAAGCTGATCATACGTATAATAAATAGAAAACAAATAATTGACTTTATGGTCATTAGCATAAAGTCCATTTCAAGAATTTTAAATTTTTAACGTGATTCATATTATGATTCTGGTAATGCGGCCATTTTAGACCCCCTGATAGAATCACGGATATAATTAAACCTTAAACCTTTGGAACTTTTACATATCAAAACATCCCCACAAGATTCAGTTACGCAGTAAATTCCTATTTTGCAAGTGTGGGCATGGAGTTCCAAAGTAAAATTTCAACTGGTCTTTCCACTGGCGTTTGATTATGTCCATTATAATACTTTACTGAATAAACTAGAAGCCTACGGTATCCGATGAGGACCTGCGTCAGGCGGAAGGTGAGGACGCCGTGGCGTCTCTCAAGCCACTCCTAAAAGAGGGGACTTACCGCCACTATT